>CM046879.1:230260394-231460394 GCA_025667525.1 Glebionis coronaria
TAGTGATAAAGTGACGATGTATAAACGCATGACAAACACCAAATAAAATGAAACAAAAATACATGCAGAATAACCTTGATGAGTGCTCGGCTACAATAACGACGCTCGCACGACGCGCGGAACTATGAACTCTACGATCTAAACACGAGAAACCCACGTCGACTTGTAACCCACGTCTACAAATTAAACCTGTACTCACACCGCAACCGCAACCCACTTACGAACGAACGAAACCCACTTCAATGAGGAACCCACGTCCAAAAACAGAAAACCCACGTTCACAATGTATGGAACCTTCGTAGAACAATGAAACCACACAAAAACTATAAACCCACGTGAATCTTAGCTCGAAACCCACGAAACTTTGTGTTTTGTTGTTGTTTTGTCGAGTGAACAAAGGCAATCAAAAGGGTGAGTGTGTGGTGTATCAAACACTGAACAAAGACCAATGAAACAAAAGTGTGTGTGTTGTTTGTTTAAATCCTAGAATTTATTTAGAGTTTTAGGGTTTTCTTGGTGAGGAAACATATTCTTGTAAATGGAAATGGAGTTTGAAATATGGGAATATAGATTGAAGGTGGTGTTTTGTTTGAGCTTGAAAAGAGAGTGACAGGAGAATAGTAGTATGTGTGTGAGTTTATGGGTATGAGATAGTGAGAATGTAATATGGAAATAAAGTTGTTTGCATGATGTAGGGGACCAAAACCATCCACGTATAGGATGAAATGTACTATCCCTAGCAGTAGGTGTGATAGTTGAAAACATGAATTTCAAATTGTGTTTATGAGGGTCTTTCGATTGGCGTCATATAAGTATCCTATGTTGTTCTTGTTTCTTGATATGTGTGTAAACACCCATCCTTTTTACCACTTAATTACAATAATAACCGGACCAAAACGTGTATTTTATGTCATTTATGTCGGAATTATGCGTGGTTTGTGTTTTTGTTGTGATTTAGGACGAAAAGTTGAAAAGTGGAGAAAACACGGGCATTTACGGGCTTCTATTGAAGAAAAAGATGAAAGACGAAGTCAAGAAGTCAAGAGTGCAAAAAGAACGGAAGTCCAAGACCAATTCTGAAGATTTATCGAAGAAAAAGTCAAAAGACGGAAGTTTACTAAAAGCCGAAGAACTCGAGTCATATTTATTGAAGAATTAAAAGACGAGTTCGAAGAAATCCCAAGACAAAGTCCAAATATTAAGAAGATTTAAGAAGATTAAAGAAGCTTAAGGACTTGATCTTGCAATTAAGAAGAAAGGAAGGAGGGGAGGAAGCTTCCTCTAAACACCTCCCTAATCTCCTATAAATACCCCTCATTTTCATTTCATTAGTTTTGTTAGCTAATTTGACAAATTAGTTCTTCACTTTATTTTATGCACCTTTAATTACTTGTCATTTTAAATACTTGTTTTGCACTTTAATTTCTTTAATTTCCAAGTAAGTGTTTTCAATTTTCTTGCTTTAATCTTTATTTATCTTTGATCAAGTCTACTTTTATCAAATCTCATTCTACTCTTCTTCTTTTTGATTCGGTTCCAATTTCGGATTAAGCAAGTTTTTGCTTAATCCATTTGCTTATTTGATTAAAAGTTTTGTCTTTTCTTTTTCCTTTTAAGTTTTCATACGAAATAGCCATAAGCTTGACAATCTTATGTGCTTATTTGGTATTTAACTTAAGTGTTTTCAAAGTTTTCTTAAAAGTGTAAGTCTTTTTAATTTTCGTGTCTTGTTTTTGTTGATTTCATACGTTTTATCTTTGATCTAGTGTTTTAATATAGCTTTTTGTGTTTTTATTTTGCTTATTGTCCTTGAAAAGTTAAGATTTTTGTGCTTATTTTCGTACTTTTTGTGTTTTCCTAGTTTTTAGGAAATCTGATTCGTTTTAGGAACTTTTTCCATAATTGCGAAATCTTTGCCTTTCTCCCTAAGTTGCGGAATTGAATGCCCTGAATTGCGAAATCCATCTTCCTTCAGCATTGCGAAATCTCACTTTGATTTGATTGCGAAATTGTTGTTAATTTCGCAATTATTGCGAAATTGATTCTTTCTTGCAATTGCGAAATCCAACTTCAAAGTTGCGAAATTGTTGTTTGTGAATTGCGAAATCTTATTCTCCATTCATTGCGAATTTAGTCCTTTTTGCTAATTGCGGAATTACTACACAATTTCGCAATCATTGCGAAATTGTGTAATGATTTCAAGGTTACGGATTTTTCTTGTTTTTATTTAAATTCTATTTTCAAATTTATTTTTCCCGCTTTTTACTTAGTTGCACTTTAATTTTATTTGCCTTAGATTTATTTTAGCATTGCCTTAGTTTAAGTTTTAGTTGCGTTTTAAGTTTCCCTTAGATAGCTTTAAGTTTCCGTTATTTACGTTTAGTGCCTTTTAATTTCCGTCACGCTTTTAAATTCTTGCACTTTATTTTAATTAGAGTTAGATTTTAAATTAATTGCACTTTTATTTTAATTGTCTTGCGCATTTTAATATACTACAACGACACACTTTTGTTTCACCAAAGAACAGCTGAGTCACACTTGGAACCTAGATCAATTCGATTAGACAGGAACAACGAACATATAATTTTTATACAGGCAAAAACCTTGTATCAAATGACGCCGCTGCCGGCTCTTTTCGTAAAGATTAACGGTTTTCTGTGAGAGACGCGTTGCTTTTTGGGATCCGTTCACTTGTGAGCGTTATTTTCTTGCTTAAAAAAAATTCAAAAAACCATAAAAATTAAAATTGTTAAAAATCCATAAAAATAAAAAATTTCAAAAATCCAAAAAGATTTTATTTTTATTGTGTATATATATTGTCTTTGTGTTTGGTTTCTTTTTCTTTTGCATTTTCAGGTGTATGCGTACTAGATCTTCTAATTATCAAGAGCCCGAGACTCGAGAAGATTTAAGTATGTCAGGTGTTAACAACAACAATAATCCACCGCACCTCAACAATAACAACAATGTTCTTCCACAGCCCGATCTTCGGACAATGGAGGAGCTTTGTCAACCTACCATGTTTGGACGAGGAGGACCAATTGCGCCGATGCAAATCACGGCTCCGGAGTTTTCGTTGAAGCACCACATGATTCAGCAAGTGCAAACAAATCCTTTTAGAGGAATGCCAAATGATGATGCCAACAAACACCTCGACAAGTTCATTTCAATCACCCAAAGCATGAAGTGCACCGGTGCCGCAATGGATGTTCTACGCCTACAACTCTTTCCACATACTTTATCACATCATGTCGAGAAATGGTTTGATCGTCTTCCAAAGAATTCAATTCACACTTGGGATGACATGACTCAACGCTTTTTGTCGCGCTACTTTCCACCATCCATGGTCACGAGCCTTCGCAATCAAACCAGCGGTTTCATGCAAGAACCCGATGAATCTCTCTTTGATGCCTGGGAAAGATATAATGTCTTGATTGATCGTTGTCCAAACCACAACATGCTCCCTGTGACCCTAATTGATACTTTCTACAACGGTTTGACTTTTCGTGATCGTGATACGATTAATGCAGCCGCCGGTGGCACATTCATGAAAAGGAGACCCGAGGAGTGTAAAGAGCTAATTGAGAACATGACTACTCACCACAAAAACTGGGATTCCTCTGCTTCTTCAAGGAACAACCTGAGAATCAATGTTTCTTCCACCTCAGCAAACCCTGATATGACCGAACTCACCCGCATGATGACTGAAATGAGCAAAAGTATCACGCTTCTCGCTTCAAACCAACAACAACAACAAGTGAAAGCGGTTGCCAATCCTTCTGAAACATGCGGCGGTCCTCACTCATACACCGATTGTCCTTCTACTCAAGGAAATCCGGAAAATGTGTATGCAGCTTATGGTAATTATTCATCAGAAAATTACCAAGCTCGACCTCAAGGGGATAGAAATTTGCTGAGTTACCGGTCCAACAATTACCTTTCACCCGGTTTTTCTCCTCAAAACCAAAACCCCGCCAACAACTACAATAGAAGCAACCAAATCCCACCAAGAGCTTCTAATCCTTATCACCCACCCGCTCAACAAATCCCACCCATTAACTCCGATGTTGAAGCCATCATGAGAACCCAAGGTGAGCAAATCAAGAATCTATAGAGTCAAATTATCAATCTTAAAGGAGATATTACCAAGCAAGGAAATGAGATAAGATCCGAGCTTCGAGATAATATTCAATCCTACTTCAGCAATCACACAAATGATTTGAAGAATATGCTTGCTAGTTTCTTGCCCGCCGCTCAACCTTCTTCTTCGTGCTCTCTACCTTCAAACACCGTCACCAATCCGCGAGCAAATGTGAGTGCTATTACTACGCGTAGTGGAATTACCATTGTCGATCCACCAATCCCGCCCCCATCATCTACACCTCCTCCACCACCATTTATCCCTACTCCTCCTACACCTAGTATTAGTGCACCATTACCGTCTCCGCCTCGCCATGACGATGTCTCTAGGAAGGAACCTTCAACATCTCAACCTTTACCTGCCACGCCTTTACCTTCACCACCAAAACCTAATATCCCTTATCCCTCTCGTTTAGGCAAGACCAAAATGCTAACCAAGGATGACGCTGAAGTGTCACGCTATGTGAAGATGATCTCTCAAATGAACTTCAACATTCGCTTTCTTGAAGCACTTGTCCACATGCCCAAATTTGTTAAAGAATTTAAGGAATTGCTTAACAAGAAGGAAAAGTTGATTGAGCTCGCCAACATACGCTTAATGAAAACTGCTCCGCAGTTATTCTTAAAGAACTTCCGGAAAATCTTGGAGATCCCGGTCGTTTTGTGTTGCCTTGCGTTTTCAACAAAACTGAAGAATTTACTGCCCTTGCTGATCTCGGGGCCAGTATTAATTTGATGCCTTTGAGTGTTTGGAAAACACTATCATTACCCGACCTCACTCCAACAAAGATGACTCTTGAACTTGCAAAGCGCACTCTCGCTTACCCCGTTGGTATAGCCGAAGATGTGTTCATCAAAGTTGGCACATTTACTTTCCTGGTCGACTTTGTCGTTGTTGATTATGAAATGGACCCTCGAATTCCTTTAATACTTGGTCGGCCATTCTTGAGAACCGGACGAGCTCTTGTCGATGTTGCCGAAGGTGAGTTAATCTTAAGAGTCGGGAATGATTCACAAGTTTTTAAAATGGGGAAGCTTACAAGCAAATCCTATGGACGAGAATCTGTGAATATGATTAATGTGCTCGATGAATTTGTCATCTACAACAATCCGCTATTCGACTCTTGCATTGATAATCCACTCTTTCATGATGATGTGGATGATTCTCGCTCCAATTTGGACGCTTCTCCCATTTATGATTCGCCACCGATCTTTGATGCTTATGATGATGATGATTCTAGCTCAGATTCGGATGATTTTGTTGATTGTACTTCCGAGTATCCCGAGATGCCTACTTTCGATGATTTCGATGAGGCCGATACTCTTTCGAGCGATTCTTCCCATGATGATGATCCTCCGCCATCACTCGATCCTACTTTGGACGACTACTCATTTGAGGAAGACTTCTCTACGTTTCTTAATACTTACTTCCCTCATGAGAGTGATTCTCCTCCTTATGATTTTGAAGATTATCGTCTTGATCCTACTTTGGATTTGAAGCACATTCTTTCAAAGGAGAAGAAACCGGTCGACACCAATATCCGCAGCACGTATGAGTTAACACCTCTTTGTCCCCCTTCTGAGGACGAGGTTGTGCTTCTTCGCGGATCTTCATCACACTCTATTGAGCCTGAGTGCTATTTTCCCTTAAAAGAAAAGGTGTTCGACCCCGATATTGATATTCTGCAGCCATCTCAATATCCACCTGATGAAATAAAAGGAATTATCTTTGGAACTTATGGAAATCTGCTTGCACCACTTCACCCTTGCTTCCACCATGCTCCATCGCTTCTTAAGGGAACCTTGCCTACTCTTCTTTGGCTTGCCTTGTTCGCCTTAAGCCTGTGCTATTTGATGGACGAAAACTATGTCTTTGATCCCGGTGGATATGTTTCATGCTTCTTCCTATGATGATCAAGGTCGAGTCATGCTCACGACTCGGTTAACAAAAACCAAGCGCTTCTTGGGAGGCAACCCATGTATCTATCTTTTCGCTTTCTTTATCATAAGTGTAGGGGAGACCCGTTGGTTTGCTTTCCTCTCCTCTCTTTATCAGGGAATCGAGCTTCAAAGACACACTCTTGGTGATTCTTGACGACCCGTGACTCCGTGTTTCATTATCCCGGTTCTATCCTAAACACTTTTCGATTCACTATTTTATATTTTCTCAATATTAAAATAGGAATCTCTTTAGTTGTCTTTTCCTTAGCGAGATTTTAACAAAGTGCACAATGTCCTAAGTGTAGGGGAGTTTACTCCCACATGCTTAAACATTGAGGACAATGTTTATGTTAAGTGTAGGGGGACTTTTATCGAAGTTAAGTGGTCTTTTCCTTGTATTTGCCCTCATTTTAACCGGAAAATCAATTTTTTCGACATTTTTCAAAATTTTTGATCTATTTTGGCCTATTGGTTTTTCCCTTTGTATAGTTATTTTCTTTCCTTATTAGAATAAATTTTAATAAAGTGGTTTTAATTTTCAAACATTGTGAATCTTTTGACTCAACCCGAGTTTACTTATCTAAGTTTACTCTAGCTAGTATCCTTAACGTGTTTAAGTCAAGTTTTGCTAGGCTTTTATATAGGGAGCTATAAAATGCGTAAGTCTTAACTCTCACGGGTTAAGAACAAGAACTTTTCGCAAGTTCCTATAGTTGATACTAGAGAGTCGTTTATTAAGGGAACTTTAAAATGCAATTTCTAAACTTGAAAAAGTATAAGAATTTGCAAGATCCTATAGGCGACTCGAAAACCCAAAACTTTGATTTAATAGGCTAAGCTTCCACGAGTCTCATTACTTAAGATTTTAAAATGTGGAGAACGAGAGATGATAGAGCCAATTATAAGTTCGGTATTCTTTCATGAATTTATGTGAGTTAATTATAAGCCTATTCTCCCATCGCTTGCTAATAAATTTATCTGCAATAAATAAGGTTGTACGATTTGAAAAGTTACTTAGCTTCTAGCCCAAGATCGTTTAAAAGTTGCTCGGTATGGATTAGAGTTCATAGCCAAGGCATAACTTACTGAAGCGGGATGCAAAGATTGGCGAGTCCAAAAAGGTCCTAACAAGACATGAGGGCTATATTTTGTTGCTAAAGATCCAAAGTGATGTGAAGAATCATTTATCGAAAATCAATACGAAGGATCGAGACACACGACGAAAAGCAAAAACTCCCCAAAAGTCATGGAGAAGTGTATCCGAAAAGACCCTAGCAAGGTATGAGGATAAATAGATCCAAGTCATAAAAGGAGGCGGATCGTTGTATATCAAAGTCCAAAATAAAGATTGGTGAAAAATGAAGAAGTCGTGGTCCAAGTATGAATCTCTCAAAACTTCAAGTGAATAAATTCCTATATGAAGAGAAGACCATTATTTCATGAACGTCTCTCAAGGTTTGAAGTATGAAGTCGCTGCCAAATATCGGTCCGAGAAAGGTCTCAAATCGCAAAGCGAGTTATGCCAAGATATGAACTTTATGAGGTCCCGAGAAGCAGTTTTAAAAGATTTTGTCCTTTAGCTAACTATTGATTAAATCATTCACTTTATTTTCGGACTAAATAAATATCAAAATAAGTCAAACAATGCATCCTCGTGATCATTCAAGACAACAATAAAATATAAGAGATACACCTAGGAATAAGGGAGTCTAATTGAATAATTGGCCCACATGAGTTCGTGTTAGTTTGCTAACTTATAATAACAATGATCTCGTTTTTAAGCTTGGTTTGGAGAAAGTGAAAACTTGAGGATGATGATTATTCATGACATTTCCAAAAACCCAAGGTATGTTTTTGATTTCTTTATTTTGAATGTTTATAATTTTCTATCTCTTTAATAAAGGCCAACGTGGATTGATTATGATGAAAAATGTAAAAGTGCTTTGTAACTAATGCATTACATGAGGACATTACAATGGTCAAGTGTAGGGGATTTGATATGTGTGTAAACACCCATCCTTTTTACCACTTAATTACAATAATAACCGGACCAAAACGTGTATTTTATGTCATTTATGTCGGAATTATGCGTGGTTTGTGTTTTTGTTGTGATTTAGGACGAAAAGGTGAAAAGTGGAGAAAACACGGGCATTTACGGGCTTCTATTGAAGAAAAAGATGAAAGACGAAGTCAAGAAGTCAAGAGTGCAAAAAGAACGGAAGTCCAAGACCAATTCTGAAGATTTATCGAAGAAAAAGTCAAAAGACGGAAGTTTACTAAAAGCCGAAGAACTCGAGTCATATTTATTGAAGAATTAAAAGACAAGTTCGAAGAAATCCCAAGACAAAGTCCAAATATTAAGAAGATTTAAGAAGATTAAAGAAGCTTAAGTACTTGATCTTGCAATTAAGAAGAAAGGAAGGAGGGGAGGAAGCTTCCTCTAAACACCTCCCTAATCTCCTATAAATACCCCTCATTTTCATTTCATTAGTTTTGTTAGCTAATTTGACAAATTAGTTCTCCACTTTATTTTATGCACCTTTAATTACTTGTCATTTTAAATACTTGTTTTGCACTTTAATTTCTTTAATTTCCAAGTAAGTGTTTTCAATTTTCTTGCTTTAATCTTTATTTATCTTTGATCAAGTCTACTTTTATCAAATCTCATTCTACTCTTCTTCTTTTTGATTCGGTTCCAATTTCGGATTAAGCAAGTTTTTGCTTAATCCATTTGCTTATTTGATTAAAAGTTTTGTCTTTTCTTTTTCCTTTTAAGTTTTCATACGAAATAGCCATAAGCTTGACAATCTTATGTGCTTATTTGGTATTTAACTTAAGTGTTTTCAAAGTTTTCTTAAAAGTTTAAGTCTTTTTAATTTTCGTGTCTTGTTTTTGTTGATTTCATACGTTTTATCTTTGATCTAGTGTTTTTATATAGCTTTTTGTGTTTTTATTTTGCTTATTGTCCTTGAAAAGTTAAGATTTTTGTGCTTATTTTCGTACTTTTTGTGTTTTCCTAGTTTTTAGGAAATCTGATTCGTTTTAGGAACTTTTTCCATAATTGCGAAATCTTTGCCTTTCTCCCTAAGTTGCGGAATTGAATGCCCTGAATTGCGAAATCCATCTTTCTTCAGCATTGCGAAATCTCACTTTGATTTGATTGCGAAATTGTTGTTAATTTTGCAATTATTGCGAAATTGATTCTTTCTTGCAATTGCGAAATCAAACTTCAAAGTTGCGAAATTGTTGTTTGTGAATTGCGAAATCTTATTCTCCATTCATTGCGAATTTAGTCCTTTTTGCTAATTGCGGAATTACTACACAATTTCGCAATCATTGCGAAATTGTGTAATGATTTCAAGGTTACGAATTTTTCTTGTTTTTATTTAAATTCTATTTTCAAATTTATTTTTCCCGCTTTTTACTTAGTTGCACTTTAATTTTATTTGCCTTAGATTTATTTTAGCATTGCCTTAGTTTAAGTTTTAGTTGCGTTTTAAGTTTCCCTTAGATAGCTTTAAGTTTCCGTTATTTACGTTTAGTGCCTTTTAATTTCCGTCACGCTTTTAAATTCTTGCACTTTATTTTAATTAGAGTTAGATTTTAAATTAATTGCACTTTTATTTTAATTGTCTTGCGCATTTTAATATACTACAACGACACACTTTTGTTTCACCAAAGAACAGCTGAGTCACACTTGGAACCTAGATCAATTCGATTAGACAGGAACAACGAACATATAATTTTTATACAGGCAAAAACCTTGTATCATTTCTCCTTTTTTTTAGTAGTAGACAAGGAAAAAATTGGGATGGTAAGGTTATGGTCTATCTTCTAATGGCATTAAACAAAAAGTCTAGTACAACATGATGTATGATCCATTTACATGTGTTTGGTGATCGGGTTCTACTAACCAGATAGATTAAAACATTAACTATGTTTTCTTTTATCTTATTTTGGTAACTTACTATATCAGTGAAAGAAATTGTGAGTGGATACCAAAATAGCATATACATGAATTAATTTGAAACGGCATCTGTTTGGTAAAATTTGAGTATAAGTGTTTATCTTGGATATTTTGGTTTTAGCCCAGTGTGTCAGATAATTAAACAGACGGTAAATTTATGTACGCAAAATAAAATGATAAATTACCGCTCATCAAAATAATTAATAAAATTAATTATAAAAATAATTATTCGCACAGACAAGCAGGAAATAGTTAAATTGCAGATAATTCGCGCAACGCGACACAGATAATTCCTACACAGATTATGCACAAGCAATTACATAACGGAATAAATTCCAGAAATGTTTAAATATTGATCGTAAATTATTACGCAACCAATAGTGACACACTCGCAGTGTTCACAGCAACGCAAACTGAGCACAGTCTAAGCAAAATACACGTCAGCATACGTTATTTCATAAAATAAGGGAACGCTTACCAGATAACTAGTAAATTTAACACACAGTTAACTAAATAAAAAGTCTAGGGGGCAAAATTGTAATATTAGACATTCTAAAAATTACCGTGTGTTACATCATCCTGGTGCTCAAGCTCCCCACCAACAACCCAATCCTAGCAAGAAAGCTACTAACCTCCTTCACTTGCACACGAATGACAGCTGCATAAAGTTTGATTATAATCAAAACTAAAGAAACATTACATCATCGGGAACATTGTACCCATGCTTGAAACTAATCAATACTTCCTAACTATCTTTGGAGTAGAACATTATGCAATAAAACCATGTCCCTAACCCGCGTGCAGCGCACGAGTCTGCATGTCTCGTATATTTAAACATACATTCAATAGTTGCAAATACATTTATTAGTTGCATTTTAAGTATATATGAAATTAGTTTTAAAAATAGAGGGGTATATAAAATTAATCTTTCTATTTAAAATGTTTCTTTGGAGAATATAGTATACCAAAAAACGTTAAAATAAAAAGGATATAGGTAAGATCCTACATCTGAGCTCCGAGCTCGTTGCCATGCAGATGAAGAACGCGCCATTTGTGTTTAAAACCAAAATAACATAGGATCTACAAGCCAAACTCATGAAACAACTACCTCTTTGTAAATGCGACATAACTTATAAAGTTTACTCATAAAAATTCCAATAACCATAAGAAAATCACTAACCATTTTCGTTATAATCATTCTCATTAGTGATGGAGCTAGAGTTTATCATACGGGTGAACCAAATACTATTAAGATGTTCAAACTTAGACTACTTATAAATAAATGACAGAACCTTAGCTCTACACGAACAACATTGTGTAGTTAAAACAAAACCATGAGAATTGACAAGTTACATCATAATAAGTCTTTAATTGTGATGCAATTTATGTAAATATATCTTGTGTTACCTTGTGATGACTTGTGTAAATATAGTTTAAGATTAAGTCGTAAAAAGCGTTTTCTCAATTATAATGCTATTTTTTTTGATATTTTGGATAAGGCCTTAAGTATCTTGTAGACCAAACTAATATCAATATCTATATGTTTTATACATCTGGAGGATATCATGGGTTGGCCATGGCCCATATTAAGTTTAATGTGGCTTCATTCCTGATTCTCATGCTCCACTTCCTCAACTGCATGTCCCATGATGACATATAGTCCCCAGTCGGGCTGTAAGCTCGACCCACGGGCATTACCCGTATCCAATCCATGGTAAATGGTCTAAAACAGACAACGCCAAAGCCCACAAGGCCCAATGAGGCGCTATCGCATTCGTCTTTATGGAAGCCGCACTCTGGTCGTCCATGGTTAAAGTCAAATAGAATCATAGTTTAATAGGAGTACAATTCTCCTCAGACAAAGAGATATATACTCTCCTTAGGATCTCAGTGTATATGGTATTTATCCCTTACTTAGGCCGCAAGAATCGAGAAGTCCAATTAGGGTTTCACCGGGTATATAAGGAACCCCCGAGGTTTTACAAAGGTACAATTGACTCAATAATCAAACCCTCACCGATTATCTTAATCAAATCGATTACTTACTCTCACGCCGGAGTCTAATTGTAGAAAAAAAATCCCACGGTAAGCCTAACGGTTCTTGTTCTTTACTGTGCATGGTCTTAATCTAAGTTCACTTGGTGCAAGATCCAGAGTCCTTAACCCCATAATTAAGCCTAATTCGGGTCAAGCGTATTCTATCCAAATTTTGTATCAACAAGTTGGCGTCATCCGTAGGACCCTACACTAAACTCCTAACATGACGAAAAACGGTCTGTTCACGGCTAACCAAAAGTTGAACGGTCGAAAAACGACATCGAACGAAGCGCACATCACTTCCACACAGTCGACCCTTGGGATTAATGATATGCTCCGATTGACTGATGGATTGAAAAAAGTTTTAAATTTATAAACACGAGTTACTGGAATGAACTATAAACACACGGGCAAGTATGACCCTTTCGTTTGTGGTATACTTTTAATGGTAAACCGTGATCGTTCATGGGAATTTGGAAAACCTATGATCATTCAAAAATCACACAATAATCGTTTCTATTAGCTATATGAAGGCAAATTAAACAAGTAAATATGATGAGAAATAATATGATTAAAAACAACACTTGGTAAAGATTAGTTTGGGAATCTGATATTGTATGATTGTGATAGATACATCACCACCATCATCATCTTCTCCTTCTTCTTCTTTTTCTTCTTCCTCTTCTTCTCCACCAGTACCCTCTTCTTCTTCACTCTCTTCCCTTTCTTCATCAGGGAGAATGTGGTAGGGTACCACACTTCCAAACGTCTTGAACAACCTATCATCCTCCATGATAGCGTCATTCAGGGATTTGAAGAGAGCCCGTTGAATCCTAGATTTATCAAACGATCCAAGTTCCCTCATACGAGCCTTGAGGATCTTCTTTAATTCAAAATCCGTCAAGTCATAAGCAATCTTATAGGCGGCTTCTGAAGGATTGGATGATTTGATCATCAAGTTATCAGCAGCGAGTGTCTTCAACTCATCACGTAGTTTAGGCATAAGGGATTCAACGGAGTCTTTCACTCTCTGCTCAATAGAAGCTTCAAGAGCTTCTTTCTGCTCTTTATAGTCATCCTTAATAGCTCAAAGTCTCGTAATTCGTGCTTGATGCCTATCAGCTTCAGCCTTTTTGACCCGAGCAAGTTCTTCTGCATGAGTTTTACGTGTAAATTCCATATCTGCAGCGAACTTAGCAATCAACTCTTCTTGAGCTTTCCTAGATGCTTCTTCACTTTGAACTCGTCTATTTAGCTCTTGGCGAAGTTCATCCATCTCTCTTTTGTGATTGTCCGTATGTTTATCCAACATTTCGGCCATTACCAATGCAGCCATTGTAGACGTTGCAGAGCTGCTCTGGGTTGATGGAATAGGCTCGGTTGTAACTACGGTACTAAGGATGGGAGTTATTGGTGGTGGAAGAAATGGTGTTGAAACCGGTCTGGTTGGTAAGGGTTGTATTGGTTGAAGTTGAGTTGCTAAAGGTTGAGTAGACTCTTTTTCAACAGTTGCTGAATCAGGGGGGGTGGATGTCTCCTTCGAAGTAGAATACTTTTCAGGTGATCCAAACTCAAAAACATCCTCTGGCTCCTCGTACTCTTCCTCAATATTTACCCGTGCACCCGAACCACTACCTCCCGTGTCTTTCCTACTCCTTTCCATAGCTATCTTCATCGCTTTTCTCTCAGCCTTGTTAAGAGCAGGATCATCAATATCTTCTTCATCGTGGAGAACTAACTCATCAGCCGTACCCTTTCCCTTCTTAACTGCAGTCTTCTTCTTTTTGGCTTTGGGTTCAGGTAAATCTGTTTGCTTCCGTTTACCTTTGCTCTTAACCGTGGTAGATGAGTCTTCACCTGCTAGAATGCTTGCTCGTTGATTCTCAATTTCTTGTAGCAAGTTCTTGTAATCGTCAGATGCGATAATCTCATCGGTTAGAAGATGACTGGGAATGGGACCAGGAATAACCGTATTCGAATGAGTCTCCTGCCTTAAGTCTACCAAATCATCATCATCCATCGTGTGGTGACGACTACCTGCACGCTTATTAATGGATGCATCGTTTTCCATAAAGTAATGTATGATCAGCTTAATGAACCTAGGGGACTGGTAACTTTTAACCTTACCCTTCGTGTTAGTGAATAGTTGAAAAGTAAACTCCTCCCACAGCAATGATGCATAATCGATACCCATACCTTTAAACATTCCATAAAACATCTTGATGATTGGCGGACGAACAACATCAAACCCAGTTGTTTTGGGTGTTAAACATCGGCTTAGAATCCCAAAAATAGCTTTCCATGGTTGACCAACTTTGGCAGTAGTAAACTCAGATGCGGTTCGTATGTCAAGACATCCAATGGCAGTGAACATTTCCATGATCTGGTCCTTAGTCGGGTTGGCTGAGTATGATAGGCCTTTGAGTGTTGGCCGAAATCCAAAGATCTTCCTGAAGTCTGACACAGTAAGCGTCTGCTGCTTGTTGTCCAAGGAAAATGTGATTTTGTTCGACGTCCTCTCTTTGGTAGCCCAGAACTCGTAAAGGCAGTCATAGGGCACTGAAGCACTTCTCCTTAGCGCATGCTTTAGATGAGACTTATCAAGTATGGCTGTACCTACCTTAAATCCATTATGGGTAGAATGAGATACCTCCTTCAAACGGAAGTTGTTTGGAAGAAACTTTAGAGTCTTGGCTTCGGCAATGGCGGTGGCTCTGGTGTCTTGTATTTGTTGTACTGTAGGGTTAGTCATCGTCTCTGCTTAAGATAAAACACAAAGGTTGAAACATACAAATATGAATATCATTATGACTTTAAACCTAAGCATGGAACATATGACCTAATCCCTTAAGCTTGTAAACCATTCAAACATCTTCTATTCGGAATAACCATTCAATTCGGAATAATTGGTCTATGCGGAATAAACAATCTATGCAGAATAAAAATCCTATGCGGAATAATAAGTCTATTCGGAACATTAGGCCTATGCGGAATAAACAATCTATGCGGAATAAAATCCCTATTCGGAATAAAAAGTCTATTCGGAACAATGGACCTATGCGGAATAAATCACACATCTCCTATTCGGAAAGATCAACCTATGCGGAAAAAAAATTCTATTCGGAAAAATCTTGTCTATGCGGAATAAAGTACCTATTCGGAAAGATTTTGTCTATGCGGAATAAAGTACCTATTCTGAAAGATTTTGTCTATGCGGAATAAAGTACCTATTCGGAAAGATTTTGTCTATGCGGGATAAAGTACCTATTCGGAAAGAACTGTCTATGCGGAATAACCTTTCTATTCGGAAAATAAAGCTTCTATGCGGAAAGATTTCTCCATGCGGAATAAGCCTCCTATTCGGAAAGTTTTTTCTATTCTGAATAAATGTCTTATTCAGAAAGTCCTCCTATGCGGAATGTTTTCAACACTTATGTATTTTCTAATTAAGCACGAAATTGTTTGTTTCAAGTGTTCTAAAGGCCTTAGCAGTTCAATTCGTGCTATTCCGTATCAACCCCAGGCAAAACCCCCAATTAATTTAAACCCTAATTAAGCAGAAACTTAGTTTGATTGTTTTCAATTAAAAGGAGTTAATTAATTTGTATTGCATGAATGATTAAGCCGATAGAATACCTTTTGAAGATCTTGAACAAGAAGATGAATGATTGAATTTGATTTGTGAGTTCGTGTGTTTGTATGTTAATGGCGGCAAAGGAGAAAAAAACAAGCAGATATGGAAAGAGGACAAGAGACGGGGGTGGGTGAATTTGACTAGGTCAAATTTTTCACAAGTTTGACATATTGTCAACTTTACCCCCTCAATTTTTCTTCTTTCTACAAACAAAAATCTTTTGTTTTTCCAAGTTTTAATTCTTGTCATTTTGACCCTATCTTATGTTAACTTCCCGAGCCTTAGTGATTAACCTATCTTAACACAAGCACAAAACTATTCATGACAAACTTATAAGCAACAACAAGACAAATGCCAAAGCAATCCAACCATTAACCATTGAGCTTTTTGAGTTTCCTTGAAAACTTTTGAAGATCTTTTTGATGTGAAAGATGATGTAACATTTTCTCCCCCTTAAACGATGACCCGTTTTCTATTTAAAGAGCAGTAGTCATTGTTTAACGAGGCACATGATGATGAAAAACATTTTCCAATTGATGTTTTTGAAAAGTTTTATTCGTTGTGGCAATAAGATTTCTCTTATTTTTACAAATTAATGCACTGAGACGTACACTTATTTGTGTAAGATCAAGTTGTAAAGTAAACTTGATCCCTTTGCATGATTTGGCTTGTAAATCACGCCCGAGAAAATGAATTCCCGTTGTGAGCCAACGTTTTCCAAGGAAATACGTGACTTTAATATGAAAACCGGGTTGCAGTCAGAAATAACTACAAGCCATAATGGGCATGTTTTAAAAATGTACAACTTTTATACGGACTCTATTTATGGCACCGTGTCAATATTGATCGACATTTCTAAGGCCGTAAATATTACCGTACTAAAAGACATGCCCGTTTAAAACGAAAAATATTTTTGGTTTTTCTTGATTTTATAATTTTTATGGTTTTTCTAGGTTTTATATTTTTTATGGTTTTTCTTGGTTTTATATTTTTGTATTTTTCTTTTGTGGTTTATATATTTACAATAATATACATGATCACGAACAAAGGATACTCTGAATAGTTTACCACGACTATTCAGCTGATTCTTCTGCCAACTCTTTGAGAGTCGCTGGAGTGAATGATTTCATGCCAAGCTTGTCGATCAAAAACTCGATTCGTCCTCGATCTAAGGCTTTGGTGAACATATCCGCCAGCTAGTACTCAGTAGTGACAAAATACAGCTCGATCACTCCGTTCTCCACCTGCTCCTTAATGAAATGGTAGCGAATGTCTATGTGCTTGGCCCGGGAGTGTTGAACATAGTTGCAGCAAAGGGTAATGGCGCTCTTGTTGTCACAATACATCGGGATTTTGTTAAATCCCAAACCGTATTCAGTTAATTGTGATCTCATCCAAAGGACTTGAGCACAACAACCGGACATGGCGATGTATTCAGCCTCCGTGCTAGAAATTGCAGCGCTTTTCTACCTTTTTGAAAACCAACTGATCAATCTATCTCCAAGGAGTTGCACAGATCCAGAAGTGCTACGCCTCGTGTCTTGACATCCAGCATGATCGGCATCTGCGTATGATATTAAAGCAATAGAGGAATCTTTCGGATACCATAGACCACGATGAAGTGTTCCTTTTAGATACCGAAAGATCCTTTTCACTACATGTAGGTGCTTTTCGGTAGGCCGAGCCTGATACCGGGCACACATGCATACAGCAAATTGCAAATCAGGCCTGCTAGCAGTCAGATATAGAAGGGTGCCGATCATCCCACGGTAAAGTTTTGGATCGACAATAGTCCCATTCCTATCTTCATCTAACTTGGATTTCTCCACCATTGGAGTGTCCACGGGGTCACAATTTTCAAAGTTATATTTCTTAAGAGATTCTAGAGCATATTTGGATTGATTAATAAAGATGCCTCTGGGATTCTGAGAAATCTGTAATCCTAAGAAAAATGAAATTTTTCCCATCATCGACATCTGAAAGCGTGTGGACATTATCTTCTCAAAGCGATTTGACAATTCTATGTTAGTGGCAGCAAATATTATATCATCAACATAAATTTGTACCAGAATCATGTCGTTGCCTTCCTTATGAGTGAATAGAGTGGGGTCCACCTTGCCTTTGGAGAAGCCTTCCGAAATGAGATATGTTGACAGGAGATCATACCACGCGCGTGGAGCTTGTTTCAACCCATAGAGAGCCTTCTTAAGCTTGTACACATGATTAGGAAACTCCGTACTGACGAACCCATCTGGCTGACTAACATAGACTTCTTCCCTTAGTTCACCGTTCAAAAATGCCGTCTTCACATCCATTTGATAGACGATCATGTTCATATGAGCAGCATACGCAAGGAATAGTCTAATTGCCTCCAATCTTGCCACAGGAGCAAAAGATTCTTCAAAGTCTATACCCAAGGCTTGTTTATATCCTCTAGCAACCAATCTAGCCTTATTCTTTAATACTGCACCCATCTCATCAAGTTTAACCTTATAAACCCACAACAAAGTAAGGATGTTGGCCTTGTCAGGGAGAGGAACTAATTCCCATACTTCAAGTCTTTGAAATTCATTTAGTTCCTCTTGCATAGCTTCAATCCAAGATGATTGAGTCATTGCATGTTGCCAGTTTTTAGGTTCAACTTCGGAGAGAAATGCATCAAAGTAGCAATAGAGTGCACTCTCTTGTAATTAATGGCGTGTAGAGACTGGTCGATCTAGATTTCCAATAACATTCCTAATAGGGTGATCTTTTGCCCATTTGGTGCTACGTTTTTCAATCCTAGGTGGTCTGGAGTGAACAATAGAAGGAGCTTCTTCTGAGGTAGACGCGGCTGAAGGGTTTTCAGGTATCGCTACACCAAAGAAAGGAATCTCTTGCAGGTGAGCATATTCCAAGTCGTGATCAATAGAATCCTCTTCCACATCATTAGGCACAAGTAGGGGTGACGATTCAGGTGTAGTTTGAGAATCACTTGGTGAAGGTGCATCCGGTTCAATGTGAATTGAAGATGCATTAGATAAAGCTTCATTTGCAGGAGCAATAAATCAGGTATTGGAGCTATCACTACAGGTGCTGGTACTTCATCATTTGGGGGATCAAAGAATTAATCAAACAACGGTTGAAACAGTTTATCCCACTCGGGCCTTGATGGTGGTAAAAATGATGTAGAAGTAGGATTATTGGGAACTAATCCGGAACTAATAGCACCGGTTCCCATCTCATGAAGCGCGGGTTCAGAGCTGTGTTTCTCAGAAGCCATCGCTGTCAGCTCGTCGGAATCTGCGTCCATAGTTTCTACAATCTTGCCAAGACGACGGTTGTAAATTCGGTATGCTTTCTTGGACGGTGAGTAACCAATGAAAATACCTATATCGGCTTTCGGTTGAAGCTTACCCAAGTTCTCACTATTAATGTTTGGATAACAAAGAGCACCAAACACGTGAAAAAATGAAACATCGGGTTTGCTGTCATGTAGAAGCTCATAAGGTGTTTTTCCATGGCATTTCCGAATGATAGAACGGTTTTGGGTGAAACATGCAGTAGATATAGCTTCTGCCCACAAGAACAATGGAGCGTTCACATAAATAAGCATAGTCCTAGCAGCTTCCATAAGTGTGTGATTTCGTCTTTCAACGACACCGTTTTGTTGTGGAGTGCGTGCAGCGGATGTTTCATGTGAGATACCAACTCCTTCATAGTAATCACGAAGAGTCTGGTTGACGAACTCTGTTCCATTGTCAGTACGAATACGGCGGACAGTAGTATTCAAACGTACCTGAATGGATTTCAGAAAAGTGATGATAGCCTTCGGTGCTTCATCCTTTGTACGTAGAAATCTAACCCATGTAAACCTGGAGAAATCATCCACAATAACCAGAATGAATTTCTTACCGCTCACACTTTCAGTTCTCATTGGTCCACAAAGATCCATATGCAAAAGATGAAGTTTTTCTTGATTGGTGTCTTCAGCTTTGGGCTTGTAAGATTTATTGGTACTTTTCCCCCTTGAACACGCGGAACATAAATGGTCCTTGTGAAATTTAAGCTTTGGAAGACCACGAACTAACTCGTTTTTAGCCAGATGATTAATAGCATCAAAATTAAGATGAGATAATCTGCGATGCCATAACCACGACTTGGTCTTAGATGCTTTAGAGAGAAGACATACTGGAGAGGCGGACATCATGTCTTGTAAGGACAAGGTATAAAGATTTTCACCACGAGATCCCTTCAACAAATCTTTTCCTTCTAAGTTGCGGATGAAACAAGTGTGTTGTCGAAAAGCAACCTCAAGGTTGGAATCACAAAACTGTCCTACTGAGAATAAATTATGACCAAGACCTTCTACATAGTATACCCTTGAAATCGTCACATTTCCAATCTGATATTCACCATACCCCCTTATCTTTGCTATATGATCATTCCCGAATTTAACCGTACCAAGAAACTTGCTGACGAAATTTCGGAGCATCGAGCGATTTCCGGTCATATGTTTTGAACAACCGGAGTCCAAATACCACAGGATGATTTGGACCACCTGAAAATATCACCACACGAAGACAATGTAGAGGTATCGGAATCTGAGTGTTCCTTGTTATTAGCAGGTACAGATTTAATAATCTTAGATTTGCTAACTCTAGGTTTCTTAGATTTCCTAGCCTTTTTCTTCCTAGTTGGTGGTGTAGATTCTAGTTGGCTTAAATCCTGAGGTATTTCTTCACTGAGAGGCACTATAGTGGGGGCTGACCTAATTAAAGGGCGCTGTTTCCATACTTGAGTGCGAGTGTTCCTAACTAAAGGACGCTCAGACCTAACCTAAATGGATGCATTCCTAGTTAAAGGGCACATTGTTCCATCTAACGTAAAGGTCCTACCAGTGGGACGCCATTGCCAGCCAACTTGGGCACGAGTTCTACCCGTTTGCTTCCATTCAAGACCATTCTTAATTGCATTTATTTCATTCACATGATCAATAAGACACAAATCATGACGTTGTGAAAACATACATTCATTACAATTCCAACATTTTAAATCAGAATTCACAAATGGTTTAGTCTTCTGCACAGGCGCAGAGCTTTTAGTATGATTCTTCTTATTTAAAACTGAACTAACATTCCTATGGTGATCTTCTACTTTCTTCTTTTTGGCACTACTAGTGGAGGGCTTGATCTTATCTTTCTTGAGTGGCGATCCTTTAGCCTTAGTAGTCTCTTTTAATCCCGTAGAAGGCAAAGTGGGAATATTAGCAACAGATTTTAAAGGTGCCTTACTTGATTGTGCCAATGACGGTTTTGCTCCTGGAGTCTTATTAAATGGAGTTACAGCAATGGGCCTATTAGTAAGTAGTGCAGAACCTGGTGTACCTATGTATTGCAAATATGCTAAGCAATATTGAACTCGCTTAATATATTCATGAGCCGAATAATAGTAGCTACTTGAGGGATCTAAGGCATAAAGATCGTCTAAAATATCCCTAACAAGATCTACATGCTTAATGGAATTCCTCATATAATCATCGTAGGTAACCGGGTTTCTCTTATGAAGCGGGTTCTTATAAAGCACTACTGACTTGGTTGTTGGAGCACTAGTGGACAGTGCAGAGTCGGTAGCTAAGTTATCAACAACTTCTTGTCGGGTGAGAAGAAGTGTCTCCTTTAACTCAGCCAAAACCATATTTTTGTCAATGAGCAGGATGTTCAAGTCAGAGATTTCCTCGCACTTTTAGTTCAGTTGTTCAACATAAGAATGTTGCTGTGCCGCATTAAAAGCGAAGCGTTCTTCTAGTGAACCATAAAGAGCGGATAGTCCCTGTCTTGTCCGATCCATCTCCCCTAGAACAGACGAAAGTCTAATTTCTAAGACCTGGTTTTTAGACTCAGCAGCCTCTAGTTCCAATTTGAGTGTTTCATTTGATGACACATCTCTCTTCAATCTCATAATCTCTTCCTCTAATGCCTTAACAGTTGCAATCATCTTGTCACTCGTCTCAACACTGTTTTCACAACCATTTGATATCAAAAGATTCTCATTTTGAGTTTGTTGTTTTAATTCTAAGGATATACAATGTTGTTCTAGTTGATTAAAGCGTTTTGAAAGTAAATTGTAAGAATCTTGTAGCTTTAAAAACTCAGCGTTAGATTCGTGACAAGAATGATTATCTACCTCATTTACAGTATCAGCAACATTTACAGAGATATCACAAACATTATCACAAATATCATCACAAATATTCACAGCATCACAATTAATCATAGCGGATGTAAGCTCATTCGAATAATTAACATTTACAGTAGTAAGCACATCACACGAGATTACTGCAGACAAGAATCGGTCATATTCGGTTAAAATCTTTTCTTTTTCAATTAGTTGTAGTTCGTAAGCGGTGTCCATTTCATAAAACACTTTTTGAACTTCACCAATTTCAAACACAAGATTTTCCTTAAGAGATGCAAAACTTCCTTTTAGACTTTCGACAAACGGATTGATCTCAGTTTTAAACACCTCGTTCATGTGTTCGAAAGCCCATTCTCTGGCGTTTAGGCCATTTGAAGTCGTACATTCCAAAATGACCTTGTCAAAATTAGTAAAGTATTGATTAATCTCTTGCAAGTTTAACCATACAGTGTTAACCGGTGGAAGATCCTTTGGAATTTCCTTAGGACCTTCCATGTTGACAAGTGTAGGAAATGTACTAGGGTTTTATTCATTCAACATGTAGGTTGGTGCTGTAATGAGATCTTTGTCCATATGGAAGCGAATTCTAAAATCCGTTTTTGCAAGCTCCTTATTCATTTTAAAATAATCACACTCGGGATATTTTGCAGAATTGTATGACCGATCCTCATCAACTAGATCCTTACTTGTTCGATCATCAGGAAAAACAATCGGGTCTAAGGCCAATCCTAATTGAGTTGCATTATAAAGTCTAGGACTATGTCGTAAAGCTTGTTTTGCATATCGTGGATTAGGGGGAAGGCCTTTTTGACGTGATAAGTTAAATTCTCTAAATGAAGCATCAAATAAGTGCACTAGTTGAGAAGCAGCGTATTGTCTTAAAAGCAAATAATCTAGACTTCTAATCTTATTAGCAGCATTAATCTCCATTTCATTCTTCTTAGACTCGAGTGACTCAAAATCTGTTTGAAGTTTTTGAAAATTAATGACAACTAACTCCTTTTCGCTAAGTTCTTTAGAAAGATTTGCTCTTAAGGTTTCGATTTCTTGCAAGTGACCCATTTGTTTGTTTCTAAAATGATCATATTCGGGATTAGTTAGAACACTAGACGAAGGCACTAATTCCAAGGTTTGAACTTTCTCGTTGCTTAAGGTAAGCTCATCAGACAGATTCTTATTCTTAGCTAAGGTTTCTAAGAGTGCAGCATTCATTTGGCTAAGTAATGTAGCAGGAACCATGACCCATTCTTGTTGAGCAGGAGTAGGCGTATGCGAAATGGGTCCCGGTTGTGATTCACTCAAAGTCTGGGGACTCACATTGATATTGCTATCATTGTTTGTCTCCTCATTTGAAAGACTCACCACCGAAGATTCATTCGAATCAGCACTCTCTTGCACAACTTGATGTGGTTGAATACTAGCATCAGTGGTATTATCGGTGGTATTAATAAGTACCTCAGATCTCTTTTCTGGCCCTAAGCTGGAGATAGTTGCCATGAGAGCAGCCTTTGCAGATTGAAAGTCATCACAGTCTGAGTCATACGCATCAAGATCATCGGCTTGGTATGCTGCATTCTGTGTGGTGACAACGTCTTGTTCAGCAATCCCTGGATCAGCAAGAAATGCAAGCTCCTCTTCATCAAGTTCCCTTCCTTGTGCCTGAGCATTAACCAGATAGATCTTCTCTGCAAACCATTGTCCATCCCTTCTCCTCTTGGGTTTCTTACAATCCCTGGACATGTGACCCTCTTCCTTGCAGTTGTAGCATGTAATCATTCGCAACTTGCCTGTGGAATTAGCCCGTGGAGTAGGATTGACCATTGGTGCCTGATTGACCGTGCGAGCATTGGTAGTTGATGTGGTAGGTCTCCCCTGATATGGTTGAATAGGCTGAACCATTACCCTGCCATTCTCAATAGTAGCTTGTTGACGAGAATTGGATGAATTCCTCAACTGATTGTTGGTTGGAGCTGATCCTCTGTATCCTCATTTGCTTAAAGTCCTTGTGAGATAAGCAGACATAGTGGTTAGCACTTCAACTGGGTCAGCTCCTTGTTGGAACACAGGAATGGGGACTTCCTCATCATCACAATACATTGCTTGGTCTTGATGAGCTGCATAATCACTAGAAGGAATACTCATTTGATCAGGGTAGCTTGTTGGATATGCTGCATTCTCTTGATAAGAAGAATATGAAGGCTGAGCATAAGGTGCAATATTTGCTGGATGAAGTTGTGAAGCATACTGTGGTGAAGGTGCATTGAACCGATATTGTTGCTGATGTGAGGTGGGTGGTTGCGGTAGAATCGAGTATTGGGGGAAGGTTGGTGTCATGTAAGGTGATGGATGATAGGCTTGATGTCCCAAGATATAAGGTGTGTTGTTGTGTGACAAGCTTGGTTGATTCGCCATCAAAGCTAAGGAATCAGGGTACATACCTCGAGGAGAACGGTGCATAATCACATGTTTCTCATGCTGCTGAAGAAAAGCATAGATTTGATCTAAATTGCACTTATGCAAATCCCGGGTTAACTTAACATCGGTAATATACTCACCCCATTCAGCTTGAGGTAAAGTATTCAAGAACTTGGTGTTAACCTGGAATGGAGCAATCACGAGATTGTATACATTCAGATCATTCATTAGAGTAGTGAATCTGAAGTAATAGTCGTGTAGTGTTTCCCCTGGGCTGTACGTGAATCTATCAAACAGATCATACAACTGACATTCCCTTTCCTGTTTGGTAAGAGACGTACCTTGTAGCAACACCTTTAGACGTTCCCATAAATCTTTGGCAACCGTATATTGACTTACCATACGATAAATATCATGCGGAAGAGCTTGGAGAAGAGTCTGTAGAGCCTTTTCATCAGCATCAGCAATGAGTTGTTGTGCCGGTGTGAGTTCTTCATATTCTCTTGGTCGAGACACGTTATTTGCCACAATGGTACCATAGTCGAGTGGACCATTCAAAATCGATTTGACCATAAGCCTTCCGTATGTTGGTTTGCCCTTCAAGTATTGCATCATACGGCCCTGCCATGCCTCAAACACCTCTTTAATAAGCATCGGTGGGCGACTATCAGTTCCCGTTATGATTGAGATATCCGTAAGAGATGTCATCTGAGGCATTAATGAACTCAGATTCATTGTGATCACTTAAGAGACTCAAAGATTATCGGTTGATCGAGCAGTGAAGAAAGGTTGAGAATTTGTGTTGTGTTGGTTGAAATCAAGATTAAATCCACTAAAGATCGTCCAAAAAACTCAAATACCCCTTGAACTTGCTTATACGGAATAACACTAACTCAGAATAAACCCTATTCGGAAAAATTTCTATTCGGAATAACCCTATGCTGAAAAACCCTTATACTGAATAACCCTATGCGGAATAACCCTATTCTGAAAATGCCCTATTCGGAATAGACCCTATGCTAAAAAAACCTTATGCGGAATAATCCTTCAATTCGGAATGTTTGGCAATTGGCTATTCGGAAAAACTTGCTATTCGGAATAATCGGCTATTCGGGAAGCTATTCGGAAAGTTTGGCTATTCGGAAAGATTTGGCTATTCGGAAAGAATTGCTATTCGGAAAGAATTGCTATTCGGAAAGAATTGCTATTCGGAAAGAATTCCTATTCGGAAAGAATTTCCTATTCGGAAAAATACTGCTATTCGGAAAAACTCTTCTATCCGGAAAGTCTATTCGGAAAAAATCCTGCTATTCTGAATATTTCTCCTAATCGGAATGTCTATTCGGAATATTCTGGAAATATAGTTCGAGACTTTGTAAACAGCTTTAAATCCGATTTTTTGATCAAAAACCACAAAAAGTTTTATGATTTTTACCAAAATAAGCTAAACCCAATCCTTATCAATCAATCCCAATAACAAAAACACCAAAAACAACAAGATTCAAGATTGATTTTTTCTAAAGATCACTAATTGATTCAAAAACTAAAAAAGCAACACAATCCTTACCTTAAATCACCCCATAGCTCTCTGATACCAAATGTAGAAAAGCTAAAATGGATCCGGTGGTCTAATGTGGTGGTAAATGGTGGTGGAAGCCATTGTTGGCTTAGAGAGAGAGAAAGAGAGGTTGAGAGTAAAAGTGTATGTGTTCCCAAAATGAACAAAATACAATCAACACCCCTCCTTGGAAGCTAAGGAGGGGTATATATAGTCACGCACACAACCTAAACTATACAACAAGCCTAGTCTAGTCTAAATGTGCGTGACTATGATAACTAACGGGAATTCTTAAATGTCGTCACATAAAGTGAGTTTCCAACAGTTAATCCAATATATTGTTAACAAAAGTTTCAATCTTCGTCAAGACTTTGGTTCAAGATAACAAGCATTAGACTCAATCACTCAATTATAGACTTAATACAATTTCAGCTCGTTTGACTCGTGGTTTGTTTCAAAAACTTGTTAAACACTTATAATTATGTTTTTTAGTGATCAAAACTTCTTAGGAAATGGTCAATAAAAAAGATATCCAATCCATAGACAAACCGGATGTGACTTGCTTTTAGAAAATAACCCTTTCGACCTATGAAATCTTTAGCAACAAATTAAGTTTTGAAAACTAATGTCACATGAAACACAAGTACCAACGTTTCAAAGGAAAATCTTGAAATTGAATTAAAACATAAATCATAATCATAACTACATCATCATACCCAAACGTCATCTTACCAAGAGTAAAATGAAACTAGCCACTCATATTAAACATGACATAAACTCAGAAAATATAGTCTTAAAAGTCATAATCAAGAGGCTTACCAAGTGGAAATGTTAGCCTTAAAATGTGAGGTACACGTGGACTCAACTTCTTGAGGTCCAAAGATGAAACACCTGAAGGTCTCATCAACTTTCTTAAGTTGATACAACGTGGTCTTCAAGCTCAAGTAAAAGTGGTACGTATTGACAGAGGCACAAAATTCTTGAATTCAACTCTGAAGAATTATTTTGAAGCCGAAGGGGTTGAACACGAAACATCTATTGCTTGAACACATGAACAAAACGGCGTTTTTGAAAGACGAAATCGTACTTTGGTTGAGGTTGCTCGAACATTATTATCCGCTTCAAAAGTTCCACTATTCTTTTGGGTCGAAGCCGTGTCAACCGCATGCTACACAAAAAACCATTCCTTAAATATTCCAAGACAGGAAAAGACACTATATCACATTAATCATGATCTCAAACCTTCACTCAAACACCTTCACTTTTTTGATGTACATGTTACATTATCTGAGATGGTGAAAATATGGATAAGATGAAGGAGAAAGGTGATGCATGTACTCTAGTGGGATATGCAACTCAGTCTGAGGGATATAGAATTTACAACAAGAGAACAAAATTGATCGTAGAAACAATTCATGTCAGATTCGATGAATTGCAAGAAATGGCACTTGAACAAAGCAGTTTAAGTCTCGATCCATAAAGACAAAAGACTTCTGTGCACAACTGCACAGAACTCGAAACTCAAGACCACAACAATGAACCGTCAAGTTCAAAGCTGGTTCATCAAACTGTTCGAAGAGCTGATATGACAGTGGACATGACAATTGAAGAATTGGAAATGTTATATGGACCAATGTATGATGAATATTTCACGGGGGAGAAACATGTTGTATCAATGTCTTCTGATGTCACTCATGATAAGAATGATGATATCGCTCATCATCAACAAAAGGATACAACTTCATCTACTTCAACACGGGTTGCTATAGATTTACCTCCTCAGAATATCACATCTACAATCGGTCCTACAACATCCAAAACTACTGTCATTGCTCCAGAGAACGTAAATCAAGCAGACGATGCATTATCTGACGATGATGATTTACACAATCCATTTGGTACATCGTTACAAGAAACTAGAGAGTCTTCTACTTGCCATGTTGATCCGTCAAATATGTATATGTTCTACCAACGACATCCGTCAACACATCATTGGACCCGAGATCACCCCTTGGTTCAGGTAATTTGAAACTCGTCACAGCCTGTTCGTACAAAACGACAATTAGAAATTGATGGCGATGTTTGTATGTTCGCACTCGCCATGAGTAAAGCTGAACCAAAAATCATTAAATAAGTGATGGATGATCATGTTGATCCCTTTGAATAGATCTATATCTTGTTGAAGATTAGTATAGTAGTTTGTAATCAAACTAAAACACTTTGAGAACTCTTACTCAACTAAATAAGTTATGCAGAATCTAACTTATAAAGCACAGAATAACAGAATTACTTTTAACTATTCGATTCTCGTATTAATCGACTTGAATGAGGTACATGAATTTCATCGTACCTATGTTCCTTTTATAGAGTAAGGAACCCTAGAATCTATTAGAATATTCTATAAA
The DNA here is from genome assembly GCA_025667525.1 of Glebionis coronaria. Classification (NCBI taxonomy): domain Eukaryota; kingdom Viridiplantae; phylum Streptophyta; class Magnoliopsida; order Asterales; family Asteraceae; genus Glebionis; species Glebionis coronaria. The sequence continues at coordinate 230,288,669 of CM046879.1, forward strand.
GATAAATATATCACACACGATATATTATCAATATTCTAAACTATTAAGTATATCACATAAGATATACTCTAACTATAACCATGACATATCTTATACGAAGATATATTCGTCCTAATCAATATAGAAGTACTTGTACTTAACACTAACAGTACTTGCTATGTAGCGCGTTAACACTAACGGTACTTGCCAACACTAACAGTACTTAGACTTACACTAACAGTACTTGGTACTTTACAAATAATTCCCAACAATCCTCCCCTAAACAAGAATGACAACTTGTTTTCTTCTTGTTTCTATTTGTACTGAATGTATTAGAATACATGTCTTCAGTCTTCTCTTCAAACTGGGATTGAACTTGGTAATTTGTACATGTATTCAACTGAATGTATCCAAACACTTTTATGTAGATCTTCTTCTGATAAGATAACCTTCATGTCTCGTGAATATCATCTTTGTCTTCAAATTATGATCTTCTTGTGTCTTGTGAACATTCATTTTGTTTTGCAGCAACAGTAGTTGTCTTCTTGAGTTATATTTGTGAACTCCTGATCAAAAATCTTCTTTCTTGATTTGATGAGACAAAACCTTCTGAGTATTCTTTCTTTGAAACTGATACTATTTTTCTTGCATCCTCATACCTGAAATAAAAAAGTTAACAACAAAAACCAATCTGTATTGGCTTCATGATTTTTAGCAAATCATCAGCTATCAACGGATTTGATTTATTCTTTACCAGTTAGTCGTATACTCTGGAATAGCCAATACTTGATTCATCAAGAATAAGGTGTACTGATAATGGCTTTACCTAGTACCGTTTGTCTAGGACTAGCCAACTCTTTGTCTTGAAACATGATGAGTTAGAACCATATAGTTTTTAGCAAACTACGAGCTGTCAACGGATTTGAGAAGTCTTTACCACAAATCATTTTCTTATGGACTAGCCAGTTCTTATGTGTGTTAGACATGGTGAACTGAGAACCATTTATGAAGTGTGATTGTAAATCAAACACTTAAGGCTCTTTTCCAGCTTCTTCCTCTTTCTCCAAATCCTTGATTTGTTGTTTAACCATTCTGATCAACTCCAAAGAACTAGCAGACTCTTCTGAAACTTCCAATTGTTGTTCCAACATTCTTTCCAACAATCTTCTCCCAAAAGGATATCTTTTTTCTTGAAGCATGTAGTAGGTAATGTCATCTATAACCAAAGTATGTATTCCACATAATCTATAATATCTCCAGTAACTAAGAACCTGATTCTCTAAGTCCTTCAATATTTGTTGATCATTGTTGTAAGGATCATACATGAACTTCAATTCATTCCTTAATAGTGTGACTTCTGCTTGACCTTCACTTCCACCTTCAACAAACCTGTTGAGGTCTTGAATGTCTTGTCTGTCAAGGATATATAGAACTTCTTCTAGCAGTCTGAACATCCCGAATATTCCATCTGATCTAGTGATTCCATGAATTTCTAATCCATCCTTCATAGCACTTGTCCATCTTATGATATCTGACGTCTTTCCAAAGATTTATGTGTCAATGCACTGATCTTCAAAGTTCACTATCTTTAAGCGCTTTCTTCAGCTTTCATCATCATCAATATCTTGTTCTTAGACTTCACCTTTTATTAGCTTTCTGCTTTTTCTTGGTTGATCTTTTCCTTTTACCTTTACTTTTAGAGACTTTGTCTTGATCTGACACATCAGAATCTTTCTCCAAATCTGTATGTACTTTCCTTAAGTACTGTTGACTGTATATGTACTGCTTGTACATTTTCAGTCTCTTTGTCAACATCATGAGATGTATTCCCCTCATCCATTCCTTGTTTAATCTATTCTCTCTTTGAAACTTCTATCACACTTTACTTCTTCCTAAGATAGGTTGTCTTGATAGGTGGAGATGCTTCCTTTTGTCCAGCAGTAATTGCATCAAGTCTGGGGGTACTTCCAAATTGTCTTTGTTGTTGAAGATGCTTCATTACCTCTTCAATGTCTTTCTTGTCCTTTTCTAAACCAATCTCAACAAAATTCAACTTGGTCCTCTTGTGTTGTTCATACAAAGCCTTGATTTCTTCAAAAGTCTTTCTGACCAATTGAGCATGGGTAAAATGTTTTACTTTCTTGAGGTATGACATCATTTGATTTCTGATTTGCATAGTGGTTGGAGGCTTAACCCTTTTTTTGTTCTTTTCTCTGCAAAGAATATTTGTTGCTCCCTCACTAAATCATCAATTAGTTTGTCTTTTTCCTCTTCATCATAAGCATCCCTTTCTTCAGCTAGCAATGATTCTATAAGAAGCTCACTTGCTTTAAGTTCAGCCTAAATCCTATCATACTCTTATATATTCCATTCATGTTGTATTCTTTGGGCTTCAAGCAATTGTTGCTTTGCTGCAAGTTCCTCTTGTAGCTCTTCTTCACGCATTTGTACTTGTAATCTGAAAGCTACTTCTTCATCATGCTCTAGTTGATTGAATCTATTCATGACTTTGCCTATGTCATCATCTGAATCACTTTCTTCTTCAGATTAAGATTGAAATACCTTTTTGCCCTTATCCTTTGGATTTATCTTAGGTAGTTTCTTCTTTAGCTTTGAAGATCTCCTTTCTTCATATTCATTTGATTGCTGTTGAATAATGATACCTTTAGTGGGCTTTGAAGCTTGAATATTCATACCTTTAGCTTTTTGTTTCTTGGCAAGAATTTCTTTTTGTGTCTTCATTTTTGCTTCTGCTTGTCTTGCTTTTTCAGCTGAGCTCTTCTCCTTAAGATCAAGCAGTACTTGTGCTAAAGTCTCATCCCCTCCAAAAGATGGAGTTTGACTTTCTGCAGAAGAAGGTAGTGAAGGTACTTCACCAGCGGTACTTGCAGTTGGCTTAGCAGTACTTGGCTCTTCAACTGTATTTACTTCACCAGCGGTACTTGCAGTTAGCTTGGCAGTACTTGGTTCTTCAACAGTATTTACTTCACCAGTAAAAGACACATTTGTCTCTTGAATCACCAAAGTATCACCAGATACTTTTCCTTGTTTTGAAGTTGTCTTCTCAATATGTAACTCCTTAGTCTTGTCTGATCCAAAACTCATTCTTGATCTTGACAATACTTGGAAAGACTATTTCTTGTGAAACCAAAATTGTCTTTGAGGTGGAGTTGAAGACACGGGAAATTGAACATTTATTTCCTTTAACTTCTCATAGAAACTACTCCAATTCACTTGTAGTTGTGGTGATTGAGGTTGTGGTTATGGTTGTGGTTGAGTCACCAAAATATCTTTAGTTTGTGGTTCCTCATGAGCAGATTGTGGTTCTTCTTGTTGAAGCTCCATATTTGTAGGCTCCAAACTTTCTTTTTCCACATTTGTTTCTAGGCCATCACCATCTTCAAAATTTACAATGGCATCATCAGCTTCAAAATTGATGTCATTGCCAGAGATCCTTGTATGAATGTCAGAAGAAGGTCATTGTTCTTCATCATTCCTCCCCTGTTTGGTTGCATTTAGTTTCCTTTTCTTGAAGTTCCTGAATCTTTTCCTCTTAAGAGAAGCTTTTTGAATTACCATATTTTACCTCATCTAAGGAGATACTTTATTTCTTAGCTTGATTAAATTGGCTTCCAGTTCAGCAATTCTTTTGTCTTGAGCAAGCGTCTCCATTTGCAATACCTGTACCTGTTTGGACAAGATAGTGCACAAAGCAGTTAAATTTGCAACATCCACCACTTCTGTAGCTTGTGCTTGTGCTTGTGCTTGTAGTGAACCACTAGCAGCAATTGAAGCAGCAGGTGTGTGGATCATCTCATCTGAGTGTGGTTGATCACCAACATTATGAGAAGAAGATTAAGCATCTTCAGAGGTTTGGAGACTCTGGTGAGAAGGAGTCTGCTGAGAAGCACTAGCTGAGCTAGGTTCCTCACCTTCTTGGTTGGCTGGTTGGGCTAACATGTTTGTAAATAAGGGCGTGACAGTTCCTGTGTAAAACCCGCATGCTTTTACCATGAACAGTACCCATTAGATCGTACGTACTAGATTAAAACTTTCCTTTTATAGTACGATTACGTTTACGTGTTAGGATATTACGTATTACGTAGGTGCTAGAACACGATAAGTATTTATTACGTATGAACACACATTAATTATTCAAATAATATTATAATCACGAACATGCGATCATGAGATCATGAATGTAATTTTAATCACGAGCTAATATTAATTACGTATTTATATATTTATTACAAACACGAATAAATATATTGAGTCACGATCGAAAACTAATAAAATTACGTAAACTACGTAACACATAATCACGGACATTTAACACGATTAATATTATTAAGTATATTTAATTAACGCGACAAGTAATTACACACGTAATGATTACGTTTAACACGTATTATGATAACTATGAACTTACGACACTTTAAAATACGATTACGCGTACCACTTTAACAAAACGCGACTTAATAAAATGTACAAGTGTTTTAAGGGGCTGTTTTTGACAAGTAGAAAAGTAATAGGACTTGGGCTCAAGGCCCAAGTGGGTTGTGAGGCGTGTATAATCAAAAGAGACGGGGGGAAGTATACATTTTTGGACAAACACAAAATCTACATAAAACCCTAAATTATTCTACAAGCCGTCACTTTTTGTTCTCTTCTTTCTCCTCTGCTGCGACCATCACCAAAGGAACAAGGGCGTTTGTGGGTTATTGGATTCAAGAATCAAGATGACTTATGTTTTCGTTTTCTCTAAACCATAAACATGGTAAACCCTAATCTCCTTTTACTTTTTTTCCTAGATTAATTAATCATGAATCCTTGGAGTATGATCTAATACGTGTTAATAAGGAAGTAATTATAAAGGGGGGGGTTCGTTTTAGTGTCGCTGTGGTAATTTGGCACACAAACCGAGAGTCAAGAGACTCTCGGTGATGATTCCTGATCACCAGCCACAACCCTAATTGGGTGTTGGCTGGGTTTGTGCTAACAGGGGGAACGGCGGCTTACCAGGGGAAACCACTGGTTACGGCCAGTGGTATATTAGTACTAGCAGTGGGAACCGAGACCTTGGGGGTCTCGGTGGGAAATTATTACAGGCAGGGGAAACCTACCACAGTCGAGGGCATCAACCCAACTGCCAGGGGGAACTGGCAGTTAAGGGTGCGTTTAGCAAACTGTTTAAAAATAGACTAAAGGGGGGTGTTTGGATAACAGTTTTGTAAACTTTTAAAGGGGCTGTTTGGTTCGGCTTAGTGATAATACATAACACGAGTTTCACATTTAAATTAATAAGACACGGGTTCAGTTTTCGACGCATTTTAATAAAATAATACAAGAGTACGTGTTATTATTTTTACAAGTTAATTAGCTTACATGTTTATTTATTTTACAAGGTAAATTAAATTAATACAATACGACTTGTAATTACAAGATTATTTATTTACAAGTTAATTAAATTAATTTAACATGCTAGATAATTAATTTAATTAAAACATGGACTTAGGTTTATTATTATTAATTAATAATACATGATTTTGAACCTAAGTAATTATTTATTTAAAGAAGACTAAATAATTAATTAATTATTAAAATCATGACTTATAATTAATTAATTCTCATGACTTAGGTTATATTAATATAATTAATAATACATGTTTTAACCTAAGTATTTATATCTTTATTTAAATAAATCACATTATATATTTAATTAAATTCTTTAACCTATAGTTTATTTAATTACATGAAATAATTATTAAACTATACACTATATCATATGACTTAGAAAATAATCATGAAAACACTTAGGCTTATATACTTAGCTTATTTAACCAGCTTATTTCTAATTATGGAAACTTTCTATTTTTAGAAACTTATTTATTTCAGGCAGCTAATCTATTTATGGAAACTTATTTCATTAAGGCAGCTAATCTATTTATGGAAACTTTCTATTTTTAGAAACTTATCTATTTTAAGCAGTAAATCTATTTTTGGAAACTTTCTATTTTTGGAAACTTTCTATTTTTGGTAACTTTCTATTTTTGGAAACTTTCTATTATTGGAAACTTTCTATTTTGGGAAACCTGTTATTTTTGGAAAGTTACTTATTATTACACAGCAAGTATAATAACACATGAAATACCAGAAATACTTAATCAGATTAAATAGAATATAAGATTAAACACAGTTTAAGGCTTTTAAACAGTAAAACATGGTAAGAACACATAAAATAAGCTAAGACATGACATAAAACCAGCTATGTATTTAGTAAGCAGATACTTATTCATGTACGTATTTATGTAGCACTAGTGATTCGGAAGTAGGATTCCTCGCAGTTCATCTTTCTCGTTCACTGGACATAAGGTACGGATTCCCGTCCTTTCAGTATGGACATTCTTTCCTTATTAGGATTTCCCGTATGCAGCCAACTGTTTTCCCGTAGTATAAGTTATGTGTTTGATTGCTTATGTTTAATTAAGATTACCTATAGCCATATACATGCATGACCAGTTTCACCTAGTTATGGAGGTACCATAACCATAACATTAGAGGCACTGATGTTATGACTTCACCACGACGGAGTGATTGCTCGTGGCGTCCCTTCAACTTTTGGCCATTTATATTCTATTTATCATGTGGGACGTATGGGTGCATCCTAGTTACATTTTTCAGTCAGGATTTCATGGTGAATGTGGTGTGTGCCTTGCATCCTTCACAAGGAGCTGATCACTCCTACCCAAAAACCAATATATTAAATTAGAGGCAGCCCCTCTAATTTGCATGATGAGGTCACCCCTCCAAGTATTCATTCACGGTGGATTTTCATGACCTATATTGGCTAATGGTAAAATATGTTAAATAGTTTTCATAAGATAAACATAAGGCTTTTCTAACTATAAAACCAGTTTTATGAACATGTTCCAGGTTTTCCAGGACTTATACATTTCTGCAGATATTAAGTCTCTATTATGTTTTAGTCACTTATACTATGTCTATATCCGTGCACTGAGAGTTTTGCTAAGCTGTTACTTTCCTTTCCATGTCCCAAAACGGCAGGTACCCTAGGAAAGACTCGAGCATTTGGAGGACGTGCATAGGATGGAAGCTGCTAGAGACTTCTTTTCCTTTTTTCCTTCATATACTTATACTTGTTTAGTCTTTCATTCTTTTCTTTTGCTTTATTATGTTTTGGGCTTATGTTTGGGAACCGATGTTTGATTCCGGTTATACCTATGGTCATGTAATGTTTTATACATTTATCCTTGTATGCTTTGATGACACGCCATAATTACGCGTGACATTCCATCATCAAAATGGGGTGTTACAATTATGGTATCAGAGCCAAGGCTTCGACCTGTAGGCTCTAAAACTCGACCTGTGACTAGTGGGTAGTCACCAGGAGCTTCCCAAGCCAACGTTTGATATTCTACGTATTGATGTTTTCAGCTCATTGTTGTTTTAACCATGATGTTTTTAGCACCTTGAGGTTTTAACCTTGATGTTTTCATCGATATTGTTGTACTAATATGGATGGACAACCGTCATTCATATTTAGTTACGTGTCATTATTTCATGCATGACGTTCCTCGTGAACTGTGACTATATGGACTGAACCTCAAAAAATTAGTCATATAAAATTTTTCTGATAAGTTTTAACAGATGAGTTTCATTTATTTATGTTTCATGTATCATTGTTGCAGGGATTATGACTAAGTAATGGTTGGTACAGGACTGGCCCTATTTAGTCGCATGTGCTTTTATCGAAACTTTTAACTTTGGGACCGACCCATAGGCGTCCCCTCGCCATGTCTTTTGTTTTGGAACCGACCCATAGGCGTTCCCTCGCACAAATAAAGGTTTTATAAACTACATTACGCATTCATGCACTGTTTTTCATGCATAAAATTTTTCACATGATTTAAATTGGCATAAATTTTTTTTCATGTCCCCTAATAAGTTATTATGTTTTTATGTCAAGTATGTTTTCATACTGTCATGGTTAACTTCAGTTTCATGCTGATTATGTTATACACTTCTTCGTGATAGATGGTTTCATGTTTCTTCATGATAATTCCATCTTCATGTTGATTATGTTTTACGTCTCTTTTGTTATTTACGTTGTCCTGCAAGACATTGTTAGATTTCATTGAATCATGCTTTCATGATAGTCATGGTTGGTTTTCATTTATCATGCTGTCAGGCAAATCATCGATGAATTTTGTGTAACCACACTTTAACGTTTCCGTTATAACCAGAATGATGTCTATGCTAATACTGCCAGGTTATCATGATGGTTTTCCTAACCGTTTAACCGATATACTTTCCTTAAATCATGACAAATGATCGACCCCATACCGATCATTTCATGTGCATTCAACGTGTACTCCATGTACCGTGTTCCATGTGTATTACACGTACCTAAATCCAGGTGTATTTCACTTGCAATACTGCACGAGTATTCGCTAGTCGATTCTGAATCATCTCAGGCATATGTCCACTTGCTAATACTCTACAAATTGCTGATGCCGCTCATAACTTGGAAATGTTACTAAAGGTTGATGCTGCTGACGTTCGGAGACGCTACGAGATGCGGATGCTGTTCACAACCTGGAGATCCTACAAGACAAAGACAAAGGCGTCGGAGCAAAGCAATTGGATGAGAAGATGCTTCACCATCAGACGATTCCCATCAATCATTGTCCCTAATTCTTAGTTACATGTTACACGTCATTCGGCTGTCATTTCAGCCATATGAGTGCAAACCGGTACCAGCCGGCCACTCAGCTGAATAGTTACATGAATCGCGGTCATGAGAATGACCATCATGGAACTGACAGGCAGGACGATAGTAACCACTACTATGACAGCAAATATCCTAGAAATCGCAACTGAAACTCTGGCAACGGACGTGATCAGAAATACAAGGATTAGTAGTCCAAACGATCCGCCAATTCTCGCATAATAACCTTATACTGTGGTTATATTTGTTTCACATCTCGAGACACATGTCAGGACATCAGTCAAGACACATGTCTCACGTATACCTCCTGAAGACACATGTCAAGACACCAGTCAAGATATATGTCGTGCTTATAGTTCCAAGGAACGAGTCAAGACACATGACTCACGTCCAACTATGGAACATTTCTAAGAAATTCAGGGTACCCTCCAAGGGTATATCTATTTTGTTGTGCCATGTATTAATCAGGCCACAAGAATTTCAATACCATTATCAGCGCATCAGTGAGAACTGTCACGTTGCCGATATCACTTTCATTTCTTCCACCATAGTTCATATATTCATGACCATGAAGGACGCCTTTCGTATTCCCACGCATACGAAGGTTTTCCTTCAGTTTAATGATGAGATCCAAGCTGCTAACGCATTTCCTCGGACAGACACGAGATGAATTTTATCCAAATTATGGACTATGAACAGCACACCATGCTACGATTCATAATTATGTACGGTAGTGTTCAGGCTCCTGAATACATTCAGCTTGATTTTCCATCGGGAAAATCTGTACAAATTATCTATGCTTTCAAGCATGTGCGTTGTTAGCCATGGTCGCTAAAATTTTCTAGCTGTCAGTAAGACACGACCACTTAAGTCTTTTACGCATAGCCAGTTGATTATTCCCAAAATCTTCCCATACATTCCAGAAGAACTTACAGGGAGAAGGACGGTACCATGAGATTATGTGTCGACTACCGTCGGCTTAAACAAATCACCATTCATGACCGTTATTATCCTCCACGTATTAACGACATGTCCAATCAACCATATTGTGTTAATCACTTTTCCAAGATCGAACTCATGATCATGCTGCCAACAGTGACGAGTGAAAAGCAGGACATGTCCATGACTGCTATTCGTACACGACTCGGTCATGCTAGATTTATGATTTTGAATTAGTCTCATCAATGCTCCAAAGGCATTATAAGAATGAGTTTCCGTGAACTCATAGCAAATTCATCAGTGTTTTCATTGAGGATAACCTGATTTCCTTTAAGCCTAGAAGAAGAACAGGTAGACTATATCTGCACTATGTTGCAAATTCTATGACAAGAGAAATTTCACCCTGGAAATTTTTCCAATATCAATTCTGTTTGATTATAGTGACACGCTGGATCACATGGATTTGCACGGTTAATCTTACCATGACTCAGCTTATGCGTAAATGAGATAACCCTACATTACATTAGGTGTTATAGGAAATCCTACGCTAAGAGAAGTTTGGATTCATAGACTCAAAGTTTCGTAAACTCCTATGTAGCAAGTTCGATGAAGCAAGATACAGTTACGTTCATATCTAAGTACCTGACATACCAACAGGTTAAGATAGGACACCAACAAAGTGGGATGTTTTCATCATTTGAAATTGTGAATTGGAATGGGACAAGATCTCCACGGATTTTGGTTACCAGTTTAACGCAAACTCAGATGAAGCATGATGTTATCTGGGTTATTGCAAACAGTTTGATTAAGTCTGCAAAATCCTTACATTCGCAAGGATTTCAGAACCGACAGATTGATCGGACATGTTCCAGCCAAGGCTCATCCGATCACTTGGCAATCCCTCAGTTATCGGGTCAGACAAAGATTCACAATTGTGCTCTTATTTACTTCACGTCTTCATTCTAATTCCATGACTTGCTTTCGCGCTCGCGTTCATGACACTATTCACGTTCATGATCGTATGTGGGCTTAAGATTTTACGTCCATTTCGTTCTGGGAAGTTTTGCAAGAACTTGAGAGACCAGACCCAAGTTTAGTATAACTCTCCATCATCAGATAGAAGTTTCACGTCATATTCCACGTCTCACCTTGTAGCGTTTGGCGTTACCCCCATTGTATTCTATGATCACGATATGTTTCACATGTCATGTTCATTCCACGTTCCTCATATCATGATCAAGATATGTTACACGTATCATGGATCACGATATGTTTACTCACACTACACTCGCCATATCCCCACGTAGCACGTTCAAAATTTTTCACGTATCACGTTCAAAATTTTTCACGTACTACGTTCCTTTATGTCTCGCGCATCGTTGCTAACTATCAGTTAAGTCAGATTGTCTTGCATCATAACGTTTCAGTTACCCTAGCACGTTAACTCTTATTTTCCTCGATCGAATTTAGGGGATCTAGCTTCCATCGATAACCAAGAATTTCTTCGTATTCCAAGTCAAGGTCGGGAGGACCAGGATTCATCATTTGTGTTAAGATCTTCTGAAGGAACCATTCCAAGAGGGAGGCCACTTGAAAACGGACAAGTTCATCTGGACTTTTATCCGTTTTTCTCTCATCAATTAGATATGTCCTTTCAGTCGCGTCACGTTCCATGTCCTTCCAAGACATGTCACGTTCCACTTTCCTTCTACCATGTCACTTGTACGTTCATTAATCTTACATACCCTCTCAGTTTGATACGGGTATGTTTCTCTGTCAGTTACGTTATCTATAATTCGGGGACGAATTATTCTTTTTAGGGGGGAAGAGTTGTAAAACCCGCATGCTTTTACCATGAACAGTACCCATTAGATCGTACGTACTAGATTAAAACTTTCCTTTTATAGTACGATTATGTTTACGTGTTAGGATATTACGTATTACGTACGTGTTAGAACACGATAAGTATTTATTACGTATGAACACACATTAATTATTCAAATAATATTATAATCACGAACATGCGATCATGAGATCATGAACGTAATTTTAATCACGAGCTAATATTAATTATGTATTTATATATTTATTACAAACACGAATAAATATATTGAGTCACGATCGAAAACTAATAAAATTACGTAAACTACGTAACACATAATCACGGACATTTAACACGATTAATATTATTAAGTATATTTAATTAACGCGACAAGTAATTACACACGTAATGATTACGTTTAACACGTATTATGATAACTATGAACTTACGACACTTTAAAATACAATTACGCGTACCACTTTAACAAAACGCGACTAAATAAAAATTACAAGTGTTTTAAGGGGCTGTTTTTTGACAAGTAGAAAGGTAATAGGACTTGGGCTCAAGGCCCAAGTGGGTTGTGAGGCGTGTATAATCAAAAGAGACGGGGGGAAGTATACATTTTTGGACAAACACAAAATATACATAAAACCCTAAATTATTCTACAAGCCGTCACTTTTTGTTCTCCTCTTTCTCCTCTACCGCGACCATCACCAAGGGAACAAGGGCGTTTGTGGGTTCTTGGATTCAAGAATCAAGATGACTTATTTTTTCGTTTTCTCTAAACCCTAAACAAGGTAAACCCTAATCTCCTTTTTTTTCCTAGATTAATTAATCACGAATCCTTGGAGTATGATCTAATACGTGTTAATAAGGAAGTAATTATAAAGGGGGGTTCGTTTTAGTGTCGCTGTGGTAATTTGGCACACAAACCGAGAGTCAAGAGACTCTCGGTGATGATTCCTGATCACCAGCCGCAACCCTAATTGGGTGCTGGCTGGGTTTGTGCTAACAGGGGGAACGGCGGCTTACCAGGGGAAACCACTGGTTACGGCCAGTGGTATATTAGTACTAGCAGTGGGAACCGAGACCTTGGGGGTCTCGGTGGGAAATTATTACAGGCAGGGGAAACCTACCACAGTCGAGGGCATCAACCCAACTGCCAGGGGGAACTGGCAGTTAAGGGTGCGTTTGGCAAACTGTTTAAAAACACACTAAAGGGGGGTGTTTGGATAACAGTTTTGTAAACTTTTAAAGGGGTTGTTTGGTTCGGCTTAGTGATAATACATAACACGAGTTTCACATTTAAATTAATAAGACACGGGTTCGGTTTTCGACGCATTTTAATAAAATAATACAAGAGTACGTGTTATTATTTTTACAAGTTAATTAGCTTACATGTTTATTTATTTTACAAGGTAAATTAAATTAATACAATACGACTTGTAATTACAAGATTATTTATTTACAAGTTAATTAAAATAATTTAACATGCTAGATAATTAATTTAATTAAAACATGGACTTAGGTTTATTATTATTAATTAATAATACATGATTTTGAACCTAAGTAATTATTTATTTAAAGAAGACTAAATAATTAATTAATTATTAAAATTATGACTTATAATTAATTAATTCTCATGACTTAGGTTATATTAATATAATTAATAATACATGTTTTAACCTAAGTATTTATATCTTTATTTAAATAAATCACATTATATATTTAATTAAATTATTTAACCTATAGTTTATTTGATTACATGAAATAATTGTTAAACTATACACTATATCATATGACTTAGAAAATAATCATGAAAACGCTTAGGCTTATATACTTAGCTTATTAACCAGCTTATTTCTAGTTATGGAAACTTTCTATTTTTAGAAACTTATTTATTTCAGGCAGCTAATCTATTTATGGAAACTTATTTAATTAAGGCAGCTAATCTATTTATGGAAACTTTCTATTTTTAGAAACTTATCTATTTTAAGCAGTAAATCTATTTTTGGAAACTTTCTATTTTTTGAAACTTTCTATTTTTGGTAACTTTCTATTTTTGGAAACTTTCTATTGTTGGAAACTTTCTACTTTAGGAAACCTGCGATTTTTGGAAAGTTACTTATTATTACACAGTAAGTATAATAACACATGAAATACCAAAAATACTTAATCAGATTAAATAGAGTATAAGATTAAACACAGTTTAAGGCTTTTAAACAGTAAAACATGGTAAGAACACATAAAATAAGCTAAGAGATCATCTTGTAAAGCAACCATTAGTAATTTTCATGATCGAAAAATTAGAGAGAAGGTTATAGAATTAAGAGATAAGAATAAAAGATTAGGTTAATCACTTATGTAATTGGAGTAAGTATTTATGTAAATAACAAATCCAAGCGCGAAGAAATCACCAAATTTACACAATAGACCCTCAACGGTACAACGGATATGTAGCGGTACATGAAACAAAAATGGTACTTGTTTTGTGCTAGCGGTACTTGGATCCAAAACGGTACCTCACAAATTTGACAAGTTCATGCATTCCACTATCACGATAACCTCTTTTATCTTATTCTATCAACCTACAATCACATCAAAAACACAAAACAAACACTATACAATAAAATTAGCATAAAAATTGTACAGCTATTACCTCCCTTTAACATATGTATTACCTCCCTTTAACATAAAATCTCTTTGCATCAAATGCCTTGGTCAACAAATTAGCTACATTGTTATATGTATGAATCTTCAAGACTTGAATAAGCTTTTTGTCATAAGCATCTCTTATTAAGTGATGGCTTATCTCAATATGCTTGGTCTTGGAGTGAAAGACTGGATTCTTGACAATGCATATAGTACTTTCATTATCAATGTAGATCTTGGTGTTCATGAAGTTGAACCGATAGTCTAACAGCTGATTCTGAATCCAAAGTACTTGTCCACGGCAATGAGCAGCACCTACATATTCAACTTCAGTTGTAGAAGTAGCAACAATAGTTTGCTTCTTACACTACCATGATATGAGTCTTCTCCCTAGGAATTGACAACCTCCTGTTATGGATTTCCTATCATGATTTTCTCCATCATAATCACTATCTGAGTAGGCTTCCAATTCAAATGTTGAATCTCTAGGATACCATAATCCTAAATTAGGTTGACTTTTAAGATACTTAAAAATTCTTTTCATAGCATGTAGATGTGACACCTTTGGATTGACTTGGAACCTTGGACAGGCACACACAACAAACATAATATATGCTCTTGAAGCTGTAAGATACATCAATGAACCAATCATTGACCTATATAGATGAATATCAACATTTTCACCATGTTCATCTTTTGGTAAAGATTTCTTATCTTCAAAAGTTGTTCTTGTACTCCTTGTATCCATACATGAAAATTTCTTCAAGATTTCCCAGCAACATATTTATCTTGGCTAATAAATATTCCATCCTTCCTCTGTTTGACTTGAAGTCCTAAAAAGAAGGTAAGTTCTCCCATAGAACTCATCTGAAATCTTCCTTTCATCAAAGCTTCAAACTCTTTACACCATGATTTCTTGGTTAAACCAAAAATAATGTCATCAACATAGACTTGAACTAGGATAATATCCATTGCATTCTTTTTGATGAATAGAGTTTTGTTAATGGTTCCTCTTCTATATCCATGTTCTAACAAAAAAGTGGATAAGGTTGCATACCAAGCCCTTGGAGCTTGATGTATACCATAATGTGCTTTGATAACTTTGTAGACTCTGTTGGGGAATTTAGGATCTACAAAACCTGGAGGTTGTGAAACATATACCTCCTCTGAAATAGTACCATAGAGAAAGGCACTTTTCACATCCATCTGATAGACTATAAAACCCATATATGATGCGAAGTCCAAAAATAAACAAATGGCTTCTATTCTTACCACTGGTGCAAAAACCTCATCATAGTCTATACCTTCTTACTCTCTATAGCCTTGAGCAATAAGCCTTGCCTTGTTCCTCGCAACAACACCCCTTTCATCCTTCTTATTTCTGGAAACCCATCTAGTACCAATAACTCTTTTACCAGAGGGAAGATCCATAAGAATCCAAACCTTTTGTAGTTCAAATTACATTAATTGTTGTTTGACATAACTCACAAGTGCATGAGTTTCAGTATTGGCTTGAAGTTGTCTTTTGGTTTGCACAACAGACTTAGGATCTCCAGTAATTTGAGCAATAGGATGGTTGTTGTTGACTTTATGAGTGTGAATGAACTGAATGGAATTTCAGTTTCCAAGTTTTTGAAATCAGTTATTGCACCCTACTTATCATAGGAAGCTTTAGAGAAGATTCCTTCATTTGGACTAGTATAAGCATCTTCACTGTCCATAGCTTGTAGAATATCTTCCAAAGAATCAACGGACTTTGCAGAATTTGACTTAGCAGTACTTGCAGATGAGGTACCGCTAGGTATAATATGGACTGATGAGTGTTGTGATTCCAAAGATCCTTCTCCTGGATGCTTATTAGCAGTTGTAGCATTCTTTTCTTGATCTTGAAGCCTCTGAAGCTAATGAGAGGCATGATCATCAGTTGATGGCATTGTTTGTTTTTGGGGCTAGCAGCCATAGGAGAAACAACAGGCATACTGGGACATAAATGTGAACATCATCATCTTGAGAATCTATTAAAGAAGGTTCTTCTTGAGTACCTGACTTTGTTGTACCAATCTCCTCACCTACATTGTTAGTTTGACAATCCTTTTGCACAGAATAGTAATCCATGGAGTTAGTTAGATAATCCAAATCAAACATCCAAGCATAACCTATTCCTGGGACATTGGGCTTATTTTCAAAGAAATTGACAAGGGAATTTTCTTCAACCTATCTAGATGCCAAGTTATAAAACCTATATGCTTTACTTTGCAATGAATATCCTACTAGATATCCTGGATCAGATTTTCTATCAAACTTTCCCAAATGATCAAGAGTATTTAAAATAGACACATGACATCCAAAAGGTCTTAAATGACTTATGGTTGGCTTAATACCAGTCAAAAGTTTATAAGGTGTCTTGTTTTGAGGCTTGGTCACTAAGACTCTATTTAACACATAGCATGCAGTATTGATTGCTTCTGCCCACAAGGTATTTGGCAAAAGGGAATCAGCTAGCATAGTTCTAGCAGCCTTAATTAGTGTCCTATTTTCCTTTCAGCTACTTCATTTTGCTGTGGAGTCCTAGGATTGCTAAATTGTCTCTTGATTCCTTTAGACCTACACCATCAAATTCAACATTCTTGAATTCTGTCCCATTATCTGTCCTAATGATTAAGACTTGTTTAGTGAACTGCTTTTCAACTAAAGTAACAAAACCCTTAAGTAATTCATTTTTTTCACTTTTAAGTGCTAAAAAGAAAACCCAACTGAATCTACTATAATCATCAGTTATGACTAAGCAAAAGGTCGTATGACTAATACTCCTAACAGAAACTGGACCAAACAAATCCATATGCAAAATTTGCAAAGGCTTAGTCACATAATTGACAGTCTTGGTCTTACAAGAGGCTCTATGTTGTTTACCTTTTTGACAAGCAGTAGATGTGAAATCATTTTGAAAAGATTTGTTAGGTAACCCTCTAACCAAATTCTTATTAACCAATCTATTAAGGTTCTTGAAATTCACATGACCTAACTTCCTATGCCATAAATTAGACTCATCATTAGAAGCCTTAGCCAGCAAACATGTAATATCACATGTTGGATTAATAGTATGAAGATTAAAGGTGTACATGTTTACTTGCCCTGGGTACCTTAAGCAGTATTTGAGATTCCTTTGGCATCTCAAAGTCCTTGGAGAGCACCAAGCAGTCTATATCTGTAAAGAGCACCTTGTTCTTTTTATCACATATTTGTGATACAGAAAAAAGATTGAATTCATTCGATTCTTTTACAAAGAACACATCTTCAAATTCCAACTTCCCTGTATTGATTTTTCCTTTTCCAGTGATTCTACTTTTGCTACCACCAAAGGCTACTGGTCCACCTCTGAATTCTTCAAATTCAGCAAGGAAATCTTTGTTCCCTGTCATATGCCTTGAGCATCCACTATCTACAATACCTTTATCTTTAAGTTCATCAATTAGATGCCCCTGCACATACACAAAACTATCAGTTTTCAACAGGGACCCAAGCCACATTTGGCTCGGATCTTATGGGACCTACGTACTTTAGAGTCTTATCAGTAGTATTTCTAGTGATGCTACTCTTACTCTTGTACTTCATGGTTTCAGCTATTTAGTCAAAGACATAGGGTGATTCTATGTATTTAGGCTTCTTTGACTTAAGTACAGCTTTAGCAGTACTTGCTTGAACACATGGTTTTTCTCTTTTAGGGACCCGCATTTGCACTGGTTTGTTGTTAGACTTACTTCTAGGTGTTTTAGCATATTCAACTACACTCTTAGAAGATTTGTTGGACATTGGTTTGACAGACTTTTGACCAGCGGTACTTGAATTTGGTCTAGTAGTACTTGCAGTTCTAGACTTGCCGGTACTTGGTTTACCAGACTTCAAAGGTACTAGACCTTGTTTCATAAGTACTTATCTTGGGACAATATCCTTGGTAGAGAGTGGGTTATGCGGTTTATCTACCCTTTTAGTATGATCAAACTTAGGTTTGTAATCTTTTGATCCCATTTGCCTATTAACCTATGCATATTTTACATTACCTTTCTTTGTGACCTTTTGTGCAGCCTTCTATTTCACTATTTTATCTTCATTTAAGGTGCACTCTTTGATAAAATGATTTAGACTACCACAAACATAACATCCTTTTCTTCTTAAAGAAGACCAAAAAGGTTGTTATGGCTTAGTTTTCTTAAAGTCTAACCCACCCTCTTGGTATAACTATTATGTTGTATAATATTATCCATTGCCTTACTAGAAGTTTTTACCTGCTTGGGAGCAGAACTAGCTATAGACACATGTCCTGGGGGGGCATGAAAATTCCTGATAATGGTGGAGGAATTGCCTTCATTCCTTTAGCATATCTATCATTTTCAGGAGTATCATCTGACAAATTAGAACTATCAAAAATCCCCTTTGATAAGTCCTTGTCAGTTAAAGTTATCCCAGGTTGGTCCTCAATATAACCTAGGCCAGTTTTATCATAATACCCCATTTGTGAACTAACCAGCTTACCTAATCCATTAGAGGATTTCTGCCATTGATTAATCACTTCCCTTTAATTAAAAAGACTGTCTTTTAAAACTTCATTTACTACTGTTACTTTTACAAGTTGTTTTTCAAAAGCTTTAATTTCCACATTTTTTTCTCTCATTTGAAGAGTCAAAATTCTAATTTTCTCTTCATAGTTTTGTTGACCCTTTTTATACAAAACTATATTTGCTTCCAACTTAGCAACACCTTGTTTAAAAGCATTTGTTTCTACAATACAAGTGTTAACTTTTTGATAACGTTCATCAAATTCTACTTTTACACTATTAAATTTAAGAACACAGTCTTTAGAACAAGGGTGTACCTCAGTATCTTCATGAGAGAGAGCCATCAGACCAAGCTCTTCTTCTTCCTCATCTTCAGCCCAATTCACCACTCCATCTATAGTTACCAATGCTTTGGTTCCTTTAGGACTTCTGCTATCTCTTTGGAAGGCTTTCAAAGATTCTTGGACTGGTTCTATAGCTGTTCTTGGACTTTTAACTACTTCTATCAGCCTTATCTCTATTGCACTCCATTGCAAAATGTCTTTTCCTTCCATAGTTATAGCATTCAAGTTTATACTTGTCATATCCTAATGGTTCATTAGGATTAATAGTCATCTTCCTTCCAATCTTCTTGAAGAATCTATTGGATCTCACTGAGATCATGGCAGCTTGCCATTTAAGATCCATCTCTCCAACATCAGCATCATCCATTTGGAACAAGTCATTGAGGGTAAACCTAGGTCTGTTGTCTTGTCCAGCAAAGAATGAGAAGGCATCATTGTCACTAAACAATGGTGAGGATCTTCCTTGTGGATTCTGAGATGTACTTGGACTGCCTTCAGTACCTTGAGAGTAAGTACTGCTTGTTAGTCCACCAGCGGTATTTTGGAAGTAAGTACCGCTACTTGATCACTAGCGGTATTTTGGAAGTAAGTACCGCTCCTTGATCGACCAGCGGTATTTTAAGAGTAAAGATCGATGTTTCCTTCTGACACAAAATCCAAGTTAGACTTTGTTGTTGTTGGTGCTTTGGTCACTTCAATGCCTTTTACATCCATCTCATACACTCTAAGATTGTTATAGAGATGATTCAATGGAATTGTATCCAAATCATCCCTTGTGATGAAGTGCATGGCCATAGCTTTCCATTCTTGTGGAACACTTCTTAAGAATTATAGATTTGCTTCTTCATTAGGAATTACTAGTCCATGAACTGCTAGCTGAATTAGCAATTTGCTGAACCTTCCATAACAACTATGGATTCCTTATGAGCTGGAAATTGAGAAGCTATCAAAATCTTGCTTCAAAACAATCTTCTTCATCTTCTTAGACTTATCATTACTTCCAAATCTAAGCTTGTTGGCATCCCACATAGCCTTGCATCTTTAAAGTGATGAAAGCTAGGTAAGATATCTTCTGAAAGAGCCATAGCCAAAGCAGTTCTGGCCTTTCTTTCTCTGATCTCTTCTTGTACTTCTTCAGCAGTCACAACAGGTAAAGCATAGCATTCTCATTCTTGATAACCTGCCGCAAATTATGATCTGTGTGGTTCAATTAATGTTCCATCTGCATTGCCCATGTCTCATAGTTACCACTTTTGAGAACAGGAAGTTTAACAGCAGAGAGAGTATGGGAAGAGGGTGTAGTTCTATGAGTAACTACACTATTTGTAGCTTGTGCTCCTTGTGTAGGTGGAGGTGTAATGTATGACATTTTTGCAATTCTTTTAATGTTCGTTTTCCTCGACTCACTCGAAATTGATCTCAAATTTAACGTGGATTAATTGTTGTTGGTAAATAAATTTTTTTGGTATTTAAAACCTATTTAATTAAAAGCTACTTAATTAAACAAATGAGAAAACTATTTTAAACTAATTTAAAGCTAATTTGAAAACAAAATTTAATTAATCTAATAAAAAAAACTTTTTTTAATTTAAATAAAATTTAAAAACTAATTTTATATAAAATCTATATTAACTAAAATTTAAAGTAAATTTAAAGACATTTAAAATTCCTAAAAGTAATTAAAATATTTTTTATCTTTTTATTTTTATTTGAACTTAATAAAAGAGAATTTATAAAATACTTTAAATTAAAATTAAACTAAAAACGTGATTTAAAATGAGAACTAAATCTGACAGCTTAAAAAGAAACCTATATTAATAAAAAGGTGTGAGATAAACACAAATAAGTTTTTAGTTTTTTTTAAAAAAAACTAAATATTAATTTTATTAATAACTGGAAATCAAATACATTACTTTGTAAAGAAAATTATAATTTTAAATCTAATCTAATTTTTGCAGAAATTAAAAATAAAATAAAATAAGTGCACCCTAACATTACAGATTAAGGGGTTTTTATAGGAAAACCCTAGAAAACTATTGGTGAAGCTTCTTCATGAACATATCAAATCTTGGCCGATTAATCCATTTTTACTCTTTCTCTTTCTTGATCAACGGTGGAAAACACACCCTTGCACACGGATTGCCAACGTGTCAAGGGGTTGAGTTACTTGTGCTTCTTCAATGAAAACGTGGCATGCTTTGATTGGATTGATTTGTATTGGTGATGTGGTTTAACCAATCAAAGGAAGGGAAAGGACCACGTCAGGATGAGGACCACTACCTTGGTGTTCTTCTCCGAATCTAAGGGGGAATTTATTTGATACGTGTGAATCACACGTTTTAGACAAAAGCCCTAAAATTTACTGAGTAATTTTTGTGTTATGGGTGAAATTAGGGTTTGATTGGGTAAAAGAAACTGTGTTTATTTGGGAGAGATGAGGGAAAAGAGTTTTCTTCGTTTGTAACGAAAATGTTTGTGAGGTGTGAGTGGGTAAAAAATGGTGAGTGGGTAGTTTTATTAAACGTGAATAGTTGGTAAACATTGACCAAAATTTTGACCTAATCAACTTGTTTCCTCCGTTTGTTTATTTAACCAAATGGGCTTAGCCCAAATAGCTATTCAAACCGTCACATGTGTTCCCAATTTGGGCTTTCATTTTGGGCTTATGGTTAAAAGTTTAGAAATCTTGTTCCTTAAATGGGCTTTTGAGCCCATTAATCCAATGTGCGTCCCACAAGGCCCAAAAATCTTCATAAACGATTAAATCCGCTAAAATGAGCTTGACTTTGGCTTTGTCGATCTTTTCTTCAAACTCGTGCCGGTTTTTGCCGGTTTTCGTGATCTTTGGCACACTTTTGGTTCTTTGACTTTGTCTTCGTCTCTTTCTTGGACTTTTCTTCAACATTTGACCGTGAAATCCCATGTTTTCTTTCCTTTTGATCTTTTGTGCCTATTTCACACAAAAACACAAAACCACGCGTAATTCCGACTTTTACGATATTAAACACATGATTAGGTCTTGTTTTTCCTTGATTTTAGTGGCAAAAGGATAAGTGGTTACACACTTATTAAGGTGCAAGATACACAACTTGAGGTTGTCCTTGAGGTATAAGATCAGGATCTAGAATTTCTCCCAAGTGAGGGTTTTCACCAAATTGAGACATTGAGTTTGTGTGAGTGGAGTTTAGGGTTATGTTCTTCTTATTCAGAGTTTCTCAACAAGCTCTAATACCATTTGTTGATCCATTTGAATAGATCTATATCTTGTTGAAGATTAGTATAGTAGTTTGTAATCAAACTAAAACACTTTGAGAACTTTTACTCAACTAAATAAGTTATGCGGAATCTAACTTATAAAGCACAGAAGAACATAATTACTTTTAACTATTCGATTCTCTTATTAATCGACTTGAATGAGGTACATGAATGTCATCGTACCTATGTTCCTTTTATAGTGTAAGGAACCCTAGAATCTATTAGAATATTCTATAAAGATAAATATATCACACATGATTTATTATCAATATTCTAAACAATTAAGTATATCACATAAGATATACTCTAACTATAACTATGACTTATCTTATACGAAGATATATTCGTTCTAATCAATATAGCAGTACTTGTACTAACACTAACAGTACTTGCTATGTACCGCGTTAATACTAACGGTACTTGCCAACACTAACACTACTTATACTTACACTAATAGTACTTGGTACTTTACAAATAATTCCCAACAGATCACGCTTGGATTGAATCGATGACGGGTGAACTTCAACAATTTGAAAGACTTAAAGTCTGGGAACTTGTTGACAGACCATATGATGTAAAACCATTAAATCTTTGATGGATCTGGAAAAACAATATGGATGAAGAAAACACGATCATCAAGAACAAATCTAGGCTAGTGGCTAAGGGGTATGGCCAGAGAGAGGGTATTGACTTTAAAGAATCATTTTCACCAGTAGCTCGTATGGAAGCGGTCAGGATTTTCCTTGCTTATGCTGCACATAAGAGATTCACTATTTATCAAATGGACGTGAAGACAGCATTTCTTAACGGTCCTTTGAAGGAAGAAGTCTATGTTATGCACCCGGAAGAATTCGTTAATCCACATTATCCTGACAAGGTGTATCGTCTCCAAAAATCCCTATATTGACTAAAGCAAGCTCCAAGGGTGTGGTACGATGAGCTCTCAAAATTTCTGGTATCCAAAGGTTTCTCAAAAGGTTCAATTGATCTTACCTTGTTCATCTATAAATCTGGGGATGATATTTTGCTTGTGCAGATTTATGTTGATGACATTTTTTTCGGGTCTACAAAACCAAAACTTTCAAAATGGTTTGAAAAACTAATGCACAGCAAATTTGAAATGTCAATGATATGCGAACTAAAATTTTTTCTAGGAATTCAAGTTCACCAATCCCCAAGTGGTACCTTTATTAACCAGGCTAAGTATTGTCAAGATATAATCAAAAAGCATGGTATGAACTCATGTGACCCCGTTGAGACACCATTATCAACCACCTCCCTAGATGTTGACTTGGAGGGAAATGCCATAGATCAAACAAGATATAGTTCCATGATCGAATCCCTCATGTACTTTACAGCAAGCAGACCTGATATTTCACATGCTACATGCTATTGTGCACGATATCAAGCCAGACCCACTGAAAAGCACCACAAGGAGGTTAAACGGATCTTTTGGTACCTTAAGAATACCATTCACTTGGGACTCTGGTATCCGAAGGAAACCGGTTTCTTTCTAACAGCATATTTAGATTCTGATCACGCAGGGTGTCTTGATACTCGAAAAAGTACTTCTAGTGGTGCACAATTTCTAGGACAAGATAAGCTCGTGGGATGGTCTTCCAAGAAACAGGATTGCACGTCACTTTCATCAACCGAAGCGGAGTATGTGTCTTTATCTGCGTGTTGTGCTGAAGTTCTATGGATTAGAACACAACTCACGGCTTATGGCTTCCACTTTGATAAAGTACCTATGTACTGTGACTCAAATTCGGCCATAGCCATCTCCTGCAATCTGGTATAGCATTCCCGCACGAAGCACATCAATGTCAAATATCACTTCATAAAGGAACAAGTTGAATGAGGTATCGTCGAGTTATACTTTGTTGGAATGGATTACCAATTAGCCGACTTGTTTACGAAAGCTCGGTCGGAAGATAGGTTTGAGTACCTCGTTAGGAAAATTGGTATGAGATGTTTGACTCCAGTAGACCTAGAGATTCTCGAAAAGGTGCCTGCTTGATTCATCTATCAAACATCTACTTGTAAATATCATTGAAAAAGAAAAATACAACAATATAAAACATATAAAAACAAAACACTTAACGCTAAAATGATCCGATATAAGATTCGCTTAAACGACAAGTGGCTAATTTTGATTCTTCAAAGACAAGTGATTACGGAGTGAATTTGGTATTCCTTATTTGAAGTTGAAGTAGGATTTCACGTAGGCATCTACTTATTTCATCATCGAGCCTTCCTTCAATTTTTCTATCCCTATTCTTTAAACCCAGTCTATCGATTGATGACTTTCTTGAGCATTAAAACTTATGATTGAGACTTGAATTATCTAGTTTCCACTGTCAACGGGTGGATGCTCGACGACATGGATAACTATCATTTTGGGGAGCTTTGTTGCAGTTCTCAATGTCACACGCAGTTTCTCGTGTGGATAACTTCAAGAGGTGTTTTGAGACTTATTTCTGCACCGTTCGTCAATCAACAAAAGTGCAAGGTTAAGTAACAAATATGGGGGATTATACTTCAGTCTCAAGTTTTGGATATCAGATTTACTTCACTAGTGGTCACTACAGATAGCCAAAAGAATACGAGGTTGGTAAGTTAGACAGAGATATGTAATCAGCAATCAATTCTCACGGGATATTTATGAGCTTCATAACGACAATAGTACTTCATAGTCTAAGAAAAAAATTTCAAAGTTTCTCAATGACTTTCAAAACTTTTCAATACATTTTCTTAAGACTAAGAAATTATCGAGTATATGGACGTCCATGATAATGATGCTTCCGAGAGTTCGAAATCATCATGGGGGAAGATCGTGTATTTTAAAGTAATCGGATCAAATTCTAGGGAGAAGTAGTGTACATGGAATGGTATCTACTTCACTTTACATTATTTTTATGAAGTATTCTACAAGCGTGAGAAGACTTGGTGCTGATTTACTGCATGTTACCCCAAACGGATTATCACCAAAAAACTAAACGACATGAAACAGTATAGAAACAATATTATTTAGTGTGGTTCTTCTACAAATTTCCGCTGTGCACTTAAACATATGAGCTAGAAGATTTTTCAAACTACATCAATGTGTCAGAATTTGCTTATGATACAGATATTGGTTTGGGGGAAGCTGATTCAGAAACTTCGTCAAAAAGAATTCTATGAAGAAAGTTTTTTAAGACATGCTGCATGAATTGGGGGGAAGTTAATCCAAATCATGCATATTTCAATTGTTCCACAACAAGCAAAGATAAAGAGGATTCAAGCTGAGGTACAAGTTATGAAGACTAGAAGACTTGAAGACTCTTATATCAATGAGATTAGCAATCTCTATAAATCCTTGCATGTCATAGAGGAATGACCTCTCAGTGAGGGAGATCGTTATCCTCGATATATGGAGTTAAACAAGAAGACTTAGAAGACATCCTCAGCACTGGAAGCGCCTTGGAAGACTTTATTTTGTTGTATTTGTACTTGTTAGGAACATTGTAAGTAATTCCGTATGTCTCCACATTGGGGGAAGATTGTTAGCCTTAAAATGTGAGCGCCATTTACGGAATTACATTAGTTTAATATAGTCAGACACGCATGTACTAGTTTTGTTAAGTTTGAATAGTTCATGTGTGTCTAGGCTATATATACCCCTCCATACTTCCATGGAGGGTGAGAATTCCCATTTGTTTGTTTCACTTTCTCTCTCTTGAAATAAACACACTCTTCTTCCTTGCTACTTTCTCTCTCTAAAAGTGTCTAAACTTATTTTATCCTCCCTAAACTCCATATCCCCTCTTTTAGCTTTGAATCTTATATGATTGACAAGAAATATAGTGCTAATGATTAGGGTAATGATCCCTTAGAGTTTGATGTAGTAAACTTTGCTTTCCGGGCTCTAAAAGTGACTTTTCTTGCACCACCTTGCTTAAATCCGAATTTCAGGTTTTGGTCAAAGGAGAGAGATTTATTTAGTTGATAAATGGTTATTAGAGACTTAGATGATAGTTTTTATGAAAGTTTATGAAAGATGTGGCCACATGGGTCTTGTAACACCCCCAAATTTATGCAACTCAATACAGCGGAAGACTAGTTGGTGTTACGGGATAGCACATTACTCACATCATAGACAACGCTTAAAAATCGCGTCGTTTAATAATAAAGCATTTCCATTCATAAAAATCAAAGTTACATAGGTCCCAAGTCATTGTATTTAATACAGGTTTTACAAACATTTGAATGGAAATTATAATTTAAGTGCGGGCCATGAATTCTTGTCGTCTTCCCGAGAATTACCTTCAAGTACCTGAGATAAAACATGTTAACAGAAAAGGTCAGCGATAACGCCGTGTGAATTCATAGAGTTTAATAAAATCCATCAATATAATATCAGTATAAAATTATTACTGAAAATCATTTTGTACAAATCATTTTAATAGGCCATAAAATAGCCAAAGTCATTTTATACAATCTTCATCAAAATCATAATATAGGCATTTGCCTAAAAAAATCAGTATACGAGCCAATGTCGTAAAAACATCATACAATACGTCTTATGACGTTGTATGAAAATAAAAACCGTTATATGAATATGGTTATGAAAACCAAAACACGAACATAATATCAATAGTATGACCCTGTATTGCTAGTCAGGCAATACATCGTAATTCGGTGCGTCTATTAGTATTTTGTTAATTGGATTATTATAAGCCGCATGACATTGTTACCTTACTAAACCAACAACGGGTAGCTAACCCGATACTCAATTTGCCCATATAAAGTAGCGTGTCGTCACAAAGGTCACGCTATGGAAATCTTCTCATACATAAATTCGCTTACCAATCAATGTGGCACGACGGGGATCAACCGTCAAGGCACGAACTGGGGTGATCGTCTCCAAATAGTACTATTATATGCATAAGCGTCTACCAAATCCCGGTAGTTCACAATTCATGCTAATGGGACTTTTAGTGACATAACCTAACTTTAATAATCCATTTAATTTCATCTATCGGGTCCTTTAATCATTTATCGGGTCATACAATCGGGTCATACAATTATTCGGGTCCAAATCAATAAACAAACAATCGGGACAAATGGTGTCCTAGTTTTATAAAAACTAACATGTTATCTCCCTCGCGGGTTTATAAAACATTTATAAAACATTTAAAAGAGTGTGAGGCTATGAACTCACGTTGATGTGGGAAGGCGGGTTATCGGCAATTCGGACGTACGGTATGCGCTTCAATCACGGAAACCTAGACAAATAATACTCGTCTTAGACTCTTGTCCAATGACTTTATTAAAATAACAATTATGTATACATATGAATATTTTATATATATGATGATCAAGTGGGTTTACATATTCTCATTTACTTGTTTTAGTGTTATGTGTCGATAACTTTTATACTAGTTTACTAGTTTTACTTATTTACGTGTTTTGGCTCCAATAACCCTATTAAAAGTTCATTAAATTGTATCAATCTATTTCATACTTGTATTATCAGTATCTATTCTTTACATGTTGGGCTCAAATGGGTTAAGCCCAATAAATAAGTTTATAAGTGTTTTAGTCCATTTTGTTGTATTATTAGTCCAATATCGTTAACTTAGCTCGTTAATGTCCGTATGTTATATAGTTCGGGTTTTATCGGTTTTTACTTGTTATATATGTTTATATATCAGTATATGAGTTTTATAAAGTTTACATTAGACGGGTCCAACGGTCTAAGTTTTATTTAGCAAAAACGTTAATTTTACGGTAATAGCCGAAAAAGTCGTAAAAATCATGTTTATAGTTTTTATAACTTATAAAACTTAACAAGTTACCATTTTTATAAAATGTCCACTTATTTATCCTTATAAATGTTTATATAAATGTATTATATAAGTTAGTGGGTTTTAATTCACATTTTATACTATTTTTATTTTGAGTGCTTATATAATACTATTATACTTTAATTTCCAAAATCTGATTTTTATTTTCATGTTCACCAAAATTACCATATCTAGAGTTCTATATGGAGATAGAAGCTCAAATTTTTGTGACATAAACTACATGATATGTGCTCCATTTATATCTACTGTTGAATCATCCTCTAAGTATTTTCTTAAAATCGTCCAAAACAGTAAACTCAGATTTGTACTCTAAACTTGTTTTGATCATATCTCACTCATCCTAATGATTCCATTGCATGGCCAACTCTCACATGTGTACAAGACATATTACTTACTGTATATCCATTAATCTATGATATTTTATCAGTTCATGACATGTTTCTTTACTGTTTTATACAGCCATTATTTTTAAGCAAGATTTACCCATTTTACAAGTAGTTTGTCCATCTTTTTACCCATGTTTATCCAATCTATCAACACCAAATCCCCACACAATATTTTTAATCATCATTCATCATCATATACATATACATAAGTAAAAGAAAATACAAGATTACATAATCAAAATAACAAGAAGGATAGGAAGAATGATCCTTATACCACAATAGTGATGAAAATGTGAGGTTGATGAAGAAGGCTTGGATTTGGATGGCAAAACTTGTGATATACCAATATCAACTTCAAGATCACCTATATTCATGAACATCTTGTGGAAAATCAGCCCCAAGACACCAAGGAAACTTCTTTTTGGATGTTATAATCACCACCATTCAATAGAGCATCAAGAGGGCATCATCATATGTATGAATAACATAGGATTTCATGGTTAAAACAAGATCAAAATGGGAGTTTTTGGTTGTTCTTGGACGAAATTTAGAGGGAGAGGAGAGAGTTTGGTGAGTGGTTTGCATGAGTTTATGAGAGCAAATGGTAAAATTAAGTGGTTTTGATGGTTTGGTGGAGGATGTAGCTTACATGTTAAGCTTAAGCTTACATGTGTAAGCTTAATAGTTACAAGTTTGACACATCAAGTGATGTGGTGGCATTAGTTGGCCTCCCTTTTGAGTGGGGTGGGATAAACTTGTTTTGTCCCTTCCCGCTAATTTACGGGTATTCCTCGATTCTAGTTTCCTTGATTTGCGTGCCCTCGGGTCGTTTTACGAAAAACGTTTTTATAAATTATGAATCAACGGCACAAAACGAATATAATAAAAATTGTCTCATCAAAAACGGAGTTCGAAAACGTAAATACGTAATCCTAGGGTTTCCGGTTTAGTCGTAAAGGACGTTAAAATAAAATCGTAAGTCCTAATCTCTTCTCGTAAATTTGTGAGTTTATGAACCAACACAAATTTAAAACTCCAAAATAATATTCGCGGATAAATTTAATTTCTGAAATGTCGGACTGTCACCAAAGACGGTGTATGTAAACGTAAGCACGTAACGTAGAATCCTCCGGTTTAGACGTAGCTGACGCTACTTCAAGACGTAAATCCAAATTACTTCCCAAAAATAAGTGAGTTCATATTATAATATTAAAATTAATATTTTCAAAAAAATATTGAGAATAAAATATCAATCATAAATTGACGGATTGTCACAGCATTTACCCCTAAACAGGATCTTTGTCCTCAAAGATCATCTTACTTTACTACTCGCTTCTTATAGAGTTAAAGCCATGTGGGTATTTCCTCCACATTCGGTCTTTGCTCATGAGTGTAATTCATTACAATACGCGAGTTTCACCAAACATAACTACGGGAATAAGATCAGGCTTATTGTTGACTTACTTTCTCTATCCATGATGTTCACGGGTTTTTGATGAATGCAACTTTTCGCCGATCTAAGCTTTACTAAGGAAAAATCAGATTCTCACTTGATAGATATTCCATCAAGTTCGATATACGAAACATAATTCACGCAGCTCTTGAAGTCCTAGGGTAGATCCAGCTTATATGCCTTTCAATCCCAACTTTTACATCATCTCAATGGTCCCATACAACGGGGACTTATAACCCATGATTTGTCAGATCATGAATTCATTTTTCCAAGGTTAAAAATTGTGGCATAACTTCGCTACCCATTTGGCACTTCAAGATCTACATTTCATATTCACATAACCTCTTGCCCACTACCGGCTGTCAATAATCAGATCCTAATTTCAATAATCATTTCAGATCTCGCGGGTCGGGTATTTTGTAAGGTTAGGTTTGCCATTATAGGAAACCTTAAACCTAAAAGACATGTCCAACTCACAATGGGTGTATGTCGGGTGTCTTCATCTCAACTCCTGCTTACAGATGCTCTAATATTTAGATCCTAACAAGATTCGATCTCAATCCTAACAAGATGATTATCAATGATAATCTCTCCAAAGGAAAACGATTATACGATTTATCACCAAAGGTCATTCATTCAAACATAAAACAACACTTATATTACTTTGTATCGTTACTTTACCTCGTCCCTTCGATTGGGGTGGTACATAGTACTCTCATCAAGGTTCGTTCTCAATGATTTCTGAGCAAATCTCTAGAAATTCGATGCGAAGACAGGATCTTGATATAGATGTTCGATACAGGCACACTATGTTTACATAACTTCTTTTGCATTTATCATTAACGGGAATGATATTAGCAGATTTGGTCAGTCTGTCGACGATGACCCAAATCGAATCAAATTCAGATGATGACCTTTGCAATAGTTAGACGTTTACTAATGTATGAGGCGATGTCTGCCTTCATAATTTGCCATTAGTACAACTTCTTCAGACAAAGATACTTTTAGTCAGAAATGACATAAATAGAATACTTATACTTACGAGATTCCAACATGACTACATCTTAAAATCTCCATATTTAGGCAACCACAAGTGGCCTTTTATACATCTAACTCCATCGGCTTCTCAATTCTAATGGTTCATATTAGCCGTGAACCCCTTTTTATTATCTATATTATCCTTTTTACAATCATCGGCTATTTTTAAATTGTTCGGCAATTTATTTTGTACCGTCATTATTAAGGAACGTGTCCTAATTGGTTTTTATTTTTTTATCTTTTATACATATTGTGTCAGTAATTACGTTCACTTTCCTAGATGGAATAATTATCGTGACCGTATTTATTCGAAAATTCTTTCTTCACATTTTCTAAGTCTTAGTTCTATCTCAACTATTATTTTTATCCGTTTTACTCAATCCGACGTCTAAAGCGTCGATAATTATTACGACTAATTAAATAATAAATATTCAATTTTTATGAAACGTAAACGTAAAGATTTTAAATTTCTTAGTCCGTCCAATTATATGAAAATGTTCAAAATAGTTTTTAATTTAATTAACAAGATTTTTGTTGATTTACCGAAAATAATTAATAAGATTCGTAAATATTTGAAAAATCTTTGTTTATACTTTGGTCAAAGTTTTCTTAGTTGAAAAGCAAAAATTGTCGTTTCAAATTTTCAAGTCATGGTTTAAATGGTTTCCTCAATCCCCCTTAGGTTATCTTGAGGTATACACAAACATTTACCCCTAAACAGGAGTTTAGTTAAATGATTTGTGTATAAGGAAATAATCCCTTAAAAATCCTTTGTTAAAATATTTGTCAAAACATATTTTCACTTTCTTTTTGGTATAGCCAAAAGTCTTAAAAGGGCTCTTAATTTTTGAAGAGTCAATATAGATTACATTATCTATTAATCACACGGTCAAATAATATAAAGGATTAAGTCTTTAATCACATGTTAAATATTTAAGGTATAGGTTTTCATTACTTGGCCAATTCAGGGCAATCTATAATTAATTATTAACTTCATTCTTATTCTTATAAACAAACATATAGTTCTTAATGATCACGAGCATGAATTTATCAAATTACAGCCTACACACGTGATTCACCAAATTTATGAATGCTACATGTGTATTAGTCAACCCAAACGACATCACGTGAAACTCATAATGTTCATTACAAGTACCGGATGTAGTGGTTGGAATACATAATCTTTTTCGCAGATGCGAAGTTGATGATAACCATGCCATGGATCAAATCTTTAAAACATACGCTAGAACCTTGTAAATGATCGAACAAATCTTCCATTTCGAGTTATGGATATCGTTTTCGATTGTCAATTTACTCAGTTCATAGTAATCTATAAATATAAGGAATGATAACACCATATCTCTTCATGATGACGAGCTCGGTAGAATAGATTCTTTCTCCGACGACTCTCTCAGTTGTATGGTAATTCCTTTAACTTAGATGGTGCTGACGTACAGTGCACAAGCCACAGGTGTAGACCGGGAATATAATCAATACCAAATTCAACTTGCCTTAAGGGCGAAAGTCTAGGTAATTCACTAGCAAATACCTCCTAAAGTTTTAGATAACATAAACATCTTTTTAATAAATTCATATTAGGTTCCTTCTAGATTATAATATCTATAACTAATTCACAACCCTTCACGGCATAATTTCAAGTCTAAATGCAGGATATGGTCATCCATCAAGAATTATTTAGATTACTTTTGATAATCAACATCTTATCTTTTAGGGAATTCTACTCGAGTTCCCATCAATTAAGACAATGTCGTCATGTCATAATCAATCAATCCATTCTACTGGCACTATCAACTTTCCAGTTTTTATTGCCGTCGATAAGATGTGAACTTCTCAAAAGTCTAATAATAACTCATAATCCTTCACAAGTTCAAGGTTATATGGAGAGACAACTTTCATCTAAAGAGTAAGGTCAACGCAAAATCTATGCGAGAGAATTTCAAATCAGATATAGACGAAAACATTTAACGAATATGAATATATATCCCATGTTTTCATAATTTGAGTACGCATTCGAAAGCTCCTCGGATCGTTACCCAGGTCATTCAAATGAAATCAAATCAAAAGAAATGATAGGAACGTTGATACATCCAGTCGGGTATCAACACTCGGTAATCAGATACTTTTCCTATGAATTTCACTACGGGAGAATTGGACAAGAAAGAATTGTCAATTGTCAAATAAGACAATTTCCACAGATGAGTAAATTCGACTCAGAAGAATAGATGCTACAGGCACATGTGTAGGTGTCCCTAACACTATGTCCCTATTTTTCACTTCTTGCAGATCTCATAAAATTTGATCTTTCATAATCTTCAAAGAAAATGTAGTGTTTATCCATTAGTTTTATGGTGACTACTAATCAGCCTTGCATGGTCCATTCCAAATTGTATGTAGGCGCGCAACTATATACAATTTCAATATTAACGATGCAATACTCAGTTCGTCAAAATTTTATCATCACGTTTATAATAAAAACATTTTCATGCTTAATTCTTAGATAAGAATCAAAAATAAATTTACAAAGATTTTCTTTGTTATGAAAACAATTAAGTTTTCCAAGGTGTTTTATAAACAACTTCATTTCGATAATGATTATTTATAAGTCTCACTTTAAGTAATCCATATGGTGATGAAAACCCCAAATTTTCCTCAATGGATACTTGTTTTAACTTATAAAAACATATAGTGATCTGCAAAGGAGTGATGAAAGCTTGTTCGCCAAGAACTAACTATAATATAATAGGAAATGAGCTTTAGCCAAATAATCATGAGGTTCATGACCTCGATGGCACTCACGAAGAATGATTCACAACGTAACTCAAATCAAGATGAGTACTTGTTCAATGGTTGCATCACTAATGTGAACATTAGGATGAAGCAATAAAAGATAGATAACATCGATACATGTAGAATTTAGCAATCAAAGGTAGTCTTTTCATTAATCACACACAAGTCAAATTGTACCGTAACACATTACGTGTCACTATGTCAAACAATTTACAAAACTCATCCTACCAACTGATATCTCAGTTAAGTTAGGGATTTTTAAAAGATACCACAATGAATACTAATCTACAAGAGTCATTAGGTGTCCCACCTGTCCCGGAAGATCCATCGGTCCCAATTCAGAAGAAGATTTCTTCAATTTATTTATTGGACACTGGGCATCCTCGTCATTGGACAATGGCCTAGGAACAAGCCTTAACACGAACTACAATCAATTTAAAACCTTATAATTCAATCACAGGACTTAACGACTTCCTCTTAACAATCTCATATTCCATACGGGTTAAATTTTACTTTATTCAAGTTTTAACCAATTTATACTCAATTCGATATCCTACCTCATTTTCCAATACTTTCAACTTTATTCATAAACCTTAAAAGCGCAATAAAAGCACGGTATGATCAACACTTAATTTCCAATCCTATAGCTCTTACAACAATAATTATCAAATGAGTCACTAGTATGAAATGACTTGATCATTCAACTAGACTTCTCGGAAAGGTACTAGTGGCATGAGGCTCTTGGGTAATGATTCCAATGACAGCCTCAAGTGCAACATTCACCCTTTCGATTTTAAATTTAAGAATTGGGTGACAACGAATCAGATGACATCTTTCTAGGTGGTATCGTTTTGTCAAACTCCACTCTATATGGAAAGATCGTCATGACATCGATATCAGATTTAATCTCGCCAATTCTTCTTCAACATCGCAATCAACTAATATCTACATTTCTACGAATATCAACCATTTGTTGGGATCATAAATATCCACAACTTGGTTTAGATCTAGGATAGCTAGAATTCCTACGAGAATAGCTTCGATTAATTACTAGGGAAGTTAGGGTTTCTTGTGACAATCTACGTCGTATAAATACCTCGTATAAATATCGAAATAATCATCAAACAATCATGTAATAAAATTATATCATATATATATATATATATATATATATATATATATATATATATATATATATATATATATATATATATATATATATATATATATATATATATATATATATATATATATATATATATATATATATATATATATATATATATATATATATATATATATATATATATATATATATATATATATATATATATATATATATATATATATATATATATATATATATATATATATATATATATATATATATAATCAAAGTTATATATATATATTAAAATAACACTTCTCAGTCTGGCCTTGTCGGTAACTCGGGAATTCTTCGGCACCGTTATAGTCAAAAGATTTTTTTTAGACATTTTTAGAATAATGTTTATAGTTAAAAGATTTTGAAAAGTTTTATTCAAAACCTTAGTTTTAAAAATCTTTCGTTCTCTATAACGAGAGCTCTGGTACCAAACTGTAACACCTCCAAATTTATGCAACTTAATACAGCGGAAGACTAGTTGGTGTTACGGGATAGCACATTACTCACATCATAGACAACGCTTAAAAATCGCGTCGTTTAATAATAAAGCATTTCCATTCATAAAAATCAAAGTTACATAGGTCCCAAGTCATTGTATTTAATACAGGTTTTACAAACATTTGAATGGAAATTATAATTTAAGTGCAGGCCATGAATTCTTGTCGTCTTCCCGAGAATTACCTTCAAGTACCTGAGATAAAACATGTTAACAGAAAAGGTCAGCGATAACGCCGAGTGAATTCATAGAGTTTAATAAAATCCATCAATATAATATCAGTATAAAATTATTACTGAAAATCATTTTGTACAAATCATTTTAATAGGCCATAAAATAGCCAAAGTCATTTTATACAATCTTCATCAAAATCATAATATAGGCATTTGCCTAAAAAAATCAGTATACGAGCCAATGTCGTAAAAACATCATACAATACGTCTTATGACGTTGTATGAAAATAAAAACCGTTATATGAATATGGTTATGAAAACCAAAACACGAACATAATATCAATAGTATGACCCTGTATTGCTAGTCAGGCAATACATCGTAATTCGGTGCGTCTATTAGTATTTCGTTAATTGGATTATTATAAGCCGCATGACATTGTTACCTTACTAAACCAACAACGGGTAGCTAACCCGATACTCAATTTGCCCATATAAAGTAGCGTGTCGTCACAAAGTTCACGCTATGGAAATCTTCTCATACATAAATTCGCTTACCAATCAATGTGGCACGACGGGGATCAACCGTCAAGGCGCGAACTGGGGTGATCGTCCCCAAATAGTACTATTATATGCATAAGCGTCTACCAAATCCCGGTAGTTCACAATTCATGCTAATGGGACTTTTAGTGACATAACCTAACTTTAATAATCCATTTAATTTCATCTATCGGGTCCTTTAATCATTTATCGGGTCATACAATCGGGTCATACAATTATTCGGGTCCAAATCAATAAACAAACAATCGGGACAAATGGTGTCCTAGTTTTATAAAAACTAACATGTTATCTCCCTCGCGGGTTTATAAAACATTTATAAAACATTTATAAAACATTTAAAAGAATGTGAGGCTATGAACTCACGTTGATGTGGGAAGGCGGGTTATCGGCAATTCGGACGTACGGTATGCGCTTCAATCACGGAAACTTAGACAAATAATACTCGTCTTAGACTCTTGTCCAATGACTTTATTAAAATAACAATTATGTATACATATGATGATTTTATATATATGATGATCAAGTGGGTTTACATATTCTTATTTACTTGTTTTAGTGTTATGTGTCGATAACTTTTATACTAGTTTACTAGTTTTACTTATTTACGTGTTTTGGCTCCAATAACCCTATTAAAAGTTCATTAAATTGTATCAATCTATTTCATACTTGTATTATCAGTATCTATACTTTACATGTTGGGCCCAAATGGGTTAAGCCCAATAAATAAGTTTATAAGTGTTTTAGTCCATTTTGTTATATTATTAGTCCAATATCGTTAACTTAGCTCGTTAATGTCCGTATGTTATATAGTTCGGGTTTTATCGGTTTTTACTTGTTATATATGTTTATATATTAGTATATGAGTTTTATAAAGTTTACATTAGACGGGTCCAACCGTCTATGTTTTATTTAGCAAAAACGTTAATTTTACGGTAATAGCCGAAAAAGTCGTAAAAATCATGTTTATAGTTTTTATAACTTATAAAACTTAACAAGTTACCATTTTTATAAAATGTCCACTTATTTATCCTTATAAATGTTTATATAAATGTATTATATAAGTTAGTGGGTTTTAATTCACATTTTATACTATTTTTATTTTGAGTGCTTATATAATACTATTATACTTTAATTTCCAAAATCTGATTTTTATTTTCATGTTCACCAAAATTACCATATCTAGAGTTCTATATGGAGATAGAAGCTCAAATTTTTGTGACATAAACTACATGTTATGTGCTCCATTTAACTCTTTTATAGCTACTGTTGAATCATCCTCTAAGTATTTTCTTAAAATCGTCCAA
The DNA here is from genome assembly GCA_025667525.1 of Glebionis coronaria. Lineage (NCBI taxonomy): Eukaryota > Viridiplantae > Streptophyta > Magnoliopsida > Asterales > Asteraceae > Glebionis > Glebionis coronaria. The sequence continues at coordinate 230,326,193 of CM046879.1, forward strand.
AACAGTAAACTCAGATTTGTACTCTAAACTTGTTTTGATCATATCTCACTCATCCTAATGATTCCATTGCATGGCCAACTCTCACATGTGTACAAGACATATTACTTACTGTATATCCATTAATCTATGATATTTTATCAATTCATGACATGTTTCTTTACTGTTTTATACAGCCATCATTTTTAAGCAAGATTTACCCATTTTACAAGTAGTTTGTCCATCTTTTTACCCATGTTTATCCAATCTATCAACACCAAATCCCCACACAATATTTTTAATCATCATTCCTCATCATATACATATACATAAGTAAAAGAAAATACAAGATTACATAATCAAAATAACAAGAAGGATAGGAAGAATGATCCTTATACCACAATAGTGATGAAAATGTGAGGTTGATGAAGAAGGCTTGGATTTGGATGGCAAAACTTGTGATATACCAATATCAACTTCAGGATCACCTATATTCATGAACATCTTGTGGAAAATCAGCCCCAAGACACCAAGGAAACTTCTTTTTGGATGTTATAATCACCACCATTCAATAGAGCTTCAAGAGGGCATCATCATATGTATGAATAACATAGGATTTCATGGTTAAAACAAGATCAAAATGGGAGTTTTTGGTTGTTCTTGGACGAAATTTAGAGGGAGAGGAGAGAGTTTGGTGAGTGGTTTGCATGAGTTTATGAGAGCAAATGGTAAAATGAATTGGTTTTGATGGTTTGGTGGAGGATGTAGCTTACATGTTAAGCTTAAGCTTACATGTGTAAGCTTAATAGTTACAAGTTTGATACATCAAGTGATGTGGTGGCATTAGTTGGCCTCCCTTTTGAGTGGGGTGGGATAAACTTGTTTTGTCCCATCCCGCTAATTTACGGGTATTCCTCGATTCTAGTTTCCTTGATTTGCGTGCCCTCAGGTCGTTTTACGAAAAACGTTTTTATAAATTATGAATCAATGACACAAAACGAATCTAATAAAAATTGTCTCATCAAAAACGGAGTTCGAAAACGTAAATACGTAATCCTAGGGTTTCCGGTTTAGTCGTAAAGGACGTTAAAATAAAATCGTAAGTCCTAATCTCTTCTCGTAAATTTGTGAGTTTATGAACCAACACAAATTTAAAACTCCAAAATAATATTCGCGGATAAATTTATTTTCTGAAATGTCGGACTGTCACCAAAGACGGTGTATGTAAATGTAAGCACGTAACGTAGAATCCTCTGGTTTAGACGTAGCCAACGCTACTTCAAGACGTAAATCCAAATTACTTCCCAAAAATAAGTGAGTTCATATTATAATATTAAAATTAATATTTTCAAATAAATATTGAGAATAAAATATCAATCATAAATTGACGGATTGTCACAAGTCTTATTTATTGAAAAATTGATAGCTAGAACTTGAATGCATGCCTTGGTGGCTAAGGCATTTGCTTGGTGCCAAAGGAATACTAGAACCTCTAATAGAATGTTCTTGTGGCTACTTTAGATGCTTCAAGACTGTATTGATAGCTTGTAGTTGAAAATATGCCCAAGGAAAAGGAGATGGTGGCAGGTGTGGTTGGCTGGCATCTACTTTCATGGCTGGTGGCTGGTGAAGGAAAAGGAGATGGTAGCAGCTGAGGATGATTGACATTAACTCACATAGTTGGCATCTATTTTCATGCTAAGTTATTTTCACACTTAATACTACAAGTAGCTTCTTCATTTCTCTTGCATTTCCTAAGTTAGGATCACTTGTAAAGCTTGTATATTCTTGAAAACACTTTTCCTTGCACTCGGAATTGATCTTCAAAGGCTTGTAACTTCAACACGGGTCTTAAACTTGGTTAGGATTCTTCGTAATTGTACTAATCTTCGCTTTTGCATTGCTTTCTTCGTCTTTTAACTTTTTTCCCTGCATTTGGCTACACATAGGCTTGCAAACACATTTGGCACAAATATGCACAAAAGTATGGAAATGTAACTGATGAGACTCTAATTATACATAGTCTCATCGCCTAAATCTGGCTTAAAATATGGAAAATATCTTTAAAACCTTGCAAAACCCCGTGGCTTTGTTCAATGTGTGATTGTAGGTATGGATATCATGAAATTACCAAAAGATCACAATAATCAAGCAAAAACGAACACGGGAAACGAAGCCGCACAATGAACCAGACCCGAATGTTGAATTTTCCATAAAAGACCTTGAAAAATTAAAGATATATAAGATAGGTCCTCCAAGTTTAAAGAATTTTCATTTTATACCCTTATAAATCTAATTACAAGATTGGTCCATAAAGTTTCAAGACTTGACAAAATCAGCCATTGAAGATTCATGATATTACATTTCAAGTCCTTTTTCCATGGTTTATTAAAGCATAGGGACTAAATGTGACAAAATTCTAAAGATATTACAAAGGAATTGCCAAAGAATCTGCTAAAAAATGTGAGGGGTCAAAATGCAAGTTTATTCAAAGATTTATGTTTATATCTGGTCACGCAATACCCATTTCCATCAAGTACCCGTCCAAACCCATCATATCCACCCAAGCCCAAGCAAATTACCCAAACCCAGCCCATTCTCTATACCCGGTTTAATATTTAATTACTTTTCAAAGTTGATTAATTATTATTACTTTTGGGTGGTTAACAAACACTAATAACCTAAATCAGATCAAAACAAAATCCATATAAACCATAATCCATAAATCATTTTTAAACCAAAGGGTTATTCACCCTCAATTTCAAGATCCTTGATTAAAGGTTTTCTAAACCTAATCACATGTTTACTTTTCCCTCAACTCCACCTATGTGACACAGTGCTCCATCTTTGAAGAAGAAAACAAAAGTCGACAGCGAGATCGACGATCCACAGTATTTTCGTGTTGAGCACAACAACATGGAAGGCTAAGCTTCATTCAACAGCTGTACAACATCACCATCTATGGCAGAATCACATGGGCGACTTTTAACCAACCTCAAATTTCAAAAAAAGGCAGCATATTCGCATCTTCATCAAGGGGTAGAATAGGGAATGTAAAGTATTCGGGTTTTCTCTTCTAGAAATTTTTGTAGCCTCTATATAAAGGCATTAGGACTTTGCATTATTTTTTTGTTCCAAAACTTTTTGTAAACCCGAATGTTATTAATAGTTAAAGTGTAATATTTGGCCTTGCAAATACCTCTGATTTCTCTGCATTTAAATTCTGCTTTACATTATTGCAATTTCAGTTTTAAGTTTAACAAAAACTTTTTCAGAAATTCAATTTTTTGGCTAAGTTCTTGGGACCCAAGGTTTATAAGATGATCATGGCTATATGAACTGAAAATTTATGTAGTTATGAGTCTTATAAGTTTTGTTACTTTCATTTGTTGGTGATTTTACTTTGTAAAAGTTTTATTTTCCAAAGTTGTTTGAAAACTTCTCATTTTTGGTTTAGTTGATACTTATTGTTCAAAAAGCTCATTACAAGCCACTTGAAAACTGGCTTGTTAGTGAGGTTTTTGAGCTTGAATTGTTTCTTGTTTGTCTTTGTGTGTTCTAAAACAGGCTAACCAAAAGATATTTACTAATTAGACTGTTATAGTCTTTTGGTATAGACTGTTGTAGTCTAAGTTCTTGATCTCACATCATCACAGCTTCTTATACGCCCAACTTAAGTAAGAATTTGCATCAGGAGGTGGTAGTTTGGTCTGAACAAGACCAAGAGGGGTACCTTCTTTGAACTCATTTTTGCTTAAATTTGCCATGCTCTATGTGATGTTGATGAATGATGTGTAGTTATTAGCTTTTGTTGTTTTTCACTTTTCTTTCCAGTTTTATGTTAAGGTTTAGGTTTAGATTTTGCATGCTCAGGCTGTGTTGCAACTTTTACTTTGTTAAAATCTAATTTTCTAGGTTAAAAGGGTGTTTGGTTTAAATTGTTAGACTATGGTTGACACCCATATTTGAACAAACTTAGGGCCTGATATGAGCTTAAACTCATATCAATTTATCAACAAATAACCCTAAAACATGAAGCAAAATACCAATTTATCTTGCAAAAACAGTGTTATGTGGTATGTTTGTGTTTGTGTACACTTGTGTAGGTAAAAGGATACATTTTTAAGCAAACAAGGGAAAATCAAGCTTAAATTGATGAAAAAGACAAAGAAGGATCAAAAGTGACAAGACTTTGAAGTACAACGACCTATCTTGACAAACTGCCAAAGATGGAGGACCAAAGTGTAAATGTTGTAAAAAGTCAAGATCATAGTCAAACAAGGTCAACTATAAAGTCAACTCAGTCAAAGGACCAATTCTGCTCAAGAATGAAGTTTGGAGGACTAAAAGTGCCAAAGAAATGAAGTTACAAGCCTTTAAGTGAAATCTGCCAAAGTCTAGGGGCTAAATCTGCCTATTTTGGAAATAAATACAGGTTCAATCCATGTGATACAAGTTTAGACCAATGAGAAGCAAGAAAAACAAGCACATGGATTGCCAAATAATCAGCATTAAATATCCACTCAGCCGTCACATTAAATAACAAAATCTGAACAGTGCAATCCGTGTGCCTTGTTTTCAACCATTCAGAGCATGACACGTGTCATCTTCAAGACGAGCAAAATTTCCCAGGAACGTTTTTGAGCTACAATGGATTTCATGAAGAGTTGTAAACATCAAAAGTGCTTATTTTTTAGAGACGAACACAATGGTCATCATCAATTAACAAGAAATCGACTCAATCAAAAAGCCCCAATTCATGTTCATACCTGCAAATGGACTTAGTAGAATTATGCCACGTGGAGACATGGGATTGGTCTCAACACGTCACCATCCCCAACAAACTTCCTTCTCAAGCCTATAAATAGCAGCTTAGGTCTTTATTTGTACTTAGTAGTTGTAAGTGTGAAAAACACACACATTTACATTTTCTCTCAACTTTTTCCTTTCTTAGCTAAACTACTCAAGAGTTTGACACACTCTTGAGTTAGTTAGTTAGTTAGAATCCTTTTAACCAACTCTGTAACTGAATTCCATTAATAAATTTCAAATTCTTCATTTCCCGCCAAATTCTATCTTCATCATTACTGTTCATACCTGCTTTCCATTGAGATTTGTGTTGCTGTTTGGAGTTTGTTATGATCATACATTGATCATAACCAACTTTGGAGGAAGAATTGTAGCTGTTTGTTGATTTCAGTTCTAATTCATAGCTTATGTGATGAATTCATGCCATGGAGATGTTCTTGTTGATTGTAGCAGTTCTGTTGATTGTTGATTGTTGATCTAGTGCTAAGGTGGTGGTTAGCACTAGGATAGAGAGTACATCACTCCTCTACTTCCCAATGGTTTCTTCACAAGGTTTTAAATGATTCTGAGTTTGGTTCCACTCAATTTGTCAATTGCATGTTTCAATTCTAGCTTAAATCTTGATGATTGCATGATCAAATCTGTTTAGATTGGTTGTTGTTTGTTTGTAAACTTGTTTGTAGCTTAAGTCTTGATTAACTTCTTATAAATTTGGATTGTGTTCTAGTTATAGCTTAATTCAGTAAATTTCAGTCTTATCACCTTATTTGAGTAATAGTTGTCCTCATTACTTGCTAGCAGTTTCATAACATTTCATTTTGAGCATTGAGTTTGGTTTACTAATGCTTTTCACTCAGCTTGAATTAGAACTTGCAAAGTCTTTGAAAATTTTCATTAAGAACTGATAAAGGAGTGTTTGGGTTTACACAAGTTTTGATTTTCAAGTGTTAGATTTTGATTAGTACATGTTCATTCTCAGTCATTAGGTGATTACAAGGAGTTTTGAATAATTTTCAAGTCAAATAACAGTTCAAACAGGCAATTGGCAAGAAAAAGGATTGGGTCATTTTCATTCAGTTTTGCCTTTAAAAAGTTGTCATTTTCATTTAGCTAGCATTTGATTAATTCTTGATGAAAATTCACCAAACCTGTTCTCAATTGTAGGTCATATTATAAAGTTTCATAGTCTATAAGCACTTGATACAGTTTCCATTCAGCTAGGAGAAATAAGCAAAAATCTGAGCATGTGAGATAAGCAATGTTTCTGTAAATGGAAACTGGATTTTCAGATCTTTTGATTTCATTCATTAACTTTGCAATTTTCTTTCACAAATCCACTTAGTAGATGATATTGAATGATTTGTGAGAGTTACAGCTTTTTGTCAAAAAAATTCTGATCAACGCCTGGTCAACGATAAGCCAATTTCAGCTTAATTCAAATTCCTGGCTTATTACTTGATGAAATTTGTTATAACTTGATTTCCCGTTCATCATTTGAGCTTTTTAATCAGTTTAGACACAAAAATAAAGTTGTGCTTGTTCAGATTGTCCTAGAGCTTATTGTGTGCTTATTTTGAAGTGCTTATTTGCTTATTAGTAGCTTTCGGCCAAAACCCTCTTACAGGTCTAGCTTATTTTGGATTCTAAGTGTTTTTCAATTGGTTTGACTGAATTTGGTTCAGTAATAAGCTCAAACGAGCTTATTTGTCTTGAAAACACGTTTTGGCTTAAAAAGTTTCTAAATTTGCAATTTGGTCCCTCTTGTATTAAACAGTTTCAAAACTGGCTAAACTTGCACTTTTTTAGGGTTTGCACAAATTAAGTCCTTTCAGTTTGAACTTTGTTAAATTTTAGTTAGCAAGTTTGGAAATTTGTTACTAATTGGTTAGTTTGTTACATAGTTTACATTTTTGGACCTTTTGGTTAACTGTTTTACACTTTCAGTCCCTATACTTGTTAGAATTTACATTTTAAGCATTTATATTTCATAGAATTTACATTTTCAGTCCTTTTAGTTTTAAAATTTACATTTTGAATCTTACTTGAATAAAAACTTGGTAATTGCACTATGTTTTACATATAAGTAGGTAATATTTTTCAATTTTGCAAGGCTTTGTTGAATTAGCAAATAGAATATCCAAAAAAAAATTAATACAACCAAAAACAGTTAAAAACCCGATATTGGTTGGACTTTCAATTAGCAAGAACTGAGAAAAACGAACTGCATTATACACAATTTCAAATGGCGCCGCTGCCGGTTCTTTGACTTTACGAGAGACTATCGATTGACGGTTTTCATTGGCTTTTGGGATCCGTTCACCTTGTGAACGTTATTTTTACGTATCATAAATAAAAAACAAATATGAAAATAAAAAATAAAAAAATATATAAAAACTAAAAAATTAACAAAACAATTCTTTTCCTAAAGAATTGATCAAAAAGAAAATTAAAAAATTAAAAAATCCAAAAAGCAATCTTTTTCCTAAGAGATTGCACCCAAAAATATATATTATTGGATTCCCTCGGTTTTAATGTACATATAGTATTTTCTTTTAAAAAACTCATAAATACAAAAATATTTTCCATATATTATTATAAGTAAATACGTATACGTATAAGAACAACCAATCTACATATTCTCCATAAGTATTGCCAAGGCAATACACCGTGTTGAGGGGCGTTCCGGTCCTTGACACGTGTATCGATCAAACAAAATAAAGCAAGAATAGATAAATACTCTCAATAAGCAACAATTCGAAGAATACGAACATTTAAGTGAATAAAAAGGCGATGTGCTATAAAATGCCATCTAAGGGTCAATAGGTACTTAAGTGCTTCGCGCCACCTAACCCCCCGTTCACTTGTAAGTATTCTAAGAAGGAAGGCTTCATTGGGGGTCTTGCACCCAAGTAGTACATACATATATTGTTATTTTCTTGTGGATATTTAATATTGAAACTCGAAGAGGATAATCCATTTCTCTTCAAAGTCACACGAGAGCTTCTCTCTCATTCCTCGTATTGAGTTGCATGCTCACTCGCGGGCGTGCACAAATACCGATTGGTGTACAACCTCTTCCTCCGAAAAGGAAGAAAAATAGAAAGAGTAAGACCACCACCGTCCATCAAGCCGATCACGAGAATCGTGCTTTGACTCCTACACCACAAGAAGCCATGGCTATTGATAATCGCTCTTTGATGGAACGTATGCAAACCAATGTTCATGGATATGCTAGTGCTATTAAGATTCCTGACTTTCCCGCAAATACATTTGAGCTACACACATCTATGATTACTATGGTTTCACAATCACCTTTCTATGGTAACAAGAATGAGGATCCTCATGATCACCTTAAGAGATTCCTTTCTCTTTGCAATACCATTAAGCACAATGGAGTTCCACATGAGTCTATTAAGTTGATGTTAGTGTCATTTTCACTAGAGGGACCCGCTAAGCATTGGTTAGACACCCAACCACCCGATAGTATCACCACATGGGAGGGTTTCACCACTAAGTTTTTGAACAAGTTCTTTCCTCCACATAAGACCATGGCCTTGAGGACCTTAATTATAGGCTTTCAACAAAAACCTAGTCAATCCTTTAGTGATGCTTGGGAAGAGTATAGTGAGTTATTGAGGTGATGCCCTAACCATGGATTGGATGATGTTCACCAAATCGATACCTTCTATAATGGCCTTAAACCTCACCACCAAGATTCACTCAATGCTTCCCGCGGGAGGAAATATTCTTCTTAAATCCGTGCAAGAGGCCTTGGACATCATTGAGACTAAAGCAATGGTTCAAACAAACAATCAATTTGAAGAAAGAGTTCATGTTATCCAAAACAATTCTCAAACCCCTTGTGACAACCAACTCCTCAAGTTTCAACAAGAGATCATTCAAAAGATGGATAGAGATAGTGAGAGGAATTTGAAAGTACAACAAGAAATACTTCAAGCGTTTAAGAACATTTCATTGAACAATTCTTCAAATGATGTGAATGCCATTACCCTTTCTTGTGTAACTTGTGGAGGTCCTCATTCTTATGAACAATGTGATAAGGTGCAAGTGTATCAAGGGGAATGCTATGCTTACCTAGAGGAACATCGTGAACACTTCAAGCCAAATATCAATCCAAATAACCTTTCTTACAAGTCCCAAAACTACCTTACTCCACCGGGATTTGCACCCCAACCACCCACCCAAATTCAACAAAATCCTCCTCAATTTTACCAAGGAATCAAGGGCCAAGACCACCTTACCAAGGAAATAACTACAAGGCAACCAATCATTTTCAACCTCAAGGAAATCACTTCTATCCACCAAACCAAGGGTTTAATCCACCACCTTAATCTTTCCCACAACAAGGTTTTTATCAAGGAAATGTGCAACCTAACCCCATGGATTTGATGCTTCAAAAGTTTACTTCTTTTGAGAAACAATTGAGAGATAATCAAGAGGAAAATAACAAGAAATTTGCTCTTCTCCAAAACCAAATTATGTTTAATCAAAGACCACAAGGGGCTTTACCTTCCAACACACAAACTAATCCAAGGGCAAATGTCAATGCTATTACAACAAAGAGGGGAAAAGCAACAAAGGATCCTTCACCTCCTAAACCTACTATTGTTCAACCCACTTGTGCTCCTACTTGTGACAAGCCTTCTACCTCTACTTCACTTCCTCAAAATGCTCCTATTCACTGAAACACACCTTCTCAACCTATTCATACTTCTCCTTTACCTTCCACACTTCCCAATGAAGAAGCTAACAAAGACAAATCTTCCACTACAACACCTATTCCACCTACACCAAAACCTACTCTTCCATATCCTTCAAGGTTGAAAAAGGACAAGTTAAAGAACAAGGATGACATCCAAGTCTCCAATTTCTTAAGGATGTTCAAGCAACTCAACATCAATATATCCTTTGCGGAAGCTCTTTCTTATATGCCAAAGTTTGCTAAGATGTTCAAGGATTTGCTCTCAAACAAAGAAAAATTGGTTGATTTGCCCAACACATCCCTTAATGAAAATTGTTCCGCGGTGTTACTTAAAACCTTACCAGCAAAACTTGGAGATCCGAGGCGCTTCTTGATACCTTGTAATTTTCTCGGTGTTGAAAATTGCATGGATTTGGCAGATCTAGGGGCAAGCATAAACCTCATGCCTTTATCGGTTTGGAAAAAACTCTCTCTTCCCGAGCTAACTCCCACTAGGATGACTCTTGAACTAGCCAACCGAACCATAGCTTACCTCGTAGGTATAGCGGAGGATGTGTTTGTAGGTGTGGATAAGTTTACGTTTCCGGCCGACTTTGTAGTGGTTGATTATGACATGGATCCTAGAGTGCCTTTGATTGTTGGTAGACCGATTTTGAGAACGGGTCATACTTTGATAGATGTGGCGGAAGGAGAACTAATTATGAGAGTAGAAGATGATAGAGTGGTGTTTAAGTTAGGGAAAGTTTGTAATAGGAAAGAGGTTAAGGAGTCTAGACCTTGTGAGACTATTAACATTGTTGATGTGTTAGATGAAGTGTGTGATGAACACTTTCATGATGCTTGTAAGAGTACTAGTGATGAGATGCCCCATGTGGAAACCGTGGCCTCAATTGCTCCCTCTTTAACACCTTTTGGAGAGAGTGATTTCCTCTTGGAGGAATTTGAGTTAAACTTTCTTGGTGATGATGATTCTCCCATTAATTGGGAAGAAGATATTCTTACAATCCAAAAGTTGCTCAATGAGGACCCTATTCCTTCTCCTATTCCACAAGAAATTACCATTGAGGAACCTTCCATAGTAAAACCTTCCATAGAAAGTCCACCTCCTATTGAACTTAAGGACCTTCCATCTCACTTAGAGTATGCTTTCTTAGAGGGCAAAGACCAATTACCTGTGATCATTGCTAAAGATTTGAAAGAGGATGAGAAGGAGCAACTTATTGAAGTCCTTAAGAACAACAAGAAAGCCTTAGCATGGAAAATATCCGACATAAGGGGAATTGATCCACATTTTTGTACACACAAAATCCTTATGGAGGATGACTATAAACCCGCCATTCAAAACCAAAGGAGAGTTAACCCAAAAATCCATGAGGTTATTAAGAAAGAAGTGATTAAACTCTTAGATGCGGGTATGATTTACCCCATTTCCGACTCTCCATGGGTTAGCCCGGTTCATTGTGTTCCAAAGAAGGGTGGAATCACCGTGGTGCCTAATGAGAACAATGAGCTTATTCCCACGAGACTTGTGACCGGTTGGAGAGTTTGCATTGATTATAGAAAACTCAATGAGGCGACTAGGAAAGACCATTTCCCGCTTCCCTTTATGGATCAAATGCTTGAACGCTTAGCGGGAAATGAGTACTATTGTTTTCTTGATGGCTTTTCGGGTTATTTCCAAATACCCATTGACACTAAGGATCAAGAAAAGACCACATTCACTTGTCCCTACGGTACATTTTCTTACAAGAGGATGCCTTTTGGCTTATGTAATGCACCGGGGACGTTTCAAAGGTGCATGATGGCAATTTTCCATGACATGATAGAGCAAACCATGGAGGTTTTTATGGATGATTTTTCCGTCTTTGGAAATTCATTTACCTCATGTCTCACCAATCTTGAGAGAATGCTTAAGCGTTGTGAGGAAACACGTTTAGTGCTTAATTGGGAGAAATGTCACTTTATGGTGAAAGAGGGGATTGTTTTAGGACACAAAATATCCAACAAGGGATTAGAAGTTGATAGAGCTAAAATTGATGTGATTGCTAAGCTTCCCCACCCACCTCGGTTAAAGGTGTGAGGAGTTTCTTAGGTCATGTGGGATTTTATAGGCGCTTTATACAAGATTTTTCTAAGATAGCTAAACCGATGACTCACCTCTTGGAGAAAGAGGCTCCTTTCATTTTTAACCAAGATTGTTTGGACTCTTTTGAGACTCTTAAGGAAAAATTGACTAAGGCTCCCGTTTTGGTTTCTCCAAATTGGGAATTACCTTTTGAGCTTATGTGTGACGCTGGTGATTATGCGGTGGGGGCCGTCTTAGGACAAAGAGTTAATAAGCATTTTCAACCTATACACTAAGCGAGTAAAACAATGACCGGTGCTCAACTTCATTACACTACCACGGAAAAAGAATTGCTTGCTATAGTATATGCTTTTGAGAAGTTTAGAACATATCTTGTGCTTTCCAAAACCATAGTGTATACGGATCATTCCGCTCTCAAGTATCTTATGACAAAACAAGATGCTAAGCCTAGGCTTTTGAGATGGGTTTTGTTGCTTCAAGAGTTTAAGATAGAAATTCATGATAAGAAAGGGGCCGAGAATTTAGCGGCGGATCACTTGAGTAGACTTGAGCATCCTTTTCAAGGAGATTTACCACACCAAGAAATCAATGAATCCTTTCCATTAGAGGAGCTCATGTATATCTCTTCCCAAGAGGATGCCACTCCTTGGTTTGCGGATATCACAAACTATCTTATGGGCAATGTGCTTATTGAGGGTCTTACTTATCAACAAAAGAAGAAGTTTCTTAAGGAAGTTAAGTACTACTTTTGGGATTATCCATATCTTTTTAGGCAATGTGCGGACCAAATCATTAGACGGTGTGTAGATGGGCCCGAGGCATTTAAGATCTTAGAAGCGTGTCATAAAGGACCTACGGGTGGACATTTTGGGCCTAACTATACCGCCAAGAAAGTCTTTGATTCGGGTTACTATTGGCCTTCCATTTACAAAGATGCCCATGAAATGGTGAAATTTTGTGATGTGTGTCAAAGACAAGGAAAAATTACGCAACGTGATGAGATGCCACAAAATTTTATCCAAGAGTGTGAGATATTTGATGTGTGGGGCCTTGATTTCATGGGACCTTTTCCATCCTCTAAGGGAAACAAGTATATACTTATAGCGGTAGATTATGTGTCCAAATGGGTGGAGGCTAAAGCCTTACCTACCAATGATGCTAGAGTTTTTGTGAAGTTTTTGAAACAATTGTTTGCTAGATTTGGTGTACCTCGGGCCATCATAAGTGATCGTGGTACGCACTTTTGTAATGATCAATTCACAAGAGTTATGAAGAAATATGGAGTGAATCATAGACTTTCTACCGCGTATCACCCTCAAACAAATGGTTAAACCAAGGCCACAAATCGTGGTTTAAAGAGAATTTTAGAGAGAACGGTGGGAGAGCATCGAGCTTCTTGGTCGGATAAGCTTGATGATGCTTTGTGGGCGTTTAGGACGGCTTTTAAAACACCAATTGGTTGTACTCCTTATAGGCTTGTCTATGGAAAAGCGTGCCACCTCCCATTCGAGCTAGAACATAAGGCATCTTGGGCTCTCAAATGGGCTAACTTTGATTTAAACCAAGCCGGTTCCCATAGGAAAGATCAACTCAATGAGATGGATGAATTGAGAGCCAATGCCTATGAAAATTCTTTGCTTTACAAGGAAAAGACTAAGAAATTGCATGATGCTAAGATTAAGAATCGTGAGTTCAAAGTAGGAGAGCCGGTTCTCCTCTTTAACTCAAGATTGAAACTTTTTGCGGGCAAGCTTAAGTCGAGATGGTCCGGTCCATTCACTATTGCTCAAGTGTTTCCATATGGAACTATTGAGTTGTCACAACCCGATGGTCCAAATTTTAAAGTGAATGGTCACCGTGTTAAGCATTACTTTGGGGAGGACATTTCCGTTGAAATGGTCCAAGAGATCCCAATTTTCCCCATGAATTAATTCATTGAGGGACGAGTCGAGTTAGAGACTCATTAACTCAAGCATCGTATAACTAGGTTTAGAGTGTTGTAGGTTATAAATAAAGGTATAGACTTGGAGATAAGTGTAGGGGAGACCTTCTTTTGTCTTCATGATTGTTTGTAGGGTTGCTCACTCATCTCATGCTTTGGAGCTTATGGAGGAGGCCCTTGTATCCGGTTCACTTTGTTACTATAGTGATTTTTCATTGACACCTTGTGCTTCAACATGATTTCACTAATAGTTGTCCTTTCCTTAACTTGGGTTAAGCAAAGTCTATTCATTGTCATAAGTGTAGGGGAAGTTTTTATACTTCCATGCTCTTAAACATTGAGGACAATGTTTAGCTTAAGTGTAGGGGGGTCTTCTATCGAAGTGACCTTACCTAGAAGTTGTCATTGTCTTTCATGATAACATGGAAAATTGATTTTTCAACATTTTTCAAATTTTTGATCTACTTTGGCCAACAAAAAAATAGGCATTCATAATTTTTGCATCAATCATTTTGCATAATACATTTGCATTGTATATATTTCTTCTCTTATTTTTCATCAAAAATATATAAAAAGAAAAAAAAATATAATAAAAACATGGTTTAACAAGTTTAGATTTCTTTTACATATTAGGCCCGCCATGGATATTTTGACTCAACCCGAGTTTGCTTATTTTAGCATTCTCTAGCTAGTATCCTTAACCATGTAGTCCTTCATTGGTCTATTAGGCTAAGCATCCACCAATCTCATTCTTTGAGATTTTAAATTTGTGGAGAATGGGAAATGATAGAGTTGAAGCAAGTATAAAAGGGCTAGATAAACTTCATGATAATTACTTGTGGCTAAACCCTTCTCTTCTTAACCTCTATTTTCTCCGCATGTATATAATTGTTAATAAATAATCAAGAACGGTTTTAATCGGTTTGTAATCTCTTATGCAATTTTGGCTAATCCTTCATGGTTGATATAAGTACGTCTTAAGATTCTAAGTTAGAACGTTTTATGTGTACTAGAATTATGTCATGCTCAATATTTAGCGGGTGTTTTTCCTTTTATTCTTTTCTACTTTCTTTGTGAGGAATAAAGAAAAATAAGAGCGGCTTATAAAAAAAATGAGTGGCTAGAAAAAAAGAAGAAAAAGAAAAAGAAAAAAATATATATATATATATACAAGACTCCCAAGAGGGGTAGTGTGGTGTTAATTATAGTGACTATTGAGTTCCAATATTACCTTGACGGGTTGCGGGGATTCAATAGATTGCTCCAATCCAATATTACCTTGACGGGTTGCGGGGTTGAAGATCCAAAGTCTCAAAAAGATGGCGGATGTAAATTATTGCGTGAGTTTTATTTTTCTTTCCTTAGCGAGTGTGTATCTACTTATGAAAGCATGACATGAGGATTTTACACATAAGGCGAATGACTTATTACTCTTAAAACGGACTTGTATTAATTGTGAGCGGTTTTTCAAGTAATGGATGAGAGGATTACTTAGGATTAAAACCGTGCTTCCTTATTTTTGGATTTTACACTTCTTATACTTCACACTTGAATAAATGACAAATTTGCCCACAAGCAATTTGCTCAAATAATAACCGGTTCCACATTTAATTGTCATGAATAAGTTGATGCACTTTTTACTTGTGAATGCAATGATCCCATTTTTAAGCTTGGTATAGGGAAAGTGAAACTTGAGGGTGATAAATGTCCATGGTACCCAAGTCCTAATCTAAGCCATTGAATTCTTTATGAGTTATTTCCATCAAAACCATTTCAAGAAAAATAAAAAAGATATAGATAGAATTGTATTTTGTTCATTGCATTGTTAAAAGTCAAAATCATGCATCATGTAGTTTAGAGTAGTGTAGATGCATTCCATATGGCCAAGGTGGGTTAATTATGAGGAAATGTAAATTTGTGCTTTAAAATATATAATTGTATGAGGACATGACAATGTTCAAGTGTAGGGGATTTGATATGAGCTTAAACTCATATCAATTTATCAACAAATAACCCTAAAACATGAAGCAAAATACCAATTTATCTTGCAAAAACAGTGTTATGTGGTATGTTTGTGTTTGTGTACACTTGTGTAGGTAAAAGGATACATTTTCAAGCAAACAAGGGAAAATCAAGCTTAAATTGATGAAAAAGACAAAGAAGGATCAAAAGTGACAAGACTTTGAAGTACAAGGACCTATCTTGACAAACTGCCAAAGATGGAGGACCAAAGTGTAAATGTTGTAAAAAGTCAAGATCATAGTCAAACAAGGTCAACTCATTCAAAGGACCAATTCTGCTCAAGAATGAAGTTTGGAGGACTAAAAGTGCCAAAGAAATGAAGTTACAAGCCTTTAAGTGAAATCTGCCAAAGTCTAGGGGCTAAATCTGCCTATTTTGGAAATTAATACAAGTTCAATCCATGTGATACAAGTTTAGAACAATGAGAAGCAAGAAAAACAAGCACATGGATTGCCAAATAATCAGCATTAAATATCCACTCAGCCGTCACATTAAATAACAAAATCTGAACAGTGCAATCCATGTGCCTTGTTTTCAACCATTCAGAGCATGACACGTGTCATCTTCAAGACGAGCAAAATTTCCCAGGAACGTTTTTGAGCTACAATGGATTTCAATAAGAGTTTTAAACATCAAAAGTGCTTATTTTTTAGAGACAAACACAATGGTCATCATCAATTAACAAGAAATCGACTCAATCAAAAAGCCCCAATTCATGTCCATACCTTATGTGATGAATTCATGCCATGGAGATGTTCTTGTTGATTGTAGCAGTTCTGTTGATTGTTGATTGTTGATCTAGTGCTAAGGTGGTGGTTAGCACTAGGATAGAGAGTACATCACTCCTCTACTTCCCAATGGTTTCTTCACAAGGTTTTAAATGATTCTGAGTTTGGTTCCACTCAATTTGTCAATTGCATGTTTCAATTCTAGCTTAAATCTTGATGATTGCATGATCAAATCTGTTTAGATTGGTTGTTGTTTGTTTGTAAACTTGTTTGTAGCTTAAGTCTTGATTAACTGCTTATAATTTTAGATTGTGTTCTAGTTATATCTTAATTCAGTCAATTTTAGTCTTATCACCTTATTTGAGTAATAGTTGTCCTCATTACTTGCTAGCAGTTTCATAACATTTCATTTTGAGCATTGAGTTTGGTTTGCTAATGCTTTTCACTCAGCTTGAATTAGAACTTGCAAAGTCTTTGAAAATTTTCATTAAGAACTGATAAAGGAGTGTTTGGGTTTACACAAGTTTTGATTTTCAAGTGTTAGATTTTGATTAGTACATGTTCATTCTCAGTCATTAGGTGATTACAAGGAGTTTTGAATAATTTTCAAGTCAAATAACAGTTCAAACAGGCAATTGGCAAGAAAAAGGATTGGGTCATTTTCATTCAGTTTTGCCTTTAAAAAGTTGTCATTTTCATTTAGCTAGCATTTGATTAATTCTTGATGAAATTTCACCAAACCTATTCTTAATTGTAGGTCATATTATAAAGTTTCATAGTCTATAAGCACTTGATACAGTTTCCATTCAGCTAGGAGAAATAAGCAAAAATCTGAGCATGTGAGATAAGCAATGTTTCTGTAAATGGAAACTGGATTTTCAGATCTTTTGATTTCATTCATTAACTTTGCAATTTTCTTTCACAAATCCACTTAGTAGATGATATTGAATGATTTTTGAGAGTTACAGCTTTTTGTCAAAAAAATTCTGGTCAACGATAAGCCAATTTCAGCTTAATTCAAATTCCTGGCTTATTACTTGATGAAATTTGTTATAACTTGATTTCCCGTTCATCATTTGAGCTTTTTAATCAGTTTAGACACAAAAATCAAGTTGTGCTTGTTCAGATTGTACTAGAGCTTATTGTGTGCTTATTTTGATGTGCTTATTTGCTTATTAGTAGCTTTCAGCCAAAATCCTCTTACAGGTCTAGCTTATTTTGGATTCTAAGTGTTTTTCAATTGGTTTGACTGAATTTGGTTCAGTAATAAGCTCAAACGAGCTTATTTGTCTTGAAAACACGTTTTGGCTTAAAAAGTTTCTAAATTTGCAATTTGGTCCCTCTTGTATTAAACAGTTTCAAAACTGGCTAAACTTGCACTTTTTAGGGTTTGCACAAATTAAGTCCTTTCAGTTTGAACTTTGTTAAATTTTAGTTAGCAAGTTTGGAAATTTGTTACTAATTGGTTTGTTTGTTACATAGTTTACATTTTTGGACCTTTTGGTTAACTGTTTTACACTTTCAGTCCCTATACTTGTTAGAATTTACATTTTAAGCATTTATATTTCATAGAATTTACATTTTCAGTCCTTTTAGTTTTAAAATTTACATTTGGAATCTTACTTGAATAAAAACTTGGTAATTGCACTATGTTTTACATATAAGTAGGTAATATTTTTCAATTTTGCAAGGCTTTGTTGAATTAGCAAATAGAATATCCAAAAAAAATTAACAACCAAAAACAGTTAAAAACCCGATATTGGTTGGACTTTCAATTAGCAAGAACTGAGAAAAACGAACTGCATTATACACAATTTCAGGGCCACACACTCTTGTTAGACTATTTTAAGTTAGATTTTTGCTTAGGTTTGATGTTGTAAGTTTAAAGTAGGATTTTGTTTGTCAATGTATTTTTTTTGCAATTAATTTTCAAACGGTGTGTTATCACAATTCTTTTTTGTTGTCGGATTAAGATCTTAGGGTTATTTAAGTTAGCTTGTTGTCTAATAGGAAGGTAGCATTCTTATGTTATTAAGGTACTAATTGTGAACCTATATGTGCACCCTTTTTGCCTTAAAACATAGTTAAATACACCGAATATGATTTCTTGTTTATTTTTTGAGTTTTAGACATTGAGGTTTAAGAATCTGTTAGTTTAAGCATGGCTTTGGGTATGTTTAGTATTGTTTAGGTGTTAGCTTAGCTTATTGTCAATTTATATTAGCTTAAATCTCACCAATAAGCCAACTGTATCAGCAAAAATAGATCTCTGTCTGATTTCTCTTTTCATGTAGTGCCCTATATTTGACGACAATACTTGTTTTGCTTGTCCGATATCTTACAATATGGTAATTTGATCTGTTTCATTTTTGCTTAAATTTTACTTTTCTATGGCTTATTTGGGTGCTTATTTAGGTTATTATCACCCCAAAGCCACTACATATTGAGGGCTTGTTATTGTCCAAAAAGAAAATAAATTGAGTAAAAAGGTAATAGCCCGGCTCGAACCCAGGACCCCTCGCTGGTGGGAGTTAGAGTTGTACCGGTGTGCTATCCTTTTTCTTATGTTATCTTTCCCTTTTCTTTTATTTAACCAGTTCTAATTTCCCTTATAATAATATAAGATGTGGCCTAATAAGCAATTTCTAGCTTATTGGGATAAGTCGGTGACTTCTTTTCATTTTTCCCTTAAACTAGTTAACATTTAGGATTTTTCTCCAAAGTTTTAGATTTTTCCTCTTTTAATTTATAACTTTTAATCATTTTTATATTCTGTTTTAATTTTAAGTCATAAAAAAATAGGAAATTAAGTTTTAAAATTTTCAAAAAATACTTTTTAGTTTTAATTAAAGTACATTGAGGTTTACAAATAATAAAATCAAAAATTGCACTTTTTCTTGTTTATTTCTTATTTTCGGTCTTTTATTAGATTTTAGATTAAATAATAATTAATTAAAAGCTCTAAAAAACGTTTACTTGATTTTTTTATTATTTGTTATACTTTTTAAATTTTATTTGCAAGTTTTTTATAATTTTTTATAATTTTTCATTTTTCGTCTCGTTTTGCGTGAAAACACGATTTGACTTAGTTAAAACGTCTTAGTGTAATCCGTCTTTATTTCTCCAATGTTTACTCTTTCTAAAAACGAAACTAATCCAAAAACGTTAATTTTGGCACACAACCAACACCTCCTTCGAGAATAAACTCACTTGTCGGTTTTACGTTTTCTTAAACGTATTAACTTAATACTTACCATTTGTTTCTTACTTTTCCTAAAGTAAGTACAAAAATACCACATCAGTAACCAAAATACATGTACAAAAGCACGGATAACGCTCCCAAAAACATGTCAGATTTGGGTGTTATCAAATCTACTCACACTTAAACTTTGCTTACCCTCAAGTAAAAAAAAAGCCAAAGGTACATGTGTCTTATAAAAATTTGATGAGAATCTACCAAGTATGAGTGCAAGATAGGACTCATCGGTTTAAGCTTTTAGGTTGAAAAATTGAGATATAAAGACAATAGAAAAAGTCTTTTATTTCTAACTAACACTACGCTAGCAACATGAATTGAAGCAACATGTATCACGACTTAGCACATTGGCTAATCGATACCTTTTATTTCTTTTTCCTCCTTCATCTTCATAATATTATAGCTCAGTGGCTATTTATTTGTCTTTTAGATTTTTTTTTCTCTTTTTGTCACTTGACTTTTTCTTGGCTAAAACTCCTAGCCATGGATCAACATACTTGCAAAGTTCATGTTGTATTGACAAACATCGAACTTGCAACTTTCTCCTAAATTGTATTTTTCTTATCTCTTATATGAGACTTTGACTTAAGTTAGGTTGTCACAAAAATATATCTCAAATCTTCAAAAATTACAGGTTGGATAATTTCTTAATTATTTATATGCATTTTGCTTGAAACTTTTATTTACAAGGACAAACAAGTTTATAAAAAATTTAAAATAGCCCAAAAATATGACAATTAAGCATTATTACTCGTTTTCCGTACAACCTCCTCACACTTAAGTTTGTTATTATCCTCAATGTGATAAAATTGAACAAAAAGATAGAAAAATAAGAGAAAAACCAAACTCACGGGTGTATCATGCATCATAAAGAATACACATGAGTCTTGTCTTCACCTTCAATTTGCGGTACATATAAAAAAGATAAAACACACAAAAATACAAAAAACACA
Organism: Glebionis coronaria; assembly: GCA_025667525.1. Taxonomy (NCBI): domain Eukaryota; kingdom Viridiplantae; phylum Streptophyta; class Magnoliopsida; order Asterales; family Asteraceae; genus Glebionis; species Glebionis coronaria. The sequence continues at coordinate 230,346,688 of CM046879.1, forward strand.
ATATTTTTTGTTTTTATAAAACGACACTTGCTACACCCCCCTCACACTTAAGCAGAACATTGGTTACAAAATTGTAGGGTGTAAGCATGAAATTATTTAAAAATCACACTTAAAACACACGGGTTGCCTCTAGAGGAGCGCTTATTTTATTACTGAGTCATCAGCCGGACTCATACCTCTTTTTAGTTTTCTTTTTTTTGAGTGTAAATCCCACACTCGACTCATCGTGATATAGTTTAACACGTTGTCCATTGACAATGAAGTTTCCTTCATGTTTGTCATATATTTCCACATAACCGGACGGGTATCCATGTTTAACTATAAACGGGCTGTACCACTTGGGTTTAAGCTTTGGAGCTTTGAATTTATACTTCATGTTGAACAAGAGAACTTTATCTCCTTTCTTAAATTCTTTTCTAATTTGAAGTTTCTTGTCATGATAAGCTTTGGTACGAACTATGTAAAGTTTAGAATTCTTATAGGCTTGGAGTCTTAATTCATCGAATTCATGCAATTGCAAGAATCTGTTTTCTCCGACCACATTGAGATCAGGGTTATAGCTTCTCAATGCCCAGTAAGTACAGTGTTCTTATGCTCGATTGTAGAAAGTCGAACTCCCACAGCCAGTAAGTAAAGTGAGACTGATTGTTATCAACTGGATTATGTAGCTGCTACCTTCTTTTCAGTATATGGTGGTGACTCCACTTTAGTAGAAGGTCTACCTCCAGATCTGTTATTGTCCATTCCCTAGTCGTTGCTTCTGCTAGATCAATGGGATCCCAATCTATCTTTCCTAGGTATACTAGCCCTGTTCAGTATCTAAATCTACTTGTTCTCTTTTACTACACCAAACCCAAACACATACAGTTGATTCTACATGTACCATGGGTTATCCTATCAGCTTTACTTTCCATTGCTTTGGGAGTGACACATTTCACCCGCCTTCCAAATAGAAGCCGCCAGGTTGACCCCGAAGGCCGAATTCTATGGTAGAGAACACTATAATAATAATTGGGCCATGAGAGACTTTTTTAAGTATTGCAAAAGAAAGGGCCTGTTGATAGATCTGGGCGGGGAGGCGATACTAGTTATCAGGTCAGAGAGAGGCATGTCCTGTAAGTTGCCCCCCTTAAAATCCATTACTTAATAAGGATTTGTTACGCGCGATGTGCCGACGACTTACTACTGTGAAACGTGGGTGTCGTATTTCGAAGGCAAATGGCAAGTTTTACCGTACAACAAACGGTAAGGTGTTGTGCCAATTGGAGTTTTGTAAGTTGTGTGAAATTCCCACATAGCGTCGTCAAGTTTCCTTGACCAAATGGAAGGATTTTCCTTCACCGTTTTTTTTAGTATTCGCTTTAAAGCTATGTTGGTGTTTTCAACTTGTCCACTCGTTTGTGGATGATAAGCAGTGGCAAAGCGATGGGTGACTCCATAACGCTATAGGATTTTCTCCATTTGCTTATTAAAAAATGAGTTCCTCGATCGCTAAATAAAGCCTTCTGGATTCCATAACAAGAGAAAATATTTCTCAGAAAATTGATTACGGCTCGTGCATCATTCTTGGGTAAAGCCTCGGCTTCCGCCCATTTGGACACATAATCGATAGCAACTAAGATGTATTCGAACTTATGGGAGTCGGGAAAGGGTCCCATGAAATCAATTCCCCATATGTCAAACACTTCCCTAATTTGGATGTTGTTTTGAGGCATCTCATATCTTCGTGAGAGGCTACCAGATCGTTGGCAAGCATCACAATTTTCGACTAGAGTATTAGCCTCCTTAAAAATTGTTGGCCAATAAAAACCAGCATCAAAGACTTTTTTACCTAGGGTGGAAGGACCATAATGTTCCCTAGTCGGGCCATGATGACATTCATCAAGTATTTTTCTTATTTCCGAACCATAAACACCTCTCCTAATCATGCCATCGAGGAACATCTTGAAAAGATAGCGATCTTCCCAGAAATAGTGTTTAAGATAATAAAACAATTTACATCATTGGTGATAGGTTAAACATTTTCTTAAAATTCTTCCAACGAGGTAATTTGCAAAGTCTGCAAACCACGGAGATTCTTCCTCATCCGTAGAGATTTTCATAAGAGTTTCATCGGGAAAATTATCATCGATATCTTCGTCCCTTAGCTCTTCTAGAGTTGGATTTTCGAGTCACGAAAAATGATTGGCTGCGACATTCTCTGCTCCTTTCTTATTTTTGATCTCTATGTCAAATTCTTGGAGTAACAAAATCCATCTAATAATACGCGGCTAATCATCTTGCTTAGAAAAAAGATATTTTAACGCTGAATGATCAGTGAATACAATCATTTTCGACAACACAAGATAAGATCGAGATTTGTCGAAAGCAAAGACTACGATAAGTAGTTCATTCTCGGTGATCGTGTAATTGAGCTGAGCACTATTGAGAGTTTTGCTTGCAAAGTATATAGGACGAAAATGCTTTCCTTCCGTTGTCCTAACACGACTCCTACAGCGAAATCGCTTGCATCACACATAAGTTCAAACGGTCGCGACCAATCATGTGAAACCATGATCGGTGCATTCGTTAACTTGTCTTTAATAGTGTCGTATGCCTTCATACATTCTTCGTTGAATTCAAAGACTATGTTTTTTCGAGACGTTTGGTCATCGGTCTAGCGATTTTGGAAAAATATTTTATGAATCGACGGTAGAATCCCGCATGACCCAAAAAACTTCTAACGGCTTTAACATTAGTGGGTGGTGGTAATTCGAATATTACTTCGATCTTAGCCTTGTCTACTTCCAATCGACTCCGGAGACTTTGTGACCAAGTGCAATTCCTTCAGTCACGATGAAGTGACCTTTCTCCCTAATGAGCACAAGATGAGCTTGTTTGTATCGGATTAACATATGCTCTAGATTAAAAAGGCAAGAATCGAATGAGTTTCTAAAGACTGAGAAATCATCCATGGATACTTCAAGCATGTCTTGAAAGATCGCGATCATACACCTTTATTGCCTTCACAAGCTTAAAAACACAAAACACATATAATTCTGATATATTTAAGCACAATCATTTACTTTGGCTATGTTTTACATGTTTTAGGGTTTTAAAGGGTAAGTGTTTGCACACTTATCACTTCCTTTAATAGTTTAGGCGGGAGAATCTGAAAAAGCACTTTAGGTGGGATAAAGTAAAGATTCATGTTAAAGAAGCCTAGTACGACCTAGTGAAGAAAGTGAACAGTTTGTAGAAATGTTCACTGAAAGGTGGTTAAAAGCATGTCCAAGAATGGACATGTATTTAATGTTTTGTACGTCATCCACTCATAAGACGACATGTATCAAATACCCCCACTAATGAAGTGACCTTGTATCACTATATATAGGGAATGTGAATAGGAGAAAAAGCATCACTTATTGTTGTATTATTGTTTATCTTTTTCTCCCCTGTTGAACCTACATAAGTCCACAGTTTTACCTCAGCGGCTCACATGTTCACTTGTAAACTTGATAATTAATATCCAGTTTACTTGTTCAAAGGGTTCTCATACATTGTCATTCAACAAGTGTGATGCATAACACTTTGTAATACTTTGTTAATATCAATAGAGCATTACACGATTGAAAAATTAATTATTGTGTGTTATACTTTGGTTATAGGATTTATAGTATTACATTTGGTATAAAGTTGGGACTTTCACAATCCCCACATTCCTTTGCACGTTTCCATCCCTACATATGAGTATGGCAACAAGATTATTGATGATATAACCCGAGCAAGACGATATTATGAATGGGTTATGATGCGCGTCTTGCACTCCTAGTTTTAAATTTATAAACAAGACTTATTAACTCATTAACAACGGATACGAGCAAGTATACTCGTTCAATTGTAGCAAATTCAGGAAAGTCAAGGTCGTCACATTGGATTTGCGTATACTCAAAACATGGCAATGGTGTAAGTAATAGAGTTGTCACTACCGTTATTACCGCTAGAATAAATATCGTAAAGAAAATCATAACTAAAAGTAATACAATTGTGAATTCCATTTCATCGGTAGGAGAGTTCAAATATGTGTGGTTAAAAACTATGAATCATAAATCTAAAGTATATGAACTCCATTCCATGGTGTATTTCATAAAGTCCATATTAACAAGTTGAATTTAGACAAGCCCTTTCGACTTATGATCATCTATTCCAACCCATCGTAATTACCATTTGTTAGAAAAGATTAAGAGATAAGTTTGGTTTGAATGGGTCCTTTAGACCTATAACCAAGATAAATCTTTTGACAAGTTCCTTTAACCAACTCGTCTTGGTGAGTGTCAAACACCAAGAAACCAAATTGACTCATGCATAAATCATTTAGAACAGATTTTACCAAAAATCCTTTGACCTCTGAATCCAATAAAAAATATATTTCATTGATTATCAAAACATATTTAGGAGTTTATCAACCATACAAACCTAATTATATTTTCTCGATCATCATTCAAACTCTCCTTTAGAATCCATGTTCATCACACAACCATATCACACTACTCGAAAATCATACTCAAACACAATTCATCATCACATTCTTCATTCAACAATACTTAAATTAAACCTAAAATCAATTCAAGTACAAGAGTATTACCACAAGGTTCTTCAATCAGAAAATGACTATCACTAAAATTTATAGCAATTCCAAGCCTCTGATTGAGCCATCAACCATAAACCGAATTCCCACTACTAGAAATTCATCCCTCCTATGAGGATTAACAGGGTTTAATTATCTTTTGGGTTAAGTAGTAATGGTGTTCTAACCTTTGTCAAGGGTTAGAATTCTTATAAAAGCAATCACGCCTAGAACCATGGCTATTTATACATGGAATAGCCATGGATAAGAGGGAAAAATGTAAAACCCGCATAAAAATACCTTGAACAGTAAACTACGTAAAAACACGAACAATTTAAAACTTTCCATTAATAATATACGACACGTGTCACGAACATTAAATACCAAGAACTACGTATATTATTAATGCATGATAATTATTACGTATAATAATTTAATCACGAACATTAAACACGAGCATACACGAATAATATTTTAAACATGAAAAACATTTGGTTTTGCCTATTGGGCTTGGTGTACCTGCTGCAACAAGAGAACAAGGGAGGGCCGGACCCATTTTTGAAACAAACTAGTAAAAATAAACACTAGGGATTTCATTATACAGTTTCTTAGAAAAAAAATCAAAAAAACCCTAGCCCCTCTCTCTTTTGTAGTCGCGGAAGCCACCACCATCAAAGGACGATTTGTTGTTATTTTATCTTTGGTTTTCACGTAGTTGTGTTCGTGTTTCGATTCCCTTTTCATCTACACAATCAGTATAATCATAATCTTGATCTTTTCTTTTATTTTTATTTTAATTACATGTTCTTGAATCTAAATAAAATAAACATATTTATGATAATGGTTAATAAAGAAAGGGTGTTTGTGGGTGTTTGTTTTGTTTCAGCACACCAAACTAAGAGCACAAGGCTCTTGGTGGCTTTTCTTGTCCACCAGCCAAGACCCACCACTTGGGCTCGGTGGTGTTTTTGTTCGGACAACAGCAACAACCAAGGTCTCAGTGGGAACCTTGGTGTTGTAGTGGCTACGCAGGCGAGGCAGGGGGAGCACCGGCTTCAGCCGGTGTGAACCTTGGTCCACTAGTGGGTACCGCAGCCAGCAGCGGAAACCAAGGCAGCACGTGTCGGCTGCACAGCCACTGGCCACCACCACCAGCCATGGCTGTTGGTGGTGTGTTGGTGTCGGGTTTTGTTTTCTCGGGTTTAGGGCTCGGGTATATTTGGCTAGCAATATTTTATTAATTAAATTAATTGAATTAATTTACATGCTTAATTAATTAGTTAATTTAAAATCATGACTTAGGTTAGTTTATTTAATTAAATAAAACATGTTATAACCTAATCATTTATTTAAGGCTTAATTAAATTAAAAACCATGACTTAGGTTTATTATTAAAATTAATAATACATGTATAACCTAAGTATTTTATTAGACTTAATTAAATTAAACCATGACTTAATTTAATTAAATTGTATAATGTAAAGTTTATTATATTGATCATGACATTTTATTAACTAATAAACCATGCTTTATCATTATTAATTAATAATTACTTTAGCCTAAGTATTGAATTTAGTAGACTTTACTAATAATTTATCATGACTTATAACTTATGACTAATAAGCACTAGCTTATATTTTTAGACTTATTAATCCAACCTATTTCTATTTATGGAAACTTTCTATTTCATGAAATTTACTATTTTTGGAGACTTTCTATTTTTAGAAACTTACTATTTTTGGAAACTTTCTATTTTTGGAAACTTCCTATTTTTAGAAACTTTCTATTTTTGGAAACCTGCTATTTTTAGAAAGTTACTTATTATGACACAACAAGTATAGTAATACAATAACACATGAAATACATAATCAAAATACATATAAAACATGAACAAATACAAGATAACATTTAAAACAGTAAAACATGACAAGAACACATAAAATAAGTTAAGAACACATAAGAACTAGTAACACACTCAGTAATCAGACAACTCATACATGTCCCTTATTTATGTAGTACTCGTGAAGTCGGAGTAGGACTTTCCATCTTTTCATCTTTCATCGGTCACTGGACATAAGGTACGGATATTTCGTCCTTCAGTATGGACATTCGTTCGTATGTACGATTAGGATTTCTTGTTTGCAGGCAACTGTTTTCCCCAGTTATTTTATATGTTTTGAATGCTTATGTTTTGTTTAAATGCATGAGCTATATATACATGCATGCCACGTCATCTAGTTATGGAGGTACCATAACCATAACACTGGAGGCACTAGTGTTATGACTTCCCTACGACGGAGTGATTGCTCGTGGCGTCCCTTTCAGTTTTGGCCATTTATTTATATTATCATGTGGGGCGTATAGGTGCATCCTAGTTACATGTTTTACAAGATTTTCATGATGAATGTGGTGTGTGCCTTGCATCTTTCACAAGGAGTTGATCTCTCCTACCCAGACCAGTATAATTAAAGGCAACCCCTCTAATTGCATGATGAGGTCACCCCTTTAAGTATTCATGCATGGTGATACCTCATGACCTATATGGGCTCTTGGCTAATTAAAATACAGTTTTCATATAAAAACATAAGTCTTCTCAAACTATAAAACCAGTTTTATAAACATGTACCAGGTTTTCCAGGACTTATACATTTCCACTGCTATTAGTCTTTATTATGCTTATGTCATTCATACTATGTTATATATCCGTTCACTGGGCGTTTTGCTCAGCCGTTTCCGTTTCATGTTCCCAAACGGCAGGTACTCAGGGACGCACTTAGGACCTTGAGAATATGTGCATCTGGACGAAAGCTATCCAGCCTTATTTACCTTATGCATTTTCATACATTATTTCTTTTGGATATTGTTTAGTCCTTTCCTTTCAGTACTTATATTCACGTGTGTGAGCTTACGTTGGACTTGGACTACCGATGTTTGTTTCTGATACTTCCCTTTTATGGTCATTTAATGTTTTAGACATTTACCTTGCATGCTTTGATGACACGCTATAATTATCATGTGATATTGCATTATCAAAAAGGGGTTACAATTATGGTATCAGAGCCAAGGTTTCGACATTTAGGCTCTAAAAACTTGACACGTGACTAGTGGGTAGTCATCAGTGTCTTCTTAAAACTGACAATTTGTTTTTATGCATTTGTTTCATGTATCATTGTTACAGGTATTTTGACTAAGTAATGGTTGGTACAGGACTCGCCATATTTAGTCGCATGTGCCTTTATTCGAATTATTTTGTTTTGGTGAACCGACCCATAGTCGTTCACCCAAACTCATGTCAATTTCGTTGGCTATGCCTTCATAAACTGTTTCATGCATCATTTTCTTATGTTTATCTTATGTTCTAATCAGATTAATCATTGCATTTTTGTTTTGAACTATCAAATGGTTAACACATGTGAGTAAGATATGCAGGCAGCCATCCAAGCTGCTCTATAAGTTTTACTTCCCCAACTCAGAAATGAGATTCGTTCTGAGGTTCAAGCCACTCATAATCAGTACCAGAATCAAAACAACCCTCCTCCGCCTCCACCAGCTACTCTCATCACTTGGCTAGAAAGGTTCAATAAATAGAGACCTAAATCTTTTGAGCAGATTGACAGTCCATCTGAGGCTGAGAGCTGGATTGCACACGTTGAGAAGATTTTGAACGCCATGGGGTGTGATCCTGTCTTCAAGGCGAGACTTGCTTTTTACAAATTTGAGGGAGACGTGATGGCATGGTGGATAGCACTCAAGCAGTCGAATGGGGGTGACGACTAGGTAACTGGATTGACATGGCGTAGTTAAAGGAGTTGGTTCTAGGTCAGTTCTTTCCGAAAGCTGAGCAGGATCGACTCAAGAGTGAGTATCTAGGTCAGTACGGAATTTATGCAGATATTCCTTAGACTTGTTGGTTTCCTTGGCGCAGCAGCCGGGACTGCAGAAGAGCAGGCATATCATTTTTGATGGGCTCTTCGTACTTCTGTCGCCAACAACTTGGTGTGTGCTACATTTACTACTATGGCGCAGGTGGCAGATGCAGCTCGTAAGCTAGAGATGCTACAGGAGAGGGACGAGTTTGGTGAAGCAGATAGATCTGAGAAGAGGTATATCTCAGTCATCAAACGTTAATCATTTCATTCAAATCAGTACCTTCCATTTTATATCATTCTCTATACAATTGCAACTTTCAAGCAGAAGACTGGGGATCGGTCCCAACCGGCCACCCAGCAGTACCAGTCTAAGCGAAACAGTCAGACTCAGGACCGTTCTGCATCTGATAGGCGTGGCGGTAGTTACAACTATCGTAACACCGCCAACAACTCCAACAACAGCAGGTTCCTATAATTTTTCCATTTCTATGCTATGTTGCTTTATGATTCTTAAATTCTGACACTTCGGCATCTATTACCACGAACACTGGCAACGGACAGGATCAGGACTGCAGAGGTTTATAGCCCAACCGTGCAGCTTCATCTGGTATTACAATCTAAACTTCCCGTGTAGTCATGTTTTTACCTAATAATCATGTCTCACGCATACTTCCTGGAACAAGTTCCCAACCAGCTAGAGCACCTGTTGGAGGGTACACTCACCCTCTTTGCACCACATGCAATTGTAGACACCTAGGACTGTGTCGCCGTGATAGTGGCGCCTGCTTCAAATGTGGCCAGCAGGGCCACATGATGAAAGATTGTAAGAAGGGTGAGATTGAGGGTACTTATGGGCATGCTGATTCCAAGCCACCTCCGACTACTAGAAGTATGTATAATACCAAGCGGGACCAAGCAAACAAGTCATCAGGTAGCATCACTGGAATCTTCTTTATGTATGGTCAAGCTGCTTGCATTTTGTTTGACACGGGTGTGACTCATTCAGTCATATCCACTTCTTATGCTAATCGTGTTAGGATATCCTCTATGCCACTAGATAATGTCTTAAACATATCCACGCCCGTGAGAGACTCTTTACGCATCACACATGGGTACAAAGATCTTCCCTTTGAGTTTGACGACATGATTCATTCAGTTGACGCACTTCCATTGGACATGTGCGAAATCGACATGATATTAGGCATGTACTGGTTATCCAAACACCGTGCCACCATAGATTGCCATTCATATCGGGTTATTTTTTGTGATGTCAACGCGCCTGTTGATACAAAAGTTGGATGATCCTTGCTAGACCAGAATTAGGCTTAATTCGGGTTGGCTAGGGTCCGGCTCCTGCACCAAGTGAAATATCTGGTTGGGATCCTTCACACTAAAACAACACGCGTTAGACTTAGCGTGGGAATGTATCCCACGATTAAGATCCAGCGTGAGAGTAAGTAATCGGTTAGGTTTAAGAATCGGATGAGTTGTGAGTGTGTAGAATGTAATACCTTTGTGGAACCCTTGGGGGTTCCTTATATAGGCAGTGAAACCCTAATGGGCTGTCATTGATGCTTCGGCCCCAAGGAAAGGATAAGTACCAGAATTAGATTGATTGTTATCTTCTAATTATGGTGAGTGAATATCCTCTTCTTTGGGGTAAATCCTAATCATCGTAAGAGTATGATTTTGCCTAACCCTGTACCTGCCATGTCGGACCATGGGTCGTGCACATGTGTGCGGTTACTGCTCATCAAAGCCCATAAGCTTAAATGACATTAATCCCACCCATCAGTAATGGGCTGGATGCGGGTAGTACCCGTGGGCCGCGTTCATTATCCGGCTGGGGACTATATGTCATCATGTCCCCAGTCTAGTTGTTACAGCCGTAGGCGTAACCTCTAGACTATACAATGTCACATAGACCTGTTTGTTGTAATTACGGCCGCACTCCAAAATAAGCCGACCGGGACAACTTTAATGAATGCATTAATGGTAGTCAATAGTCGGACGCACGCCTGCAAAAGTGCACCAGAAAGGCCCACCCTCGAGCCATGTAAAAATGTCAAGAAGTGACTCGTGGGTCCCTTCTGACGTTTCAGAAGTGTCAGAAATCCCATCCGTTGGATGGGCGTAGTGGCTTACACGTGGCGAACATCCATGCTACCTTGGAAATTTAGGCAACCCTATATAAGAGTTGGTGTGTGCTACTGTTACACACACAGTTTATATTTCATCCTGCCATTGTTATTCCCAAGCTCATTCCTTCTTACCTTCACTTCTTATCCCACGGATTTAACTGCAGGTTAGATCATCACGCCTCTCAAATACTTTTTATAAACCATGGTGAAGGACAATCCTCTTATTACGGATGTCCTTAACGTGATGCCTGTGGAGAAATACATAGACTTTTTATCTAAGTATTATATTCCTAAAAAGCGTACATTCGACCTATCCAGGTGACGGTGAAGCGATTACGGATGCTCCGAAGGGAAAGATAGGCGTGTATACACGGTTATTTGATTCGGCTAACTACCGCATCCCCTTATCTAAGTTTTTAGTAGATCCACTTCTATATTATGACTTCCACATAACCCAACTTCACTGCATAGGGGCATGTAAAATCAACCAGTTTGAGATTACCTGCCATACTTGTGAGGTAACCCCGACCGTGAATCTATTTAGGGATTTTTACTCTCCCCAACTGGTGAATGGGTGGCTATCGTTTAAGAAACGATTCACGAATGCCCCAATGACTTATAAGAAACCCTTAGATTCCCTCCAGAATTGGTACGACCATTATTTTTTCGTAGATGAGAAAGTATTCCCACCCCTTTTGTCCTCAAAACCAGAGCACCCAAAGACTATCCTCCCGAATCAAAGGACTATAGTAGTACGGATTTGAAAATTTTAGACACCCACCGCACAGAATTCCATAGGGGCCTGTCGAAGCACTTCCTGTGCCTAGTAGGGATCAACTGCTACTACTATGGGAGGGAGGATAGATATCCGTGCTTTCTGACCGAACGTAGGCAGGGTAGGTCTTCCATACTATAAATACAAACATGTCTGATAGTACTTTGTGAAATTACTAATCCGTGTGTATGCCTATGTTCGCAGAGATGAAGCTGTTTGGCTTGTTACGCCAGGGCGATCCAAGCAAAGTTCCTAAAGGATCACGACCACTGAAAGAAGGTGAACCCCCCTTTCTAGAGGCCACCATCAATATGACTATCCCTCTAGAAGAAACAACTGAGCAGCGATCTGACGAGGAAGAACCCGTGATCGAGAAGTCTCCTCTAGACTTCCACAATGAAGATGGTGAGAAGCTATTACTAGAGAATGCCGCACCGCACCAAGACGATGAAGAAGAAGAAGAACTCACCAATCCGGCTGACAACCGCACTAGTGAAGAAGATGAAACAATGCAGGATTATGGGTTCCCTTCAGCCATCAAAGCCCAAGTCCAGAAAGCGTAAGACTACTAGGAGGGTAGCAAAAAACCTGGAGGCTGGGGCAGGGGCGCACAATGCTCCCCCAAAGAAGCTAAGGAAGGATCATCCGTAGTTTCCGGAAGGGAGTAGTGCCTCTACGGCCCAGGTCGACCCTTCGCTGCGTGCAGATGAGCAAGTCTGGATGGCCACCCCTGTGAATGTCGTGGCTCCTACCATCACGGAACCCGTGAATGGCACTACGTAAGTACCCATTAATACTCCAAGGATATAAATCCATAAACAGAACTAATAAGTGTGTTAATAACAGGGCGGACCCGTCGACAGTAGCCTAAGAGAAGGAGGTGGAAAGGGAACCCTCACCAGTGACATCAATGAGACCTTCATCCCCTCCAGTAACTCATGCAGAGGAGCCACGTCCTGAGGGACCCGACACCAGCCTTCGCCTAGCCTGGAATTTGTCCAGCTTAACAAGATTAGAGGCGGAGTCCGAGTGCACTGAATTTATTGAACACATCACTCCTCCAGCGCTGGCGCAAGATTTGGACGAACTAGAGCACGAGACGCTGCTGGAGCAGGTTGATGTATCCTTCGCACACCAGGTGACAGTTGGTGCAGCCCTAAGACGCCGTCTGATCAAAGCCTTGGCTAACGTGAGCCGTGCTGATAGAAAGATAGCTCGCCACGAAGAACTGGTGGACAAGCACGAGAAAACTATCACATCCCTGCAAGCAGCGTTGGTCATGGCAGAGTCAACTGTCAAGGAGCAAGCCCACCATGCCAACGCTCGTGAGGAACGCATTGCTAAGCAGGAGGCCCTCTTAGCTGCAACTAATGAGAAGGTATATGCTTATATTGACACTTATTTGTTCACGCAAAAAACACACATTGTCTTTGTAGTAACTCCAAGTATCATGTATAGGTATCCGAAGCCGAAGCCGCCACTAAAGCCGTAACAGTATAAGCTTTCACTATTGCTCAGGAGCGCGACACGCTGAAGGATGAACTTACCCATGCGCGGACTACCTTGGAAGAGCAAGCTGCGGTAGCTGAGGGTGAACTAATCAGGATGGCAACGGACTGCGCCGAAGTGCTGTGTCCTCCTTTGCTCACAGCCATAGCTGGGCGTAGATGGATGGTTGGCCAGGGAATGTGAATTGCCTTGAGCAAGGTAACGGAGGCTCCTTACCTGTTGCAGGCTTTTGCTGACGTTGTATCGGACGGTATTGATCGTGGTAGGCACGAGGGACTGATCAAATCTGCGGAGCTAATAAGGAAGAAAGAAGATATTACCCAACATGCCTACCACAACCCTCTAGCCGAAGACAAGATGACTGCATCAATGGTCGCCCTTGGGGAAATCCAGCACCCCTTCCTAGACGAGCTAGAGTCGCTGAAGGATGCTCCTAATGGGGTAATAATGTCCAAGCTCACCGCCGATGCCATCCAACTGACCCTGCCCACCTACGACTCTGTGTTGAAGGTGATGAAAGGTGAGAAGCTGCTAGCCGAGGCGCTGGATGCGAACATGATCAGGGCACAGGATGGAAAAAACGCTCACAGGTAGGTCCTCCGCACCTTGATTGAAGAAGGGAAGAAAGAGATAGGGGGGTTCCTACCTCCTTTGTAATTTACATTGTAAAAATTTGTACCATTTTATTCGTTCGTGTATGTACACGGCTAGAACTGATGTTATTGTGATAACTTGTTATATTTATTTAAGCGAGTCCGTGATGACCACTGCTATTTGTGGTTTGAATTTGGAACTTGTGTATTTTTGTTTTTTTAGATATCATATACTTGTGTTGCAGGACATGTCACGTCTTACTCAAAAATACAATCAGGTCTATATTTTACTAGACGTGCGGCGTGCGTCTTTACCATGCAAGGCACTACGTGAGCGCAGCATATGGAAAACTTATCACAACGTCTTGTGAGTAAGGTGTCTAGTAAGGATACATAATCCGCGTCACTGGGGTTGCATCCCTCTTACACGACAAGTTGAATTATTAGGTTCACTTAATCCTCTTACGCCGCCTGGAGGCGCATAGTACATGTATGGTTTTGAATGAATGCATATGAATAAGAGATAGCACATTACATCAATAACAACTAAATCTATACGACAATAATTTGTTCATAGAATCTAAAAAATAAGACAATAATTTGCACAAGAACGAGTCTAGGAGCTAGCTAGGCACCATGACATTTTATTAGAACGTTTACGTTTTTTGTTTTGACAAGAATGGGAAATCCTAAAAACAAAGGGAACCTAGAAAGCATAAAAAACAAAACAAAGAGAACACATGGATTTTCATTGAAGCAAGATATAGCGAAGTGTCCATGCGGAAGCCGTAGCTTTTCAAAGATAGCATCTTTTAAGATTGCAGATATTCCATGTGCGTTCTAGGTCACGGCCATCCATGTCACGCAACTTGTACGTGCCCCGTCCTAAGGCTTCCGTAACCTCATACGGTCCTTCCCACTTTGGGCCCAACTTTCCTGTATTCTCCGATCGACTTGCCTCGTTGGCACGATAAACAAAATCTCCCGGTCGGTAAGAACCACCTTTAACCTTGGCGTCATAATAAGCCTTCATCCGTGCCTTGGACTTGGCCTCATTGATAGCCTCTATTTCTCTTTTTTCCTCCAACAAGTCCAGATTAATCCGGAGTTATTCGTCGTTTGTGACAACATTAACCTCCGCTGTGCGGATGGTCGGCATTCTCATTTCTGCTGGTATAACAGCTTCAGTGCCGTAGGCCAGTGCAAATGGAGTGTCTCCATTGGCTGTTTTGATCATAGTCCTATGTGCCCATAGAACATGTGGCAGTTCATCCACCCATTTGGCACTTCGTTCATCCAAGCGTGCCTTAATGCCTTCACCCAAGCTTCTATTTGCTCATTCCACGAGACCATTTGTCTGTGGATGTTTAACAGATGTGAAGCGCCGCGTGATATTCAATGCTGCGCACCAGTCTTTGAATGGATTATAGGGGAACTGCTTCCCGTTGTCCGAGATGATTTCTCCTGGCAAGCCAAAACGGCACACGATGTTCTCCCAAACAAACTTTTTAACTTGTTTGTCTGTGATGGATTTAACTGCCTTAGCCTCTATCCAGCGTGTAAAGTAGTCCATTACGACAATCAAGAACTTAACTCCCCCTGCAGTCACGGGGAAAGGTCCTGCAATATCAATCCCCCACTTATAGAATGGCCATGGGGATGTATTGGGTGTCAGTTCTTGTTGCGGATGTCGTGGTACTGGTCCGTGCACTTGGAAATCACTGCATTTACAAATCATGTCGCGTGCATCCCTATGCATAGTAGGCCAATAATATCATGTCCGTAGAGCTCGAGCTACTACAGATCGGGGACCTGCGTGCATGCCGCATAACCCTTCATGTATCTCATTGATCACATAAGTAGCCTGGCGTAGCCCAACACACTGCAACCACGGCTGTAAGAAAGAGCGCTTGTAAAGAATACCTTCTCGAAGCTTGAAGTGTTGCGACTTCCTTCTGATAGGCTGTGCTGCCTTTTCCTCATCTGTAAGGGTTTCGTTAGTTAAATAGCTGATGATCGGGGTCATCCATGTAGGTCCATCTTCTTCAACTGTTGATGCGACTTCCCCTTCCGTTATAGACTTTTCCTTTAGTATTTCTACCAAGACTTGCTTGGATAAGTGGGCAAAACTTGTAGACGCGATCTTGTTAAGATCATCCGCCTTCTTGTTTTCACCTCTTGGTACTTGTTTGATAGAAAACTTGCTGAAAGCAGCGACGAGTGACTTGACTTTCTCCAAGTATCGAACCATGTTATCCTCCTTGGCTACGTAACCCCCTAGAATTTAGTTCGCTACAAGCCGTGAGTCCACGTAGGCCTCAAGGTTGCGGACTCCCATTCTAGCCGCAATTTTTAAACCCGCAATCAACGCTTCATATTCTGCCTCATTATTAGTGGTTGTGAACTCAAAGCGCAGGGCGTATGTAAACTCCATTCCTTCCGGATTCGTAAGGATGAGACCAGCTCCTGATCCATCCGTGCACGAGGATCCGTCCGTAAATAATACCCATGGTTCTGCTGGAGTTTTCTCTCGTTGTACGACCGGTCCATCCTCGTCCGGCTTTTCTATCAAGAAATCTGCCAAGATTTGGCCTTTAACAGCTGTCCTTGGTCTATAAGAGATGTTATGCTCTCCCAACATAATGCTCCACTTCTGTAGCCTACCGGCCACGTCTGGTCTGGAGATGACTTGTTTTATTGGTTGATCAGTAATAACCACAATTGGGTGGCCTGAAAGTACCAGCGTAACCGTTTTGTGGCAAACACTAATGCGAAAACCAATTTCTCCATAGAAGAATAATTCAACTCTGGCCCTTGCAGTGTTCTACTTATGAAGTAGACCGGAGTTTGGACTGTGTCCCTATCCATCATGAGTACCGCGCATATCGCTCCATGTGTGGCCGACCGATACATGATGAGATCCTCCTTAGGTCTGGATGCTACTAGCATGGGAAGAGATACGAGGTGTTGCTTAAGCTGACCAAAAGATTCCTCCGCTTCCTTTGTCCACCGGAAATCTCCCTTCTTGATACACTTCTTGAGTGTTTTGAATAGGGGGAGTGACTTCCGCGGATTTCGACAAGAACCTGTTTAGCCCGGCCAGCTTCCCATTTAGTGATTGTACTTCTTTTCGCGTCTAGGGAGATGGTAACTGTATTACCGCGTCCGTCTTTTCCGGACAAGGCTTGATGCCGTTTGGATCAATCATATATCCAAAGAACATCCCTTCCGTTGCCCCAAACGTGCATTTCTTTGGATTTAGTTTCATATTAATCCTCCTTGATGTTTCAAACGTCTCTTGGACGTCACGGAGAAATGCATCCTCCGTATGAATTTTGATGACTAACTCATCAACATAGACCTCAAGGTTGCGGCCTATCTGTGAGTCGAAGGCTTTGTCAACAAGCCGCTGATATGTTGCACCGACGTTGTTTAGTCCGAATGGCATTTTTGTATAACAGTATACGCCTTGACTAGTATGGAACGTCGTCTTCTCTGCGTCCTCTTCCGCCATCTGGATCTGGTGGTATCCTTTGTATGTGTCTAAGAAGCACTTAAAGGGATATCCACATAGGGATTCCACCTTCCAATCAATCTCCGGTAACGGATAGCAGTCCTACGGACAGGCTTTGTTCAGATCTATGAAGTCGACGCACATGCGCCAGCTCCCATCATGCTTCTTGACCATGACCGGGTTGGATAACCACTCGTGGTAGTATACCTCTCGCATAATACCTGCATCCACCAATTTCCGTACTTCATCCAATATTACTTGGTTGCGTTCTGGTGCCTGACCGCGCTTCTTTTGCTTAACGGGAGGATATCCCTGGCAGATTTAGAGTTTATGTTCTGCTATCGCACGCGGTACGCCCGTCATATGCTTGGGCTCCCATGCGAATACATCTAAGTTTGCTTTTAGGAGAGAGCACATGGCCCTCTTGCCGCTATCCAAGAGTGTTCCTCCTATGGATACCTCTTGTTCCGGATAATCAGGATGGATTGCCACCTTCCAGTTGGGAGGTGGTGATCCATCCTTGGGGGGAACAGGTGGAACTGGTGTTGTCACGGCATGACATTCGGATGCTGGTATGATTGTGTTATAGATAGTGACAATTCCTCCTTCCACAGGGAATTTAATCATTCCGTGAGATGTGGAGGGTACTGCCCGTATGGCCAGGATACCTGGTCTGCCTATGATCCCATTGTATGGAGAGTGTGAACGTATCACCATAAAGTTCATCCACGCCATGGTGGAATGCTCTTCATTCCCAATGGTTACAAGCAGACGTAGCTGTCCTATTGGCCAGATGGTGTCTCCACTAAAGCCGATGAGCGGCGACGTGGCCGGTACTAATTGGCTTCTTATTTCTGGTCGTAATTGTACGAAACAGTGTTCGTATAGTACTTCTGCCGATGACCCTCCATCAACATACATACGGCGTACACTGGGTGTTCCAATGCTTATCTCAATCGTGAGAGGTGCATCGGCTACGTCACTTGCCGTGATGGGAGGTAATGAGATTTCTCTGCCGCGTGAAAATTTTTGACTAATTTTCTGCCTTGTGCGGCGCTGCCTGGATTGGATCATGTATATAGTCGAAGGTTTGTCCTTTTGGGGATCCTTCTTGTCATACTTCTTGTTGTCCTTTCCGTCCTTCCAATCCTTGACCAAATGTTTGAGTTTGCCTGACTTGATCAGTGACTCAATGTGCTTCTTGAGCTGGATACATTCCTCCGTGTCGTGGCCCTTGTCGTTGTGGAATTCGCAAAAGCGATTTCCTTGACGACGGTCCACCGGAGTCGTCATTCGGGGAGGTCTCGGGAAGTTAGCCCCTTCTGTCAGTAAAATCTCCCGATAGGACATCTTTAGAGGGGTAAACTTGTCCTCCGACCGCCCTCCTTTGTTTTGGCCCTTGTAGTCTGAGGTCCTTCCACTGTCCTTGTTGCCTTGACCACCCGACTGTCTCCTGGACTGGTCGTTCGATCGATAGTTGTTTCCTTTTGAAAGATAGGTCGCGGCTACCGCGGTTTCTCCTTCTATGAAGTTCCTGACCCTTTCCATAAGGTCGTCATACTTCTCCGGTCGCTTGTCATTGAGACGTCTGATTAACTCCCTGTCTGTTATGGCATGCATTTAATCGGAAATTTTTAGAAGTTCCGGCATTGTCTTTGTGCGCGTGCACTCGTCATTGAAGCGTTCGGTGAAGGCCTCCGTAGATTCCCCAGGTCGTTGCTTGACGGTTGCCAATGAGACTGGGTCCCTATTATACTTCTTTCGCTGAGTATAATTGTTTTTGAATGCGGTACGCAGTTCAGTGAAGTTGTCAATGCTTCCGGGAGGAAGTCCCTCAAACCAATCACGAGCATTGCCGATCAAGGTTGAATTGAACATTTGGCACCATATAGGCATGGGCCATCGTTCAATTTTCGCCTGCGTGTCAAATATCTTTAGGTGATCATCCGGATCACCAGACCCATCATAAGTCTTGACGCACGCTGGCATGTGACGCTTTTTGTCCTCGGAGTAATTCCGTATGCGGAGAGTAAAAGGATCCTCCCTAGGGTCGCACCATAGATGGGTGAGATTAGGATCACACCATGGGTGGGAGAGATCTTCCACTTCCGCCTCACGATAATAGGGGCCACCGTAGTACTCGTCATCATCTGGCGGCGGTGGAGGAGTACGCCTAGGTCGGCGACGCTTGGGTGGATGGTCATCCGAATCCTCTCCTGATGGACCGGGAGAAGGGGCCGGTGCCCCATTCTTTGGCTGAGGATTGCTCTTGTGAGAAGAGCTAGGAGCCTTCTTCCCTGTATTCATCCTGTCCCACACGCTTGTGCGGCGATTAGTTCTGGTTAGCTCCAGATCTGGTCGTTCGGCTGAATCGTCAGACCTCTCTCCCTTCTCACGGGATTGTAGTAGTTCCTGCATGATACGATCCCCTATGCGTTCGAACACATTCCTAGGTTGGGGGTTTCCTCAAAGAGGTTTCGTTCCTGGGGTCGTGCCCTTTGCTTCCTTTGAGTCTGAGGAAAGGTGCCGGGTCCGATACTGCCAAAGTTGAGCCTAGATTAGAGGTTCCTCCCTAGGTTCAACCTGGATGCGATTCCTGGGACGATCCTCTCGAAGTTCTGTGTGAGAACTCGAGTCAGATCTTCCTCACTAAGTGGTTCGACCTCCACTTCTTCCTCGGTTGATGGCATGCGCGGCTCCTTATTAAGGGGCTTAGGCGCGCTCCCTGGATCAGGGTTGTCCAAGGTCGAGGTTTGTGGTAGGGTGATAGCGGACGTGCCTACTCCACCCATGGACTGAAAAACGCTCCGGTTATTCGGCCCACCTGTTTGGTTGCCGAGGGACTGAGTGGGAATGAGTATCCCGTCCCCTGTGGACTTCCGATTCGCAGGATTTGTGTTCCTGGGATTTCCTTGCGGATGTCCTTTCGTCATTGAGAGATCGAGATGAGATTTGCTCTAGCTTAGTGTATCGGTCCCATGGATGGTTCCAACTTGTTGATACAAAAGTTGGATGATCCTTGCTAGACCCGAATTAGGCTTAATTCGGGTTGGCTGGGGTCCGGCTCCTGCACCAAGTGAAATATCTGGTTGGGATCCTACACACTAAAACAACACGCGTTATACTTACCGTGGGAATGTATCCCACGATTAAGCTCCAGCGTGAGAGTAAGTAATCGGTTAGGGTTTAAGAATCGGATGAGTTGTGAGTGTGTAGAATGTAATACCTTTGTGGAACCCTTGGGGGTTCCTTATATAGGCAGTGAAACCCTAATAGGCTGTCACTGATGCTTCGGCTCCAAGGAAAGGATAAGTACCATAATTAGATTGATTGTTATCTTCTAATTATGGTGAGTGAATATCCTCTTCTTTGGGGTAAATCCTAATCATAGTAAGAGTATGATTCTGCCAACCCTAACCGGCCATGCCGGGCAGTGGGCCACACACATGTGTGCGGTTACTGTTCATCTAAGCACATAAGCTTAAATGACATTAATCCCACCCATCAGTAATGGGCCGGATGCGGGTAGTACCCGTGGGCCGGGTTCATTACCCGACTGGGGACTATACGTCATCAGCGCCAGAGTACATTCACAATGGTTTCATACCAGTAAAGTCTATACAAATTGTTTCAGCCTTACAGGCACGTGCCTTACTGTCACATGGTTGTGAGGGTTTCTTATCTGTTGTTCATAATATTAAGGCTGAATCTCCATCCATTTAGGATCAGCCTATTGTGTTAGAATTTCATGATGTTTTTCTTGAAGAGCTTCCGGGCATAACACCTGCTCATGAAGTAGAGTTTGGTATTGAGCTCATCTTAGGAGTTGAACCAATCTCTAAGCTTCCTTACTGCATGGCTCCCATTGAGCTCAAGGAGGTAAAGGAGCAATTGTAGGAACTTTTGGAGCGAGGTTTCATCCGCCCTAGTGTATCTCCATGGGGTGCACCGGTGTTGTTCATGAAGAAGAAGGATGGCAGTATGCGTCTATGCATTGATTACCGTGAGCTTAATAAGATCACAATCAGAAACCGATATCCTTCGCCATGTATAGATGATCTGTTTGACCAACTGCAATGTGCTAAACATTTCTCTAAGATTGATCTGAGGTCTGGCTACGGGTGAAAGAGCAGGATATCTCCAAGACTGTTTTCCGTACACGCTATGGACACTATGAATTTGTAGTCATGCCTTTTGGACTTGCCAATGCTCCAGCATTCTTCATGGATCTGATGAACCATGTCTTCCATGAGTTTCTGGACAAGTTTGTTATCGTCTTCATTGATGATATTCTGATTTTCTCTAAATCCAAGGAGGAACACGAAGACCATCTTCGTACAGTACTATAGATACTTCGTCAAAAGCAGTTCTATGTCAAGTTCTCCAAATGCGAATTCTGGTTGAGCAAAGTGGCGTTTCTGGGCTACATCGTATCCGTAGAGGGAATAACCATGGATCATGTAAAGATTGAGGCTATTACCAAATGGCAAAGACCAACGTCGGCGACTGAAGTTCATAGCTTTCTAGGCTTAGTTGGTTACTATCGCAGATTCGTGGAGAACTTTTCACGACTAACACTGCCATTGACCAAACTGATGCGCAAAGGAGAGAAATTCGTCTGGACTGAAGAGCGAGAAAAGAGCTTTGAAGAACTCAAGAAAAGTTGGTATATGCACCTATTTTTACTCTCCCATCTGGAACAGGTGGATTTCAGATCTATAGTGCTACTTCAGGGAAGGGTATTGGCTGTGTTCTCATGCAATATAGGAAAGTGATTGCTTACGCATCACGATAGCTTAAGCCTTATGCGGAGAACTATCCTACCTATGACTTGGAGCTCATAGCAGTTGTGTTTCCACTAAAGATTTAGAGGCATTACTTATATGGTGAATCATGTGATATCTTCACAGATCACAAGAGCCTGAAATATATCTTCACCCAGCGTGAACTGAACATGAGGCATAGAAGGTGGTTAGAGCTGCTGAAGGATTATGACATCAATCTTCAGTATCACCCCGGTAAGGCGAATGTGGTGGCAGATGCGCTCAGCATGAAGTTGGGCATGATCAACGTCATTGAGATAGAGGAGGAAATCATACACGACTTAGAACGACCAGACATCGAGTTTATGGTACGTGGACAACACGGCTACTGGGATAATCTTAGGGTTGAGTCTGACTTACTCTCTAGGATCAAGGAAGCTCAAAAGGATGATGGTGAAATCTAGGCGATTATTCAGAACATCGACCAGTAGATGGAGTTTAGGGTAGATGATGATGGTATCTTATGGCAGGGCACTAGACTATGTGTTCCTGGTGATCTTACACTCAGGGAGGCTTTGCTGACTGAAGCTCACAACTCTCCATTCTCTATTCATCCTGGTTCCACCAAGATGTACCATGACATCAAGCAGCATTTTTGGGGGAGTGGTATGAAGCAGGATGTTGCTACCTTTGTCTCCAAATGTCTTACCTACCAGCAGGTTAAGATTGAGCATCAATGATCTAGTGGTTTACTACAATCATTAGACATTCCAGAGTGGAAGTGGGACAAGATCTCCATGGACACCGTACTTCCGCAGACCAAGAGGAAGCACGATGCCATTTGGGTTATTGTAGATCGACTGGCCAAATCAGCTCATTTCCTACCAATCCGCAAGGATGATTCAGTTAGCAAATTGGATGATATTTATCTGAAAGAGATCATGAAACTACATGGTACTCCATCCAGTTTCATCTTTGACAGAGATCCTCGTTTTACATCTCGGTTCTGGAAGAGTCTACAGAAAGCTTGGGGCACCAGACTTAAGCTTAGCACGGCTTTTCATCCTCAGACAGACGGACAGTCGGAGCGTACCATTCAGATACTAGAGGACATGTTGCGAGCTTGTGCCTTAGAATGGACAGGAAGTTGGGACGAATATATCTACTTAGTAGAGTTTACATACAACAACAGTTGGCACGCCAGCATCAAGTGTGCACCATTTGAGATGTTGTATGGCAGGAAGTGTCGCGCCCCAATCTGTTGGGATCAGGTTGGTGAGCGAATTCTTGAGGGTCCGGAGATGATATAGGTGACCAATTAGAAGGTTGTCGTCGCCAAGACGAAACTGCATGAAGCTCGTGCACGTCAAAAGAGCTATGCCGACAAGCACCGTAGATATTTGTACTTCAACGTGGGTGATCATGTTTTTTTAAGGTATCACCGGCGCATGGAGTTAGGCGTTTTGGAATCAAAGGAAAACTCAGTCCTCGATTCATCAGACCGTTTGATATCCTCGAACGTATCGGTGAGGTATCGTATCGTCTAGCGTTACCTCTGCAGCTATCTCATGTCTACAACGTATTCCATGTATCCTTACTCGGAGGGTACAACTATCATCCCCTACATATGGTTCAGTATCCACTCGAGCTGATTCTTGAGGGTCTTTCTTATGTCGAGGAACCCGAACGAGTTCTTGATCGTCAAGAGCGAGTCATGAGGAAGAAGACGATTCCATTCGTTAAAATTCTTTGGAGGGACCATTCCAAGCGGGAAGCCACTTGGGAGACGGAGGAGTCTATCCGGACTTCTTACCTCATTTCCAGTTTTTATTCGGGTATGTTTCTCGTTCAGTTTACGTTATCTATAACTTGGGGACGAATTATTCTTTTTAGAGGGGAAAGTTGTAAAACCCGGATAAAAATACCATGAACAGTACACTACGTAAAAACGCGAACAATTTAAAACATTCCAATAATAATATACGACACGTGTCACGAACATTAAATACCAAGAACTATGTATATTATTAATGCACGATAATTGTTACGTATAATAATTTAATCACGAACATTAAACACGACCATACACGAATAATATTTTAAACATGAAAAATATTAAGTTTTGCCTTTTGGGCTTGGTGTACCCGTCGCAACAAGAGAAAAAGGGAGGGCCCGGCCCATTTTTAAAAGTAACTAGTAAAAATAAACACCAGGGATTTCATTATACAGTTTCTTAGAAAACAAATCAAAAACCCTAGCCCATCTCTCCTTTGTAGCCGCGGCAGCCACCACCATCAAGGACAATTTGTTGTGATTTGATCTTTGGTGTTCACGTAGTTGTGTTCGTTTTCGATTCCTTTTCATCTACACATTCGGTATAATCATAATATTGATCTTCTCATTTATTTTTATTTTAGTTACATGTTCTTGAATCTATTAAAATAAAATAAACATGTTTATGATAATCGTTAATCAAGAAAGGGTGTTTGTGGGTAATAAGTGTGAAAACACTTATCCTCTTACCACTTATTTCCAATAATAACAAGACCAAAACGTGTATTTTATGTCGTAAAAGTCAGATTATGCGTGGTTTGTGTTTTTATTGTGTTTCAGGATAAAAATATGAAAAAGGAAAGAAAACACGAGCTTTCACGGGCTTTTATCGAAGATAAAGACAAAAGACGAAGTCAAAAGATCAAGAGTGCAAAAAGAACGGAAGTCCAAGGCCTATTCTGAAGATTTATCGAAGAAAAGTCTAAAGACGTAATTTTAATAAAGCTGAAGAACTCAAGTCTAATTAATGAAGAAATTACAAGACAAGTTCAATTAATCCCGAGACAAAGTCGAAAAAGTCGAAGAATTTAGAAGACGAAAAGACGAGAAAAGGAAGGAAAGATCAACACTTGCTAATCTCCCTATAAATACCCTCCTAATGTCACATTAGGAGGTGTTGACTATTTAACACATAGTTCTTCCACATTTTAATTTCATGTCATTTACTTAATTGTCATTTAAATTCCTTGTCTTGCACCTTAAATTTGTAAGTTCTTTAATTCTTACTTTAACTTTTAATTATTGAATCTTATTTTTAATTAAGTTTTTATTATTAATCTCTCATTCTACCCTTCTTGTTTTGCTTAATCTTTATGTGTATGTGCTTATTGTTATGCTTATTTGATTAATTGTTATGTTTTTATGTTTTTGATTGTGTTGGATTATTGATTTTATAGCTTATTTGTGTCTTTCTTAAATTTAATTAAGTGTTTTTAAAAGTTATTTTATAAAAAGTTGTTTTTAAATATTTTTATTATTTAGTGTTTTTAAAAGTTTTTAAATTTTGGCTTATTAGCTTTTTCTTACACGTGTTTAGGTTAAGTTTTTAGATAAGTGCTTATTTGGTTTATAGCTTATTTTTAGTTTTGCTTATTTACGTATCTCCAACCATCAGAAAAGGGTTTCAATCATTCCGACGGTTTCCATCGGATTGGGGTTTTGTATTCCGACCATTATTCCGATCACCCCACCGGAAAAGGGTTTTGGGATTCCGATCAATATTCCGATCGGTATTCCGATAAGGTTTTGGTGTCCTTCATTCCGACAGGTGATTCCGACCAATTTCCGATAGTTACTTTCCGATTGTATTCCGATAGGTGTGGTAAGCTTACATTCCGATACTTTGCTACTTATTCCGACGGATCATTCCGATAGGTTTTTCCGACAGGATTCCGACGGTAGGTATTCCGACAGGTTAAGTTTTATTTTATTTTAAATTCCAAGTTTGCATTTTTATTAAAATTGTTAAATTTACTTTTTGTCAAGTTTTAATTTTAAGTCATTTAATTAATTTACTTTTAAAGTTTTAATTTTGCACCATTTACTTTTTAATCAGTTTTAACTTTAATTACCTGTCATTTACTATAAAAGTTTTGCACATTTATTTTACAACAACGACCAAAAATATTTCTTTTCACCAAAAGACGACTGAGGCGCACTAATAACCGGTAATCAACTCGAATAGACACACAAGAACAATTTAACTAAGTAAAATCGAGTTATTAAAATGGCGCCGCTACCGGCTCTTTGAGATTAACAGTTTATTGTGAGAGACGCGTTCAATTTTGGGGATCCGTTCACTCGTGAACGTTATTTTTCTTGCTCAAAAATTTTCAAAAATACATAAAAGTTAAAAATTTTCAAAAATACAAAAACATTAAAAAACTTATAAAAAGCAATTCTTTTTCAAAGTTTTTCACGAAAAAGATTTTATTTTTATTTATACAAGTACATATATATTCTCTATTTCTTTGGTATCTTTTTCTTTTTCTTTTGCAGGTGTATGCGTACTAGATCTTCATCTTATTCTGAGACCGAGACTCGTGAAGATTTAGATATGGCTGGTGTGCACAACAATAATAATCCACCTCACCCCAACATGAATAACAACAACCATGGTCCTCAACCAGACCTTCGAACGATGGAGGAGTGTGTCAACCAACAATGAATGGACGCGGAGGACCGATTGCGCTGATGCAAATCATAGCTCCAGAGTTTTCGTTGAAGCATCACATGATCCAACAAGTTCAAAACACTTGTCCATTTCGCGGATTGTTGGATGATGATGCCTACAAACATCTCGACAAATTCATTAACGTCACTCAAAGCATGAAGTTGCTCGGTGTTACTATGGATTTTCTTCGCCTTCGTCTATTTCCACACACTTTATCCCACCATGCCGAAAAATGGTTTGATCGTCTTCCGAAGAATTCAATTCATACTTGGGACGAGATGACTAAACGATTTTTGTCGCGCTACTTTCCACCATCCATGGTGACGAGCCTTCGGAATCAAATCAGTGGTTTCACGCAAGAACCTGATGAATCACTTTTTGATGCTTGGGAAAGATATAATGTTTTGATTGATCGATGTCCAAACCACAACATGCTCCCCGTCACCTTAATTGATACTTTCTACAACGGTTTAACTTTTCGTGATCGTGATACGATAATGCAGCCGCCGGTGGCACATTTATGAAAAGAAGACCCGAGGAGTGTAGAGAGCTTATCGAGAACATGACTACTCATCACAAAAATTGGGATTCATCCGCATCTTCAAGGAATAACCCGAGAGTCAATGTTTCTTCTACTTTATCACACACCGAGATGACCGAATTCACCCGCATGATGCCCGAAATGAACAAAAGTATCCAAATCTCGGCTACAAATCAACAACAACAACAAGTTAAAGCTGTAGCACTTTCTTGTGAGATCTGCGGTGGTCCTCATTCATACACTGATTGTCCTTCTACTCATGACAATCTGGAAAACGTGTATGCGACTTATGGTAACTATTCAACGGAAAGCTATCAAGCTCGACCTCAAGGTGATCGTAAGTTGCTAAGTTACCGTTCTAACAACTTTCTTTCACCCGTTTTTTCTCCTCAAAACCACAACCCCAACAACTACAATAGAAGCAACCCAAACCCACCTCGAGCTTCTAATCCTTATCACCCACCCGCTCAACAAGCACCACTCATAAATCAAGATGTTGAAACTTTCATGAGGACCCAAGGAGAGCTAGTTAAGAATCTGCAAAGCCAAATCATCAACTTGAAAGGAGATATCACTAAGCAAGGGAATTATATTAAAACCGAGCTTCGACATGATATGCAAACCTCTTTTAGCAATCAAACAAATGATTTGAAGAATATGTTGACTAGTTTCTTCCCAAGTACTCAACCCTCTACTTCAGGCTCCCTTCCCTCAAATACCGTCACCAATCCAAGAGAGAATGTGAGTGCTATTACTACACGCAGTGGAGCAACTCTAGTAGGACCTTCTATCCCTCCCCCAGTTACTCCATCTACACCTCTTCCACCACCATTTATCCCGCCTACTTCCACGCCTAGTATTAGTTCTCCATTACCGTCTTCACCTATGCATGAAGAAGTACCCAAGAAAAACCCTTCACCAACCCCACCTTCCACCTTTAAACCTTCAACATCTCAACCTTTACCTACACCACCTAAACCTACCATCCCTTATCCTTCTTGGTTAGACAAGATAAAATTGCTTACTAAAGAGGATGCTCAAATCACTTCTTTTCTGAAGATGATATCACAAATGAACTTCAACATTAGCCTCGTTGAAGCACTTGTCCAAATGCCAAAATTTGTGAAAGCATTCAAGGGATTGCTTAACAAGAAAGAAAAGATGGTTGAGTTTGTCAACACACGCTTAAATGAAAACTGTTTTGTAGTCATTCTTAAAGAACTTCCGGAAAAACTTGTAGATCCCGGTCGTTTTGTGTTGCCTTGCATTTTTAACAAAACCGAAGAATTTACTGCCTTAGCTGATCTCGGGGCAAGTATAAATTTGATACCTTTAAGTGTTTAAAAAACACTATCATTACCCGACCTTAATCCAACAAAGATGACTCTTGAGCTAGCAAATCGCACTCTCGCTTACCCCATTGGTATTGCCGAAGATGTGTTTATTAAAGTTGGTACCTTCACTTTTCCGGTCGACTTTGTTGTTGTTGATTATGAAATGGACCCTCGTATTCCGTTAATACTTGGTCGGCCATTCTTGAGAACCGGAAAAGCCTTAGTCGATGTTGCCGAAGGTGAGCTAATCTTAAGAGTCGGGAATGATGCACAAGTGTTTAAAATGGGGAAGATCACAACCAAACCTAATGGAAGAGAATCGGCGAATATGATTAATGTGCTTGATGGTTTTGTCGTCTACAACAATCCTCTTTTCGATTCTTGCTATGATAATCCACTTTTCCAAGATGATGTGGATGATTCTCTCTCCAATTTAGACCCCTCACCAATTTATGAGTCTCCACCAACCTATGATGACTATGATGATGATTCTAGTTCTGACATGGATGATTCTGATGATTTTTCTTCTGAGTATAAAGACATGCCAACTTATGATGACTTTGATGATGTAGATACTCTTTCGAGTGATTCTTCACATGATGACCTTGCACCTACTTTTGATGCAGATCCTCCACCAACAATGCTTGATCCTACTTTGGATGACTACTCAGTTGAGGAAATCTTTGCTACTTTTCTCAACACTTACTTCCCAAATGAGAATGATTCTCCTCCTTTAGACTTTGATGATGGTCTTTATCCTCTTTCGGATATGAAGAAACCCGGTTCAAAGGAGAAGAAGCCGGAAGACACCAATATCCGTAGTACCTATGTTTTGACACCTCTCTATCCACCTTCGTCAGATGAGATTGTGCGAATTATGAGCGGATCTTCTTCAAGGTCTACTGAGCCTGAGTGTTATTTTCCCCTAAAGGAAAAGGTGTTCGACCCCGATATTGCAATTTTTAAGCCATCTCAGTATCCATCTGATGAAATAAAAGGGAAGACTTTTGGAAACCATGGAGATATGCTTGTGCTGCATCATACTGTCTACCACCGTGCTCAATCTTTGCTTAAGGGAACCTTGCCTACTCTTCTTTGGCTTGCCTTGTTCGCCTTAAGCTTGTGCTATTTGATGGACGAAAACCATGTATTTGATCCCGGTGGATGTGTTTCAAGCTTCTTACCATGATAATCAAGGTCGAGTCAGGCTCACGACTCGGTTAACAAAAACAAGCGCTTCTCGGGAGGCAACCCGTAGTATCTATCCTTTTTATCTGTTTTTATAATAAGTGTAGGGGAGACCCTAGTATGTGTTTGTTTTTTTCTTTCTTATCATGTGTAGGGATTCGAGCTTTCAAAGATCCATTCTTGATGACTTTTTACGTCCCGTGATTCCGTGTACCCGTCTTCCCGGTTCTATCCTAAACTCTTTTGATTCATTATTTTATCATTTATGATTGAAATAGGAATCACTTTAGTTATCTCTTCCTTAGCAAGATTTAAACAAAGTGCACAATATCTTAAGTGTAGGGGAGGTTACTTCCACATGCTTAAATATTAAGGACAATGTTTATATTAAGTGTAGGGGGACTTCTATCGAAGTTAAGTGGGTTTTCCTTGTAATTGTCCTCATTTTAACCGGAAAATTGATTTTTCGACATTTTTCAAAATTTTTGATCTATTTTTGCCTATTAGTATTTACCTTTGTTATAGTTATTTTCTTTCTTAGCTAGAATAAATTTTAATAAAGTGGTTTTAATTTTTAAACGTTGTGAATCTTTTGACTCAACCCGAGTTTACTTATCCAAGTTTACTCTAGCTAGTATCCTTAACGTGTTTAAGTCAAGTTTTGCTAGGCTTTTATATAGGGAACTTTAAAACGCGAAAGTCTTAACTCTTACGGGTTAAGAACAAGAACTTTTCGCAAGTTCCTATGATTGATCCTAGAAAGTCGTTTATCAAGGGAACTTTAAAATGCGAATTCTAAACTTGAAAGAGTATAAGAATTTGCAAGATCCTATAGATGACTTGAAAACCGAAAAATTTGATTTAATTGGCTAAGCATCCACGAGTCTTATTCCTTAAGGTTTTAAATTGTGGAGAACGAGAGACGATAGAGTCAATTATAAGTTTGGTATTCTTTCATGAATTTATGTGAGTTGACTATGAGCTTTTTCTCCAATCGCTTGTTAATAAACTTACTTGCAATAAGTAAGGTTGTACGATTTGAAAAGTTACTTAGATTCTAGCACAAGATCGTTTAAAAGTTTCTCGGTATTAAATAGAGTTCATAGCCAAGGCATAACTTATTGAAGCGGGATGAGAAGATTGGCGAGTTCGAAAAGGCCCAAACAAGGCATGAGGGCCACATTTTGTTGCTAAAGATCCCAAGTGATATGAAGAATCATTTATCAAAAATCAATATGAAGGATCGAGACACACGACGAAAATCAAATACTCCCCTAAAGATCATGGAGAAGTCTATCCGAAAAGACCCTAGCAAGGTATGAGGATAAATAGATCCAAGTCCTAAAAGGAGGCGGATTGTTGTATATCAAAGTCCAAAATAAAGATTGGAGAAAACTGAAGAAGTCGTGGTCCAAATATGAAGAATATCTCAAAATCTTCAAGTGAAGAAATTCTTATTATGAAAAGAAGACCATAATTTCAAGAACGTCTCTCAAGATTTGAAGTATGAAGTCGCTGCCAAATATCGGTCTGAGAAAGGTCTTAAATCGTGAAGCGAGTTATGCCAAGATATGAACTTTAAGAGGTCCCGAGAAGCAGTTTTAAAAGATTTTGTCCTTTAGCTAACTATTGATTAAATTTGTCCCACTTTATTTCCAGCCTAAATAAACTATCAAAATAAGTCAAACAATGTATCCTCGTGATCATTCAAGACAATATTAAAATATAAGAGATACAGTAGGAATAAGGGTGTCTTTAACACCCCCAAATTTACACGCAGCGGAATACATCTTTGGGTGCTAAACAATGATACAACAACACATAATTTATAAAGAACGACTCGAAAAGAGACGTTTTAGATTTATCGTTCCTAAAACATTTGTCAGAGTAGCGTAGTCCCAAGTAATCGTTACCAAAAGATAAGTTAAAACAACATATTAGTTTGTTTTGAAAATGGAACGATAAATGAATCAAAGAGTTTGAACAACAAAAGCAGTGCACAACTTCATTCCCCGTGACCTCCAAGCTTCCACTTCTTGATTACCTGAAATACATGTGAGTAAAACAATCAGCAAAAATGCCGAGTGAATCTATAGGTTTATGAAATCAATTTGAACACAAGCAAAGATTATAAGTTTGTGGCATGCTTACAAGCATCAAATAATAATTTGCATCAACAATGATAATTGTATATAGCATAAATTGCAATAAGCTCATGGAACCGAGCCCTTAGACACTCCCATATCAGTCTAGTAAGACGAGAGATTTATTAATTGCCGTTTACCTCCAGATTATTGGTACATTGCCGTATACCTGACTTCTCAATACAATATGCTCAAACAGTGTGGAGGTCGGGCCTAAGCTTCTATGACAAGTCCACAAAAACTGAACCGGGGCGGCTTCCCCCATAGATCTATTAATTGTACTAGCGGTTAACCCATCATAGGTTAATTAACGGTCCATGATTGAGGTTTTAACAAAGGCAATCACTTAATGCAATTTAAAGGCAACCACGGGTCCATTCATAGAGGGACAAAGCATACCATAAAAATCTTGTGTTCTAAGTTTATAAAACATGTATTCCCCCTCGCGGGTTTAAAATCATTTAATAACTAGTATAAAGCGAGGCTATAGACTCACCTTAGCCAATAGTGGTAATGAGACGATCGCCGACGATAGATGATGCCTTTCAAACACGAGAACCGCAACCTATCAAATGAGGTGCGTTCATTAATAATAGACTCGAGAAATAAACCATACATAAGAATATAAAACTCGACTCATAAAATCACGACAAACTCGAGAGAAAACGATACAAGTGATACTATTACACTCTCCTATATATTTATTTTATTGTTCTATGCCTTTAACAAAAATCTGCCGGAACATACCAAATGTCCAAGCCGCTTTCCCATACTTAGACACATCAAATTTTTATGATACTACTCAGAGAACTGACTTACTATATGTAGAAAGTCCTCCCAAGAGCCCATCAAAAGATTTTACTTCTAAAGTTCCCTGCCCGACTCATCTTTGAATCACAAAATTCGGACAGTTTAGCGACCTTGACTTACGAAACCATTTTGACCATTCTAAACAACTCCATTTGTAAAACCGCCACTTGATTCTAAAAATAGACTCAAAATGCTAAACTTGGAGCCTGAGAACATCCCTTGAATCATTTTGAAACTCATTTTATAGTCTCCGAGATTCGATCCAAATATCGACAACAATTTTCGGATTGTGTCGACACTCGTCTCCCGGTACACGAAAATCAAACTAGTGTATCTTCCACCTCGTTTGGAGTTGGAAGGCCTACTTTATATGAAATCGAAGCTAACGAAATTCTCTACAACCCTATCCTATTAGTTAAGTGATTATCAAACAGTAAGACCCTCAAAAACGGCCTCAAACCTACTACCCAAAATCACCTTTCAAAATCTCCCACAAAATCATGTTTTTGATCAATTCTAACAATTTTCCTCATCATCCTACACCCCTAATATCATCATAAACCATCCCTAACACTTGCATCATCATCAAAATCAAAAACCCAAAAATTAAAAATCAACTTTTTAATAAAAACATAGCATGAAAATCTTTTGATCATCACTACTAACACATAACCAACTTTTCTTGAAAAATTTATATGGTTGCATGTATGAAAATTTTATACCAAATTGTAGCCCTTTGAAAATGGAGGATGGGACTTGTTTTAGTTTCTCTTGGATCAAGCTAGAAAATTTTTGATGATGGTGTTTTTTTGTGTTAATGGTGGATGGCTAAAACAAAGGGAGAAGAAGAAGTTGGTTGATTTTTTTTGTTAAATGAATTTATTAAAAGAAAAGTGTTAGTGGAAGTGTTAGTTATAGTGTGGAGTTAGGGTAGTTTTTGCCAATTTGTGATAGTTTTGGTCCAAAATGTAAATATTAGTTAAAAAGTGGGAAATGACTAAAAGTCAATTTTACAAATATTTACGGGACTCGGGTTTCGTAAAAATACTTAAAAGTTTAAACGCACACGAAAAATAATAATATAACGACTCGATACGTAATTAAAACGATATCGTCGAAAATATTAAATATCGAAACGATCGATAATAAAATATAAAATTTTAGGCATCCGTCGGTATCGCGATCACTAGTAGTCCTCGTTGCTCGTCAAAATATTAAAATATAATATTTAATATCGGTTTCAACTTAAACCGTTAAACATAATAATATTTAACGTTATAAAATACTTCAAAATAATTGAAAATAGAATTAAATTATGACCTTATTTTTACGGGTTTTACATCCTCACCACCTTAAGGGAGCGACGTCCCGGCGCTCAACTCGCCTCATACACGAGTTGTTCACTACCCGGAAGTATGACGACATTCCTTGATAAGAAGTCCTTACGTTCCCACGTGAATCTCGATTCACGATCTCCACTGGTTCTTTTATAAAACGCAACTTGTCGTCAAGTGGTATCTCACCAAAAAGGAATAAATAAATCCTTATCCAACAGTCACCCGTCAAGTTCGACACATGAAAATTTTATGAATCACACGAAGCTCATTCGACGACAAGAATAGGTGACAGGATTTTCGGGTAAGTCCAGTTAAAAAGAATGTTGCAATTTAAAGGATAGCCACTGGCCGGATAGCCATGGACACACATCAAAAAGAATTAACAAGAAAAACATTTTCGTCATCGGAGGGTGCTCACACGCGGGTCCTCACTCAAAAGATAATACAAAGACACCATCTCACTTTCGCCAACGCGCATTAAAGTCTCAATAAACGTCATCGTTGAAAGTCAAAAAGATATTACATAATATATGTTCTACATGATCGGACGTCATCGGATGATGCCGTCTCAAGTTCTCACAACTTACGATCATTTGACTAGATCACATACCACATAAGTACATAAAAATAAAAGGTCGAACAATAACATCAAGTATAGATTTCCATCGTTAATCATCGAGAAAACCTTGAACGAACCCTTGATAATAACCACTTGATCACAAGAGTCTTTCTACTTGCGGTGTCGGCTTCAACATACTCCTCGAGGTTGTAACGAATTTATTTACTCCATTCATTAAGAGATTCGGTCCTCCATCAATCCACAAGTACACGCATCCTGGTGACACTTATCGTTTCTTCTTATACACTGCTTCCCGAGATTCATTTTAAACTCAGAATAAAATAGTGATCTTCAATACGAGGAACAGAACGAGATAAAAATGACTTCAATAAACGCATAAACGAACAAGATGTGGTAAAATGATTTAAGATTAACGATCGACGAGGGATCTCGACTCACGTAACCGTAAAACATAATTATTCACAATACTAGAAAAATGAGAGCGAAGAATGAATTAAATATTAACATTAAAATAACGTTTGTCACAATTATCCGTCCCGGATTTGGTATTACCTTAAGACTCGATTGAGGTACTTTCTTGATAAAGATTATATATTAAAAATAGAAGTTAAATAGCTTCATAATTTATTTTGGTTGTCTTAAGAAACTTTGAAAGAATGACATGAATTTTATAAATTAAACTCATATTGTTGGTTACAATTAGAAGATATAATTTCCAAATTAAATCATTATTAGGAATATAAATTAAACCGGTAATTTCATTACATTAAAAGTAAAGTATGATAAGTCAATTAGTTCAAAACGTAGAACATAATTTTATTTTTAAACATTAGTTTTAGTTATACAAAATATGATGTATAAATTTGACCTTTTACTTGTAATGGTTATTTCGATACTTGAAAATCATTGGAAAATGTATAAAAGTTCCATAAAAAATTTATAATACTTTGTAGAAATACATACAGGTGTTTATTATTTCAAAATAACATGGGATATATTCGGGTTTCGAAATGTGACAAGATAACAAACGAATACGAATGGAAATAATGGTCAACAATTAGCACGAAATCAGCGGTACGAAAGAAAACGAAGCAAATGTCGTATGAATTCTTAAAGAGAATAATAAAATAAAGGCGTCGATGGTAAGACGATAAGAAATAATAGATTAAACAAGTTGTCAAATTTGGTTAGTGCGGTCGATGATTCACCAATATCAGCTCGTTAACTTAGCGGTGGTCGTTACACGATCGGAAATAAGATCCATACAAAAATTTTAATCAAAGAAAATTCCTAATAATCACTTGTAATTAAAACAAATCAAATGAACGATGTTAGTGTTTAAAGAGAGAAGTCAAAGCACGGTTCACAAGAGTGGATTTCGAGACAAACGAGAGTGACGGACGTCATCCCGGATATACGGAAATCACTCTAGTGATAATTCATTATTCAAGTGCGGAGACATTCCAAAGATCTACCCAGTCGCATAAAGAAGATTGGACGAGAAGGAAGGATAAAACATCGAGACTTTCAAGTCATTTATCAAAAGTTAGTAATTAGACGAACGGTCAAAAGAAATTAGTTGTAAGACAAAATGAAGTAACAAGTGGAAAAACGATTGTCGAGTAAAAACGTATTCGTAAGCGTGTAATTTGTTCAAGAAAAGGTAAGAAAACGTATGCGGATGCATAGAAATTGCGCTACTTGCATGAAATATAAGGATTTTTAAAACTACTTTTCATTTTATTTCATTTTATTTATCTTTATCATAAATACAAGTAAAAAGTTGATTATTATCAAGATTTTTAAGGTGACTACTATTCAGCCTAGCATGGCTCCTTCTAAATTAGACATAGGTGATCAGGCCATGTATAATTTTGGGCTAGCAATGCAGTGCTTCATTTCGTCGAAAAGTATTACGTTTCTTATGTTTATATAAACCATGCCATTTGTAAAATGGAATTTAAAAATAGTTTATAAATTTATAGGATACAAGTAATTTGTGAGATATTCAGTAAGCAACAACTTAAATGTTATAAAAATTATTTCATAATATCAAAGTAAAACAATTTGTGAAGTAATTGTAGTAAAAATGTCAATTAAAATTATATGGTGACTTTTAATGAGGTATATAATAACCAGAAGAGTTGCAAAAAGTTGCAAATAGTAGCTCATAGGAAAACCAATGAAATCTTCACGAATTAATAAGGTTTCAAAAGGTTATAAGGTTTAGACGAAAACGCCATGAGACACGCGATAAGAATGTCAACGAAGAATGTGAAGGCAAAACTTCAAAACTCAACTCAAATCAGTGGAAGGTTAGAAGAAAAATAAAAATAATATCGAATGACAAATGAGTCATATATATAAAAAGAATAAATCAATCCATATGTGTATTCTATGTAAGGTACTCGACACAACATGCTTTTAAGAAAATATATTATTCATTTTCAAATTACACCATTAATCTGGTAATAACTAATCCTGTAATGTTTCTATTTTAAAACATTTTCACATGAAACTAGTATTAGTTAGTTGTAAAATAATATTCGTTAAAATTTTACGATCTCAAATGAACTTAAAACTGCTTAGAAACGTTTAAAACCCATGTTCTGAATTTTCTGTCAGATTTAACTTTTAAATATGAGCCGATTAATTGACCCGATAAACGACATTTCCAAGACTCGGAGTCTAAAGAATTTTGATGCAAAACGACGTTTCAGACGACTTTCTAGTTTTACCCGAGACCTGAAAACCAATGTAAAATGACCAAAATACCCCTGCAAGTTCTGTGCAGGTTTGACTATTTTATTTTAAAAACGCAGGTTTTACTTTTAAGTTTTGGCCTGTTTATACTGCCCTACAGTTTCTGCATAAAGTGTATTTTTCGACACTTCTTAACGGCTCAAAATATATACATATATACACACATGTCTTGTGGATTTTATAACAACGAAAAATAAATCTCGTAATGAGCATCAAATAAAATATAGCATGATGAATGACAGAAAATGCTTCAAGGTATTCAACACGAAATGTAGGAAGCAAGACGGTGAAAGACGTTCGTAATTTAGATTCCAAAATGCAATGTAGGCAAATCTCCTTGGTGCCACGATTGTCAAAAACACAAAACATAACAAGAAAAGAATGGAACATTAACATGCTACACTCCGGGAGCGAGAAGATTAATGAAAAACAAATGATACAATTTTATAGAAGTAAAATCGTATTCCAATCTAGCGCCATAATCTAGACGATGATTTACAAAATGACGATGACGTTACCGAGATATAAGTGAACAATACACTTCGGAGTCGATACATATAAATGTCAATAAATAGCGGTTAGTCTATTCCAAGGACACATTGAGCTACACAATGGTCTAGAAACTACGTTTCAAGACGTCCAAGCACAAATAGCCGGAAGACTATTTGAATATCTATATAGATATCACAAAGGTTGAAACAATGAAAGTAACGCCCGTAGATGAAGTTATGTAAGGTCATAAAATAAAATTTTTTGCAATAAAAGCAATTAAAATAGTTCAAAAATAAATACATAAAGATCTTGAAAATACATTGTATTTATTTAAGTTAATCATTAATAAATGATAAACTTTTTTCGAAAAGTTTAACGACATAAATATATATCGATAAAGGATTATAGTATTTATTTAGAAATACTTAGCAATAAGGCATACATAATAATGTATACTAAAGTGGTAATCCCAGAAGTAGCTTGAACGTGAAGTCACGCGAAGTGTGCACCGACTCTTTGAAAAATAAAAACTGACAGTTATAGTTTAGGTTTTTAAAATAAAGACCTAGTTCTCTATAACTCATGGCTCTGGTACCAATCTTTAACACCCCCAAATTTACACGCAGCGGAATACATCTTTGGGTGCTAAACAATGATACAACAACACATAATTTATAAAGAACGACTCGAAAAGAGACGTTTTAGATTTATCGTTCCTAAAACATTTGTCAGAGTAGCGTAGTCCCAAGTAATCGTTACCAAAAGATAAGTTAAAACAACATATTAGTTTGTTTTGAAAATGGAACGATAAATGAATCAAAGAGTTTGAACAACAAAAGCAGTGCACAACTTCATTCCCCGTGACCTCCAAGCTTCCACTTCTTGATTACCTGAAATACATGTGAGTAAAACAATCAGCAAAAATGCCGAGTGAATCTATAGGTTTATGAAATCAATTTGAACACAAGCAAAGATTATAAGTTTGTGGCATGCTTACAAGCATCAAATAA
Source organism: Glebionis coronaria (assembly GCA_025667525.1). Taxonomy (NCBI): domain Eukaryota; kingdom Viridiplantae; phylum Streptophyta; class Magnoliopsida; order Asterales; family Asteraceae; genus Glebionis; species Glebionis coronaria. The sequence continues at coordinate 230,385,164 of CM046879.1, forward strand.
TAATTTGCATCAACAATGATAATTGTATATAGCATAAATTGCAATAAGCTCATGGAACCGAGCCCTTAGACACTCCCATATCAGTCTAGTAAGACGAGAGATTTATTAATTGCCGGTTACCTCCAGATTATTGGTACATTGCCGTATACCTGACTTCTCAATACAATATGCTCAAACAGTGTGGAGGTCGGGCCTAAGCTTCTATGACAAGTCCACAAAAACTGAACCGGGGCGGCTTCCCCCATAGATCTATTAATTGTACTAGCGGTTAACCCATCATAGGTTAATTAACGGTCCATGATTGAGGTTTTAACAAAGGCAATCACTTAATGCAATTTAAAGGCAACCACGGGTCCATTCATAGAGGGACAAAGCATACCATAAAAATCTTGTGTTCTAAGTTTATAAAACATGTATTCCCCCTCGCGGGTTTAAAATCATTTAATAACTAGTATAAAGCGAGGCTATAGACTCACCTTAGCCAATAGTGGTAATGAGACGATCGCCGACGATAGATGATGCCTTTCAAACACGAGAACCGCAACCTATCAAATGAGGTGCGTTCATTAATAATAGACTCGAGAAATAAACCATACATAAGAATATAAAACTCGACTCATAAAATCACGACAAACTCGAGAGAAAACGATACAAGTGATACTATTACACTCTCCTATATATTTATTTTATTGTTCTATGCCTTTAACAAAAATCTGCCGGAACATACCAAATGTCCAAGCCGCTTTCCCATACTTAGACACATCAAATTTTTATGATACTACTCAGAGAACTCACTTACTATATGTAGAAAGTCCTCCCAAGAGCCCATCAAAAGATTTTACTTCTAAAGTTCCCTGCCCGACTCATCTTTGAATCACAAAATTCGGACAGTTTAGCGACCTTGACTTACGAAACCATTTTGACCATTCTAAACAACTCCATTTGTAAAACCGCCACTTGATTCTAAAAATAGACTCAAAATGCTAAACTTGGAGCCTGAGAACATCCCTTGAATCATTTTGAAACTCATTTTATAGTCTCCGAGATTCGATCCAAATATCGACAACAATTTTCGGATTGTGTCGACACTCGTCTCCCCGTACACGAAAATCAAACTAGTGTATCTTCCACCTCGTTTGGAGTTGGAAGGCCTACTTTATATGAAATCGAAGCTAACGAAATTCTCTACAACCCTATCCTATTAGTTAAGTGATTATCAAACAGTAAGACCCTCAAAAACGGCCTCAAACCTACTACCCAAAATCACCTTTCAAAATCTCCCACAAAATCATGTTTTTGATCAATTCTAACAATTTTCCTCGTCATCCTACACCCCTAATATCATCATAAACCATCCCTAACACTTGCATCATCATCAAAATCAAAAACCCAAAAATTAAAAATCAACTTTTTAATAAAAACATAGCATGAAAATCTTTTGATCATCACTACTAACACATGCATACAACAAATTTGGATCAAACATAACCAACTTTTCTTGAAAAATTTATATGGTTGCATGTATGAAAATTTTATACCAAATTGTAGCCCTTTGAAAATGGAGGATGGGACTTGTTTTAGTTTCTCTTGGATCAAGCTAGAAAATTTTTGATGATGGTGTTTTTTTGTGTTAATGGTGGATGGCTAAAACAAAGGGAGAAGAAGAAGTTGGTTGATTTTTTTTGTTAAATGAATTTATTAAAAGAAAAGTGTTAGTGGAAGTGTTAGTTATAGTGTGGAGTTAGGGTAGTTTTTGCCAATTTGTGATAGTTTTGGTCCAAAATGTAAATATTAGTTAAAAAGTGGGAAATGACTAAAAGTCAATTTTACAAATATTTACGGGACTCGGGTTTCGTAAAAATACTTAAAAGTTTAAACGCACACGAAAAATAATAATATAACGACTCGATACGTAATTAAAACGATATCGTCGAAAATATTAAATATCGAAACGATCGATAATAAAATATAAAATTTTAGGCATCCGTCGGTATCGCGATCACTAGTAGTCCTCGTTGCTCGTCAAAATATTAAAATATAATATTTAATATCGGTTTCAACTTAAACCGTTAAACATAATAATATTTAACGTTATAAAATACTTCAAAATAATTGAAAATAGAATTAAATTATGACCTTATTTTTACGGGTTTTACATCCTCACCACCTTAAGGGAGCGACGTCCCGGCGCTCAACTCGCCTCATACACGAGTTGTTCACTACCCGGAAGTATGACGACATTCCTTGATAAGAAGTCCTTACGTTCCCACGTGAATCTCGATTCACGATCTCCACTGGTTCTTTTATAAAACGCAACTTGTCGTCAAGTGGTATCTCACCAAAAAGGAATAAATAAATCCTTATCCAACAGTCACCCGTCAAGTTCGACACATGAAAATTTTATGAATCACACGAAGCTCATTCGACGACAAGAATAGGTGACAGGATTTTCGGGTAAGTCCAGTTAAAAAGAATGTTGCAATTTAAAGGATAGCCACTGGCCGGATAGCCATGGACACACATCAAAAAGAATTAACAAGAAAAACATTTTCGTCATCGGAGGGTGCTCACACGCGGGTCCTCACTCAAAAGATAATACAAAGACACCATCTCACTTTCGCCAACGCGCATTAAAGTCTCAATAAACGTCGTCGTTGAAAGTCAAAAAGATATTACATAATATATGTTCTACATGATCGGACGTCATCGGATGATGCCGTCTCAAGTTCTCACAACTTACGATCATTTGACTAGATCACATACCACATAAGTACATAAAAATAAAAGGTCGAACAATAACATCAAGTATAGATTTCCATCGTTAATCATCGAGAAAACCTTGAACGAACCCTTGATAATAACCACTTGATCACAAGAGTCTTTCTACTTGCGGTGTCGGCTTCAACATACTCCTCGAGGTTGTAACGAATTTATTTACTCCATTCATTAAGAGATTCGGTCCTCCATCAATCCACAAGTACACGCATCCTGGTGACACTTATCGTTTCTTCTTATACACTGCTTCCCGAGATTCATTTTAAACTCAGAATAAAATAGTGATCTTCAATACGAGGAACAGAACGAGATAAAAATGACTTCAATAAACGCATAAACGAACAAGATGTGGTAAAATGATTTAAGATTAACGATCGACGAGGGATCTCGACTCACGTAACCGTAAAACATAATTATTCACAATACTAGAAAAATGAGAGCGAAGAATGAATTAAATATTAACATTAAAATAACGTTTGTCACAATTATCCGTCCCGGATTTGGTATTACCTTAAGACTCGATTGAGGTACTTTCTTGATAAAGATTATATATTAAAAATAGAAGTTAAATAGCTTCATAATTTATTTTGGTTGTCTTAAGAAACTTTGAAAGAATGACATGAATTTTATAAATTAAACTCATATTGTTGGTTACAATTAGAAGATATAATTTCCAAATTAAATCATTATTAGGAATATAAATTAAACCGGTAATTTCATTACATTAAAAGTAAAGTATGATAAGTCAATTAGTTCAAAACGTAGAACATAATTTTATTTTTAAACATTAGTTTTAGTTATACAAAATATGATGTATAAATTTGACCTTTTACTTGTAATGGTTATTTCGATACTTGAAAATCATTGGAAAATGTATAAAAGTTCCATAAAAAATTTATAATACTTTGTAGAAATACATACAGGTGTTTATTATTTCAAAATAACATGGGATATATTCGGGTTTCGAAATGTGACAAGATAACAAACGAATACGAATGGAAATAATGGTCAACAATTAGCACGAAATCAGCGGTACGAAAGAAAACGAAGCAAATGTCGTATGAATTCTTAAAGAGAATAATAAAATAAAGGCGTCGATGGTAAGACGATAAGAAATAATAGATTAAACAAGTTGTCAAATTTGGTTAGTGCAGTCGATGATTCACCAATATCAGCTCGTTAACTTAGCGGTGGTCGTTACACGATCGGAAATAAGATCCATACAAAAATTTTAATCAAAGAAAATTCCTAATAATCACTTGTAATTAAAACAAATCAAATGAACGATGTTAGTGTTTAAAGAGAGAAGTCAAAGCACGGTTCACAAGAGTGGATTTCGAGACAAACGAGAGTGACGGACGTCATCCCGGATATACGGAAATCACTCTAGTGATAATTCATTATTCAAGTGCGGAGACATTCCAAAGATCTACCCAGTCGCATAAAGAAGATTGGACGAGAAGGAAGGATAAAACATCGAGACTTTCAAGTCATTTATCAAAAGTTAGTAATTAGACGAACGGTCAAAAGAAATTAGTTGTAAGACAAAATGAAGTAACAAGTGGAAAAACGATTGTCGAGTAAAAACGTATTCGTAAGCGTGTAATTTGTTCAAGAAAAGGTAAGAAAACGTATGCGGATGCATAGAAATTGCGCTACTTGCATGAAATATAAGGATTTTTAAAACTACTTTTCATTTTATTTCATTTTATTTATCTTTATCATAAATACAAGTAAAAAGTTGATTATTATCAAGATTTTTAAGGTGACTACTATTCAGCCTAGCATGGCTCCTTCTAAATTAGACATAGGTGATCAGGCCATGTATAATTTTGGGCTAGCAATGCAGTGCTTCATTTCGTCGAAAAGTATTACGTTTCTTATGTTTATATAAACCATGCCATTTGTAAAATGGAATTTAAAAATAGTTTATAAATTTATAGGATACAAGTAATTTGTGAGATATTCAGTAAGCAACAACTTAAATGTTATAAAAATTATTTCATAATATCAAAGTAAAACAATTTGTGAAGTAATTGTAGTAAAAATGTCAATTAAAATTATATGGTGACTTTTAATGAGGTATATAATAACCAGAAGAGTTGCAAAAAGTTGCAAATAGTAGCTCATAGGAAAACCAATGAAATCTTCACGAATTAATAAGGTTTCAAAAGGTTATAAGGTTTAGACGAAAACGCCATGAGACACGCGATAAGAATGTCAACGAAGAATGTGAAGGCAAAACTTCAAAACTCAACTCAAATCAGTGGAAGGTTAGAAGAAAAATAAAAATAATATCGAATGACAAATGAGTCATATATATAAAAGAATAAATCAATCCATATGTGTATTCTATGTAAGGTACTCGACACAACATGCTTTTAAGAAAATATATTATTCATTTTCAAATTACACCATTAATCTGGTAATAGCTAATCCTGTAATGTTTCTATTTTAAAACATTTTCACATGAAACTAGTATTAGTTAGTTGTAAAATAATATTCGTTAAAATTTTACGATCTCAAATGAACTTAAAACTGCTTAGAAACGTTTAAAACCCATGTTCTGAATTTTCTGTCAGATTTAACTTTTAAATATGAGCCGATTAATTGACCCGATAAACGACATTTCCAAGACTCGGAGTCTAAAGAATTTTGATGCAAAACGACGTTTCAGACGACTTTCTAGTTTTACCCGAGACCTGAAAACCAATGTAAAATGACCAAAATACCCCTGCAAGTTCTGTGCAGGTTTGACTATTTTATTTTAAAAACGCAGGTTTTACTTTTAAGTTTTGGCCTGTTTATACTGCCCTACAGTTTCTGCATAAAGTGTATTTTTCGACACTTCTTAACGGCTCAAAATATATACATATATACACACATGTCTTGTGGATTTTATAACAACGAAAAATAAATCTCGTAATGAGCATCAAATAAAATATAGCATGATGAATGACAGAAAATGCTTCAAGGTATTCAACACGAAATGTAGGAAGCAAGACGGTGAAAGACGTTCGTAATTTAGATTCCAAAATGCAATGTAGGCAAATCTCCTTGGTGCCACGATTGTCAAAAACACAAAACATAACAAGAAAAGAATGGAACATTAACATGCTACACTCCGGGAGCGAGAAGATTAATGAAAAACAAATGATACAATTTTATAGAAGTAAAATCGTATTCCAATCTAGCGCCATAATCTAGACGATGATTTACAAAATGACGATGACGTTACCGAGATATAAGTGAACAATACACTTCGGAGTCGATACATATAAATGTCAATAAATAGCGGTTAGTCTATTCCAAGGACACATTGAGCTACACAATGGTCTAGAAACTACGTTTCAAGACGTCCAAGCACAAATAGCCGGAAGACGATTTGAATATCTATATAGATATCACAAAGGTTGAAACAATGAAAGTAACGCCCGTAGATGAAGTTATGTAAGGTCATAAAATAAAATTTTTTGCAATAAAAGCAATTAAAATAGTTCAAAAATAAATACATAAAGATCTTGAAAATACATTGTATTTATTTAAGTTAATCATTAATAAATGATAAACTTTTTTCGAAAAGTTTAACGACATAAATATATATCGATAAAGGATTATAGTATTTATTTAGAAATACTTAGCAATAAGGCATACATAATAATGTATACTAAAGTGGTAATCCCAGAAGTAGCTTGAACGTGAAGTCACGCGAAGTGTGCACCGACTCTTTGAAAAATAAAAACTGACAGTTATAGTTTAGGTTTTTAAAATAAAGACCTAGTTCTCTATAACTCATGGCTCTGGTACCAATCTTTAACACCCCCAAATTTACACGCAGCGGAATACATCTTTGGGTGCTAAACAATGATACAACAACACATAATTTATAAAGAACGACTCGAAAAGAGACGTTTTAGATTTATCGTTCCTAAAACATTTGTCAGAGTAGCGTAGTCCCAAGTAATCGTTACCAAAAGATAAGTTAAAACAACATATTAGTTTGTTTTGAAAATGGAACGATAAATGAATCAAAGAGTTTGAACAACAAAAGCAGTGCACAACTTCATTCCCCGTGACCTCCAAGCTTCCACTTCTTGATTACCTGAAATACATGTGAGTAAAACAATCAGCAAAAATGCCGAGTGAATCTATAGGTTTATGAAATCAATTTGAACACAAGCAAAGATTATAAGTTTGTGGCATGCTTACAAGCATCAAATAATAATTTGCATCAACAATGATAATTGTATATAGCATAAATTGCAATAAGCTCATGGAACCGAGCCCTTAGACACTCCCATATCAGTCTAGTAAGACGAGAGATTTATTAATTGCCGGTTACCTCCAGATTATTGGTACATTGCCGTATACCTGACTTCTCAATACAATATGCTCAAACAGTGTGGAGGTCGGGCCTAAGCTTCTATGACAAGTCCACAAAAACTGAACCGGGGCGGCTTCCCCCATAGATCTATTAATTGTACTAGCGGTTAACCCATCATAGGTTAATTAACGGTCCATGATTGAGGTTTTAACAAAGGCAATCACTTAATGCAATTTAAAGGCAACCACGGGTCCATTCATAGAGGGACAAAGCATACCATAAAAATCTTGTGTTCTAAGTTTATAAAACATGTATTCCCCCTCGCGGGTTTAAAATCATTTAATAACTAGTATAAAGCGAGGCTATAGACTCACCTTAGCCAATAGTGGTAATGAGACGATCGCCGACGATAGATGATGCCTTTCAAACACGAGAACCGCAACCTATCAAATGAGGTGCGTTCATTAATAATAGACTCGAGAAATAAACCATACATAAGAATATAAAACTCGACTCATAAAATCACGACAAACTCGAGAGAAAACGATACAAGTGATACTATTACACTCTCCTATATATTTATTTTATTGTTCTATGCCTTTAACAAAAATCTGCCGGAACATACCAAATGTCCAAGCCGCTTTCCCATACTTAGACACATCAAATTTTTATGATACTACTCAGAGAACTCACTTACTATATGTAGAAAGTCCTCCCAAGAGCCCATCAAAAGATTTTACTTCTAAAGTTCCCTGCCCGACTCATCTTTGAATCACAAAATTCGGACAGTTTAGCGACCTTGACTTACGAAACCATTTTGACCATTCTAAACAACTCCATTTGTAAAACCGCCACTTGATTCTAAAAATAGACTCAAAATGCTAAACTTGGAGCCTGAGAACATCCCTTGAATCATTTTGAAACTCATTTTATAGTCTCCGAGATTCGATCCAAATATCGACAACAATTTTCGGATTGTGTCGACACTCGTCTCCCGGTACACGAAAATCAAACTAGTGTATCTTCAACCTCGTTTGGAGTTGGAAGGCCTACTTTATATGAAATCGAAGCTAACGAAATTCTCTACAACCCTATCCTATTAGTTAAGTGATTATCAAACAGTAAGACCCTCAAAAACGGCCTCAAACCTACTACCCAAAATCACCTTTCAAAATCTCCCACAAAATCATGTTTTTGATCAATTCTAACAATTTTCCTCATCATCCTACACCCCTAATATCATCATAAACCATCCCTAACACTTGCATCATCATCAAAATCAAAAACCCAAAAATTAAAAATCAACTTTTTAATAAAAACATAGCATGAAAATCTTTTGATCATCACTACTAACACATGCATACAACAAATTTGGATCAAACATAACCAACTTTTCTTGAAAAATTTATATGGTTGCATGTATGAAAATTTTATACCAAATTGTAGCCCTTTGAAAATGGAGGATGGGACTTGTTTTAGTTTCTCTTGGATCAAGCTAGAAAATTTTTGATGATGGTGTTTTTTTGTGTTAATGGTGGATGGCTAAAACAAAGGGAGAAGAAGAAGTTGGTTGATTTTTTTTGTTAAATGAATTTATTAAAAGAAAAGTGTTAGTGGAAGTGTTAGTTATAGTGTGGAGTTAGGGTAGTTTTTACCAATTTGTGATAGTTTTGGTCCAAAATGTAAATATTAGTTAAAAAGTGGGAAATGACTAAAAGTCAATTTTACAAATATTTACGGGACTCGGGTTTCGTAAAAATACTTAAAAGTTTAAACGCACACGAAAAATAATAATATAACGACTCGATACGTAATTAAAACGATATCGTCGAAAATATTAAATATCGAAACGATCGATAATAAAATATAAAATTTTAGGCATCCGTCGGTATCGCGATCACTAGTAGTCCTCGTTGCTCGTCAAAATATTAAAATATAATATTTAATATCGGTTTCAACTTAAACCGTTAAACATAATAATATTTAACGTTATAAAATACTTCAAAATAATTGAAAATAGAATTAAATTATGACCTTATTTTTACGGGTTTTACAGTGTCTAAGTGAATAATTGGGCCAAATGAGTTCGTGTTAGTTTGCTAACTTATAATAACAATGATCTCGTTTTTAAGCTTGGTTTGGGGAACGTGAAACTTGAGGATGATAAACTGTTGGGTCAAAACGTTGATGTGGCAGAAACTCAAAAACGAAGAAAATATGAAGGCATTTGTCTGGGCGTTGTCAAGAGAAAATCAAGCGTTGTCAAGAGCAAATCGGGCGTTGACAGAAGTCAACATTGACAAGCATTGTCATGTGCAATCCAATCATTGTCACATGCAATCCAAGCATTGACAGAAACGTAGACAAGTGTTGTTGGAAGCTTCTATTTAGATAAGTATGCAGAATATATTCTGTATTAGTTATTTAATTAGAAGATTTACATGTTTATTCATTCTTATCTCTTGTAAACCCTATTCCTTACACTATAAAAGGAACCAAGGGTATTAGGTTTATTCATAACTCATATTCACAATGTAAACCTAAAAGCGTGTGTGCACTAGACGTGGGATTCAATGTATACACGTCTAGTGGTTGTTGCTTATCAATATAATTAGCAACCCAATTGTTTTAATTCATGTTCTTTTGTTCCTAAACACCTTGTTAATGGTTGTTGTTCTAATTCCACTTTGATTATGTTAATCATATGAACAATGATCATTCCTAGTAGCTTAAAGATCCAGAATCCAAGGTTTCCACAATTGGTATCAGAGACTCGTGGCTCGTGATGCTAGGAACAATAAGGTGTTCGTGTATCGTGAAGAAAAGAAAAATCCGTCTAGGGTTTTTCTGGACGTTTTTGTGTGTGCAGCAATATTCAGAAGGCCATAACTTTTTATTAAACCGTTGGATCGCCACGAAATTTTTCGTGTGTGTTCTACACACATATATCTATATATCCATCGGAGGGATTGTCGAGATCTATCACCAAGAAAAAGTTATTAAGCGTCAAAGTCAGCAGTGGTCATATGCTGTTTTCTGTGAACAGTAATAGTAAAAACGCGATTTCTCCTTCGTTAACCGTTGGATCGTCGTGAAATTCGATCTGTAGGTTCTTGACACTTGTGTCTAGGACTCACCGAAGGGATCTTCGATCTGAGCTCTCATAAAGAAGATATTCGATCTCAAAGTTCACTGCAGTTTATGGTTTTCACATAAAATCATGATTTAGGGTTTATAAAACCCTAGATCTATTACCCGCTGACATGTGTTATTTAGACGCTGATAGATGTTGGTGTGACGCTGATAGATGTTGGTGTGACGCTGACAAGGCATGGATGAGACGCTGATGGCCCCAGGCGCTGACAGGTACAAAGTTGGCGCTGACAGGAATAAGTTAAGCGCTGTTGGGAAGCGCTGACTCTTGTTGTCCGATATATACATTTTCAAACGCTGATAAGTGTTGTTCGATACTGGACAACACAAAGTGTTGATATCTTGGACAAAGGAAGATGTTGGACAACAAAAGGAATAGTTGCTGTTTGAGAAAATTGGTACGTTTTTAGCACACAAAAAGGAGGTATTTACACGTAAAGGTACATGGAATCTCCGTTTTTATTCAGAATATCAAGTTGATATTTATGGCTCGGATATTTTTAAAAGGGATTAATGATTTTAATGCGAGTTAGCAACAATTCGTGAGATAATTTATTGGATTTAACTATGTAATCGGGGTAGCCTTGTAAAAGAGTTATCCGTCTAATTCCTTTTACATATGATATGAAGAATAAGTTTCATCATGAAGAGGTGTTCACTTAAGGGGAAGAATTCTTATAGTAGGTTTGATGTTTGAAGAAGATTTTTGCGAGGTTATGTTCTATCATATCTTAAAAGTAATCAGCATAAACTTTTAAGATAACTTGTTCGTGCTTTAAATGTTTGGTGACGAAGACTTGTCATAACACTTGAAGGAGTTACATTATCGTGCTCAGTGTCTCACAAAGGATGAAAATATTGACAAGGGATCGAGGTCTACTTATATTTTCTCTATCTGGTATAAGTTCTTCATCACATGGATAGTACAAGACATGGAACACAAGGTTGGGTTATTCTACTTCTACATCAAGATTACTTTATGTTATTTTTCTTCAAGATCATTATATAGAGCCTACATTTGGAGAATCTTCAAAGATGAATACATTATTTACTTCCCTGTTGATGTGACAAAAAGGGGAAGATACACATGCTACAATTGAGGGGAAGCAATTTGAAGATGATGTACAACTTACAAGAGATACACAAAGAGTTTTGCCGACATCAACTAGGGGAAGATTGTTGGGTCAAAAAGTTGATGTGGCAGAAACTCAAAAACGAAGAAAATATGAAGGCATTTGTCTGGGCGTTGTCAAGAGCAAATCAAGCGTTGTCAAGAGCAAATCGGGTGTTGATAGAAGTCAACATTGACAAGCATTGCCATGTGCAATCCAAGCATTGTCACATGCAATCCAAGCATTGTCACATGCAATCCAAGCATTGATAGAAACGTGGACAAGTGTTGTTGGAAGCTTATATTTAGATAAGTATGTAGAATATATTCTGTATTAGTTATTTAATTAGAAGATTTACATGTTTATTCATTCTTCTCTTGTAAACCCTATTCCTTACACTATAAAAGGAACCAAGGGTATTACGTTTATTCATAACTCATATTCACAATGTAAACCTAAAAGCGTGTGTGCACTAGACGTGGGATTCAATGTATACACGTCTAGTGGTTGTTGATTATCAATATAATTAGCAACCCAATTGTTTTAATTCATGTTATTTTGTGCCTAAACACCTTGTTAATGGTTGTTGTTCTAATTCCGCTTTGATTATGTTAATCATATGAACAATGATCATTCCTAGTAGCTTAAAGATCCGGAATCCAAGGTTTCCACATAAACATCATGACAACCAAAACCCCAATGTAAGTCTTTGATTTCTTTACTTGTTTTTTTATATATTTCTATCTTTTATTTTCTTTAGTGTTTAGTATTTAATAAAGGCCAAGGTGGGTTATTTATAATGAAAAATATAAACTGTGCTTTGAAATTAATACATTGCATGAGGGCATTGCAATGATCAAGTGTAGGGGATTTATTAAGTGTGAAAAAACTTATCCTCTTACCACTTATTTCCAATAATAACAAGACCAAAACGTGTATTTTATGTCGTAAAAGTGGGAATTATGCGTGGTTTATGTTTTTATTGTGTTTCAGGATAAAAATATGAAAAAGGGAAGAAAACACGGGCTTTTATCGAAGATAAAGACAAAAGATGAAGTCAAAAGATCAAGAGTGCAAAAAGAACGAAAGTCCAAGGCCTATTCTGAAGATTTATCGAAGAAAAAGTCTAAAGACGGAAGTTTAATAAAGCCGAAGAACTCAAGTCTAATTAATGAAGAAATTACAAGACAAGTTCAAATAATCCCGAGACAAAGTCGAAAAAGTCGAAGAATTTAGAAGACGAAAAGACGAGAAAAGGAAGGAAAGATCAACACTTGTTAATCTCCCTCCGAATGTCACATTAGGAGGTGTTGACTATTTGACACATAGTTCTTGCATATTTTAATTTCATGTCATTTACTTAATTGTAATTTAAATTCCTTGTCTTGCACCTTAAATTTGTAAGTTCTTTAATTCTTTCTTTTACTTTTAATTGTTGAATCTTATTTTTAATTAAGTTTTTATTATTAATCTCTCATTCTACCCTTCTTGTTTTGCTTAATATTTATGTTTATGTGCTTATTGTTATGCTTATTTGATTAATTGTTATGTTTTTATGTTTTTTATTGTGTTGGATTATTGATTTTATAGCTTATTTGTGTCTTTCTTAAATTTAATTAAGTGTTTTTAAAAGTTATTTTATAAAAAGTTGTTTTTAAATATTTTTATTATTTAATGTTTTTAAAAGTTTTTAAATTTTGGCTTATTAGCTTTTTCTTACATGTGTTTATGTTAAGTTTTTAGATAAGTGCTTATTTGGTTTATAGCTTATTTTTAGTTTTGCTTATTTACGTATCTCCAACCATCGGAAAAGGATTTCAGTCATTCCGACAGTTTCCATCGGATTGGGGTTTTGTATTCCGACCATTATTCCGATCACCCCATCGAAAAAGGGTTTTGGGATTCCGATCGATATTCCAATCGGTATTCCGATCGGTATTCCGATAAGGTTTTGTTGTCCTTCATTCTGACAGGTGATTCCGACCATATTCCGATAGTTACTTTCCAATTGTATTCCGATAGGTGTGGTAAGCTTACATTCTGATACTTTGCTACTTATTTTGACGGATCATTCCGATAGGTTTTTCCGACAGGATTCCGACGGTAGGTATTCCGATAGGTTGAGTTTTATTTTATTTTAAATTCCAAGTTTGCATTTTTATTAAAATTGTAAAATTTACTTTTTGTCAAGTTTTAATTTTAAGTCATTTAATTAATTTACTTTTAAAGTGTTAATTTTGCACCATTTACTTTTTAATCAGTTTTAGCTTTAATTACCTGTCATTTACTTTAAAAGTTTTGCACATTTATTTTACAACAACGACAAAAAATATTTCTTTTCACCAAAAGACGACTGAGTCCCACTAATAACCAGTAATCAATTCGAATAGAATCAAGAACAATTTTAACATAGTAAAAACGGGTTATTAGTGGGTGTTTTTTTCGGCACACCAAACCGAAAGCTCAAGGCGCTCGGTGGCTTTTCTTGCCCACCAGCCGAGACCCCCACTTGGGCTCGGTGGTGTTTTGGTTCGGACAACAGCAACAACCAAGGTCCCAGTAGGAACCTTGGTGCTGCAGTGGCTACGCAGGCGAGGCAGGGGGAAGCATCGGCTTCGGCTGGTGTGAACCTTGGTCCACCAGTGGGTAGCGCGGGCAGCAGCTGCAACCATGGCAGCAACCGCCGGCTGCACAGCAACTGGCCACCACCACGAGCTGCGGTTCTTGGTGGTGTGTTGGTGTCGGGTTTTGTTTTTCTCGGGTTTAGGGCTCGGGTATATTTGGCTAGCAATATTTTATTAATTAAATTAATTGAATTAATTTACATGCTTAATTAATTAATAAATTTAAAACCATGACTTAGGTTATTTTATTTAATTAAATAAAACATGTTATAACCTAAGTATTTATTTAAGGTTTAATTAAATTAAAAACCATGACTTAGGTTTATTATTAAAATTAATAATCTAACACCCCCAATTTACCTTGCGTAGCGGAATATCACAATTGGGTGTTAGTCAAAGAATCATCCCACACAAGCCATATTGAACGACTCAAAAGAGACGTTTTATGCATAAGTAATTTAAAAACATGTTAAATTACTACAACAACATAAATTGTCTAAAAGTTTCGAACCCCAAAATATACCAGAGTAGCGTTAGGTCCCCACAAATCTCAACCCGTTTAAAACAAATCCACATTGTTTACAAGACATACAATCAAATACAATTGTCTTTGTTAAAAAGGGAGGAAAACAAGTTAGACCATCCACAAGCCACAACAACATCCATTGAATGCTCCGCCTTTATCATCCTCGATTACCTGAAACACATGCTTAAAATCGTCAACAAATAATGTTGAGCGAGATCTATAGGTTACAAAATCATAGTTGAACATAAGTATAATTCATTCTCGATCATTCAATAGTATGCAGATCATTACAAACTAATATTGGGTCTTACTCATTATAGCATAGGCTATGTAATTATGTTTAAGCTCATGACACCGGCCTCATAAACTAATCACCCGCGCCAAATGCCGGCGTGATTTAAGTGAAACCATTGCCCCTCTTAGGTATTCGTTGCCCTTTATACCTCTTTCTTGACACAAGTTATCTAACCACAGAGGGTACTCAACGTACTAGCTCTCGTCTAGGATAGGGTCGTCAACCCAATAGTACTATCAATTGTTCAAGCAGCTATTTCCAATCCACACTAGGATCAAAAAATAGTTAACGGTTCATGAATTTAGGGTCTTTGGCAACTAGCTACTCAACATAATTCAAAACATCATTCGGGTCTAACAATCATTCATGACTTATGTTCCTTTTCATTTAAATAGCATGTATCCACCTCACAGGTAAAAATAATTTAAAATACACTAAAGAGCGAGGCTATAGACTCACCTTAATTAGTAGTGGTTGTATTAATGAATACGTAGACGGAAAACAATCATCGTCAATGAGGACGCCCCTTGAAATCAATTACAACACCTAACAAACAAATCGCGTAATGAATCAAAACCTTAAAGTAACTTCAAGTACTATATGTACAAAATTAAGAACACTAAATGTTCATATAAACTCACGCCAAAATCCCAAACAAATGATATTTACTAGACACATTCATTATTATACGTTATTAAAACTATTACTCGATTACAATTCTACCGGTACATACCTAATGTACGGACTGAATTCTCATACTTAAACATCACGAATTTTTACGAAACTCGCTGTAGACTTCACTTACATCATGTAAAAAACTCACAGAAACTTTCATAAAAAGATATTACTTTTAAGTCACGCTGCCCAACACATTTCCAACTGTGAAAATCCGGGCAGATTTACACCCTAACGTTGTAAAACCATTTTGACTCACTTAACCAATTCCGTTTGCAAAATCAATTCCTAAGTTTGAAAATAGACTCACAAACTCAAGTTTTGAGCCAAAGAACAGCCCTCAACTATTTTAAAAAAATCTACTTATAGTCCCCGAGATTTGACCTAAAATCGAACACAAATTCGGATTATGTCGACTTTCATCTCCCGGTACACAAAACTTCAAACTAACGTAACTTTTGACTCGTTTGGAGCTAAAAGCTCTATCTTATATCAAAACGAATCTAGAAAGAATCTACACAATTCTATCCTATAATAAAAATCTGGACTCAAACTTAAAACTATGAAAAATAGCCTTGAATAATCTGTTTGAAAAAGACACTTACAAATCACCTTTTTACCCATTTTCAACTCATACCATCTACTCCTATAATCCTAAAATCACCAACAAACTATCCTAACACCTAAAAAAAAATCCTAAATCACTTGAATGATTCATCCACACAAAAACCAAATTTCATAAAAGTTACATGCAATCTAACCAACAAGATTAAAAAGCATCTAAACATGTATTTAAACATAAACCCATAAACTAAATAAATCAAAAATCAAAATCAAACAAACACCCCCCTTGCCGTGGGGTTTAGTGAGCAAAAACACCAAAAAAAAATTTCAAGCCTTTTTAATGAATACCCCATGTTTATACACTTTTTACAAACATAAACACAAGATTTTTAGATCAAAACTCACTTAACTATGAACAATAATTTTTGAAAAATTAAACATGATGCATGTATGTTTTAATAGATTAGAAGACTCACAAAATGATTTAAAAGGTGGGTCTTCAATTGGTTTCTTCAAAAACCTTGAAAAAATGGTGGTGGTGTGATGGTGATGGTGTGATGGTGGTGGTGTAGGCCGGCGGTAAAGAGAGAAAAAGAAAGAGGGTGAAAAAAAATTTGAAGTGAAAATGTGTAGTATGTGTTTACCTTCTCCCTTTTGTAAAAATAGAGGGACCCCTCATGCAATTTTTGCTTTCGTTTAGCCTTAATGGCTAACTTTGATTTAAAGAGCGGGAATTCAACCCAATTGTCGGTTTTGAATTTTTGCGGGATTCGGGGTTCATCCCGGCTACTCCAAAATGATTTTAAATGGTTCAAACGCACCCAAAATGGAATAAAAACAGTTTCGACTCGACTTAACATGAAATAAAAATAAAAACTTCGAAAAATCCAAATATCAATCAATCGATAATAAAAGTTAAACTTTGGGCATCCGTCGGTATCGTCATCGTCATCGGTTCCTTTCAATTTGTAAAACGTTAAAATTAAGACCCCCAACATTGGTTTCAACTTAAACCGTCCAACATATTACCAACAAAAATTTCTAAAAATTTCAAAAATATATGGAAAATAGGATTAAGTAATGACGTCGATTTCTGGGGTGTTACATCCTCCCCTCCTTAAAGGAACGACGCCCCAGCGTTCTCATCTTCTTATACTCACATTTCATACCACTAGAACAAATGAGGATACTTTTCCCTAAAGAAGTCCTCACGTTCCCACGTAAATTTTAGTCCATGCCTAGAATTTCATTGTCATAAGAAATTCTATGAGAGTCCAATCCATAATCTCCATCGGTTCCTCCAGTACTGTAATTTATCGTCGAGTTGATTCTCATCCAATGGAATCTCCAAATCCTTATTCGCTAAGCATTTCTCTAATTTCGACACGTGAAACACGTTATGAATAGTACTACGCCCATTCAGTAAATCCAACTTATAAGCTATCTTCCAATTCGTTTAACGATCTTCAATGATTCGATACACCTCAGACTCAACTTTTCCTTCCTTTCTAAATGAATTACCAAACACCATTTCCTATCCCATAGGAAAATGAACTTCTTCTGTCGGTCTCTCGCAGCAAGTAAACGATTCTTGATTCGCACCACCTTTTCAGTAGTCTCCGAAATCATCTCAGGTCCAGTCAATCAACTTCATCTTACTTCACTTCAACTTCTGGCGATCTACATTTTCCCCGTCCATTCGAAGCTTCAAAATAGCGCTGCCTTAATATTCACATGATAATTGTTGCTACACGATTCCACTGAAGACAAACGACATTCCTAGTTTCCACCAATTCCAGTAACACACGCTCGAACACGTCTTCCACAACCATAACATACATTCAGACTCTTGAAGAATATTCATTTCGCTCTTGTCATTGGTATCGAGTTGATAGGTCGCACTCAATCTCACCCAGTGCCTAACACACACTGAAGAAGTCTTCAAAACTCAGAAGCAAAACTACTGTCGCGCTCCAAAACAATCGATAGAGGTACTCCATATCGACACACGATCTACTTCACATACACCTTCAAAATCCTTTCAGTCAAATCCACACTCTCCGTCATCATCAAAACTCTAACTCTAAGAGGCCTTCCTCCTTCCTTCCTACTAAGTACCATAGTAACAGATGCACTCACGGATGATCGGCTCGCATGAGTGAGTGGCTTCTCATGCAACTCCAACTCATAAGTGGGGAAACCACTTATCCCAATTCTTCTTAGTAAGCTTAGTTAATGGCATCGCGATAAACGAAAGTTCTCCGATGAATCACCAATAGTAACCAGCTAAACCAAGAAATCATCCAACTTCAGTCGGCGTTGTTGATACCGACGAGTCCTTAATTGCCTCAATCTTGGCATGATCTCCACAACATCTTTGTTGTCAATCACATGCCCAAGAATATCGTACCGATCTCAACCAAAAGGCCTCAATCAAAGCGTGAATAATGGTTTACTCCGAGAAATTTGGCGTACGGCTTCTCTTTCTCCAACAATTTCAGAATTGTTTTCAGATGCTCCTCAATTTCTTCCTTGCCCTAGGGATAAATAAGGATATCCTCAATAAACATAATGATGAACTTATCCTATTTACGACTTGCACCCATCTACACGATTCCTCAATTCCATAAACACAGCTGTCGCATTCGTAAGACTAAACGACATCTCTTGAAACTCAAAACGATCACACTAGGTACGAAAAAACAGTTATAGGAATATCTTCCTCTCTAAATCATAGTCGGTGATAATCATGATCTCAAGTGGGTCTTCAAATACGAATACGAATCAATCAGTTATAAGGATCAAATAACACAGGCGTGTTAACTCATTTGATTTAGCTCCCTATAATTCATACAAATTTTAATTCGTCCTTCCTTGTAACAACACAACACGACACCATGCGAAACTAACTAGTCCATCCCAATAATTACATCAAACGACCTTGATTCTAAAAGAGTAAATTTTACATCAAACGCATAATTCCCTAACTTCAAGGAACTCCCTTTTAGTATAGAATTTGTGCTAACAATCCTTCCATCGGCTAACTCTACATTACACTTAGTTGCTAACTCTATTGGTTCTTAATCGTAAGGCGACCGAATTTGTATATCTACAAAAACTCCTATCTGAACCAGAATTAAACAATATACTAGCATAACGAGTATCAAGCAAAACGTACCGTTCACCACGTTAGGACCTTGAGGCTTGTCCACGTTTCCTACAGCATAAGTTGGAGCAGCAGCGTTTCCTCCTTGTCGATTTCCAGCCTTAGGACAGTTTCCTTGTTTGTGTCCCTTCTTACCACATCCAAAGCATACCATCACTCTTGTGGCATTTTCACCCGTCACCACGCCTCTTGCTCGACATTCCACAACCCTATGCCCTGTTTTTCCACACTTGTTACACGTAGGAGGGAAATTCCCCACGTGATACAAACTACAAGGTCACATTTTGGATTGACCTTGTTTCCTTTTGGCACTGTGGCAGCTCTCACTCCATCATTCCTCCTTTGGTTAAACTGCTGATTTCTGTTAGCTCCTTGGGTGGTATTGCGGTAACCACCACGATTCTGACCTTGTGCTTGACTTGCTTGAGTCGTCTCCCATTTCCTCTTGTTACCTTCAGCCACACTATCTTTCTTATCTTGCACCTTCACATCCATTAGAGCATGAGCCATTTGGACAGCTTCATCAAAAGATTTCGGCTTCGACAAAGTAGTGTCACCCTTTATGTTGCTTAACAATCCTTTGATGTATTGCTTCATCTTCTTGCTGTCATCCGCAAAGTATCAGGGCACAGCAAGCTCAACTCATTAAATCTCCTTGTGTAAGCAGTGATGTCATTGTTTCTCAACACTAGATGCCTCAGTTCATCCTCTAAGTGACCCAATTCCTCCTCAGAATAGAACTTTTTGGTTAAAAGTTCCTTTGTAGCATCCCAAGTCCTCCCATTGGCCACTACAAGCCCAACAGTAGCTACTTGATTGTTCCACCAACTCAAAGCGTCATCAAGAAAAGTAGCAGTCACGAACTTCACTTTATTAGCTGATATGAGTGATTTTACTCATATAATTTGTATCTTAAAACGAACAATAAATGCATATTATCATTGAAAAATTCCTTGTATATGCTTGTTTTGTGTTTCATGTGTGTAGGTACCAAAGATAGCAAAAACCGGCAAAACCGACACAAGTTTGAAGAAAAGATCGACAAAGCCAAGATTCGAGTTCGACTTTAGTGGATTTGATAATTATGCAAGAAAGTGGGCCAAGTGGGTCCCATATTGGGAAAATGGGCTTAAAAGCCCATTAATAAAATTTCTTATTCACTTTCATAACCAAAAGCCCAATAGGCCCAATACCATAGTGATGGACGGATGGAAAAGTTAAAAGCCCAAATCCAATGAGTCATGAGGCGGATGAAGTTTTATATGGGTTTTAGGCCCATATCATTTCAAAAAGAAAATAAACAAGGAACGGATGTGTTAAATTTTGGGCTTCAAGCCCATGGCTTCTCACAAATAAATAAACATTGGACGTGAAAAGTTAAAGTCAATCATACGTTTTTATTTAACCTACCTCACAACCACTCATAAGTCATTCACAACCACTCACACACAATAAATTAAACCCCTCGTTACAACCTATGTCCTTCTTCCCCATAACCCAAATAACCAGTAACAACTTTTTACCCTAGCCACTATTCACCACAAAACCCTAATTAATAAATCACTTAAATAAATTGGGGCTTTTTGTCCCACGTGTGATTCAAGCATGGGGGAATTAAATCCCCCAAGTTTTCGAAAGGCATGAGTGGGAGAGAATGGAGACGTGGAAACCATCTATTGGAGATTACACCTCATCATCACCAACCTACCAATCACTTATGGACACCTCAGCATCCAAGAAGCACAACTAGCACAAACGGATGTCACGTTGGCAATCCGTGTGCTAGTGTGTGAATATCCACCCTTGGATGATAACAAGAAAGAGAGAGAAGATCAAGATACCCTTTGGATGGCTAAGATGATGATTTCTGCTCAACAACCTCCCCTCAACAGCCTAGGGGGTTGGCTATATAAACCCCCAAAATACTTGTAATCTGCATCCCATTTTTACTCTAATGTTATCATGTCAAATTAGATGTAGGAAAGTGTAACTTAATTTTTATCAGTATTGTAATAGTTTTAATATATTAATAAAAGTCATTTCGTGTTAAATCTTCTGGTGTGTTTAATTTTCGCATTAAAAATAATTGCATATTTCTTTTATAATCTACTTTGATGTTATAATAGTAAAATTATTTGATTAAGCTGAATTCATAGCTTTGATTGAATAATTAAAGTGAATTTGGGAAAAAGAACTTTTCCCTACTAGAAAAGGTCTAGTCAGAAAATCTAGTTTATGATATGCTACTGCTCGGATTCATTAAGGTGAGTCGAGATGATGGTAAATGGTGGTTCGTATGGTGGTTCGTTTAAGTTTTAAGTAGGCTCAGCGCCTCACTTCGTCTCAAAGGAATCTCCAAAAGGTTCTATGTTCTTTTCTTTTTAATGATAATGTGTATTGATCTGCTTAAATTAATATGGTTAAGTGAGTTTTTTGTTTTTGAATCTGAGTTTGTATTTGTTTGTTAACTGTTGATTAAAGTAGATAAATCTGCTTAAATTTTCAGTTAATGAATTAGTGTGTTTTTCTTAATCATGTGATATGATTGGGGTGTAGTTCGTTAATTTGTTTGGAAGTTTTGAATTATGTATTTGGTGACTTGGTATATGAGAATGTTAGACTCGAATTTTAGATCAAGGATTCAGTTTGTTTGCTTTATTTTGGATTACTGTATGCTTGTTTTAGTTTCATGATGCTGATTTTCTGATTCAAGCTGCTTTTAAAAGTCTGTGTCATTGATTGTGTTGTTTTTAGACTGGTGTAATAAGGAGGTTTACTTGTTGCATAACATTGATTTCATTGCTGAATTTTGCTAGAAGTTTTAAAAGTAGAGGTTGTTTAATTTAGGAGTTCTGATAATGATTTGTTGAATCTTGATAGGAAGCTGTATGATATTAACAGTTATGCATCCTGCTATTTTGATGATTGTTCTTTTGAAAAAGATTATGTTATGAAATATGAATGTAGAGTCTGCTGATGTGATTGGGTTTGATACGTTTTTCAGCTTTATTTACTGCTTAATTTAGTTCCTTTTTGTAGATAGATTTCTTTAATCTGTTATAAGTTGCATCCTGTTAGCATTTCTGAAAGTTTTAATTGTTTAGCTAATTTGGTTTTTAATCTGTTTATGATGTACTTTTTATTGAACTTTTTGCTGAATTTGTTTACTCGTTTTTGCTGATTAATAGTGGTATTGTTGAGTAGCATTTGCTATCAGATTCAACTGCTCTGATAAGCAATCAAAACTGATTCCTATCAGTTACCAATAAAAGAATCACCAAATATACAAAAGTCACCTCCTGTGATTTAGCTTAAACACTTTTACTGTAAAAAAATAATTTAGCAAAAATGTCCCCATCAGGACTCGAACCCATGACCTCCTGGTCATGGTTCACACGCTTTAACCAACTGAGCTCCTTGCTCTTTTATGTTTAATTTCTGTATAAGTTGTTATTATAGCATTGTAATTTGGCTGGCAGTTTAAAGAATTAAACGTTTTCTATAGAATTTACTTTCTTTTGATAAATTTCTTTTTAAACGTTAATATTATTTTATAAAAAGTTTAGTTTTAATTTAAATTTCAATTAAATTAGTTTATAAATAGTAGATTAAGTATAAAAAAAATTAAAATAATAAAATAAAAATAAAATAAAAATGTTTTTATTAATTTTAAAAGTTAAATTAGTTTTAAAATATTAGATTGTTATTATTTTAGGTTTAAATAAAAATGGTTTCAAGAATAGATTTTATTTAATAAAAAGTAAAGTAGATTTTAAGTAGATTTTAAAATAGAGTAAGTGGTATTCTAATTAAATAGATTAATTTTTATAGATTTTTTAATAGTTTTAAATTTAAAGTAATTGTCTTTAACTTTTATCTAATTTGGGGGTTTACGATTCATGCACTTTAGGATTAAAATAAGTTTTAACTTTGTAGACTTTAATTTTAGTTTAAAAACTGAAAACCAATTCAAATCAATTGTCCAAATCGAATCAAAACGTCTCAAATTCACTCGATCTTCGTGTACAACGAACTTGGTTCATCCACGTGTTTAATTAAATCCGTCTTTGGTAATTTTAGTCTATTACTTTTTCCTAAAGGTAATTTTCTAATTTACCTTATAACGTATCTTAATTATCACCTATACATTCCACTCTACACCAAAAATTTTGGCGCCGCTGCCGGGGATCTTGTGTACGATTCGTCTTTATGGAGATTTGTTGATCGTTGATTTGAAGACCCTTTCCGTCCTCGGAAAGTTTTGTTATTTTTCTATTATATAGTATGTATCGTTTTTCTCGTTTTTTGTGATTAATATATTGTATTACGTAGAACAATAATTTTACATACTTTTAAGATAAGGCCTTAGTTGGGATTTCATCACCTAGCTATTGTAGTCAAATCCAAAACAAAAATAAAAGGCAAAATAGATAAATACTAATAAGAAGTTTGAACTCGATGGATACAAACTATAAGGTAGGTATAAGGCGACCAGCTATAAAAGGCCGTCTAAGGAAAAAGGTTTTTAAGTGGTTTGTGCCACCTCGTTTCCCCACTTGCTTGTGCGTATATTGAGAGGGACGACCTATTATTGGTTTGCCAACTCAAGTATTAATAAATTTTATTTTTGTAGTTTACTTATTGAACCTCGAGACGTTTTGGTTTTCACCTATCGTTTCAAAGTCGACCGAGGGTAATTTACTTCCATAGTAGTTACCCTTATTTCTTGTTTTTTTTATCGGTCATTTTTTATTGAGCAATACCAAATAGAATACCAAAAGTAATCTTCTTCTTGTCTAATTTCTTTTCTTCAATCCTCTAAATTCTCGTCTTTGTAGTGTATGCAATTACGTTCTTCTCGTCTTGTGATTGATTTTAATAGGCTTGAAAATATTCCTCGTAGAAATAGAAATCGTCAACAACGAATAGTGGAACCCGAGCTTCCACCTATTGTTGTAGAGATGGACGATACCCGAACAATGGAGGAATTGCTCCGTGCACCCACCGAAGGGTATGGGGAAGCAATCGTTGTGACGGCTATTTTGGCGGATCATTTTGAGATTAAGACGGGTCTTTTATCGATTATTCGTGCCGACCAATTTCATGGCAATGAGACCGATAGCCCGCATTCTCACATTCGTAATTTTCTTCGAATTACCTCGACTCTCAAGTTTAGAGATGTGCCGAATGACGCGATTAAGCTCATTCATTTTCCGTACTCGCTCGAGGGTAATGCTAAGATTTGGTATGAGAAAGAACCACCGGGTTCGATCTTGACATGGGATGATTTAGTATCTAAGTTCATGAATTATTTCTTTCCACCATCTAAGACAACACACTTTAAGAACGAGATCACTAGATTTGAAAAAAAAGTGCATGAATCGTTTGGAGTTGCTTGGGAAAGATTTAAAGATTTGTTGAGACAATGTCCACACCACGGTTTCTCGGAATTGCATCAAATAAATACTTTCTATAATGGGCTTAATATGATTGAACAAGATTCGTTAAATGCCGCCGCGGGTGGTAATCTTTTAAGAAAAACTCCGAGAGACGCGTGGGGTATAATTGAGAATAAGTCTAGAGCACAATATTCACGAAACACACCGAGTGCTTCCAATGTGAATTCGTTTAATCCCGAGATTGCTAGATTGGACTCTAAGATTGACACGATTTTGAATGAGCTTAGGAAGAATCCTCATGGATCGATTAATATGGTTGAGAATGATTGTGTATCATGTGTTGGATCACATCCTAATTATGCTTGTTTAAACACGGGGTTTGATCAAGCGAATGCTTTTGCCGCGACGGGAACTTATGGCTCCAACGGTCAAGTTCCTCATCAAAATCATGTTTCTCCACCGGGTTTTCCACCGGTTCAAAATAGGTACAACAATGGAAACAATGGGAATAATTTTAACCGTGGTAACCAAGGGAATTTCAATCAAGGAAATGGGTTTAATGCTAATCAAAACAATCAAGGTTTTCAAAGCAATAACCAAAATGATTTGTCAAGCTACATCAAAACGAATGAGGCAAATTTGAAAGCTTTTCAAAATAATCTTCAAGGACAAATGGCAACTTTGAAAAATGAGTTTCAAAATAAAATTAAAGGCCAAAATAATAAGATTGAGCTTAACCAACAAAGAAATGAACAAAGATTTGAGCAAATGTTTGAGCAAAGTCAAAATCGTTTGCAACAAAATTTGGAACAAAGTCAAAATAAAATGCTTTTGATGTTTGATGGATTTATGTCTAAACCATCATCTTCTTCGGGTTGCTTACCTATTAATACCATTCCAAACCCGAAAGGAGAGCTTAAGGCCATAACCGTTTATGATGATTGTGATAATTTGGAAGAAGTTGAAGTGATTGAGTTTAATCCTCCACCTAAGGAAACTTTTCTAGATGTCACCAAGGCTACTTTGAATGTGATTAGTACCTCGGTTTTCTTTGATTTCTTTCCCGAGAAATATAAAGATCCGGGTCAATTCTTGATACCTTGTGTTTTCAATGAGCTTGGGGTTTGCAAAGGCCTAGCCGATCTAGGAGCTAGCATTAACTTAATGCCCCTAGCCATTTGGAAAACTATTGACTATGCACCACTTAGTACTACTCGAATGATCATTGAGCTTGCTAATGGTACCACCACTCGACCGGTTGGTATAGCGGAAAATGTCATTGTTAAAGTGGGAAAGTTCTTGTACATAGCCGATTTTGCTATAGTTGATTATGAGACCAATCCTCGTGTGCCTATTATTTTAGGAAGACCATTTTTGTGCACGGCTCAAGTTCAAGTTGATATGAGGAAAGAGGAAATTAAATTGTTTTATGGAGATAAAAGTATTGTTTTTAAACCGGAAAAGATTCCAAGATTTGCTTCTAAGAAAGTTGAAAGTGTTAAACTTGTTGAGACTTTGGAAAGTAATAAAAAAGCTCTTTTTGATAAAGGTGTTTTTCCAATTTTAGAAACTTCATTTTGTGAAAATGAAAAGTGAAATTCAAATGAAGAAGCTTGCTTTGTTGAATCATGTTGTAATTTTTCCTCATCTACACTCACTCCACACGAGGATGATAGTTTTAAGATTGAAAAAGAAACTGATGAATACCTAAGTGCACCATTTGATGATAGTGAGTTTAATAGTGAGAATTTTGATCCCGAGAGTGATATTGCTTTAATTGAACAATCTTTGAAAATGGACTCATTTTCACTCTCTTCGAAGGATCATGTTGATGTTCCTAAGGCACAATTTTCAATTGAAGAGCCTTTGATTCCTAACTTCACACTGAGTAAGGTTAGTGACTATTCATGTGATAAGTTCATCGATGAACTTTTTGCTATCATTGATCCACTTCCACGGGGAAGTGAAGATGTTTCTGATCTCGAGATCGAACGTGATTCTCATGTTTTACCTACCATTCTCGAGGAATTCTCCGATGAATTTCCTTCTAATGAGAGTGATGATCTTCTATCCGAGTGTGATACGCTTGATACTTTATCGGATATTTCTTGTGATGACAAGATTGATGACACTTTTGTGACCTACTCAAATCCTCTCTTTGAAGCTTTAATGAACGATAATCCATTGTTTCAAGGGGATTTTGAGAGCATCATACCTTCTACATCTCACAACCTTTGTGATGATGATCTTCTCATGAAGGAGGTTGATGAGTTTCTTTATATAGACATTCCTTCGAAATTTGAGGAAGAGTCTAATGACGGTGTTGAAGACTTTTGGTTTGATCACCCGATTTATGATGATGATAATGTTCACCCGGAGGGAGAAATTACTTTTGCTCCAATTATCCTTCCCACTCGCTTTGATCTTAATGTGCGGGTTTTTCATGCGACTCATTTTGAGTACCATGACCCCTTTATTCACATTCCTAAGAGTGATAAGGTCAACAAAGTCATGCAAGTTGATACCACTAGTGTTGAGACTTTTATACCACCATTACCATGTGCTTCATATGATTTAGGATTAGCATGTGGGGGATGACACCGTGTTGTCTATTCTTTTCTCCACCGAGGACGAGGTATTCGACCCCGGAATCGTTGATTTAGGGAAATCTCGGCCATTCACCGATGCAATAATTGAAAGACTTTTTAATCATCTTGGTGCGAGTTTATCTCGGGGATAGTGATTTGTGACTACCATCTCTTTTTGGAGATTTATGTTGGAGTTTTATCCTTTCGTTTGTCATCCGACAACGAGGATGTAATCTTTGACCCCGGCATCGTGCTTTATATTGGATTTCATTCCATTATGCCGGTTTTCACCACTTTCCCTAAGGACCAATAAATGCGGGGATCGAGTCGAGCTCATGACTCGGTGAACAAAAACGAGGTGCCTTGTGGGGGAGTCCCATACATTCTATCTTCTCTCTATTTTCTAACACTAATAAGGCTTGATCTTTCAAGCTCGTGCTCGTGTTTTGTTGTGTTGTGAATCTTAGGTATGGCCCTAATATTTGAAGACTCTCGTGTTCTGTTTTTGCCGGTCCACTTGATCTTCCATTCTTTGAATGCCAAAAAGGGGCACTCTCTCTATCCCTTGATTTTTATCGACTAACGTTTTATCTTGAGGGATAATTAATAAACGGCTTATAGATTTGTGTTCTCTTTCCATGCTAGGAATTTGCATTAGACTCTTCGTGTCTTAGCAAGGGGTTGTTACTCTTGAGCTAAGAAACATTGAGGACAATGTTTGGTTTTAGCATGGGGGAGTCAATCGATATAATCGCTTGCAATTGTTTTTGTCGTGTCTAAACGTAGTTGTTTTTCTCATTTTTCATTAAAATTTTAAATTTTTAGTGTTATTTTTAAGTTTTAATAAATAAAATAAGTGCTTTTGACACGAATGTAGGCTTTCCGTTGGTGAAAATAAAAATAGTTTTTGACTCGACTCGGTTTTTACCTTAGCTTTTCCTTAACGTATTTGAATTAAGTTTTGCTAGGCTTTTATATAGGGAGCTTTAAAACGCGAAAGTCTTAATTCATACGGGTTAAGAACAAGAACTTTTCGCAAGTTCCTATAATTGATCCTAGAAAGTCGTTTATCAAGGGAACTTTAAAACGCAAATTCTAAAAAAAAGTATAAGAAGATGCAAGATCCTATAGATGACTTGAAAACCCAAAACTTTGATTTAATAGGCTATGTATCCATTGATTTCACATTTTTGAAATTTTACAATATGGAGAACAAGAAATGATAGAGTTCAATCATAAGTTTCTAAAATTAACTCTTCTTTGTGCAAGTATTTTTGTGTTTGATTTAATCTCCTCGTATATACTTGCCACACTTAAATAATAATTGCTTAATAAATGAAGTTTTTAGCGGTCTAGGCTTGATATCTTAACTCGTAACTCCTTCTTTTTCTTCCCTTGTAATTAAAGTGAGAACACATTAAGGGTGTCAGCGTCATGGACTTTTGATCATAGGATTGCGGAAATTTGGCTTACTATACATATCATAAAAATAAAGAAGAATAAATAAAAACATGTTCTCTAGGAGCCTTCGGTGGGAGTCATGTAGCACTAACCTTGTCATTAGAGCCTTAGGGTGTATGGAAAGGGGACGTGTTGAATAAAAATTGCTTCATCATCATGAGCCATAAGGTGGGATGGTGATGTCAATTCCCTTATTTTTGTCCAAGGAGCCTTCGGGTGTGGATTTTAAATAAGGAGCACAATTGCATCTTAAAGAGCCACAAGGTGTTATGATGTAGTTGTTGCTAACTCCATTAATAAGGTCATAATTAACTTTGGAGGTTTTATTTTTGCTTTTAAGTAGCCATATTAGCCAAATTTCGGGTCCAGGATTTATCCCTCAAATCGTGTTAAGTTATCCTTGATGTGGGCTTTCTTTAGTGACAACGGTTTTTGAAGTCGAGGTTAGGTTTTGAGTGTTGAGTTTACACCGTTCTTGCCTTCATTTTTGGACTAATAAATATCAAAAATAAGTCAAATGAGCCTTTGGGTGAATGACAAATAAAATCTAGAGATACAATTAAGAATAATAGGAGATTGAGTTTAACACAAATTACTTGTATGAGTTGGTTTAATTTTGGGGCTTATGATTGACAATGATCTTGTTTTTGCACTTGGCATGGAAAAGTGAAAAGTCGAGGACGATGAATCTATTTGAGTTTTATGATCCTTAAAGTTATTTTTCAAATAATGAAAGCAATACATTATGTCTTTGCAAAATAAAGTGTCAAAAGTTGAATAATGGTTTAGTTAGTGTTTTATTTTATCATTGCGTGAGGACACGGCAATTGCTTAGCAAGGGGGAGTTTGATATGAGTGATTTTACTCATATCATTTGTATCTTAAAACGAACAATAAATGCATATTATCATTGAAAAATGCCTTGTATATGCTTGTTTTGTGTTTCATGTCTGTAGGTACCAAAGATAGCAAAAACCGGCAAAACCGACACAAGTTTGAAGAAAAGATCGACAAAGCCAAGATTCGAGTTCGACTTTAGTGGATTTTATAATTATGAAAGAAAGTGGGCCAAGTGGGTCCCACATTGGGAAAATGGGCTTAAAAGCCCATTAATAAAATTTCTTATTCACTTTCCTAACCAAAAGCCCAATAGGCCCAATACCATGTTGATGGACGGATGGAAAAGTTAAAAGCCCAAATCCAATGAGTCATGAGGCGGATGAAGTTTTATATGGGTTTTAGGCCCAAATCATTTCAAAAAGAAAATAAACAAGGAACGGATGTGTTAAATTTTGGGCTTCAAGCCCATGGCTTCTCACAAATAAATAAACATTGGACGTGAAAAGTTAAAGTCAATCACACGTTTTTATTTAACCTACCTCACAACCACTCATAAGTCATTCACAACCACTCACACACAATAAATTAAACCCCTCGTTACAACCTATGTCCTTCTTCCCCATAACCCAAATAACCAGTAACAACTTTTTACCCTAGCCACTATTCACCACAAAACCCTAATTAATGAATCACTTAAATAAATTGGGGCTTTTTGTCCCATGTGTGATTCAAGCATGGGGGAATTAAATCCCGCAAGTTTTCGGAAGGCAGGAGTGGGAGAGAATGGAGACGTGGCAACCATCTATTGGAGATTACACCTCATCATCACCAACCTACCAATCACTTATGGACACCTCAACATCCAAGAAGCACAACTAGCACAAACGGATGCCACGTTGGCAATCCGTGTGCTAGTGTGTGAATATCCACCCTTGGATGATAACAAGAAAGAGAGAGAAGATCAAGATACCCTTTGGACGGCTAAGATGATGATTTCTGCTCAACAACCTCCCTCAACAGCCTAGGGGGTTGCCTATATAAACCCCCCAAATACTTGTAATCTGCATCACATTTTTACTTTAATGTTATCATGTCAAATTAGATGAAGGAAAGTGTAATTTAATTTTTATCAGTATTGTAATATTTTTAATATATTAATAAAAGTCATTTCGTGTTAAATCTTCGGGTGTGTTTAATTTTCGCATTAAAAATAATTGCATATTTCTTTTATAATCTACTTTGATGTTATAATAGTAAAATTAATTGATTAAGCTGAATTCATAGCTTTGATTGAATAATTAAAGTGAATTTGGGGAAAAGAACTTTTCACTACTGGAAAAGGTCTAGTCAGAAAATCTAGTTTATGATATGCTACTGCTCGGATTCATTAAGGTGAGTCGAGATGATGGTAAATGGTGGTTCGTATGGTGGTTCGTTTAAGTTTTAAGTAGGCTCAGCGCCTCACTTCGTCTCAAAGGAATCTCCAAAATGTTCTATGTTCTTTTTTTTTTAATGATAATGTGTATTGATCTGCTTAAATTAATATGGTTAAGTGAGTTTGTTGTTTTTGAATCTGAGTTTGTATTTGTTTGTTAACTGTTGATTAATGTAGATAAATCTGCTTAAATTTTCAGTTAATGAATTAGTGTGTTTTTCTTATTCATGTGATATGATTGGGGTGTAGTTTGTTAATTTGTTTGGAAGTTTTGAATCTGGTATTTGGTGACTTGGTATATGAGAATGTTAGACTGGAATTTTAGATCAAGGATTCAGTTTGCTTTCTTTATTTTGGATTACTGTATGCTTGTTTTAGTTTCATGATGCTGATTTTCTGATTCAATTTGCTTTTAACAGTCTGTGTCATTGATTGTGTTGTTTTTAGACTGGTGTAATAAGGAGGTTTACTTGCTGCATAGCATTTATTTCATAGCTGAATTTTGCTAGAAGTTTTAAAAGTAGAGGTTGTTTAATTTAGGAGTTCTGATAATGATTTGCTGAATCTTGATAGGAAGCTGTATGATATTAACTGTTATGCATCCTGCTATTTTGATGACTGTTCTTTTGAAAAAGATTATGTTATGAAATATGAATGTAGATTTTGCTGATGTGATTGGGTTTGATACGCTTTTCAGCTTTATTTACTGCTTAATTTAGTTCCTGTTTGCAGATAGATTTCTTTAATCTGTTATAAGTTGCATCCTGTTAGCATTTCTAAAAGTTTTATTTGTTTAGCTAATTTAGTTTTTAATCTGTTTATGATGTGCTTTTTATTGAACTTTTTGCTGAATTTGTTTACTCGTTTTTGCTGATTAATAGTGGTATTGCTGAGTAGCATTTGCTATCAGATTCAACTGCTCTGATAAGCAATCAAAACTGATTCCTATCAGTTACCAACAAAAGAATCACCAAATATACAAAAGTCACATCCTGTGATTTAGCTTAAACACTTTTACTGTAAAAAATAATTTAGCAAAAATGTCCCCATCAGGACTTGAACCTATGACCTCCTGGTCATGGTTCACACGCTTTAACCAGCTGAGCTCCTTGCTCTTTTATGTTTAATTTCTGTATAAGTTGTTATTATAGCATTGTAATTTGGCTGGCAGTTTAAAGAATTAAACGTTTTCTATAGAATTTACTTTCTTTTGATAAATTTCTTTTTAAACGTTTATATTATTTTATAAAAAGTTTAGTTTTAATTTAAATTTCAATTAAATTAGTTTTTAAATATTAGATTAAATATAAAAAAAATTAAAAAAATAAAATAAAAATAAAATAAAAATGTTTTTATTAATTTTAAAAGTTAAATTAGTTTTAAAATATTAGATTATTATTATTTTAGGTTTAAATAAAAATGGTTTCAAGAATAGATTTTATTTAATAAAAAGTAAAGTAGATTTTAAGTAGATTTTAAAATAGAGTAAGTGGTATTTTAATTAAATAGATTAATTTTTATAGATTTTTAAATAGTTAAATTTTTAAATAGTTTTAAATTTAAAGTAATTGTTTTTAACTTTTATCTAATTTGGGGGTTTACGATTCATGCACTTTAGGATTAAAATAAGTTTTAAATTTGTAGACTTTAATTTTAGTTTAAAAACCGAAAATCAATTCAAATCAATTGTCCAAATCGAATCAAAACGTCTCAAATTCACACGATCTTCGTGTACAACGAACTTGGTTCATCCACGTGTTTAATTAAATCTGTCTTTGGTAATTTTAGTCTATTACTTTTTCCTAAAGGTAATTTTCTAATTTACCCTATAACGTATCTTAATTATCACCTATTGTTGTAGAGATGGCCGATAACCGAACAATGGAGGAATTGCTCCGTGCACCCACCGAAGGGTATGGGGAAGCAATCGTTGTGCCGGCTATTTTGGCGGATCATTTTGAGATTAAGACGGGTCTTTTATCGCTCATTCATGCCCACCAATTTCATGGCAATGAGACCGATAGCCCCCATTCTCACATTCAGAATTTTCTTCGAATTACCTCGACTCTCAGGTTTAGAGATGTGCCGAATGACGCGATTAAGCTCATGCTTTTTCCGTACTCGCTCGAGGGTAATGCTAAGATTTGGTATGAGAAAGAACCACCGGGTTCGATCTTAACATGGGATGATTTAGTGTCTAAGTTCATGAATTATTTCTTTCCACCATCTAAGACAACACACTTTAAGAACGAGATCACTAGATTTGAACAAAAAGTGCATGAATCGTTTGGGGTTGCTTGGGAAAGATTTAAAGATTTGTTGAGACAATGTCCACACCACGATTTCTCGGAATTGCATCAAATTAATACTTTCTATAATGGGCTTAATATGATTGAACAAGATTCTTTAAATGCCGCTGCGGGTGGTAATCTTTTAAGAAAAACTCCGAGAGACGCGTGGGGTATAATTGAGAATAAGTCTAGAGCACAATATTCACGAAACACACCGAGTGCTTCCAATGTGAATTCGTTTAATATCGAGATTGCTATATTGGACTCTAAGATTGACACGCTTTTGAATGAACTTAGGAAGAATCCTCATGGATCCATTAATATGGTTGAGAATGTTTGTGTATCATGTGGTGGAGCACATCCTAATTATGCTTGTTTAACCACGGGGTTTGATCAAGCTAGTGCTTTTCCCGCGACGGGAACTTATGGCTCCAACGGTCAAGTTCCTCGTCAAAATCATGTTGCTCCACCGGGTTTTCCACCGGTTCAAAATAGGTACAACAATGGAAACAATGGGAATAATTTTAACCGTGGTAACCAAGGGAATTTCAATCAAGGAAATGGGTCTAATGCTAATCAATACAATCAAGGTTTTCAAAGCAATAACCAAAATGATTTATCAAGCTACATCAAAACGAATGAGGCAAATTTGAAAGCTTTTCAAAATAATCTTCAAGGACAAATGGCAACTTTGAAAAATGAGTTTCAAAATACGATTAAAGGCAAAAATAATAAGATTGAGCTTAACCAACAAAGAATTGAACAAAGATTTGAGCAAATGTTTGAGCAAAGTCAAAATCGTTTGCAACAAAATTTGGAAAAAAGTCAAAATAAATTGCTTTCGATGTTTGAGGGATTTATGTCTAAAGCATCATCTTCTTCGGGTTGCTTACCTAGTAATACCATTCCAAACCCGAAGGGAGAGCTAAAGGCCATAACCGTTTATGATGATTGTGATAATTTAGAAGAAGTTGAAGTGATTGAGTTTAATCCTCCACCTAAGGAAACTTTTCTAGATGTCCCCAAGGCTACTTTGAATGTGATTAGTACCTCGGTTTTCTTTGATTTCTTTCCCGAGAAATATAAAGATCCGGGTCATTTCTTGATACCTTATGTTTTCAATGAGCTTGGGGTTTGCAAAGGCCTAGCCGATCTAGGAGCTAGCATTAACTTAATACCCCTAGCCATTTGGAAAACTATTGACTATGCACCACTTAGTACTACTCGAATGATCATTGAGCTTGCTAATGGTACCACCACTCGACCGGTTGGTAAAGCGGAAAATGTCATTTTTAAAGTGGTAAAGTTCTTGTACTTAGCCGGTTTTGCTATAGTTGATTATGAGACCAATCCTCGTGTGCCTATTATTTTAGGAAGACCATTTTTGGGCACGGCTCAAGTTCAAGTTGATATGAGGAAGGAGGAAATTAAATTGTTTTATGGAGATAAAAGTATTGTTTTCAAACCGGAAAAAATTCCGAGATTGGTTCCTAAGAAATTGGAAAGTGTTGAAAAACCTATCTTTGTTGAATCATGTTGTAATATTACCTCATATCCACTCACTCCACACGAGGATGATAGTTCTAAGATTGAAAAAGAAATTGATGAATACCTAAGTGTACCATTTGATGCTAGTGAGCTTAATAGTGAGAATTTCGATCCCGAGAGTGATATTGCTTCAATTGAACAATCTTTGAAAATGTACTCATTTTCACTCTCTTCGAAGGATCATATTCATGTTTCTAAGGCACAATCTTCCGTAGAAGAGCCTTTGATTCCTAACTTCACACCGAGTGAGGTTAGTGACTATTCATGTGATAAGTTCATCGATGAACTTTTTGCTATCATTGATCCACTTCCACGGGGATGTGAAGACGTTTCCGATCTCGAGATCGAGCATGATTCTCGTGTTTTACCTACCATTCTCGAGGAATTCACCGATGAATTGCCTTCTAATGAGAGTGATGATCTTGTATCCGAGTGTGACACACTTGATACTTTGTCGGATATTTCTTGTGATGACGAGAATGACGACACTTTCGTGACCTACTCAAATCCTCTCTTTGAAGCTTCAATAAACAATAATCCATTGTTTCAAGAGGATTTTGAAAGCATCATACCTCCTACATCTCACAACCTTTGTGATGATGATCTTCTCATGAAGGAGGTTGATGAGTTTCTTTATATAGACATTCCTTCGGAATTTGAGGAAGAGTCTAATGACGGTGATGAAGACTTTTGGTTTGATCACCCGATTTATGATGATGATAATGTTGACCCGGAGGGAGAAATTACTTTTGCTCCAATTATCCTTCCCACTCGCTTTGATCTTAATGTGCGGGTTTTTCATGCGACTCATTTTGAGTACCATGACCCCTTTGTTCACATTCCTAAGAGTGATAAGGTCGACAAAGTCATGCAAGTTGATTCCACTAGTGTTGAGACTTTTATACCATCTTTACCATGTGCTTTATATGATTTAGGATTAGCATGGGGGGACGACACCGTGTTGTCTATTCCTTTCTCCACCGAGGTCGAGGTATTCGACCCCGGAATCGTTGATTTAGGGAAATCTCGGCCTTTCACCGATGCAATAATTGAAAGACTTTTTAATCATCTTGGTGCGAGTTTATCTCGGGGAGCATGCTACATCCGTTTAGTGATTTGTGACTACCATCTCTTTTTGGAGATTTATGTTTGAGTTTTATCCTTTCGTTTGTCATCCGACAACGAGGATGTAATCTTTGACCCCGGCATCGTGCTTTATATTGGATTTCATTCCATTATGCCGGTTTTCACCACTTTCCCTAAGGACCAATAAACGCGGGGATCGAGTCGAGCTCATGACTCGGTGAACAAAAACGAGGTGCCTTGTGGGGGAGTCCCATACATTCTATCTTCTCTCTATTTTCTAACACTAATAAGGCTTGATCTTTCAAGCTCGTGCTCGTGTTTTGTTGTTTTGTGAATCTTAGGTATGACCCTAATATTTGAAGACTCTCGTGTTCGGTTTTTGCCGGTCCACTTGATCTTCCATTCTTTGAATGCCAAAAAGGGGCACTCTCTCTATCCCTTGATTTTTATCGACTAACGTTTTATCTTGAGGGATAATTAATAAACGGCTTATAGATTTGCGTGCTCTTTCCATGATAGGAATTTGCATTAGACTCTTCGTGTCTTAGCAAGGGGGTGTTACTCTTGAGCTAAGAAACATTA
The DNA here is from genome assembly GCA_025667525.1 of Glebionis coronaria. Taxonomy (NCBI): domain Eukaryota; kingdom Viridiplantae; phylum Streptophyta; class Magnoliopsida; order Asterales; family Asteraceae; genus Glebionis; species Glebionis coronaria. Next base: position 230,421,608 of record CM046879.1, read on the forward strand.
AGGACAATGTTTGGTTTTAGCATGGGGGAGTCAATCGATATAATCGCTTGCTATTGTTTTTGTCGTGTCTAAACGTAGTTGTTTTTTCTCATTTTTCATTAAAATTTTAAATTTTTAGTGTTATTTTTAAGTTTTAATAAATAAAATAAGTGCTTTTGACACGAATGTAGGCTTTCCGTTGGTGAAAATAAAAATATTTTTTGACTCGACTCGGTTTTTACCTTAGCTTTTCCTTAACGTATTTGAATTAAGTTTTGCTAGGCTTTTATATAGGGAGCTTTAAAACACGAAAGTCTTAATTCATACGGGTTAAGAACAAGAACTTTTCGCAAGTTCCTATAAATTATCCTAGAAAGTCGTTTATCAAGGGAACTTTAAAACGCAAATTCTAAAACTTGAAAAAGTATAAGAAGATGCAAGATCCTATAGATGACTTGAAAACCCAAAACTTTGATTTAATAGGCTAAGTATCCATTGATTTCACATTTTTGGAATTTTACAATATGGAGAACAAGAGATGATAGAGTTCAATCATAAGTTTCTAAGATTAATTCTTCTTTGTGCAAGTATTTTTGTGTTTGATTTAATCTCCTCGTATTTACTTTCCACGCTTGAATAATAAATTGCTTAATAAATGAAGTTTTTAGCGGTTTAGACTTGATATCTTAACTCGTAACTCCTTCTTTTTCTTCCTTTGTAATTAAAGTGAGAACACATTAAGGGTGTCAGCATCATGGACTTTTGATCATGGGATTGCGGGAATTTGGCTTACTATACATATCATAATAATAAAGAAGAATAAATAAAAACATGTTCTCTAGGAGCCTTCGGGTGGGAGTCATGTAGCACTAACCTTGTCATTAGAGCCTTAGGGTGTATGGCGAGGGGACATGTTGAATAAAAATTGCTTCATCATCATGAGCCATAAGGTGGGACGCTGATGTCAATTCCCTTATTTTTGTCCAAGGAGCCTTCGGGTGTGGATTTTAAATAAGGAGCACAATTGCATCTTAAAGAGCCAAAAGGGGTTATGATGTAATTGTTGCTAACTCCATTAATAAAGTCATAATTGACTTTGGAGGTTTATTTTTGCTTGTAAGTAGCCATATTAGCCAAATTTCGGGTCCGGGGATTTATCCCCCAAATCGTGTTAAGTTATCCTTGATGTGGGCTTTCTTTAGTGACAACGGTTTTTGAAGTCGAGGTTAGGTTTTGAGTGTTGAGTTTACACCGTTCTTGCCTTCATTTTTGGACTAATAAATATCCAATAAAGTCAAATGAGCCTTTGGGTGAATGACAAATAAAATCTAGAGATACAATTAGGAATTATAGGAGATTGAGTTTAACAAAAATTACTTGTATGAGTTGGTTTAATTTTGGGGCTTATGATTGACAATGATCTTGTTTTTGCACTTGGCATGGAAAAGTGAAAAGTCAGGGACGATGAATCTATTGGAGTTTTATGATCCTAAAATTTATTTTTCGAATAATGAAAGCAATACATTATGTCTTTGAAAAATAAAATTTAAAAAGTTGAATAAGGGTGTAGTTAGTGTCTTATTTTATCATTGCGTGAGGATACGGCAATTGCTTAGCAAGGGGGAGTTTGATATGAGCTATTTTAGTCATATCAATTATATCATAAAACAACTTAAAAATGCATAAATATTATGAAAATGCCTTGTATATATGTTGTTTGTTGTTTCATGTGTGTAGGTACCAAGTTCGCGAAAACCGGTAAAAACGGCACGAGATTGATGAAAAGATCGAGAAAGCCAAAAGACAAGTTGTTCTTAAAGACGGGATTCAAGTTTTAGGCCAAGTGGGTCCCACGTATGTCTTATGGGCCTGAAAGCCCATATTGAGCTTTGAGATTATTTTGGTAAAATTGATATCCACAAAAAGCCCAAATTCAAATATTAAACGAATGGTTAACTTTGGTGGGTCAAATCCCAAACTGATTAAGAAATACAGATGAGGCCCAATTAATCCCTTTAGGGTTTTGTCACACACGAAAGTTATATAACTTTCTATCCTGTTTCCACAAACGCGTATTTACATTCACCACACACAAACAAAATAAATAAAACGTTATTTCACCCACTCTCTCACCAAATAAACGTCCCACACATCCACCCACTTACAGTCACACGTTTTCACATACACACAATAAAAAAATGGTTTCGATACTCTATATGTTTCTTTCTTCTTCACCCCAAAAATTACCAGTCATTACTATTCACAAAAAACCCTAATTAATCTCACCAATAAATCATCAAATTAATAAGGGGCTTTTCACTCACACGAGTGATTCACACATGTGGGTAAATAATCCCCAAAGTTTTAGGAAGAGAGGAGTGGGAGAGAATAGCTATGTGGCAACCGTCTACTGGAGGAAACACCTCACCATTCCCCAATCATCCAATCAAAAGGGGACACCTCATCTTCAAAGAAGCACAACTAGCACACCCGGATGCCACGTTGGCGATCCGTGTGCTAGTTGTGTATTTACATCCGTTAGATCAAGCTTGGAAGAAAGAGAAGAACGAAGATACCCTTTGAAGGGCCAAGATGATTTCTCTGCCTCAACAAACTCCCCTCAACAGCCTAGGGGGTTGGCTATATAAACCCCCAAAATACTTGTAATCATTATTCCAATTTTTCTTTAGAGTTATAATGTTAAAATAGGTTTAGAATAATTTGTATTTCATTTTTAATAGTTTTGTACTCTTTTTCTGAGATTAATAAAAGTGATTTGAGTTTCAAAAGTTCTTATTAATTTACTGCTTTTATTAATTATTCTTGTTATAATCTATTCTTGACATTATACGAATATCGATTGATCAAAGTTAATAAAATAGCTTTGATTGATTAATATAAGTGAACTTGGAATATATTTATCCCTACTGGATAAATAAAATACTGTTTGAGACTCTTGTTGATGATGGTGTTGATTCGAATGGTGAATGGTGATTGATGGTGGTGTCGATTCGGGTTCACAATGTTGTTCAACACAGCCTTCTTCTCAAAGGAATCTCCAAAAGGTTCTATGTTCTTTTCTTTTTAAAGTTAATGTGTATAAATCTGCTTAGTCTAATATGGTTAAGTGAGTTTGTTGATTTTGAATCTGAGTTTGTATTTTGTTTGTTAATTGTTGATTAATGTAGATATATCTGCTTAAATTTTCAGTTAATGTATTAATGAGTTTCTTTTCTTATACATGGGATACGATTGGGTTGCGGTTTGTTATTTTGCTTGGAAGTTTTGAATCTGGTAGTTGTTGACTTGGTGAGTTGTATATGCTTAACTGAGTAAGGTTATTTTAGTGAGTATAATATGCTGATTTTTATTAGAGTTTAAGAGTTAAGATGTATATGGATCTGCATTTTTGAATCTGCTTATACATTTGTTTTAGTCTGATGCTAGTTATTAGACCTGCTGATTGGTAGGATTTAGCTTTATTTTAACGGAAGTATTTGAGTTACATGAGTTAGTCTGCTTTGCCTTTTGATTCCGTTTCGTTACCTGATAAGTGAATTGGTCTACACTATCTGGTTAGGATTTCTATTTTAGATTTGGTTTGAATTTTCTATTGTTCAGATTAAATTTTATATGCTGTCACATTTGTTAAGATAATGAGTTATTGTACGAATTGAATCTGCCCAAATCTGTGAAATGAGTGTCCAGCATTTGATATTTGGCCTGTCACGCGGGTGACCCGGGTTCGATCCCCGGCAGCGGCGCCAAAATTTTTGATGTGATCGTGATAGTATAGTGATAATTAAGATACGTTATAGGTTAAATTAGAAAATTACCTTTAGGAAAAAGTAATAGACTAATATCACCAAAGACGAATTCAATTAAACACGTTGGTGAACCAAGTTCGTTGTACACGGAGATCGAGTGAATTTGAGACGTTTTGTATTGATTTGGACAATCGATTTGAAATGGTTTTCAGTTTTTAAACTAAAATTAAAGTCTACAAATTTAAAACTTAATTTAATCCTAAAGTGCATGAATCGTAAACCCCAAATTATTCATCTAATAGACAATTATTTAAAATCAATATAAAATTTAAACTATTAAAAATTAAACTATTTTAAAATCTATAAATATTAATCTATTTAATGAAAATAACTTTTACACTAATAAAAAAACTATTTAAATTCTACTTAACTTTTTATTAAAAAAAATCTATTTTTTTTTAAACTATTTTTTTATTTAAATCTAAAAATAATAAAATTCTAATTATTTAAAAACTAATTATACTTTTGAAATTAATAAAAACATTTTTTATTTTTAACTACTAAATTAAAAACTAATTAATTTTTATTAATTTAAATCATTTAAATTTAACCAAGTAGGACAAATGTTTAAATTAAAGCTGACAGCAAAATCAATTAATACTATATTTAATACTTAAAAGGAATTTAAACTAAAACGTGGGACTAGCCCAGATGGTAGAGGCGTTCGACCTTGAACTGTGAGGTCACGAGTTCGATCCCCATGGGGGACATATTTTTGGTTATTTAATTTTTTGGACTGTATATCTTTAGTACACAACAGACCAAACACCCCCAATTCAAGGGTGCAGGCCAAATCCTCACAGTAAGAAGAAACAGATAAACAATATAAAATCAGAAATCAATAAAATCTAAATCAATATGGAAACAGTTAACACAAGATCATACGTAATTCAATACCAAATTATGATAAAAATAAAATTCAGTATTCTAGTTTCAATTTGCCAGTGCACAGTCTTTCATCAATTCAGATATTAAATCAGCAGGCAACATAACCTAAGTAAAAGAGGTAATACAAAATAGTAAGCATAACAAAAGAACTACGTGATAACAGAAATACTAATGCTACTACAATCTGTTTGCTCATTCTTACAACAATACCAAGTAGGAGCAGACTCAGATTAACCAATCAAAACGATCAAAGTAAGAATACAACTAAAATCAATCCCAACCCCATTAAACGGCTCAAAATACAACAAACAGATCCCCAAAACTATCATAAGACCTTTAGACTACAAACGCAAACTGAAAAACAAACAGGAAGCACAGTTTAGTTACTCAGATTCACTTGCAGCTAATAGAAAGATTAAGCAACAAAGATCAATAGTAGCAGATTAAAAATAGGACAAAATCAGAACTATATTATGCAGAAAGTTAACAAGACATATTCATGAGCATAAGGCTATAAAAACTCCAACTATAAGACAATTAGAACAGATTAAACTAATCATATAAAACCAGACAAAACGAAATCATATTAAACAGATGAACATCAAACACTGATTAATCTATTGAATATGAAGATTAAACAGAAAATAAACCTTTTGAAGTAACCATTGGGAAGAAGGTTGTGCTGAACAACCTTGTGAATCCGATTCTACACCACCAATCACCATGGAACGAAACATACACCATTCGTCACCACTTTTGTGACCCTCGAACCAACAGTCATTGAACCAACCATCAAGTAACTTTTATTTAAAACTAAACAGTAGGTTTAGTTTTATATCCCAATTTTACTTTTGTATTATTCAATACAAGATATAATTTCAGCTTTATCAAATAACTATGAATATTATAAAAAATAGATTATTAATATAGTAAAGATTACAAAACTAATCGAAAGGAAAAATACAAATACTCCTAATCTAATTTTTGCATAATAACATTAAAGTAAAAAGAGGGATGCAGATTACAAGTATTTTGGGGGTTTATATAGCCAACCCCCTAGGCTGTTGAGGGGAGGTTGTTGAGCAGAAATCATCATCTTAGCCGTCCAAAGTGTATCTTGATCTTCTCTCTTTTCTTGTTATCATCCAAGGGTGGATATTCACACACTAGCACACGGATTGCCAACGTGGCATCCGTTTGTGCTAGTTGTGCTTCTTGGATGTTGAGGTGTCTATAAGTGATTGGTAGGTTGGTGATGATGAGGTGTAATCTCCAATAGATGGTTGCCTTCTCTCCCACTCCTGCCTTCCGAAAACTTGGGGGATTTAATTCCCCCATGCTTGAATCACACGTGGGACAAAAAGCCCCAATTTATTTAAGTTATTTATTAATTAGGGTTTTGTGGTGAATAGTGGCTAGGGTAAAAAGTTGTTACTGGTTATTTGGGTTATGGGGAAGAAGGACATAGGTTGTAACGAGGGGTTTAATTTATTGTGTGTGAGTGGTTGTGAATGACGTATGAGTGGTTGTGAGGTAGGTTAAATAAAAACGTGTGATTGACTTTAACTTTTCACGTCCCAATGTTTATTTATTTGTGAGAAGCCATGGGTTTGAAGCCCAAAATTTAACACATTCGTTCCTTGTTTATTTTCTTTTAGAAATGATATGGGCCTAAAACCCATATAAAACTTCATTCGCCTCATGACTTATTGGATTTGGGCTTTTAACTTTTCCATCCGTCCATCACCATGGTATTGGGCCTATTGGGCTTTTGGTTATGAAAGTGAATAAGAAATTTTATTAATGGGCTTTTAAGCCCATTTTCCCAATGTGGGACCCACTTGGCCCAATTTCTTGCATAGTTATCAAATCCACTAAAGTCGAACTCGAATCTTGGCTTTGTCGATCTTTTCTTCAAACTTGTGTCGGTTTTGCCGGTTTTTGCGATCTTTGGTACCTACACACATGAAACACAAAACAAGCATATACAAGGCATTTTTCAATGATAATATCCATTTATTGTTCGTTTTAAGATACAAATGATATGAGTAAAATCACTCATATCATTAGCCTTAGAGCACTCACTGATCTCAAACGTACTTTCAATCTTCTCCACCCAACGATGAAGTTCTAAAGCTACTCTAGTCCCACGAAATTACGTAGATCCGCACTTCATAAAACTAGCATAAGAACACTCCCTTGGGACTTGTTGTCCTCCAGCATTTCCACCAGCATTGCCACCTTGGCCTTGAACTCTAGCTGCACGATCCGCTTCAAGAGCATTAGCAATCGCCTCTTGAATCGTAGTGTTCCCCGATCAGTTTTCGACTTTGGAGGCATGATCTACACAACCAATAAGAACCCTAGAAGCAGAATTCAGGAATTATATGAGTCTGCTAGCAAGTCTTGGAAATGGTGGTTTGCTTATCAATGTCCTCCAGGATATAAATGGATGCCTAAAGTTAGGACAGAAAATGTGACAACGAGTGTTAGTATGCCTTTAAATATTGTTACGGACACTAATGATTCTACAATCACAACTACTGTGGTATCCAAGTTAGTAAATGCTCCATCGTGTTCTAACTCTTCTGCAGGTGATACAAATAATTCTCTTTATACTAGACTCTGGATGCACGAAGCACATGACGGGTAATCTCAAGCTTCTAATTAACTTCGTGGAGAAGTTCCTGGGTACGGTCCGATTCAGAAATGATCAATTTGCACTGATCCTAGGATATGGAGATTTGGTTCAAGGGAATATCACGATCAAAAGGATATACTACGTCGAAGGGCTCAATCAAAATCTTTTCTCGGTTGGTCAATTCTGTGATGCATATTTGGAAGTTGCTTTCAGGAAGAAGACATGTTTTGTTCGTGATTATGATGGGAATGATTTAATTACCGCTACACGGGGTACTGATCTCTATACTATTTCACTTCAAGATACAACTTCATCAACTCCAATTTGCTTCATGGCTAAAGCTTCAACGACTCAGGCATGGTTATGGCATCAACGTCTTTCTCATCTTAACTTTGATACCATCAACTTGCTTTCCAAGAAAGATATTGTGAGAGGCCTTCCAAGCTTGAAATTCATCAAAGATCATCTTTGTTCTTCTTGTGAGCTTTGTAAAGCTAAATGAAGTAGCTTTAAAACAAAGACTACACCAAGCTCTAAAGGACGGTTAGATCTTCTTCATATAGATTTGTGTGGTCCCATGCATGTTCATAGTATCAATGGGAAGAAATATGTTATGGTAATTATTGATGATTACTCAAGGTATACATGGACTCACTTCTTGAGGTCCAAGGATGAAACACCTGAAATTCTCATCAGCTTCCTTAAACTGATACAACGTGGTCTTCAAGCTCAAGTAAAAATGGTTTGTACTGACAGAGGCACAGAATTTTTGAATTCAACTCTAAGAAACTATTTTGAAGCTGAAGGGATTGAACATGAAACATCTATTGCTCGAACACCCGAACAAAACGGCGTTGTTAAAAGACGAAACCGTACTTTGGTTGAGGCAGCTAGAACATTATTATCCGCTTCAAGACTACCATTATACTTTTGGGCTGAAGCCGTGTCAACCGCATGCTACACACAAAACCGATCCTTAATTATCCCAAGATACGAAAAGACACCATATCATATAATTCATGATCGAGAACCTTCACTCAAACACCTTCATGTTTTTGGATGTACTTGTTACATTATACGAGATGGTGAAAATCTGGACAAGATGAAAGAGTAAGGTGATGCATGTATTCTAGTGGGATATGCAACTCAGTCTAAGGGATATATAGTGTACAACAAGAGAACAAAATTGATAGTCGACACTATTCACATCCGATTTGATGAATTACAAGAAATGGAACTTGAACAAAACAGTTTAAGTCCCGATCCACAACGACAAACTACTTCCGTTCATAACCGCACGGAACTCGGAACTCAAGACCATAGCAATGAACCGTCAAGTTCAAAGCTGGTTCAAGGAAATGTTCGAAGAGCAGATATGACAGTCAACATGACAACTGAAGAGTTGGAAATGTTATATGGACCAATGTATGATGAATATTTCACGGGGGAGAAACATGTTGTATCGAAGTCTTCCGCTATCACTCATGATAAGAATGATGATACCGATCATCGTCAACACACAGATACAACTTCATCTACTTCAACACGAGTTGCTGCAAATTTACCTCCTCAGATTATCACATCAACAATCTCTCCTACAACAGCCACAACTACTGTCATTGCTCCAGAGAACACAAATCAAGTAGACAATGCATTATCTGACGAAGAAGAATTTATCAACCCATTCGGTACACCGGTACACGAATCTGGAGAGTCTTCTTCTCGCCATGTTGATCCGTCAAATATGCATACTTTCTACCAGCGACATCCTTCAACACATCATTGGACCCGAGATCACCCTTTGGTTCAAGTAATTGGAAACCGTTCACAGCCGGTTCGCACAAGACGACAACTTGAAACCGATGGCGATGTTTGTATGTTCGCACTCGCCGTGAGTTCAGCTGAACCGAAAAACATCAAAGAAACCATGGTTGATCCTTCTTGGATTGAATCGATGACGGATGAACTTCAAAAATTTGAAAGACTTAAAGTCTGGGAACTTGTTGACAGACCATACGCTGTAATACCATTAACTCTTCGATGGATCTGGAAAAACAAGTTGGATGAAGAGAACACGATCATCAAGAATAAATCTAGGCTAGTGGCTAAAGGGTATGGACATAAAGAGGGTATTGATTTTGAAGAATCATTTGCACCAGTAGCTCGTATAGAAGCGGTCAGGATTTTCCTTGCTTATGCTGCACATAAGGGATTCATTGTCTATCAAATGGACGTAAAGACGGCGTTTCTTAACGGTCCTTTGAAAGAAAAAGTCTATGTCACGCAACCGGAAGGATTCGTCAATCCTCACTATCGTGAAAAGGTGTATCGTCTCCATAAAGCACTTTATGGACTCAAGCAAGCTCCAAGGGCGTGGTACGACGAGCTCTCGAAATTTCTGGTATCCAAAGGTTTCTCAAAAGGTTCTATTGATCTAACTTTGTTCATTTATAAATATGGGGATGACATTTTGCTTGTGCAGATTTATGTTGATGACATTATTTTCGGGTCTACAAACCAAAAACTTTCAAAATGGTTTAAAAAAGTAATGCACAGCAAATTTGAAATGTCTATGATGGGCGAACTAAAATTCTTTCTGGGAATTCAAGTTCACCAATCTCCATGTGGTATCTTTATCAACCAAGCTAAGTATTGTCAAGAGATAATCAAAAAGCATGGTATGACATCATGTGACCCCGTTGGGACACCATTATCAACCACATCCCTAGATGCTGATTTGGAGGGAGATGCCATAGATCAAACGAAATATTGTTCCATGATCGGCTCCCTCGTGTACTTAACAGCAAGCCGACCAGATATATCACATGCTACGTGTTATTGTACACGATATCAAGCACGACCCACTGAAAAGCACCTCAAGGAGGTTAAACAGATCTTTCGGTACCTTAAGAATACCATTCATTTGGGACTCTGGTATCCGAGGGAAGCCGGTTTCTTTCTAACGGCCTATTCAGATTCTGATCATGTAGGGTGTCTTGATACACGTAAAAGTGCATCTGGTAGTGCACAATTTCTAGGTCAAGATAAGCTTGTGCAATGGTCTTCCAAGAAGCAGGATTGCACGTCACTGTCATCTGCCGAAGCGGAGTATGTGTCTCTATCTGCGTGTTGTGCTCAAGTTATTTGGATGAGAACACAACTCACGGATTATGGCTTCCACTTTGATAAAGTACCTATGTACTGTGACTCAAAGTCCGCCATAGCCATCTCCTGCAATCCGGTACAGTATTCCCGCACGAAGCACATTAATGGCAGATATCACTTCATTAAGGAACAAGTTGAAAGGGGTATTGTTGAACTATACTTTGTTGGAACTGATTACCAATTAGCTGACTTGTTTAGAAAAGCTATTTCTAAAGAGAGGTTTGTGTTTCTAGTTAGGCAAATTGGTATGAGATGTTTGACTCCAGCAGAACTGGAGATTCTGTCAAAGAAGTCTGCTTGATTCATCTATCAAACATCTACATGTAAATAATAATGAAAAAGCAAAATACAAAATTAAAAAAAATCTTTGATAATCCAAAAACATTCTTCTCGACATGTCTTTTAGTATCGATAATATGGACTTGCCTAGAAATGTCGCTCAATAAAGACACGGGTGTGTACATAAAGCTCGAATGAAAGTTGTAAATATTTTTCAAAACATGTCATTTCTATCTTTTATAAAGGAAATTGTCTCTTTTGGAAAATATTTCCAACAACGGTTAGAGCAATCTATCTTAGGTTGAGCTTGTCACAAAACATTCAACGTTTTGAGCTCAACACAATGGCTTGTAATCACTTTCAGATTGCAACCCGGATCTATATTCACGGGGGAGTGTACGCTTTAGTGCCCTTACCCTCAGCAAAAGAAGAGAAATATTCTTACACTTGAGTGGATTTGTCAAGACATCCAAAGTCTAAGAACTCAAATTTATGCTTTAGAAAAACCTTTTCGCAAAAAGAATTGATTTTTCAAAAAGCGTTGAACACAATTTTTTCAAGAATTTCTCAATGATATTCAAAATCTTTCAAAAATTGTGTGTTCAACAACTCCTATCCTCAAAAGATTAATGTGGATCATAAGAGGGGGAGCGTTCCAAATTCATTCTAGTTTGACACATTCTTCTCCCTAATATTTTCAAGACTACTTTTAAAAATATATTTTAATCAAATTTGGTATCTCTAATATCAAAAGATTTTATATATTAGAGATAGGGGGAGAAAATGTGATTAAAATGTGATCTAAAGACTCAAGCACTCATGGTTTCGATCAAAAACCCACAACATCTTTAATTCACGACATTATAGGTGTCAAAAGGGTGGTTAGGTTTAAGTCCTATGATCCAACCAGAACCAGAGGGATCTTCCCAGGGACAATTCAATAGATTATTAGAAGTCCTTAGGAAAGATGGAGTAGAATGTGAACGAAGCTGAATGCTGACTAAGTTCTGATACTAGCACTAGAATAATCACAACAAGGTGCTAGTAATGATGTCTTGGTAAGCATTGAAGGGGTTGAAGAATGAAAAAGAAATGTAAGGATAAATGGTGTAAACAAAGAAGCCCTCCATACAACTTAGGCAGAAACTGGGTCAACGCATCATGAAGAAAACATATCATGGACCCAGTGATGTATTGCACAACCCCTCCCCAACTGACTCAGGCTTCTCTCAAAAGAAGTTTGTTTTATTGTCACGGAGATCAAAATGACTTCTATTGACTTTCTCACTCCGAGATAGTTGATATTGAATAGGTGGCATCTGCTCCAGCCTCCGACCACTAAAAGTGCACAAATCGAGTCTAGAGCCAAGAGATCAATCAAATCTCGTTAGGACACACGGATGACGATCATGAGAGTCCTACGCTATATCCTTGCGATATTGCTAGAACACTCAGAGTGATACTACTTAGTAGTCACAATGATGAGTGGAAATCCTTCTAGTGTTAACATCAAACAGCACTGCGGTAGGTCATGTGTAAGATTCTTTATGAATTAAACATATGTAAAACTGAAAAGCAACAATGGTTTGTTTCTTTATCGATCAAACTCGTTTCAGGTTTCTACGCAATATCTTTATGGTCTTGCCAGAACATTCAGAGTGATATTTATCAATATTCACAGTGATGAATGGAAATCCTTCTAGCGTCAACATCAAACAGCGCTACGGTAGGTAACTTGCGAGATTCTTATGAATCAAGCTTGTGTCAACTGGAAAGCAACAATGGTAAGATTCTTAATGAATCAAACTTGTTCCAGGATTTTGAATTGACGACTTTAATCAAGCGGATATTTATCCAACTGATTCACTCTTTATGTTCGCAGTCTTACTTTGAGACGGTCGAGTAAAGAGAACGGCTAGTACAGTCGCGAAACCCTGTCAAGGAGATTCTTAATTGAATCTACCTAATCACAGGTACGATATTTAAATATCGTGTAACGGTCTTCACCTACCGGAGGTAAAACGCTACCGATTAAGGTCAAATGTCAAATCCATTTAGTCCATGTCTATGTTTTGTCTCAAGAAGGTGATGTTAGGGTGTACATAGCAAAGTCAAAGATTTAAAACCACATACTCATGCCCAAAGACATTCAACAATCAAGAAAGCTAAAGTCTTCTGCAACTATGATGATTAAAATCTTCCTTAACAATTAATGTAGAGGAATGACCTCTATTCAAAGGAGATTGTTAGCAAGCTTTTAAGATTTTGCAAAGTATGAGCATATGGATAAAGACACAAGATCGCAAGATGGCAAAGACAAGTCAAGGAAAATTTGAAGATCTCAAGTTTAAAGACAAAGTCGAAAGACAACAAAAAAGGCTCAAAGATCACATCAGGAAGGAACAACACTACTATTACACGTTCATGACTCATTTATGACGAAATTCATAATCTCCATTGAACTCCAAATATCGAAGAGGAATGACCTCACATTGGGGGAGATTGTTAACCTTAAAATATTGAGTCAAACAAGAATGTTCGGTCATAGGTTTATTTTGTAATATTTATTAGAACGTTGTAATAGTTAGTTAAAATAGTCGTGACATTACGGGCTTGATGGTTAGCTTAAAAGGCCTCTTTCAAGGTACTAAGCATTTATTCAAGCCCGGCCCAAAACAATATAGTCCATTAGAGAGCCCGCATGTGGGTGGACTATATAAGCACCCTCCTAGCATGTTAGGAGGGTGGAGGTTCTCATTTTCTTAATCTAATTTCACCAAGTTTATCACCTCCTTCTCTCTACTTTCTCTCACTACTTTCTCTCTCTAGAAATCTTTATTCTTTTCATCTATTTTCTATCTTTAATCATCAAATAACATGGGACAACAATTGTTGTTCCCTAATTTATTCACTTCACCATGGTTGATTAATAGAAAATAGATGAAAAGAATGAATATTTCTAGAGAGAGAAAGTATTGAGAGAAAGTAGAGAGAAGGTGGAGAAACTTTGTGAAATTAGATTAAAGAAAAAATGAGAACATCCACCCTCCTAACATGCTAGGAGTGTGCTTATATAGTCCACCCACATGTGGGCTATCTAATGGACTATATTATTTTGGGTCGGGCTTGAATAAATGCTTAGTACCTTGAAAGAGGCCTTTTAAGCTAACCATCAAGCCCGTAATGTCACGACTATTTTAACTAACTATTACAACGTTCTAATAAATATTACAAAATAAACCTATGACCGAACATTCTTGTTTGACTCAATATTTTGAGGCTAACAATCTCCCCCAATGTAAGGTCATTCCTCTTCGATATTTGGAGTTCAATTGGAGATTATGAATTTCGTTATAAATGAGTCATGAACGTGTAATAGTAGTGTTGTTCCTTCATGATGTGATCTTTGAGCCTTTGTCGTCGTCTTTCGACTTTGTCTTTAAACTTGAGATCTTCAAATTTTCCTTGACTTGTCTTTTCCATCTTGTGATCTTGTGTCTTTATCCATATGCTCATACTTTGCAAAATCTTAAAAGCTTGCTAACAATCTCCTTTGAATAGAGGTCATTCCTCTACATTAATTGTTAAGGAAGATTTCAATCATCAGAGTTGCGGAAGTCTTTAGCTTTCTTGATTGTTGAATATATTTGGGCATGAGTATGTGGTTTTGAATCTTTGACTTTGCTGAGTACACCGTAACGCCACCTTCTCGAGATAAAACATAGACACAGACTGAATGGCTTTGACATTCGTCCTAAATCGTTAGTGTTTTACCTCCGGTCGGTGAAGACCGTTACACGATATTAAATATCATACCTGTGATTAGGTAGATTCAATTAAGAACCTCCTTGACAGCGTTTCACGGCTGTACTAGCCGTTCTCTTTACTCGACCGTCTCAAAGCAAGACTATGAACGTAAAGAGTGAATCAATTGGATAAATATCCGCTTGATTAAAGTCGTCAATTCAAAATCCTGGAACAAGTTTGATTAATTAGGAATCTTACCATTGTTGCTTTCCAGTTGACACAAGCTTGATTCTTAAGAATCTCGCAAGTTACCTACCGTAGCGCTGTTTGATGTTGACGCTAGAAGGATATCCATTCATCACTATAAATATTAATAAATATCACTCTAAATGTTCTGGCATGACCATAAAGATATTGCGTAGAAACCTGAAACGAGTTTGAATCGATAAAGAAACAAACCATTGTTGCTTTTCAGTTTTACATATGTTCAATTCATAAAGAATCTTACACATGACCTACCGCAGTGCTGTTTGATGTTAACACTGGAAGGATTTCCACTCATCATTATAAATACTAATTAGTATCACTCTGAGTGTTCTAGCAATATCGCAAGTATATAGCGTTGGAATCTCTTGATCTTCATCCGTGTGTCCTAAAGAGATTTGATTGATCTCTTGGCTCTAGACTCGACTTGTGCACTTTTAGTGGTCGGAGGCTGGAGCAGATGCCACCTATTCAATATCAACTATCTCGGAGTGAGAAAGTCAATAGAAGTCGGGTTGATCTCCGTGAAAATAAAACAAAATTCTTTTGAGAGAAGCTTGAGTCAGCTGGGGAGGGGTTGTGCATTACATCACTGGGTCCATGATGCGTTGTCTTCATGATGTGTTGATCCGGTTTCTGCCTAAGTTGTATGGAGGGCTTGTTTGTTTACACCCTTTATCCTTACATTTCTTTTTCATTCTTCAAACCCTTTAATGCTTACCAAGACATCATTACTAACACCTTGTTGTGATTCTTCTAGTGCTAGCGTCAGTACTTAGTCGGCATTCGGCTACGTTCACATTCTACTCCATCTTTCCTAAGGACTTCTAATAATCTATTGGATTGTCCCTGGGAAGATCCCTCTGGTTCTGGTTGGATCATAGGACTTAAACCTAACAACCCTTTTGACACCAATAACGTCGTGGATTAAAGATGTTGTGGGTATTTAATTGTAACCATGAGTGCTTGAGTCTTTAGATCACATTTTAATCACATTTTCTCCCCCTATCTCTAATGTATAAAATCGTTTGATATTAGAAATACCAAATTTGATTAAAATATATATTTTAAAAAATAGTCTTGAAATTTTTCGGGAGAAAAATGTGTCAAACTTGCATAAATTTGGAATGCTCCCCCTCAAAATTTGATCCAATGGAATTGTCATTACAAGGATATGATCCACATTAAACTTTTGAGGATAGGAGTTGTTGAACACACAATTTTTGAAAGATTTTGAATATCATTGAGAAATTCTTGAAAAAATTGTGTTCAACACTTTTTGAAAAATCAATTCTTTTTTGGTGAAAAGGTTTTTCTAAAGCATAAACTTGAGTTCTTAGACTTTGAATGTCTTGACAAATCCACTCAAGTGTAACAAGATTTCTCTTCTTTTGCTGAGGGTAGGTCACTAAAGCATACACTCCCCCGTGAATATAGATCCGAGTTGCAATCTGAAAGTGATTACAAGCCATTGTGTTGAGCTCAAAATGTTGAATGTTTTGTGACAAGCTCAACCCAAGATAGATTGATCTAGCCGTTGTTGGAAAAATTGTCCAAAATATACATTTTCCTTTAAAAAATAGAAATGACATGTTTTGAAAAATATTTACAACTTTCATTCGAGCTTTATGTACACACCCGTGTCGTTATTGAGCGACATTTCTAGGCACGTCCATATTATCGATACTGAAAGACATGTCGAGAAGAATCTTTTTGGATTTTCAAATATTTTTTTAATTTTGTATTTTGCTTTTTCATTAATATTTACATATAGATGTTTGATAGATGAATCAAGCAGGCTTCTTTGCCAGAATCTCCAGCTCTGCTGGAGTCAAACATCTCATACCAATTTGCCTAACTAGATACGCAAACCTATCTTTCGAAAGAGCTTTTGTAAACAAGTCAGCTAATTGGTCATCAGTTCCAACAAAGTAAAGTTCAACAATACCCTTTTCAACTTGTTCCTTAATGAAGTGATATTTGACATCAATGTGCTTCGTGCGGGAATGCTGTACCGGATTGTAGGAGATGGCTATGGTGGACTTTGAGTCATAGTACATAGGTAATTTATCAAAGTGGAAGCCATAATCTGTGAGTTGTGTTCTCATCCAAAGAACTTGAGCACAACACGCAGATAGAGACACATACTCCGCTTCGGCTGATGACAGTGATGTGCAATCCTGCTTCTTGGACGACCATCCCACAAGCTTATCCTAACCTAGAAATTGTGCTCCACCAGAAGTACTTTTGCGTGTATCAAGACACCCTGCATGATCAGAATCTGAATAGGCTGTTAGAAAGAAACCGGTTTCCCTCGGATACCAGAGTCCCATGTGAATAGTATTCTTGAGGTACCGAAAGATCCGTTTAACCTCCTTGAGGTGCTTTTCTGTGGGTCGTGCTTGATATCATGCACAATAACACGTAGCATGTGATATATCTGGTCGGCTTGCTGTTAAGTACATGAGGGAGCCGATCATTGAACGATATTTCGTTTGATCTATGGCATCACCCTCCATATCAGCATCTAGGGATGTGGTTGATAATGGTGTCCCAACGGGGTCACATGAGGTCATACCATGCTTTTTGATTATCTCTTGACAGTACTTAGCTTGGTTAATCAAGATACCACTTGGGGATTAGTGAAGTTGAATTCCTAGAAAGAATTTTAGTTCACCCATCATAGACATTTCAAATTTGTCAGTGCATTACTTTTTCAACCCATTTTGAAAGTTTTGGGTTTGTAGACCCAAAAATAATGTCATCAACATAAATCTGCACAAGCAAAATGTCATCCCCATATTTATAAGTGAACAAAGTTAGATCAATCGAACCTTTTGAGAAACCTTTGGATACCAGAAATTTTGAGAGCTCGTCGTACCACGCCCTTGGAGCTTTCTTGAGTCCATAAAGTGCTTTGTGGAAACGATACACCTTGTCAGGATAATGAGGATTGACGAATCCTTCCGGCTGCATGACATGGACTTCTTCCTTTAAAGTACCATTAAGAAACGTCGTCTTTACGTCCATTTAATAGACAATGAATCCCTTATGTACAGCATAATCAAGGAAAATCATGACCGCTTCCATTCGAGCTACTAGTGCAAATGATTCTTCAAAATCAATACCCTCTTTCTGGCCATACCCTTTAGCCATTGGCCTAGATTTATTCTTGATGATCGTGTTCTCTTCATCCATCTTATTTTTCCAGATCCATCGATGATTTAATGGTATTACATTGTATGGTCTGTCAACAAGTTCCCAGACTTTAAGTCTTTCAAATTGTTGAAGTTCATCCGTCATCGATTCAATCCAAGCATGATCAGCCAATGCTTCTTTGATATTTTTTGGTTCAGTTGTACTCACAGTGAGTGTGAACATACAAACATCACCATCGGTTTCAAGTTGTCGTCTTGTACGAATGTGCTGTGAAGGGTTTCCAATTACTTGAACCAAAGGATGATCTCGGGTCCAATGATGTGTTGAAGGATGTCGTTGATAAAAGGTATGCATATTTGACGGATCAACGTGGCGAGTAGAAGACTCTCTAGTTTCGTGTACCGGTGTACCGAATGGGTTGATAAATTCGTCTTCGTCAGATAATGCATTGTATGCTTGATTTGTGTTCTCTGGAGCAATGACAGTAGTTGTGGATGTTGTAGGATCGACTGTTGAAGTGACATTCTGAGGAAGTATATCTGCAGCAACCCGTGTTGAAGTAGATGAAGTTGTATCCTTTTGTTGACGATGATCGTTATCATCATTATTATCATGAGTGACAGCGGAAGACTTCGATACAACGTGTTTCTCCCCCGTGAAATATTCATCATACATTGGTCCATATAACATTTCCAACTCTTCAAGTGTCTTGTTGACTGTCATATCTGCTCTTGGAACATTTCCTTGAACCAGCGTTGAACTTGACGGTTCCTTGTTGTGGTCTTGAGTTCTGAGTTCCATGCGGTTGTGAACAGAAGTCGTTTGTCGTTGTGGATCGGGACTTAAACTGTTTTGTTCAAGTGCCATTTCTTGTAATTCATCAAATCGGATGTGAATAGTCTCGACTATCAATTTTGTTCTCTTGTTCTACACTCTATATCCCTTAGACTGAGTTGCATATCCCACTAGAAAACATGCATCACCTTTCTCTTTCATCTTGTCCAGATTTTCACCATCTCGTATAATGTAACAAGTACATCCAAAAACATGAAGGTGTTTGAGTGAAGGTTTTCGATCATGAATTATGTGATATGGTGTCTTTTCGTGTCTTGGGATAAATAAGGATCGATTTTGTGTGTAACATGAGGTTGACACGGCTTCGGCCCAAAAGTATAGTGGAAGTTTTGAAGCAGATAATAATGTTCGAGCAGCCTCAACTAAAGTACGGTTTCGTCTTTCAACAACGCCGTTTTTTCGGGTGTTCAAGCAATAAATGTTTCATGTTCAATTCCTTCAGCTTCAAAATAGTTTCTCGGAGTTGAATTCAAAATTATGTGCCTCTGTCAGTAAGAACCACTTTTACTTGAGCTTGAAGACCACGTTGTATCAGTTTAAGGAAGCTGATGAGAACTTCGGATGTTTCATCCTTGGACCTCAAGAAGTGAGTCCATGTGTACCTTGAGTAATCATCGACAATTACCATAACATATTTCTTCCCATTGATTCTATGAACACGCATGGGACCACACAAATATATATGAAGAAGATCTAATCGTCCTTTAGAGCTTGGTGTAGTCTTTGTCTTAAAGATACTTCGTTTAGCTTTACAAAGCTCACAAGAAGAACAAAGATGATCTTTGATGAATTTCAAGCTTGGAAGGCCTCTCACAATATCTTTCTTGGAAAGCAAGTTGATGGTATCAAAGTTGAGATGAGAAAGACGTTGATGCCATAACCATGCATGAGTCGTTGAAGCTTTAGCCATGAAGCAAATTGGAGTTGATGAAGTTGTGTATTGAAGTGAAATAATGTAAAGATCAATACCCCGTGTACCGGTAAGTAATTCATTCCCATCATAATCACGAACAAAACATGTCTTCTTTCTGGAAGCAACCTCCAAATATGCATAAAAGAATTGACCAACCAAGAAAAGATTGTGAGTGAGCCCTTCGACGTAGTATACCCTTTTTATCGTTATATTTCCCTAAACTAAATCTCCATATCCTAGGGTCGGTGCAAATTGATCATTTCCGAATCGAACCGTTCCAAGGAACTTCTCCACGAAGTTAATTAGAAGCTTGAGATTCCCCGTCATGTGCTTCATGCATCCAGAGTCCAGTGTGAAAAGAATTATTTGTATCACCTTCAGAAGAGTTAGAACACGATGGAGCATTTGCTAAATTATATATCACAGTAGTTGTGATTGTAGAATCATTAGTGTCCTTAGCAACATTTAAAGGCATACTAACACTCGTTGTCACATTTTCTGTCCTAACTTTAGGCATCCATTTATATCCTGGAGGACATTGATTAGCAAACCACTATTTCCAAGACTTGCTTGTAGACTCATATAATTCCGTAATTCTGCTTCTAGGGTTCTTAGTGGTGGTTGCACGAGAATGGTTCACTGTGCGTTTGGGTTTACTAGCACCAATAGGCATCGTAGCTTGCTTCTTAGTTCTAGTATCTACGCCTTTGACATTATTGATAGCACACATATAATGATTAGCATTAGCACATTTTCGACATTTGACACAAAAGAATTTCACATTCATAGCATTCAAATCGTCATTACACGCGATTACAGACTTTTTATTCTTAAAAACATTCAAATTCCTAGGGCGTTCTTCTACTTCCTTCATCTTCCCTTGACTCTTGTGTTTCCAGACCTTATCATTCACTTGAGTGCTCTTAAGCTGAGGTCGGCTAACACTAGCAATGGATACTACTCCTGTAGTAGAAGACACACGAATATTAGTGTTTCTAGAAGTCTGAGGCGAGTGACTAACTTTGTTTGTGAGTTTAGTGGTCATTCTATACATCCCTGGTTTAATCACATTATTGTGCTTAATGCTTGGTGCTACAATATTCCTTATTGGTTGAGTATGTGGTGACCTTTCCTTTCCATCCATCTTGGGGGAAAACACAGGTTTTGCAAATGAAGAATTTGATAAAGCAAATGGTTTTCCCTAGATAGAGGATCTATTCACTTTAGAGGCTTTAGGTTGTCTAACAACAGGTTTCTTAACGCTAGGTTCCACAACTTTCCCACCCATCTTCGCAACGAGTTTCTTCATCTCTGCTATTGTTATGTCTTTTTCTTGTAACTGGGCTTTCAAATTTGAAATATCGAGACTTTTTTCGTTTAGTAATCGACATGACTCAGATAATTTTACTTCCAAAGGTGTATCATTTGAAAAACTGCCAACTTTCTTTTGCAAAGCAAGTTCAAGTGAGTGATAATTTTTTTGAAGATAATCATATGTATGTTGAAGTAACGAAAACTCTTTTTGGTCAACTTTATTCGAAAGCTCGGTTTCAAGACGTTCACACTCTTTAACTTGATCAAGATATTGGCATGCAACATCAGAATATTCATCAATATCATCACAAGATGTAACATAAGCACACATAATATCTTTTAAGAGACATTCATGTAAGAGTAGATCATATGTTGTAGAAAACTCGTCTCTTTCAGGTTGATTGTCGTTCACGTCTTGTTCAAGAGATTCCACATATTTCAAATCATCAAACATTTCTTACTTTATTTGTGTTTAAAATTCCAAAATATGTTTTTGCGTTCTTTCCGCAAGCGGGATCAAAATACTTTTCACAAGCACAGTTACATCGTGAGGAATCTTTGTCTCTTTTCGGAAGTTCACGTTTTTTCCAGTCATCATCAACAACCTTTATGAAATTTTCAATGTTACTCTTGAGAATACTAAGTGCTTGCTTACTCTTGCTTACAGAAGCTTTAAATGGCAAGTATTCAATAAATTTTAAAAAATTAGTTTTCTTAGTGGCAAAAGCTTGTCTCCATTTAATTCTTATTTGTTCACATTCGAAAAATATTTGCTTACGAGTTTTCTGTGTTTGCGGTTTGAAGAGACCATAAAGACTGTTTTTATAAGCATAATTATATGGTTTAATGAATTCTTTATTAACTTTTGGTCTACTCTATTCTTCAAAATCGTTTGTCTCTTCACTATCGGGCCTAACAACAAGACAATCAAGATCGGTCCATTGGGACTCATCAAGATATAAGTGTTGATTCGCAGACTGAGCTTGCTCCAGAGACTTAGGATTTGCAAAACTAGGTCTATCCTTGAAAAACGAACGAGGTGCCAACATTCTCATGGTTTGAATTGATTGATTCGTTTTGTACACAATTTTCTTGTAAAAATCAAGTTGAGTTTCAAGTTTCACCATTTTGTCGATGTCATTCGCTTGTTTAGTTTTCAAATCCTTTTCCATCTTTTCAACCACAGCTTTCTTTTCATTAACAAGTTTAGTTTTATCCCCTTGAAGAAAACCATTTACTTGAGTTAGCTCATTGACTTTTGTGGTAGCAAGATACGTTTTGTGACGTTCAGTACTCAAAGAGGTGTTATAATTACGTTTCTCTTGTTCTAGAAGCTTAAGAGTTTCGTTATATTTCTGTTGATAATCGTCCTTTTTGATGTTAACTAAACACCCTTTGTACCCCTAAACCTCATTGGTCTTTTGAAGAAGCTGAGCTCTATAGCTATCAATGGTCTCACTAGATTTAATTAGAGCAGCTTTGCATTCTTCAAAATTTTGAGTGAGCGTAGCGTTTGCCTTCTTTAATTGCTTTTGACTCTTTCTAGTTTCTTTGGCATCTTTTTGTAAAGAAGCAATTAAGTTAGCAAGCGTAATACGCTCCTCGTCATCATCATACTCATTTGCATGTTGATCATCCTCAGACTCATTATTGCACATGTCTGATGAATCGGGTGTGGTATTGCTATCAACCGTTTCCATCATACGTGTGTCATTAATGGCTTTGGGTAGCTCAGAATGCTCATGAATATTACCAGACACATTATATTCCTCTTTAGTGTGTACCTTATCGATTGGGTCAGTATCAAAGATAGGACCATTGTCATCTTCAGTGACATTGAGAACTTCTTCAACCTTTGCCATGTACGAGTAACAAGGTTGCAGAAATCGCTAGGCGCTATTGAGGCGGTCGACGACCTTCGAGACGGAATTCATCTAGGCGGCGCCTAGGCGGATTGGAATTTTATGCATATAAATATTATAAATAATATGTATAACATAAAAAATAATTCTAATTTCAAATAATTCGAAGTTCTTGCATAATAGACAAATAAAACATAACAATTTAAGTGCTCAAAACTTCAAACGTGAACATATAATTCGATTGGTTCCATTTTCATACGAAAAAACCATTACTTTATATTTATAATCATTCATTTATCTATTAATTTAAGATGTTAGGTTAAAATAAATATGGGCACTATACATTAGAAAGAAACCCTTTAATTTTTAGTAAAAAAATATTGACTTTTTGTTGACTTTCTTGACTTTTTTGACCGCCTAGCTCCTAGGCGGAGTATGACCGCCTAGCGCCTAGGCGCCACCTAGGCCTTGTTTTACAACATTGACGATTAATGTGCTTCAAGTTCCTGGTCGGAGGCTTCATCATCAGTATCATCAAGCATTGCTCCTTCCTCAGCCAACAGTTTAACCCCAGCTTCCATCTTCTTGCATAGCAGCATCTTTTCCTTATGATAGCCAGAGTCCCTAACCCGTTTCGGCTTCCTACATTCCTTTTTCATATGCACATAGCCTTGACAATTAAAGCACTGAATCCCACTTTGCTGAACCACTGGAATACCAACAGTTTCCCTATTCCCAACAGTAGTAGCAATCCTCTGAGTATCATACTTAGCATTTTGTCGATCATACCTTGCAGAACCCTCAACATGTGTTAGATTACGTCGATCATACCTAGGAGGACTTTCATCACGTTGACGTGTGTCATACCTTCGAGGACTCTCAACATATTGGTTCCTTGTATTAGATGATTTTCGAAGATTGTTGTTGGTGGGTTTGAATATTTTCTTGTAGGTCTTCATAATGAAAGCAATTTGTTGCTTCATTTCCTTATCCTTCTAAGCAAGTTCTTTATCACTGTCCTCTTCAGATGATGGCTCAGGTGATGGTGATTGTGCTCTTGGTTCTTTGTCACGTGATCGTGTGGGAGCAGAATACTTAGATGAAGTGGAGTATCTTGGTCAGGAGGATGTAGTGGAGTACCTTGGTGAGGAGGATGTAGTGGAGTATGACTTTGGAGCACGAGAGAGATGATCTTGAACGTGTTGAGTGGTAGACACCAAAGCAAGTGGATTGGCAGTCTTTGCTATCCTTTCAGCTCGAAGTTCATTCGCCTCATTTTGAAATTGTTTCAAAATGTCTAAGAGCGTGTGATAGTTGACCTCGTCTAACTTACTCTGTTGTTTCACCAAAATTACGAACCGTGTCCACTCTGGTTGAAGTTGCTGTAGAAATTGCACATTGACTTGCATAGTGGAGACTTGCAAATTGTTTCTTGTCATGTCATTCATCATCTTGTAGAACCTTCAGTAGTATGAATCAGTTGATTCCCCATCCATTGAAGTAAACTTTACAAAATTCCAAAACAAGTTAGTTTTGACATCTTTCTTATTAAGTGATTCTCCTTGTTGTAAGCGTTCAATGGCAAACCACATCTCTTTAGCAGTAGAGCATGCGTCAACTGTTGAGTAAATATCATCCCCAATCCCACTTAGAATCAAATAGATTGCTTCTTTCTCTGCATCAATCCAAGCACGTTTCTCTTTCAAAGTGTTCTCATATGTTTCCTCAATTGCTTGCTCATCGGAACCGGTCGTCGAGTCGGTTGCTGGAATTGTAGGAATGGTTATTTGTAGTGAGAGTATAGGGTCCTTCTTTGATGCAACGGCGAAGAACATCACCATTAGGTTTTGTGTCAAGAAATCGAAGGAATCGTGATTGCCATTGTGCATATCTACTAGTCACAAGCATTGGTGGTCTCTCTTTGTTACCCGCCACCATGATGTTGTTGTTTGTCACACGATACTCTTGAGTAGAATCCATGTTGAAAAACTTGAAATTGTTGAAGTGAAAACGGATCTTAAGTATATGTGTTGTGATTGTTGTTGTCGATAAAAAATTTTAAAATCCCCTAAAAATTGTCTTCACAAGAAACCAAAAATTCTAAGGCGAAAAATCACACTTTTGTAAAAACTTCTATTTTCGGAATATTGGAGTTTTTCAGAATAAGTGTAATTTTCAGATAAATGGTGATCTTCCGATAACTGGTGATCTTCGGATAACTGGCGATCTTCGGATAAATGGTGATCTTTAGATTAATGGTTATCTTCGGATAAGTGAAGGTTTTTCGGAATAATGATGGTTTCGGAAAACTAAAGTTTTTCGGAATAATGATGGTTTTTCGGAAAACTGAAGTTTTTCGGAATATTGATGGTTTTTCGGAAAACTAAAGTTTTTCAGAATAAGCAAGATTCTTCGGATAAATGAATGCATTCGGAATAGTGAACAATTTCCAGAATAACTTACCGTTTTTGGATAACAAGGCTTTTTCGGAAAAATGAACTTCTTCGGATAAATTCACTTCTTCGGAATAAAAACCCTTCTTCGGAATAAGCACACGTTTTTGGAAAAAAAACACTTTTTCGAAATATTTTTCGGATAACTCCCCCTTTTCCCGGATAAATCTCCTTTTTCGGAATAATGCAATTCTTCGGATAAACAGAATTTCTTCGGAATAACCACAAATCTTCGGAATCTCAAAACCCTTTTCCGAAATTGATTTTTGGAATAATCAAAAACCCCTTTCCGAAGATTGTTTGGCCAAGACGACTTACTATTCTTCAACCCGTACCTCAAAACCAATCCAAACACCCCAAAAACTTGCGATTTTAACCATAAAAACTTAACCAAATCCCTAGTGTAAAAAAGTGATAATCTTATAACTTGTCAAGAGGGTTGTTGTTGTTCTAGAGAGAGAAACTATAGAGAGAGAGAAAGAAAACTTTATTGAGTGTGAAATCAAATAAACAACCAACACCCCTTTCCATGGTGGAAAGGGTTTATATACCAAGTCACTTAATGGACTTGGGCTTCCGGCCCATGAACATGCTCATGGGTCGGGCTAATGTAAATAATAAACAAACTTATACTAAGAGCCTATAACTATATTGTTGGAGTGACCGAGACTTTCTTAATATAAAAAACGTATTTCCAACAATCTCCCCCAAAGGGAGGTCACTCCAAATTTACAAAGTCCTAATCTAGCATGTTAGATCTTGTTCTTGAGCTCGTAGTCCACTTTCTCTTTTCTTCTTTAACTTTTCATCTTTTTTGTGAATATGTGTTGAATAACATCATGCTTTTGCTTGGAACATGTTCTTTTGGCCGTTCACATGCAATCTTTATCTTCTTGTGATGTTTGCATCTTCGTGACTTCATGTCCCACACACCTATCCTTTGTTAAATTCTTGAAAGTTTCAGAGTCGATACAGCGGAAGACTTTTAGGTCAAACTTTCTTGAATTTGCTGAAATATTTGATGCAAAAGGAATAAGTATGTGAGGACGACTTCAACTGGTACACCGCAACGCCACCGTCTTCTAATGCAGCAAGAAAATAAGACACGAATAAAATGGCTTTGACATTTTATTCTAATTCGGTAGCATTTTACCTCCGGTCGGTGAAGACCGTTGGACGATAATAAATATCGTACTTGTGACAGGTAGCTCTAACTAATGATCTTTTTGACAAGATTTCGCGGGTAAACCCGTTCTCTTTATTCGACCGTCCAAAGCTGACTACGAACATAAAGAGTGAATCATTTGGATTAAAAAAATCCTTATGATTGAATCCGTCAATTCATGAAACCTGGAACAAGTGAATTTCAATTAAGATTTTCACCATCGTTGCTTTCCAGTTGTCACGAGCTTGATTCAAAATAGAATCTTGCTTGTCACCTACCATAGTGCTGTTTGATGTTGACACTGGAAGGATTTCCACTCTTCATTGTGAAAACTAAAGAGTGCCACTCTGAGTGTTCTGGCAAGATCACTTGGATAATGCGTAGAGGCCCTGGAACAAGTTTAATCTCAATTAAGAGTTAAACCATCGTTTCTTTCTAGTTATCACAAGATTAGTTCTTAACGAACCGCACGTGTCACCTACCATGAGCTCGTTTGATGTTGGCTCAAGCAGGATTTCCATCTTCATTGTAATGCTTTCGTATTACTCAGATGTTCTGGAAATATTACAAGAATATTGCTTAGGACCCATAAAAATATTTCTTATTTTGAAATTATGTCCTAATGAGACTTTTGATAATCTCGTGGCTCTAGACTCAATAGTGCATTTTTTTGTTTTTGGTGAGCGGAGGCTGGAGAGGATTGCCACCTTTTCAATATCAATTTCTTCGGAGTGAATAAACCGATAGATAACGTGTTGAACTCCGTGATATTAAAACAAATATCTTTTGAGAGATATTTGAGTTGGTTGGGAGGGGTTGTGCATCGCATCACTAGGTCCATGATACTTTTTCTTCAAGATGAGTTGACCCAGTTTCTGCCTAAGTTGTAAGGAGGGCTTCTTTCTTTACACCCTTTATCTTTACATTTCTTTTTCATTCTTCAACCCCTTCAATGCTTACCAATACATCATCACTAGCACCTTGTTGTGATTGTTCCAGTGCTAGCATCAGTACTTGGTCGGCATTCACCTACGTTCACAGTCCATTCTCCATCTTTCCTAAGGACTTCTATTTTTCTAACTATGGAATTGTCCTTGGGAAGATTCCTTCGGTTCTTGGAAGAATCATTGGACAAGTACCTAATCCTACCACCCTTTTTTCACCACAACCGTCTTGAATTAAGTGTGTTTTGGGTAAGTACTCGTCACCATGAAAAATCCTTGAAAACTCACTTAAGATACTTGTGATATAAATATCAAAGTTTTGTATCTTTAAGTGTTTTTGTTAATAAAAAATGATCCCCCTTAACATGTGCAACTTTAACACCCCCAAATTTACACGCAGGGGAATACATCTTTGGGTGCTAAACAATGATACTACAACACATAATTTATAAAGAACGACTCAAAAAGAGACGTTTTAGATTTATCGTTCCTAAAACATTTGTCAGAGTAGCGTAGTCCCAAGTAATCGTTACCAAAAGATAAGTTAAAACACCATATTGGTTTGTTTTGAAAATGGAACGATAAATGGATCAAAGAGTTTGAACAACAAAAGCAGTGCACAACTTCATTCCCCGTGACCTCCAAGCTTCCACTTCTTGATTACTTGAAATACATGTGAGTAAAACAATCAGCAAAAATGCCGAGTGAATCTATAGGTTTATGAAATCAATTTGAACACAAGCAAAGATTATAAGTTTGTGGCATGCTTATAAGCATCAAATAATAATTTGCATCAACAATGATAATTGTATATAGCATAAATTGCAATAAGCTCATGGAACCGAGCCCTTAGACACTCCCATATCAGTCTAATAAGACGAGAGATTTATTAATTGTCAGTTACCTCCAGATTATTGGTACATTGCCGTATACCTGACTTCTCAATACAATATGCTCAAACAGTATGGAGGTCGGGCCTAAGCTTCTATGAAAAGTCCACAAAAACTGAACCGGGGCGGCTTCCCCCATAGATCTATTAATTGTACTAGCGGTTAACCCATCATAGGTTAATTAACGGTCCATAATTGAGGTTTTAACAAAGGTAATCACTTAATGCAATTTAAAGGCAACCACGGGTCCATTCATAGAGGGACAAAGCATACCATAGAAATCTTGTGTTCTAAGTTTATAAAACATGTATTCCCCCTCGCGGGTTTAAAATCATTTAATAACTAGTATAAAGCGAGGCTATAGACTCACATTGATAATGAAAGGCAGATTATCGGCTACGGGCGTGCTTCGGTCACGGAAACCTATAAAATAATAATCGGTCTTAGACTCTTGTCTAATGACTTTTATCAAAATAACAATATACATATGATGATTTTGTACATATGATGATGATCAAGTGGGTTTATATATCCTTGTTTACTCATTTTAGTGTTTACGTTTTGGTAACTTTTTACTAGTTTACTAGTTTTACCTACTTACCTATTTTAAGTCCAATAAGCTTAGTATAAGTTCTTTAACTTGTTTTAATCTATTTTATACCTATATTATCAGTATCTATACTTTCCATGTTGGGCCCAAATGGGTTAAGCCCAATAAGTCCTTTTTATAAGTGTTTAACTTATTTAGTCCAATTATTAGTCCAATATGCTTAGTTAGCTCGTTAATGTCCGTATGTCCTATAGTTCAGGTTTTATCGGTTTTTATTTGTATTAGTTACTTATATATCAGTATATGACTTTTAAAAACTTTACATTAGACGGGTTTGATCGTCTAAGTTTTAATTGGCGAAAAATGTTAATTTTACGGTAATAGCCGAAAAAGTCGTAAAAATCAAGTTTATAGTTTTTATTACTTATAAGTATTATTCCACTACCATTTATATAATTTATCCATTTATTTAACCTTTTACATATTTATATAAATAAGTTTCATAAGTTAGTGAGTTTTTATTTTACATTTTATACAATAAAATGTGAGTGCTTATATAATAATAATAAACATTAATTCTTAAAATCTGATTTTTATTTTCATCTTCACCATTTTTATCATATCTAGAGTTCTATAATGAATTAGAAGCTCATTTTTGGGTGGTATGATCTTCATATTATGTGCTACATTTAACTTAGTTATAGCTACTACTCAATATAAGTTTATCTATGCTTAACAGTCCCTACAAAACAGCTTATTCAGATTAGCACACCTATTTTGTTTTGATCATATCTCACTCATTATAATGATTCTATTACATGGCCAACTCTCAAATGTGTATAACATCTTGTACTTACTGTAAATGGATCATAACATGCAAGTTTATCAGTTCAAGTTTTAGTTATATACTGTTTTAATACAGCCAACTAAATAAGCATGATTTTAGCCTTATTTCTTATAGTTATTAACCTTTTTAAGCATATTTATCAACACTTGATCCCCACACAACATTTTTATCATCATATATACATCATATACATATAAAATAATAAAGAAAATACATTTGTTCTTTACAAAAATAACAAGATAAAATGGAGAGGATGATCTTCTTTACCAACCAAGTGTATTTCTTGTTTTTAGAAGACAAGAACTTGATGAACACCACAAGTAACTCCAAGATCATCAAACACCAAGAAAAATAGTTATCAGCCCTAGGACACAAGCAAATCACCTCCTATGTTGTTAATATGGCCACCAAATGATCAAGGCTTCAAGATAACTCCATGATAGAGCTAGATAACATGTATTTCATGGCTATAAAAGATCAAAAGGGGTGCTTGTAGCTTAAAAGTGGATGGCAAGGTGGTGGTGTTGAGAGAGTTTTGAGGTTGTTTGCATGTATGGAAATGGTATGTGTGAAATGTTGCTAGTGGTTTTGTGTTGGTGGAAAGATGTAAGCTTAAAGTGTAAGCTTAGTCTTACACTTGTAGCTAGTTAGTTAACATGATGCCACATCCTTAGATGTGGTGTCATGTGTGCCATCCCATGTTAGCTAGTGGGGTGGGATAATGTATTTTGTCCCACCTCACTAATTTACGGGTATTCCTCGATTCTAGTTTTCTCGATTTGCGTGCCCTCGGGTCGTTTTATGAAAAATGTTTTTATAAATTTTGAATCAACGACACAAAACGAATCCAATAAAAATTGTCTCGTCAAAAACGGAGTTCAAAAACGTAAATACGTAATCCTAAGGTTTCCGGTTTAGTTGTAAGGGACGCTAAATTATGCACGTAAGCCCAAATTTAAATCCGTAAATTGTGAGTTCGTCAACCAACACAAAAATAAGTTTCAAAATATTATACGAGAAAATATTTCACTACCTGAAAATGTTAGATTGTACTTTTTAAAAGTTTAATCGCACACGAAAAATAATAATATAACGACTCGATACGTAATTGAAACGATATCGTCGAAAGTATTAAATATCGAAACTATCGATAATAAAATATAAAATTTTTGGCATCCGTCGGTATCGCGATCACTAGTAGTCCTCGTTGCTCGTCAAAATATTAAAATATAATATTTAATATCGGTTTCAACTTAAACCGTTAAACATAATAATATTTAACGTTATAAAATACTTCAAAATAATTAAAAATAGAATTAAATTATGACCTTATTTTTACGAGTTTTACATCCTCACCACCTTAAGGGAGCGACGTCCCGGCGCTCAACTCGCCTCACTTTCGCCAACGCGCATTAAAGTCTCAATAAACATCGTCGTTGAAAGTCAAGAAGATATTACATAATATGTGTTCTACATGATCGGACGTCATCGGATGATGCCGTCTCAAGTTCTCACAACTTACGATCATTTGACTAGATCACATACCACATAAGTACATAAAAATAAAAGGTCTAACAATAACATCAAGTATAGATTTCCATCGTTAATCATCGAGAAAACCTTGAACGAACCCTTGATAATAACCACTTGATCACAAGAGTCTTTCCACTTGCGGTGTCGGCTTCAACATGCTCCTCGAGGTTGTAACGAATTTATTAACTCCATTCATTAAGAGATTCGGTCCTCAATAATTCCACGAGTACACACATAAATCCTGGTGATACTTATCGTTTCTTCTTATACACTGCTTCCCGAGATTCATTTTAAACTCAAAATAAAATAGTGATCTTCAATACGAGGAACAGAACGAGATAAAAAAAATGAATTCAGTAAACGCATAAACAGACAAGATGTGGTAAAATGATTCAAGGTCGACGATCGACGAGGGATCTCGATTCACGTAACCGTAAAACATAATAATTCACAATACTAGAAAAATGAGGGCGAAGAATGAATTAAATATTAATATTAAAATAACGTTTGTCACAGTTATCCGTCCCGGATTTGTATTACCTTAAAACTTAGTTGAGGTACCTTCTTGATAAAGATGATATATTAAAAATAGAAGTTAAATAGCTTCATAATTTATTTTGTTTGTCTTAAGAAACTTTGAAAGAATAACACGAATTTATTAATTAAATTCGTATTGATGGTTACAATTAGAAGATATAATTTCCAAATTAAATTATTATTAGGAATATAAATTAAACCGGTAATTTCATTACATTAAAAGTAAAGTATGATAAGTCAATTAGTTCAAAAGGTAGAACATAATTTTATTTTTAACATTAGTTTTAGTTATACAAAATATGGTGTATAAACTTTGACCTTTTACTTGTGATGGTTATTTCGATAATTGAAAATCATTGGAAAATTTATAAAAGTTTCATAAAATTTTATAATACGTTGTAGAAGCACATAAAGGTGTTTATTATTTCAATATAAACATGGGATATATTCGGGTTTCAAAGTGTGACAAGATAACAAACGAATACGAATGGAAATAATGTCAACAATTAGTACGAAATCAACAGTACAAAAGAGGACGAAGCAAATGTCGTTTGAATTCTTTAAGAGAATAATAAGACAAAGGCGTTGATGGTAAGACGATAAGAAATAATAGATTAAACAAGTTGTCAATTTTGTTAGTGCGGTCGATGGTTCACCAATATCAGCTCGTTAACTTAGCGGTGGTCGTTACACGATCGGAAATAAGATCCATACAAAAATTTTTAATAAAATAAAATTCCTAATAGTCACTTGTAATTAAAACAAATCAAATGAACGATGTTAGTGTTTAAAGAGAGAAGTCAAAGCACGGTTCACAAAAGTAGATTTCGAGATAAACGAGAGTGACGGACGTCATCCCGGATATACGGAAATCACTCTAGTGATAATTCATTATTCACGTGCGGAGACATTCCAAAGATCTACCCAGTCGCATAAAGAAGATTGGACGAGAAGGAAGGATAAAACATCGAGACTTTCAAGTCATTTATCAACAGTCAGTAACTAAACGAACGGTCAAAAGAAATCAGTTATAAGACAAAATGAAGTAACAAGTGAAAAAGCGATCGTCGAGTAAAAACATATTCGTAAGCGCGTAATTCGTTCAAGAAAAGGTAAGAAAACATATGCAGATGCATAGAAATTGCGCTACTTGCATAAATTATGAAGGTTTTTAAAACTACTTTTCATTTTATTTCATTTTAGTTATCTTTATCATAAATACAAGTAAAAAGTTGATTATTATCAAGATTTTTAAGTTGACTACTATTCAGCCTAGCATGGCTCCTTCTAAATTAGACATAGGTGATCAGGCCATGTATAATTTAGGAATAGCAATGCAGTGCTCAGTTTCGTCGAAAAGTATTACGTTTCTTATGTTTATATATAAACCATGCCATCTGTAAAATGGAATTTAAAAATAGTTTATAAATTTATAGGATACAAGTAATTTGTGAGATACTTAATAAGCAACTTTTAATCTTACGAAAAGTATTTTATAAGACCAAAGTAAAAATAATTGGTGAAAATAATCGTAAAACAATATCAGATTTATTTATAATATGACATTATGACAACGTATAAAGTAGTCAAAGTTTTGCAAAAGTGGCAAATAGTAGCTCATAAAACAATCAATGAAATGGTTACAAGTCGTTAAGGTTTCAAAAGATTATAAGGTATAGATGAAAACGCCATGAGACATGTGATAAGAATGTCGAAAAAGAATGTGAAGGCAAAACTTCAAAACTCAACCCAAATCAGTGGAAGGTTAAAAGAAAATAAAAATAAAATAACATCGAATGACAAAGGAGTCATATATATGAAAAGAATAAAACAATCCACATATGTATTCTATGTAAGATACTTGACACAACATGCTTTTAAGAAAGTATATTATTCATTTTCAAATTACACCATTAATCCGGTAATTGCTAATCCTGTAATGTTTCTATTTTTAAATATTTTCACATGCAACTAGTATTCGTTAGTTGTAAAATAATATTTGTTAATTTTACGATCTCAAATGAAATCAAAACAGCTTAGAAACATTTAAAACTCATGTTCTAAATTTTCTATCAGATTTAACTTTTAAATATGAGCCGATTAATTGACCCGATAAACGACATCTCCAAGACTCAGAGTCTATAGCAATTTGATGCAAAACGACGTTTCAGACGACTTTCTAGTTTTACCCGAGACCTGAAAACCAATGTAAAATGACCAAAATACCCCTGCAAGTTCTGTGCAGGTTTGACTATTTTATTTTAAAAACGCAGGTTTTACTTTTAAGTTTTGACCTGTTTATACTGCCCCTACAGTTTCTGCATAAAGTGTATTTTTCGACACTTCTTAACGGCTCAAAATATATACATATATACACACATGTCTTGTAGATTTTATAACAACGAAAAATAAATCTCGTAATGAGCATCAAATAAAATATAGCATGATGAATGACAGAAAATGCTTCAAGGTCTTCAACACGAAATTTAGGAAGCAAAACGGTGAAAGACGTTCGTAATTTAAGTTTCAAGGGGCAATGTAGGCAAATCTCCTTGGTGCCACGATTGTCCAAAAACACAAACATAACAAGAAAAGAATGGAACATTAACATGCTACACTCCGGGAGCGAGAAGGTTAATGAAAAACAAATGATACAATTTTATATAAGTAAAATCGTATTCCAATTCTAGCGCCATAATCTAGACGATGATTTATAAAATGACGATAACGTTACCGAGATATAAGTGAACAATACACTTCGGAGTCGATACATATAAATGTCAATAAATAGCTGTTAGTCTATTCCAAGGAAACATTGAGCTACACAATGGTCTAGAAATTACGTTTCAAGACGTCCAAGCACAAATAGCCGGAAGACGATTTGGATATCTACGTAGATATCTCAAAGGGTCAAATAATGAAAGTAATGCGCGCAGATGAAGGTATGTAAGGTCATAATATAAAATTTTTGCAATAAAAGCAATTTAAATACTTCAAAAATATATACAGAAAGATCTTGAAAATTCATTGTATTTATTTAAGTTAATCATTAATAAATGATAAACTTTTATCGAAAAGTTTAACGACATAAATATATATTGATAAAGGATTATAGTATTTATTTAGAAATACTTAGCAATAAGGCTTACATAATAATGTATACTAAAATTGTAATCCCAGAAGTAGCTTGAACCTGAAGTCACGCGAAATCATGTGCACCGACTCTTTGAAAAAAATAAAACCGACAGTTATAGTTTAGGTTTTTAGAAAAAGACCTAGTTCTCTATAACTCATGGCTCTGGTACCAATCTTTAACACCCCCAAATTTACACGCAGCGGAATACATCTTTGGGTGCTAAACAATGATACTACAACACATAATTTATAAAGAACGACTCAAAAAGAGACGTTTTAGATTTATCGTTCCTAAAACATTTGTCAGAGTAGCGTAGTCCCAAGTAATCGTTACCAAAAGATAAGTTAAAACAACATATTGGTTTGTTTTGAAAATGGAACGATAAATGGATCAAAGAGTTTGAACAACAAAAGCAGTGCACAACTTCATTCCCCGTGACCTCCAAGCTTCCACTTCTTGATTACCTGAAATACATGTGAGTAAAACAATCAGCAAAAATGCCGAGTGAATCTATAGGTTTATGAAATCAATTTGAACACAAGCAAAGATTATAAGTTTGTGGCATGCTTATAAGCATCAAATAATAATTTGCATCAACAATGATAATTGTATAGCATAAATTGCAATAAGCTCATAGAACCGAGCCCTTAGACACTCCCATATCAGTCTAATAAGACGAGAGATTTATTAATTGTCGGTTACCTCCAGATTATTGGTACATTGCCGTATACCTGACTTCTCAATACAATATGCTCAAACAGTGTGGAGGTCGGGCCTAAGCTTCTATGACAAGTCCACAAAAACTGAACCGGGGCGGCTTCCCCCATAGATCTATTAATTGTACTAGCGGTTAACCCATCACAGGTTAATTAACGGTCCATAATTGAGGTTTTAACAAAGGCAATCACTTAATGCAATTTAAAGGCAACCACGGGTCCATTCATAGAGGGACAAAGCATACACCTGCAAAAGAACGAACAAAGAAAAACAAGGCAAAAATATTTTTAATTTTTATGTTTAATTAATTTTTTTTGTATTTTTGAAAATTTTATATTTTTTAGGATTTTTTGAAAATTTTTGATGAAAAAGTAACGTTCACGGGGAACGGATCCCAAAATCCAAGTTCTCACAAAAAACTTTTGATCTTAACGAGAAGAGCCGGCAGCGGCGCCATTTGATATTCTGATTTTCAATGGGTTCTAATTTTTCTCTCACAGTCCTCTCGAATTGATCTCGGCCTTAAGTGGAATGATTGTTCTTGGTTACTAAATAAAAGGGTTTGGTTTTCTAACCTACTAAATGTTAAATGATCGAAAATTTAAACTTAAATTTAAAAGTAATTTAAAAATAATTGAATTATTAACTAATGATAAAACTTGAATTGAAATTAAAATTAAAATTAAAATTAAAATTAAACAGTAGAAATAGAAACAGTAATACAGTAACTCTTAAGACTATTCAAAGAAAATTGATTCGGAAGTTCAACCTTGATTCGGAACTTTGGTTCATGCGGAACTATATTCGGAAGATTGGTTCATTCGGAAGTTTTACTTCATCCGGAACTTTAGACTCATTCGGAACTTTTGACTCATCCGGAACTTTGGTTCATTCGGAAGATTAGGTTCATCCGGAACTTTGGGTTCGTTCGGAACTTTATACTGATTCGGAACTTTTTTAAACAAAAACTCACTCGGAACTTTTTTTTAAAACACATTCATTCGGAACTTACTGTTCATTCGGAAGATTGTAACTCATCCGGAACTTTGTGGTTCGTTCGGAAGTTTGTGACTCATTCGGAACTTTTCAGAAACAAAACTCATTCGGAAGATTTAGGTGTTCAACCGGAAGATTTGGTGTTCATCCGGAACCTGGGAACACAGATACAGAAATATTACCCGAAGAACAAGGAAAACTAATTTTAATCCAAAAATCACCAAGTTTTTCACCAAATCTTAAATAAAACTAAACACAAAGCATCTACTAACCAATAATTACAAATCCCATCAACAAAAACACAAATCCCAACAACTTTTGAAGATCAAATCAAGAAAATAAGAATTTAAGAACTAGGAAAGAAAAATGATGATGAACAAGATGAAATGGAAAGATCAAACAAGAACTTGTATTAATGATTAATGTTTAACAAGATAAAACAAGGATTAAAATAACAAGATAGAAAAAATAAAGATCAAAATCACCAATCACCCTAGTGGTGATGGTGATGCTACAAAACAGGAAGGAGAGAAAAGTGGGGGAGAAGAAAACTAAAAAAACTAACTGGCTAAAATGTGTGAGGGTGGACTATTTATAGGCTTGTTTGTTTTGGTTGGTGAGTGGGCTTTCTCCCGTTCTTCTTGTCTTCTCGTCTTTTCAGAAAAGTTGACGTTTTCGATTCTGATTCGGGATTTGTCGTCGATTAAATTCAACTCGTCTTTTAATTTCTTCGTTTAATAGACTTGAGTTTCTTCGACTTATGTAAATCTTCCATCTTTGGTCCTTTTCTTCGATAAATCTTCGAATAGGCCCGGTGACTTCAAATCTTTTGCATCTCTTGGACAATAGACTTTATCTTGAGTCTTTTTCTTCGGTAAAACCCGTGCAATCCCATGTTTTCTTTAATATTCATCCGGTTGGCTCTGAAAACACAATAAACACAAAAACCACGCATAATTCCAAACAAATGATATTAAATACGTGTTTTGGTCTCGTTTTACTCAGAATTAAGTGGTAAAAGGATGGGTGTTTACACACCTATCAAATCCCCTACACTTAACCATTGCCATGCCCTCATGCAATGCTTAGTAATAAAGCAATTTTACACTTTTCTCATAATCCATCAACCTTGGCCTTATTCAAATACTACTAAACAAAAATTTAAAGTACTAAAAGAAATTAAACTTAAAAGGAAACAAAAGAATAGAAATAACTTGCAAAGAAACCAATGACTTACATTAGGGCTTTGGTGCTGCGAAGATTTATCACCCTCAAGTTTCACGTTCCCCAAACTAAGCTTAAAAACGAGATCATTGTTATTATAAGTTAGTAAATCAGACACTTACACACATGGCTTAATTAAATGCTTAAACTCCCTTATTCCTAGGTGTATCTCTTATATTTTATTTTTGTCTTAGAATGATCATGAAGATGCATTTTTGGACTTCTTTCGATAGTTTATTTAGGCTGAAAGCAAAGTAGGACGATTTGATCAATAGTTAGCTAAAGGACAAAATCTCTTAAAACTGCTTCTTGGGATATCAAAAAGTTCATATCTTGGCATAACTTGGTTCACGATTTGAGACCTTTCTCGGGCCGATATTTGGCATGTACTTCATACTTCATATCTTGAGAGACGTGCTTGAGATAATGGTCTTCTCATCTTTCATAGAGTTTCTTCACTTGGAGACTTTTGAGGGGTACTCCAACTTTGTTGACCACGACTTCATGATTATTTCTTCAATCTCTATTTGGGATTTTGAGATACAACGATCCGCCTCCTTTTCGGACTTGGATCTATTTATCCTCATACCTTGTTAGGGTCTTTTCGGATAGACTTCTCCATCATCTTTATGGGAGTTGATTGCTTTTCGTCGTGAGTCTTGATCCTTCATATTGACTTTGGGAATAATGCTTTTCATATCATCTTGGATCTTTAGCAATAAGATTGAATCCTCATGCCTTGTTAGGGCCTTTTTGGACTCGCCAATCTTCGCGCCCCGCTTCATAAGTTATGCCTTGGCTATGAACTCTTATCATTACCGAGCAACTTTTAAACGATCTTGGGCTAGAAGCTAAGTAACCTTTCAAATCGTACGACCTTACTTATTGTAGATAATTTATTAGCAAGTGATGGGAGAATAGGCAAATAATTACACCAAGTAAGCTTGTGCAAGAATACCGACTTATAATTGACTCTATCATTTCTCGTCCTCCACAATTCAAAATCTCAAGTAATGAGACTCGTGGACACTTAGCCTAATAAACCAATTAAGGTCTACATGGTTAAGGATACTAGCTAGAATAAACTTGGATAAGTTTATTCGGGTTGAGTCAAAATAAACGCAACGGGCCTAATATGTCAAAGATTTCTAAACTAGCTACACCACTTTATTAAAATTTTATTTTATTGCGGAATATATACATATGAAAGCAACAATAAAAATTTAAAAATTACGACTAAATGGCCAAAGTTAATAAAAAATTTGAAAAATGTTGAAAAATATGATTTTCCGGTTAAATGAAGGCATTTTCATGGAAAAGTCCACTTAAAACTTCGATAGAAGTCCCCCTACACTTAAGATAAACATTGTCCTCAATGTTTAAGCATGTGGGAAAAGTCTCCCCTCCACTTATGACATTGTGCACGTTGGTTAACTCAAGTTAAGGAAGAGACGACTAAAGTGATCAATTTCAAATGTGAGTATGAAGAAAATTGAATCACGATAGTTGAGAGATAGAACCGGATTGCGGATAACACGGGAGCACGGTTCTTCAAAGAGTCCAAGAGTGCACTAATCCCTGTAATCACATCACCACACAAAAACAAACACGTATACAAGTCCCCCTACACTTAGGAGGTAAAAGCACAAAAGGATAGATACTCGGGCTGCCTCCCGAGGAGCGCTTGTTTTTTATAACCGAGTCACGAGCCTGACTCGACCCAAAATTAGTTCATGGGGAACGTGGTGAGGGATGGAATCACCTCCTGAGAGGTGTCCTCACCAAAGTACAACTTCATTCGTTGGCCATTCACCTTAAAATTCGGTCCATTAGGTTGAGCGAGCTCGAGAGTACCATATGGAAAAATTTGGGCAATGGTGAATGGGCCGGACCAACGAGATTTGAGCTTTCCCGAGAAGATTTTCAACCGAGAGTTAAAAAGTAAGACTTTGTCTCCAACATGGAACTCTCGGTTTTTGATCTTGGAGTCGTGAATGAGCTTAGTTCGTTCCTTATAGATCAAAGAATTTTCATAAGCCTCATTCCGAAGTTCATTGAGCTCATTGAGTTGGATCTTGCGTAGGTCACCGGCTTTGTTAATATCAAAATTAGCCCACTTCAAGGCCCAGTAAGCCTTGTGCTCCAACTCAATGGGGAGGTGGCACGCTTTCCCGTACACAAGACGATAAGGCGTACAGCCTATCGGG
Organism: Glebionis coronaria; assembly: GCA_025667525.1. NCBI lineage: Eukaryota > Viridiplantae > Streptophyta > Magnoliopsida > Asterales > Asteraceae > Glebionis > Glebionis coronaria. The sequence continues at coordinate 230,461,700 of CM046879.1, forward strand.
GTCTTGTAAGCAGTACGGAAAGCCCACAAAGCATCATCAAGTTTATCAGCCCATGAGGCACGATGCTCTCCCACGGTTCTTTCCAGAATTCGCTTAAGTCCTCGGTTGGATATTTCAGCCTGGCCATTAGTTTGTGGGTGGTAGGCTGTCGAGAGACTATGATTTACACCGTACTTAGCCATGACTCTAGCAAATTGGTCATTGCAAAAATGAGTCCCACGATCACTAATAATGGCACGAGGCACACCGAATCTAGCGAAAAGAGCTTTCAAAAAGTTACAAACCACACTTGCGTCATTCGTAGGTAAAGCTTTGGCTTCAACCCACTTTGAAACGTAGTCAACGGCTACAAGGATGTATTTGTTTCCTTTAGAAGAAGGGAATGGCCCCATAAAGTCGATACCCCAAACATCAAAGATTTCACATTCTTGTATGAAATTCTGAGGCATCTCGTCTTTATTGTGATCTTGCCTTGTTTTTGGCAAACATCACATCTTTTAACCATATCGTGAGCGTCACGATATATGGAGGGCCAATAAAATCCCGAATCAAAAACTTTTTTAGCGGTGTAGTTGGGACCAAAGTGACCACCGGTGGGTCCTTTGTGGCAAGCATCAAGGATTTCCGACGCTGCCGGTCCGTCCACACATCGGCGGATAATTAGGTCGGCACATTGTTTGAATAGGTAAGGGTCGTCCCAAAAGTAAGTCTTAATGTCGGTGAAGAACTTTTTCTTTTGTTGAGACGTCAACCCTTCCTTGAGAATTCCACCCGCCAAGTAGTTTGCAAAGTCCGCAAACCACGGGGTTTCATTAGGTTTCGAATTTATAGACATTAAGGTCTCCAAGGGAAAAGAATCATTGATTTCTTTATTCGGATGATCCCCTTGGTAAGGATCCTCAAGTCTGCTGAGATGGTCCGCGGCTAAATTTTCTGCTCCTTTTTTATCGCGAATTTCGATTTTAAATTCCTGGAGCAGCAAAACCCAGCGAAGAAGTCTTAGTTTGGAATCTTGCTTTGTCAACAAGTACTTCAGCGCGGAATGATCGGTATACACAATTGTTGTAGAAAGGACAAGATAGGGGCGGAATTTTTCAAAAGCATAGACAACAGCTAAAAGCTCTTTTTCGGTTGTCTTATAATGCAATTGTGCCCCCGTCATTGTCTTGTTAGCGTAATGGATTGGTTGGAAGTGTTTATTCACTCTTTGTCCCAGAACCGCTCCAATAGCAAAATCACTAGCATCGCACATCAACTCAAAAGGTAGCTCCCAATTAGGGGTAACCAAGACGGGTGCCTTAGTTAGCTTATCCTTAAGCGAGTTGAAGGCTTCAAGGCACTCTTTGAAAAAGATAAAAGGAGTATCTTTTTCCAAGAGGTGGGTCATCGGGCGAGCGATTTGAGAAAAATCTTTGATGAATCATCGGTAGAAGCCCGCATGTCCCAGAAAACTTCTCACACCCTTCACGGTTGAAGGTGGAGGCAACTTTGCGATAACATCGACTTTAGCACGGTCTACTTCAAGACCGGCTTTCGAGATTTTATGTCCAAGCATGATGCCTTCTTTTACCATAAAATGGCATTTTTCCCAATTTAGAACAAGGCGAGTGTCTTCGCACCGCTTAAGCATACGTTCCAAATTGGCGAGGCAAGAAGAGAAGGAATCCCCGAAGACCGAGAAATCATCCATAAATACTTCCATGGTTTGTTCAACCATGTCATGGAAGATAGCTAACATGCACCTTTGGAAAGTCCCGGGGGCATTGCATAAGCCAAAAGGCATTCTTTTGTAAGCAAATGTGCCATAGGGACAAGTGAATGTAGTCTTCTCTTGATCTTGGGGATCGATGGGTATTTGGAAATAACCCGAGAAACCATCAAGAAAGAAGTAATATTCATTACCCGCTAAGCGTTCAAGCATTTGGTCCATAAAAGGTAGAGGGAAATGATCCTTTCTCGTGGCATCATTGAGTTTGCGGTAGTCTATACAAACTCTCCACCCAGTAACGAGACGAGTGGAAATCAACTCGTTGTGTTCATTGGGAACAACGGTTATTCCGCCCTTCTTGGGCACACAATGGATTGGACTTAGCCATGGTGAATCCGAAATAGGGTAAATCATACCCGCATCAAGAAGTTTGATAACCTCTGTTTTGATGACTTCATGGATTTTTGGATTCACCCTTCGTTGGCTTTGAATTGTGGGCTTAAAGTCGTCCTCCATGAGAATTTTATGTGTGCAGAAATGAGGATCAATTCCACGAATATCTGAAATCTTCCAAGCAATAGCCTTCTTATGATCTTTCAACACGGCGACAAGTCGGGCTTTTTCTTCATCTTTTAGGTCCTTTGCGATGATGACGGGTGACTTCTTCTCTTCTTCAAGGAATACATACTCGAGATGGGGCGGCAACTCCTTAAGTTCTAAATCCGAAGGATTTTCGACGGGAGGCGTATTCGAAGTCGAAGTATCAATAGCAATGACCGTGGGAGATGGAGGAGAAGGATTGTCTTCTTTGAGAAGGTTTTCAATGAAGCTGAGATCTTCATCCCAATTGGTAGTAGAATCGTCATTGTCTAAATGCACATCTCCCATGGTGGCTTCCAAATCTTTCCAAAGGAAATCACTTTCTCCAAATAGAGATAGTGATGAGTCGATAGAGGAAACGGTCTCAACATTGGGAAGAGAGGTAGGAATACTTTTACAAGCATCTTTGAAGTGTTCTTCACAAGCCTCATCAAGAACGTCAATACAATTAACACTCTCGTAAGAATAAGGCTGTTTAGAAAGCTTTCCCATGTTGAAGACTACTTTATCATCACCCACTCTCATGATAAGCTCACCGGCTTCAACATCGATGAGAGTGCGACCGGTCCTCAGGAATGGACGACCAACAATTAGTGGCACACGGGGGTCCATCTCGTAGTCGACGACAACAAAATCAGCAGGAAAGGTGAATTTGTTGACTCCTACAATGACGTCTTCGGCTATCCCCACTGGATAAGCAACCGTACGGTTAGCCAATTCCAAAGTCATTTTGGTGGGGACTAGCTCTGGGAGAGATAATTGCTTCCAAACGCTTAGAGGCATAAGATTAATACTGGCACCTAGATCGGCTAGGGCCATGCAATTCTCTACTCCCGAGAAATTGCAAGGGATAAGAAAACGACCCGGATCACCAAGCTTGGTTGGCAATTTCCTTAAGAGCACTGCCGAACAGTTCTCATTAAGTTGGGTGTTGGTAATATCGAGGAGCTTTTCCTTGTCGCTCAGAAGATCTTTAAACATTTTCGCATATTTAGGCATGTGAGCGAGAGCCTCAGCGAAGGAGATGTTAAAATTCAATTGTTTGAACATTTTAAGGAAGTTCGAAACCTGAATATCGTCCTTGCTTTTGAGCTTCTCTTTCCTCAACCTAGATGGATAAGGTATATTGGAAGAAGAGGAAGGCTTTGGTAGAATAGGATCACTCACATCCTTGGGTGGAGGAGGGGTAGAAGGAAGAGGTGGAGAAATCGGGGAAGGAGAAGGATGAGGAATAGGAGCAGGCGACTCGTTCTCCTTAGTCACAACCACCGGTGGAGGTATAGGAAGCTCGGGTTCCTTGGTACCTTTGCCACTTCGAGTGGTGATTGCTTTCATCTCCCCTCTTGGATTCGCAACGGTGTTACTCGGAAGAGTACCCGAAGAAGAGGGTTGATTACCTTGGAAGAAACCAGCCATCATGTTCTTCAGATCATTAGTTTGGCTATCCAACGTATTTCTCATGTCGGCTCTCAAATCGTTTCCTTGCTTGACCAAGTTTGCCTTCAAGTTTCGCACTTCCTGTTGGAGATTTTCCACGATCACATCATTGGTCCTCATGTAGGTTGCAACCTCTTGGTGTAATGCAGTGGTGGTTTGGTTGGGAGGAGCAGTGTATGCGGGTGGTTGATAAGCAGGTTGTTGGTAAACTTGGTTGTTACGTTGAGGTGGTTGTTGCTGCTTGTGAGGAGGGATGTATGGTTGTCGAGGTTGTTGTTGTTGAGGAGGGCGATTAAGGTTTTGTTGTTGGTTTGGGTTGTTTGGGGGAAAACCAGGTGGGGAAAGATAATTGTTAGAACGGTAGCTCAGCAAGTTACGGTCACCTTGAGGTCTAGCTTGGTAAGCAGGTTGAGGATAGGTGCCATATGCTGCATTCGCATTCTCAGCAGGGTAGTCTTGGGTGGCAGTACAAGTAGTGTAAGAGTGAGGACCACCGCATATCTCACAAGGTTGGCTAACAGCGTTAACTTGAGCGTTTTTAGCGTTGTTGCTGTTGTTGTTGCTGACGGTGTGGGTGACAAGCGATTCAAGAAGCGTAGTGATTTTGTCCAGTCGCTTATCGATGTCACTAGTGCTAGCACTAGCGACATTGGTCCTAACACTCTTGGTTTGCACACAAGATTTATTCTCAATGATGTCCCAAGCAGCATTGGAAGTCTTAGCCAATCGATTACCCCCCGAGGCACTGTTCAGTGAATCTTGGTCACTCATGCTTAAACCATTGTAAAAAGTATTAATTTGATGTACTTTGGTAAAACCATGTTGTGGGCATTTTCTTAAAAGATCTTTGAAACAATCCCAAGATTCACTGAACGACTCATCGTACTTTTGTTCAAAATTTATGATTTCATTCCGCAAAGCGGTAGTACGAGAGGGTGGAAAAAAGTAATTGATAAACTTTGTTTCCAAATCCGTCCACGAGAGAATACTCTGTGGCGGTTCCTTTGCAAGCCAATGCCGGGCTTGTCCCTCTAAATAAAAGGGAAAAAGTTGTAACCTTATAACCTCTTGTGGAACATCATTGAATTTGACCGTGTTGGTTAGTTGCAAGAATCTCTTGATATGGTCGTGTGGATCATCAATGGTACGTCCCAAGAATGGTTGAGCGGAGACCATCTGGATAAAGCCTGATTTTAGCTCGAAATTTTTGGCGGCAATTGGAGGTATGACAATTGGATCCGTGTTGCCATCGACATGAGCTTGCAGCAGTTCAATCATCGGGCGATTATCTGGAAGTGGCTCATTGTTGTAGTTATTGTTCATGTTGTTGAAAGGCGGGTTGTTGTTGTTATTATTGTTGTTCGGAGGTGGTATGTTATTGTTGGCTTGTACACCGGCCATGTCTAGGTTATCGAGAGGCTCGGGCTCTTGATAAGACGTGGATCGAGTGCGCATACACCTGCAAAAGAACGAACAAAGAAAAACAAGGCAAAAATATTTTTAGTTTTTATGTTTAATTAATTTTTTTTGTATTTTTGAAAATTTTATATTTTTTAGGATTTTTTGAAAATTTTTGATGAAAAAGTAACGTTCACGGGGAACGGATCCCAAAATCCAAGTTCTCACAAAAAACTTTTGATCTTAACGAGAAGAGCCGGCAGCGGCGCCATTTGATATTCTGATTTTCAATAGGTTCTAATTTGTCTCTCACAGTCCTCTCGAATTGATCTCGGCCTTAAGTGGAATGATTGTTCTTGGTTACTAAATAAAAGGGTTTGGTTTTCTAACCTACTAAATGTTAAATGATCGAAAATTTAAACTTAAATTTAAAAGTAATTTAAAAATAATTGAATTATTAACTAATGATAAAACATGAATTGAAATTAAAATTAAAATTAAAATTAAAATTAAACAGTAGAAAAAGAAACAGTAATACAGTAACTCTTAAGACTATTCAAAGAAAATTGATTCGGAAGTTCAACCTTGATTCGGAAGATCAACCTTGATTCAGAACTTTGGTTCATGCGGAACTCTATTCGGAAGATTGGTTCATTCGGAAGTTTTACTTCATCCGGAACTTTAGACTCATTCGGAACTTTTGACTCAACCGGAACTTTGGTTCATTCGGAAGATTAGGTTCATCCGGAACTTTGGGTTCGTTCGGAACTTTATACTGATTCGGAACTTTTTTAAACAAAAACTCACTCGGAACTTTTTTTTAAAACACATTCATTCGGAACTTACTGTTCATTCGGAAGATTGTAACTCATCCGGAACTTTGTGGTTCGTTCGGAAGTTTGTGACTCATTCGGAACTTTTCAGAAACAAAACTCATTCGGAAGATTTAGGTGTTCATCCGGAAGATTTGGTGTTCATCCGGAACCTGGGAACACAGATACAGAAATATTACCCGAAGAACAAGGAAAACTAATTTTAATCCAAAAATCAACAAGTTTTTCACCAAATCTTAAATAAAACTAAACACAAAGCATCTACTAACCAATAATTACAAATCCCATCAACAAAAACACAAATCCCAACAACTTTTGAAGATCAAATCAAGAAAATAAGAACTTAAGAACTAGGAAAGAAAAATGATGATGAACAAGATGAAATGGAAAGATCAAACAAGAACTTGTATTAATGATTAATGTTTAACAAGATAAAACAAGGATTAAAATAACAAGATAGAAAAAACAAAGATCAAAATCACCAATCACCCTAGTGGTGATGGTGATGCTACGAAACAGGAAGGAGAGAAAAGTGGGGGAGAAGAAAACTAAAAAAACTAACTGGCTAAAATGTGTGAGGGTGGACTATTTATAGGCTTGTTTGTTTTGGTTGATGAGTGGGCTTTCTCCCGTTCTTCTTGTCTTCTCGTCTTTTCAGAAAAGTTGACGTTTTCGATTCTGATTCGGGATTTGTCGTCGATTAAATTCAACTCGCCTTTTAATTTCTTCGTTTAATAGACTTGAGTTTCTTCGACTTGTGTAAATCTTCCATCTTTGGTCCTTTTCTTCGATAAATCTTCGAATAGGCCCGGTGACTTCAAATATTTTGCATCTCTTGGACAATAGACTTTATCTTGAGTCTTTTTCTTCGGTAAAACCCGTGCAATCCCATGTTTTCTTTAATATTCATCCGGTTGGCTCTGAAAACACAATAAACACAAAAACCACGCATAATTCCAAACAAATGATATTAAATACGTGTTTTGGTCTCGTTTTACTCAGAATTAAGTGGAAAAAGGATGGGTGTTTACACACCTATCATGTTCTAAGTTTATAAAACATGTATTCCCCCTCGCGGGTTTAAAGTCATTTAATAACTAGTATAAAGCGAGGCTATAGACTCACGTTGATAATGAAAGGCAGATTATCGGCTACGGGCGTGCTTCGGTCACGGAAACCTATATAAATAATAATCGGTCTTAGACTCTTGTCTAATGACTTTTATCAAAATAAAAATATACATATGATGATTTTGTACATATGATGATGATCAAGTGGGTTTATATATCCTTGTTTACTCATTTTAGTGTTTACGTTTTGGTAACTTTTTACTAGTTTACTAGTTTTACCTACTTACCTATTTTAAGTCCAATAAGCTTAGTATAAGTTCTTTAACTTGTTTTAATCCATTTTATACCTATATTATCAGTATCTATACTTTCCATGTTGGGCCCAAATGGGTTAAGCCCAATAAGTCCTTTTTATAAGTGTTTAACTTATTTAGTCCAATTATTAGTCCAATATGCTTAGTTAGCTCGTTAATGTCCGTATGTCCTATAGTTCAGGTTTTATCGGTTTTTACTTGTATTAGTTACTTATATATCAGTATATGACTTTTAAAAACTTTACATTAGACGGGTTTGATCGTCTAAGTTTTAATTGGCGAAAAACGTTAATTTTACGGTAATAGCCAAAAAGTCGTAAAAATCAAGTTTATAGTTTTTATTACTTATAAGTATTATTCCACTACCATTTATATAATTTATCCATTTATTTAACCTTTTACATATTTATATAAATAAGTTTCATAAGTTAGTGGGTTTTTATTTTACATTTTATACAATAAAATGTGAGTGCTTATATAATAATAATAAACATTAATTCTTAAAATCTGATTTTTATTTTCATCTTCACCATTTTTATCATATCTAGAGTTCTATAATGAATTAGAAGCTCATTTTTGGGTGGCATGATCTTCATATTATGTTCTACATTTAACTTAGTTATAGCTACTGCTCATTTTCAGTTTATCTATGCTTAACAGTCCCTACAAAACAGCTTATTCAGATTAGCACACCTATTTTGTTTTGATCATATCTCACTCATTATAATTATTCCATTGCATGGTCAACTCTCACATGTGTATAACATCTTGTACTTACTGTAAATGGATCATACCATGCAAGTTTATCAGTTCAAGTTTTAGTTATATACTGTTTTTATACAGCCAACTAAATAAGCATAATTTTAGCCTTATTTCTTATAGTTATTAACCTTTTTAAGCATATTTATCAACACTTAATCCCCACACAACATTTTTATCATCATATATACATCATATACATATACAATAATAAACAAAATACATTTGTTCTTTACAAAAATAACAAGAGAAAATAGAGAGGATGATCTTCTTTACCAACCAAGTGTATTTCTTATTTTTGGAAGACAAGAACTTGATGAACACCACAAGTAACTCCAAGATCATCAAACACCAAGAAAAATAGTTGAGAAATCAGCCCTAGGACACAAGCAAATCACCTCCTATGTTGTTAATATGGCCACCAAATGATCAAGGCTTCAAGATAACTCCATGATAGAGCTAGATAACATGTATTTCATGGCTAGAAAAGATCAAAAGGGGTGTTTGTAGCTTAAAAGTGGATGGCAAGGTGGTGGTGTTGAGAGAGTTTTGAGGTTGTTTGCATGTATGGAAATGGTATGTGTGAAATGTTGCTAGTGGTTTTGTGTTGGTGGAAAGATGTAAGCTTAAAGTGTAAGCTTAGTCTTACACTTGTAGCTAGTTAGTTAACATGATGCCACATCCTTTGTTGTGGTGTCATGTGTGCCATCCCATGTTAGCTAGTGGAGTGGGATAATGTATTTTGTCCCACCTCACTAATTTACGGGTATTCCTCGATTCTAGTTTTCTCGATTTGCGTGCCCTCGGGTCGTTTTACGAAAAACGTTTTTATAAATTTTGAATCAACGACACAAAACGAATCCAATAAAAATTGTCTCATAAAAAACGGAGTTCAAAAACGTAAATACGTAATCCTAAGGTTTCCGGTTTAGTCGTAAGGGACGCTAAATTATGCACGTAAGCCCAAATTTAAATCCGTAAATTCTGAGTTCGTCAACCAACACAAAATAAGTTTCAAAATATTATACGAGAAAATATTTCACTACCTGAAAATGTTAGATTGTACTTTTTAAAAGTTTAATCGCACACGAAAAATAATAATATAACGACTCGATACGTAATTGAAACGATATCGTCGAAAGTATTAAATATCGAAACTATCGATAATAAAATATAAAATTTTTGGCATCCGTCGGTATCGCGATCACTAGTAGTCCTCGTTGCTCGTCAAAATATTAAAATATAATATTTAATATCGGTTTCAACTTAAACCGTTATACATAATAATATTTAACGTTATAAAATACTTTAAAATAATTGAAAATAGAATTAAGTTATGACCTTATTTTTACGGGTTTTACAGCAACACACATATTAAGTTGGTTTATACTTTAAGTCTTTTTCATGTTTAGCAAAATATATATCAAGTCTCCTTAATCCCATTTTCTCCCCTTATCCAAAATGTTAACCATTAATTTTTTGGATATAAGTGGATTAACCGGTCTTTGGGTAACAAAATGTAATCAGTTTCTGGCCAAAGAACATATCAATGCACCCCCTCAAATTAATGAGGGTTAGTTATAGTGCTTGAGTATGATATTTTTTGAAAGATTTAGAATCTCGTGAGGAATTCTTGAAACATGATCATACTTTCACACTACAGCAAGCCACAAAAGCACAATATTCAAAATATTTACATATTCACAAATTAAACAATATGGAGATAACCTGAGGTAGTACGACCCATTAGATGGATCGTTGCATCATCTTGTGGTGCGCTCCATATGGTCTACCACCAACGAATCGTTCAAGACTTCTTATAAGACGTCGTTCCCTCAGCTTTTCATCAATCTTCTTGATCGTATAGGTAGCACTCTGTTGAAAGACCGTATGCCAGTCTACTGTGACCTATGGAAGAGTTTTATACTTGTTGAGATGCACTAACTTGTCCCGAATATGGGTGAGAGTCTCGTCATTGAATTTGTTGATCTCTGGAATTCTCATAAACTTCATAAGACCACGACCATTCAGGTAGAAAATGTCGGGCATCGGGTCAGTGGTGCTGGTGTAAGGAGATTTGTCTGTATGCCTCTGGAAGACTTTAGTACGTGGTTTTGAAAGATTGAGCTTCCTTTGATAACTTTCTACTCCAAGTTGAAGATCTTCAACTCTTTTCTTGTTGACAACTCGACGTGTGTACATTCGAAGAGCTGAATTCAGGGCAATTAGTTCTTCAGACTTCAAGTGTCTGAGGGCGTTATGAGTTAGCAAAAGCAGCATGTCCTCAATGTCCTCGAGACGAAGAAGTGGAAAATCTCCTTCCTGAATAGTGTAGACTTTTTCATCTTCTCTAATGAGTCTGATCTATATCAAATGTTGATAGCTTGTTTTGGGCTCAATCCTAACTCCTTGGATGCTTTGGATTCGAATTAGAGAGAAGACTTGAGAACCTGAGTTTTGCATACATGCATAGTTGTAGGCGTGTCGCACACGCTCATCCTAATGTGAAGCACCCAATTCGGCATATCGGTCATATTCAGGATATTTTTGTGGAACCCAAAGACGATTAACTTTTTCTTCTAACCAAGGTATCAAATCCCAAGTTGCAGCCTTTACCAATGTTAAGGAAGTTGCATACTTGTTTGCTCCCTTGACCAAGTATTCGAGATCCTCACTAACAAAGAATTCAAGTGCAATTTGATCATCATCTGCAGTTGTAGTAGGAGGAGGTTTTTCAGGCGCATGAAGACCATCCCTTTGAGTAGTTCTCAATGCTTTCAGAAGCTCATTTGCATTGTACTCGTATTCCGTACTGCTGAGCTTGGATTTAACACGAAGGTTGGGATTTTTGAGTCCTCTCACAACCATTGCTTGAGTTATGTTAGACCCATAGGTGTACTCCAAGAATCTTGAAAAATCTATTGGATTGCTTAGGAATTGGGAGAAGTCAGCTTCATCAGCCTTTGTCAGTGGACGAAGTGCAGCAGCGTTGGATACCCACGGTTGTACGGGTGCATTTTCATCTTCCTCGAGTGTATCCACCCATGCTGGTTCATTTGACTCTGGAATATCAGGAACGATAGTAGAGACAGGAACATCAACAACAGGTACTGCTACTGCTTCAGTGTCTGTTATGTCTTGGACTGGATCAGAGACTGGGATATCTGGTACAGGTTGACCGGGTTCCGTCAGTTGTTGTTGCACTAAAGGTGTAGTAACTGAAGCAACAGGGGCAGATGTGACAGGAACATATGTGGTTGTGGCTAGAGTATGTGATGAGGCTGTATTAGCATCTACATCATGGAACTTCTTGGTGCGTCTGCCTTGACGAGGTGGAGGTTTTGGAGTTGATTTACCCTTGTTAACATCATCTTTGGGAGATTTTTCACCTTTGGACTTGTCTTTATTAGACTTGTCTTGCTTATCTCCATCCTTTTTCCCTGTATCATCATCCCCTTCTTCTTGATCATCACCGTTTTTGCCGTCACCATCACCATTATCATCACCATCACTGTGTTTATCACTTCCTTCTTCGTCATTAGTACCTTCTTCGTTATCACTACTCGTTCTTCATCACTTCCTCCTTCGTCATCACTACCTTTGTCTTCATCACTCCTTCCTTCGTCATCACTACCTTTGTCGTCATCACCCTTGTCATCATCATCATTGTCATCATCAGCATCATCGTCACCATTGTCGGATTCATCTTCTTCTTCATTTAAGATATTATAGGGAACTACAATACCATGTTTCTCGAATATCTTAGTTTCTTCGTCTATAGCCGTTTTAAGAGCTTTGTGAAGGATCTTTTGAGCTTTGCTTTTGTTTTAGGACCCGACTTGAATCATCTAAGCATGTAAGAGTTTCTTTAACTCGTTTTTCAACGCAGCTATAGCAAACACGTTGTCCTGAACTTGAGCCTTATACACGAGCTTAAAACCGTTGAATAGTTTTAATGTAAGATCGTGTCCGAGAAAATTTAATTTCTCCTTAATGAGGATAAGTTTATCATCGGCGATAAACTTTCCTTTATTTGAAGAACGGGTCATTGTTTGACATTTAACAATGAACCATATACACGAGCATAAACCTTGGAATAGTTTTAATGTAAGCTCGTGTCCGAGAAAATTTAATTTCTTGTTATAAGGATAAGTCATCATCGGGATGAACTTTCCTTTCTTTTGAGATCGAGTTACAGACTGTAATATGACTGTAAGTCCTTTTGTTGGTAAGCTTAACCAAATAAAACTTTATTGAGTATGTGAGAGGGTTGTTGTTGTTCTAGAGAGAGAAACTAGAGAGAGAAAGAAAGAAAACTTTATTGAGTGTGAAATCAAATAAACAACCAACACCCCTTTCCATGGTGGAAAGGGGTTTATATACCAAGTCATTAATGGACTTGGGCTTCCGGCCCATGAACATGCTCATGGGTTGGTATAATGTAAATAATAAACAAACTTATACTACGAGCCTATAACTATATTGTTGGAGTGACCGAGACATTCTTAATATAAAAAACGTATTTCCAACACCTACCAAATCTATGTAAATGATTTACATTAAGATTTAGAGCCCGAAAACACTAAAAAAAATTAATTCGAGATGATTTTGATTATAAATCAACCGAACCAAACTATAAACCAAACAACAAATCACAAATCTACCCCATGGCGATTGATACCAATTGTTGTCCCATGTTATTTGATGATTAAAGATAGAAAATAGATGAAAATAATTAAGATTTCAGGAGAGAGAAAGTAGTGAGAGAAAGTAGAGAGAGAAAGTAGAGAGAAGGAGGTGATAAACTTGGTGAAATTAGATTAAGAAAATGAGAACCCCCACCCTCCTAACATGCTAGGAGGGTGCTTATACAGTCCACCCACATGCGGGCTCTCTAATGGACTATATTATTTTTGGTCGGGCTTGAATAAATGCTTAGTACCTTGAAAGAGGCCTTTTAAGCTAACCATCAAGCCTGTAATGTCACGACTATTTTAACTAACTATTACAACGTTCTAATAAATATTACAAAATAAACCTATGACCGAACATTCTTGTTTGACTCAATATTTTGAGGCTAACAAAAGTAAGTATAAACATCAAGATTAAGAAGGATTTCTTTTTCAAGACATAATATAAATACAACAAGCACAATCAACGAATGCTAAAAAAATTCATCAACCAAATCACAAAAGAGCTAGTACAGACACATCACAGATCATGAGAGGTAAACATCGATTGCATTGATATCAACAAAATTGTGGTAAGATATGCCACTACAATCATTCACCAAATAAAACTTAAAGTCATCAAGTTCTACCATTATACCATAATACAGAAGTCTGAAATAGTTCAATTACAGCGAGGAATAAAAATGAAATACAGTAACTAATCACGTGATGATCCACATGATCTCTTTGTGGCCGCTCGTCCTTGTCATCATCTTCCTCTTCTTCTGTGTGACAACCGTGGTTTTGAGGTTCGTCACTTGGTATTACTTTTAGGTTATTTTATGTGTGACTACTTGATTTTTTGTGCTTACGTGTTTATTTTGTGTGAACGAGGTTGGTGTGATTATCGTTTATGAGTATAGAGTACTCATAAGTAAATCGAGGAACGGTTAATTCATGTTCATGAGATCACAATTAGTGACTATGAAATGAAATGGTGATATTTTGGTGGTTACGTATACGTATAAGTATTATAGTAATAGTGTATTTTTTTAGGATTTACGGTTTAGCATTTAGAGGTCTCGGAAGAGGTAATTAGTCATATGAATATTTTTCGGGATGGTTTTAAGTCATTTAGGACTTAAATATAAAGTTTATTTCAAAATTTGAGATTTTTTATAAAAGTGTATATTTTACGACTTTTACTGTAAAACGCGTAAATTTGACTAGTTTTACGGTTTTGAGGTTTTGGAGGCTTTAGGAGCTGAAATAAATTAAGGAAATTTAAGGTAATATTATTAATACATATATTAATAATAAAAAGAAGGAAAAAACGAATTTCAAGGGGTTTGGGTCGGTTTGTTTTGGACACAAGAAGAAAAAAAAAGGGAAGAAAAGGGAAAAAAGGAAAGTTGTATTGGGCTTGGACTAGTGCAGTGTATTAAAACAATATTAGAAAAAAAACATACGATTCATCATAAAAAAAAAAACGCAGCCATGGAGGAAAAAAAAGAGAAGAAGAAAAATTAGGGTTTCAAAATCTTGATTTTTGATCAACTGAAGGTATAATCTTGTTTAATGTTGTTCTTATTTAATTAAACATGTATACATCAACATATGATGGATTTAGGTTAGGGTTTTAATAAAAATCTGTATTTTAATGAGTTCATAATGATTTGGATTAGGGCTTGTAATTAGAGGGATTAGGGTTAATTAATGAGGTTGATTTTGTTAAACCCGTTTTTAAAAACTGGGCAGATTTTGAGTCAATTGTTTTGATCATATCGGGAGTTCTATAAACTCTTATTTTACGATCCAAGTACCCCTGGAAAGATATTTGAAGTGTCTTTCCAATGCAAGAAACGAGAACTAAATTCGAGGTAGGGAAGTGGGTCAAAAACAGGTTACAACAATCGGAGGTCAAAACAGTTTTGAATTCAGCCTGTTTTCTTTTTAAGTTTTGGGTTGTTTGGGGTACTTAGGATTGCATTGGGATCTTCTCACGAACGTGAGAGATGGTTTATATATTTTAGTAAGTATCTGCACTTGGGATAAGGTGGTGGTTTAGGGTAAGACCCCTTAATGGTAACAAACTTTTAGTACGTTTAAAATCAAGAAATCTGGAATGACAAAAGTAGATATATGTATATTGAGGCCTTAACAGTAGCTTTAAGGTTAGGGCAAGTGGGAGGTGTTAGCCAACATATGTAAGGGTATGAATATTCCTTTTACAGAAACCATGGGTATGTTTAAGTGGACGTTTGACTTAAAGTTTTGAGACCTAAAAACTGGGACTGTTTTGGGTAAAATATGAACGGGTTAGTTATTAAACTTAACCAAGTTAAGGACTTGTTAAGGAAGGGTAATGGGGTGATTAGAGCTTATCAATGAGGTAAATATGTGGTAATAGGCTAGATGTCCATCATAGGTTGATGAGCCATCTTAGTGATTGGTTCGTGTATTGATTTCGTGTTTTTGGTTTGTTAGCTCGTTGCTAGTGCGAGGACTTGTGAAGAAGCTATAAGGTGAGTTTCATAGTTCCATGTTTACTTTTGATTTTGACTTCCAGATGGGATGGAAGAGACACTGTGTTGAATTATTTTCTAAATTAATGCTGTGAATGTTTAAGGTTTGAGATGGACTTGTGTGTACATTTATGTGATTAACTGCTATGTGATTCTTGTTTGTGTGTGATTTGGATTGGAAAGGTACATAGGTGTATGGGCGCCTATGGGACCTATGGTTAATGATAAGGCATGATGCCTTGGAAATCGTGATTGTTGGTAAGGTGTGATGCCTTGGAAATTGAGATTGTTGGTAAGGCGTGATGCCTTGGAAATTAAGATTGTTGGTAGGCGTGATGCCTTGGAAATTGTGTTTGTTGGTAAGGCGTGATGCCTTGGAATTGTAATGATTGATTTAACTTGAATGCTAGTTGTTAGTACATGATTGTAGCGCATTGTCCATATGTTTATTGGTTTATGGTATTTACAGCTTATGACTTGTCTTGTGTTGGAGTCTAAACCTATGACTCTCACCAACTTTATGTTGACGTGTTTTAGTGTCTCTTTCAGGTGAGAATATGGTTAAGCTTGAGGATAGAAGTGGCTAGACTTGGATGCCTTAGGATTGCATATAGAAGGAGATCCTCGTTCCTTCTTAGTTTACCTTTATGTTTTTTGATAAGTGATACATGTTGGCACCTATATGTTTGTTTGGTTTATGTTTATTGTTTGTCTTGGGGTAAGTGGTAGGACTGTTACCTACTTACCTAGACTCCTGTATTGTTGAGATATTGTCATGACATTTGTGTCGCCATTTATGACATTATATTTGCATTTTAGTCTTCTCTATAGAGACACCATTTGTTGTGATGATATCCATACGTCGCGCCCCATATTCCGCCATTGGTGGGGTGTGACAGAATGGTATCAGAGACAATGGTTATAGAGAATTAGGATGCCTAGTCGCGTAGCCTAGTCTATTGCTTAAGGGTCCCTGCATATAGGCGTCATAGGAGTATGTGTGCATTTTATTATAATTGATGTGTTTGAATGTTATTTATTGTGATGTTTTGACTGGTATGAATTGAACCATAGTAAATTCATACTTAGCCACATGTTATTTTCTTTTCAAGTTGTGAGTAGTGCGGGTTTAACCATAATCGTCCACGCTAGTCATTGTCGTATTTTACTTATAATGTACATTATAGTACATAATTTGGTACATAGTAGTTTCTATCTTTTGTTGGGTTATTTTATGTACCTGAGGGGTATTATTTTCTTTTGATGTTTAAGTCATGTTCCCTAAGAATCATGTGGTGGTTCGAGTTATTAGGAGTAGGTGAATATGAAGGACCTTATGCTATTTCCACTCTTATGGGCGACATGACTTATAACTGATTATGTTTTCGTTTTGGATTTAGTCTAGGCTGTTTTAGCTAGACTATGAATTTCTGTATTCCAAGAGTTTTATTATGTTATTTTATAGATGGAGTTTTGGAACTTATTGGTTATGTGGTTATGAGCTTTTGTGAGTAGATAGATTTATGTGTTATATGTTGTATTGATTCTTATAAGTGTCATCATAGGAGGGAGTGCATTGGGGAAAGGGTAATTGTATAAGTATGGTGGCCAACATAGTTATACAAGTACCACAACTTCAATGGGTTCTCAAGTATGATTGCATGAAAGAGGATTAGTACATGCTTGTATATGGTGAGATGTAGATATTGGGTATACGTATAATATATGGGTTTATGTAACGGCTGCCTACGATATGGCTATTTTTATTAGTGTGTTATATGTTTTGGGTTATAGTTGTGTTGTGTGATTTTGGGGTCACACGATATGGTTTGGTTTTGGAGGTGGGTTTTATGCTTTGTTGTGGCACGGTGAGATGGTGATTACTCGTGTGGAAAAACGAGTGTATGACGTGATTGGTTGATCCGACATGTATGGTAACGAGTATGTTTTGGGTGATTTAATAGGTATATATATGCGGATGTATATATACTACTATGTGTTAAGTTATGGTATATGGTCGTTCACTAGTTATTATAACTTGAACGTACCTTGTGTTTGTTCGTGTTTTATGGTGCTGGAGTTGATGGAGTTTCAACAACGTTTCGAATTTTTTTGAACTGTGTCTTGTAGCGTATTCTTTGAGTTCATATTTCACGTGTACGTTTTAAAATGTTGTTCTGGGTTTTAAGTCCGTTGAAATAAATTGAGATTTCTTTTGGGATAATGAAATCTTTTGGGTTGAGTCTTACATTTCTTTTTGTTGGTATATGGAAAAAGGGGGGACTTGGAAATCTACTATAGAGTTAGATAGTTTGTTGTATTCGGTAGAATAAGGGTAAGGTGTTGGAGTCATGTTTGAAACAAGATGTAACATAAGTTTTTTTTATCAACACTTATTTATTTCAAATTCTAAAAGACTTTCATTAAAATAAAGCGAAGTAAAATTTCTTTCTACTTACATAGTTTATATAATCGGATTTAACCGATTCATGTCATTTATAGTTATTGATACAAGGTTAAAAGGAGTTTATGAATATTTCACATACAATTATATCTTTCACTGAAAAGGATTGCATTGATCACTAAGTCTATTCTTTAGTTTTAAAAACAACTAGCATAAAATTGTTTTGGTCATAACTTGTTCGTTTTTAAAGCTTTTTGGGTGATTCAAAAGCCAAAAATTATGTACTTGGAACGTACTTTTCAATATTCAGAATGTATAGTCATGGGAGGTCAGTGGACTGGTCGGAATTGTTGTACAAGTGTCGGGTTCAAGGTTGAGTTTGAATAGTAGTTTTATTTTTTTATGATTTGGGATGCACGGGATACCTAGTCTTTGAGTTGAGTTTTGAGATCGTCTAGAAGGTTGTTTGTAGATGGTTTGAGTCACATAGATGTGGGGAGGTAAGAAAAAAAAAATTTAAAAAATATATATATATATATATTCTTTTAGAAAGTCGATCTTTGCACGGTTTAAATAATATGTGGCGGGGCGTAATATGTTTTGGTTGCCATTGGGTGTTTCTTGGATTATTTTTCGTTGTCATGGGTCATTTGGAAATTGATACATGTTTTGGGTTTGAGTTTTCTTTGGAGTCTCGTGGTTTTTGATTTTTTTTAATTGGTGCACGTGAAATGTCGTTAGTTATCCGTGGGTTTAATTCGTCGATCGTATCTGGTGTATTCAGGATGTAGTTTTGGTTTTGTATGGTTTAGGAGCGTTGAGGTAGAACCATGAATAGAGCAAGTAGGAGAAGTGAGAGGAGTTGTAGTTAGTGTCATCCAAGGCAAATCGTTGATGGAGTGAATTAAGAACAAGAGCTGTTAGAAATTGCAAGGAATTTATTCGTATTGCCGCTAAGAGAGGGTGTGAGGAGGACATAGTTGAAATTGCTAAGGATGTTGTATGAACGCTTTGGGTTTACGGTTATGCATTTGGCTTCGCCAAATCACTAGCGGTTTTCATGGAGTCAATGAACCGAGTGTGCATGAACGTCTATAAACGAGTTGTCATCGGGAGCATCGGCGACATCTTAATCTACTCAAATCTTAAAAGGAGGATGAGGCGAATTATGTGTTGGTTTTGGAGTTGTTAGTAAAGGGAATGAAACATGAGATTTTCAAGTGTGAGTTTTAGGATTTAGTTGGCCAGGACTAGTAGTCAGAGATGATGGCATATCGTGGAACCAGCAAGGGGCGAAGTGAAGAAGGACGAGGAAGCATTTTGGAGGCTGAAGAGGTGGATTGGATGATGAGCAGATCTTGGCATTATCGGAAGGACTGGATGAATTCGCGAAGCATGACGATACGTGGAGCATGGATTTGGACGCGTACGAGGACGACAAAGAAAGACGATCGCTTATACGTTGCAGGAACTGAAGATTTGGAAGAACTGGATAGACTTAGTTAGTGGAGTTGGACTGTTATATCTGCCTAGAATGCTAGAGGCATTTGGTGTACGAGACGTGGAGAATGATCTATACGGATCATGAACGTCTCCAACACATATTCAATCATCTTGATTGAACATTTGGCAAAGGTGATGGGTGGAGTTAATTGATGAAAGAAAATTGCAAGGCCAAGTACCATCTGGGAAAGGCAAGCATGGTCGATGAGACATGGAATAAGAAGGATGAGGTGAAGCTGAGACGAACTTAGGGATGATGTATTAGAGTGGTTTGGATGAAGGATTTGGGTTGCACGAGTTGAGTTGTCTAAAGCAGTGAACGCGTCAACATTTATGTTGCGTGGCTTGGACAATCGTAAGGAGGAAAGGGACGTAGACTATACTTCCTACATGGATAGGAGTAGTTTAGAAAGGTCGATGTAAGGACGAAGTTGGTGTAAGGGATACATGATGCGGTGGGGGATTAAGTACGATGAGAGTTGGGTGATAGTCGATAGACTGACTAATTCATCACCTATTTCAAGAGGAATGAGAAGTCACGTAGTTGGGAAGTTGGAAGAATTAATGGATATGTGAAAGACCGTCATAGGTCACTTTGTAAGGAAATTGGAATTTAAAGTAGTTTGGGATACGGACTGAAGGGAGTTGATGAACATAATTGGACATAGGTGATTGATTTAGAGGTAGTTCGGAAACTCGTTAGCGATGGCTGAGTTTTCATATAATGATAGTTATCGTACTAGAAGTTGATAAATGCCATTTGAGGCACGATATGAAAGGATAGGGTGAGTTGTCCTCATTGTGGACTAGAATTGGTAAAAGAGGCTACTAATGTGGTAATGGTGTTTGTGGACAGAATGAGAGCAACAAGGGATGCTATGTAGAAAAGGAGGAAACCACTAGATTTAGTGACAAAGTTATGTATGGAGTTTCACCCATAGTAACGGGTGGTATGATTTGGAAAGATGGAAGTGTTGATGTAGAGTTTTGTAGGTCCATTTATGATCTTTGGGAAGATCAGACCATTAGCTTATGAGCATAGAATTACCTGGGGGAAATGAGTTGTATACATGATACATTTCATGTATTGGGGTTGGTAAATGTTGTTTGAGGATGCATATTTGCATGTCCGGTTATTCGGGTTTTGTGCTAATAAGAGTCTTTGTTTTATCGAAGAGTCATTTGCGAGATTTATTGACTGTGAGGTCAAGAGTTTGGCAATGGATTTAATTATTTTTGGTTTGTACATGTGGTATCTTGAAACTTGAACTGAAGTTCACGTGGAAATGAGAGGAGTTCATTTAGAACAAGTATCCTCGTGTGATTTGTTGTCTGTGTGTTGATCCTAAGGAGTAAATCTCGGGACGAGATTTCTATTAGGAGGGAGTGATGTGACAACCTTGGTTTTGAGGTTCGTCACTTGGTCTTACTTTTAGGTTATTTTATGTGTGACTACTTTCTTTTTTGTGCTTACGTGTTTATTTTGTGTGAACGAGGTTGGTGTGATTATCGTTTATGAGTATAGAGTACTCATAAGTAAATCGAGGAACGGTTAATTCATGTTCATGAGATCACAATTAGTGACTATGAAATGAAATGGTGATATTTTGGTGGTTACGTATACGTATAAGTATTATAGTAATAGTGTATTTTTTTAGGATTTACGGTTTAGCATTTAGAGGTCTCGGAAGAGGTAATTAGTCATATGAATATTTTTCGGGATGGTTTTAAGTCATTTAGGACTTAAATATAAAGTTTATTTCAAAATTTGAGATTTTTTATAAAAGTGTATATTTTACGACTTTTACGGTAAAACGCGTAAATTTGACTAGTTTTACGGTTTTGAGGTTTTGGAGGCTTTAGGAGCTGAAATAAATTAAGGAAATTTAAGGTAATATTATTAATACATATATTAATAATAAAAAGAAGGAAAAACGAATTTCAAGGGGTTTGGGTCGGTTTGTTTTGGACGCAAGAAGAAAAAAAGAAAAAAAAGGGAAGAAAAGGGAAAAAAGGAAAGTTGTATTGGGCTTGGACTAGTGCAGTGTATTAAAATAATATTAGAAAAAAAACATACGATTCATCATAAAAAAAATAAAACGCAGCCATGGAGGAAAAAAAAGAGAAGAAGAAAAATTAGGGTTTCAAAATCTTGATTTTTGATCAACTGAAGGTATAATCTTGTTTAATGTTGTTCTTATTTAATTAAACATGTATACATCAACATATGATGGATTTAGGTTAGGGTTTTAATAAAAATCTGTAGTTTAATGAGTTCATAATGATTGGATGGATTAGGGCTTGTAATTAGAGGGATTAGGGTTAATTAATGAGGTTGATTTTGTTAAACCCGTTTTTAAAAACTGGGCAGATTTTGAGTCAATTGTTTTGATCATATCGGGAGTTCTATAAACTCTTATTTTACGATCCAAGTACCCCTGGGAAGATATTTGAAGTGGATTTCCAATGAAAGAAACGAGAACTAAATTGGAGGTCGGGAAGTGGGTCAAAAACAGGTTACAACAGTCGGAGGTCAAAACAGTTTTGAATTCAGCCTGTTTTCTTTTTAAGTTTTGAGTTGTTTGGGGTACTTAGGATTGCATTGGGATCTTCTCACGAACGTGAGAGATGGTTTATATATTGTAGTAAGTATCTGCACTTGGGCTAAGGTGGTGGTTTAGGGTAATACCCCTTAATGGTAACAAACTTTTAGTACGTTTAAAATCAAGAAATCTGGAATGACAAAAGTAGATATATGTATATCGGGGCCTTAACAGTAGCTTTAAGGTTAGGGCAAGTGGGAGGTGTTATCCAACATATGTAAGGGTATGAATATTCCTTTTACAGAGACCATGGGTATGTTTAAGTGGACGTTTGACTTAAAGTTTTGAGACCTAAAAACTAGGACTGTTTTGGGTAAAATATGAACGGGTTAGTTATTAAACTTAACCAAGTTAAGGACTTGTTAAGGAAGGGTAATGGGGTGATTAGAGCTTATCAATGAGGTAAATATGTGGGAATAGGCTAGATGTCCATCATAGGTTGATGAGCCATCTTAGTGATTGGTTCGTGTATTGATTTCGTGTTTTTGGTTTGTTAGCTCGTTGCTAGTGCGAGGACTTGTGAAGAAGCTATCAGGTGAGTTTCATAGTCCCATGTTTACTTTTGATTTTGAATTCCAGATGGGATGGAAGAGACACTGTGTTGAATTATTTTCTAAATTAATGCTGTGAATGTTTAAGGTTTAAGATGGACTTGTGTGTACATTTATGTGATTAACTGCTATGTGATTCTTGTTTGTGTGTGATTTGGATTGGAAAGGTACATAGGTGTATGGGCGCCTATGGGACCTATGGTTAATGATAAGGCGTGATGCCTTGGAAATCGTGATTGTTGGTAAGGCGTGATGCCTTGGAAATTGAGATTGTTGGTAAGGCGTGATGCCTTGGAAATTGAGATTGTTGGTAGGCGTGATGCCTTGGAAATTGTGTTTGTTGGTAAGGCGTGATGCCTTGGAATTGTAATGATTGATTTAACTTGAATGCTAGTTGTTAGTACATGATTGTAGCGCATTGTCCATATGTTTATTGGTTTATGGTATTCACAGCTTATGACTTGTCTTGTGTTGGAGTCTAAACCTATGACTCTCACCAACATTATGTTGACGTGTTTTAGTGTCTCTTTCAGGTGAGAATATGGTTAAGCTTGAGGATAGAAGTGGCTAGACTTGGATGCCTTAGGATTGCATATAGAAGGAGATCCCCGTTCCTTCTTAGTTTACCTTTATATTTTTTGATAAGTGATATATGTTGGCACCTATATGTTTGTTTGGTTTATGTTTATTGTTTGTCTTGGGTAAGTGGTAGGACTGTTACCTACTTTCCTAGACTCCTGCATTGTTGAGATATTGTCATGACATTTGTGTCGCCATTTATGACATTATATTTTCATTTTAGTCTTCTCTATAGAGACACCATTTGTTGTGATGATATCCATACGTCGCGCCCCATATTCCGCCATTGGTGGGGTGTGACATTCTGGCTCTTCCTCAAAATCCTCCATCTTTTCCTTACCCTTCGAAGTTGTTCCCTCTTCTACCTTCCTCTTTCCCTTCGAAGTAGAGCCTTCACCTGATGGAACCATACGCTGAGCTAAATACAACGTATCCTCTAAAGTATAGTCTCGCCAACTTCTGGTGGTTCGACCATGAAATGCGTGTTCGCATACTTTGGATCACTTCGAAACTTCCATGCATTCATCAAGAAAGGTCGTACACGATCCTCCCAACATCGAAGACGATCAAACATGACACGATCTCCCTTGATTCCTTCAAACTCAGCACACAGATTCTCCACAATCATTTTCAGCTTTGCCATCTCCATCCTTTCACGATCCCTAGTTTTGTTAGCCCTCTTCACACCTGAGTAAAATCTCTGAAAATCCTTCTCATTTTTCTGAAACCTCTTAATCACCCTGGTCTCTACCACATACCTCTCGTACAACAGTCGATCGAACTTCTTCAAACAATGCTCCGTGTTACTGTAGATCCTTGGTCCAGCACAGTTGACCCTTGCTATGTTATCGTGGAGAGAACGAGCATTAACCGCAGTACTAGAATCAACTTGCTCATCATCACTACTATCACGAGAAACTACTGGTAAACCCCTCCAATAAGCATCACATGTAGGTGTAGCAGAACGAGAACGAACAGGTAACACCCTATTTTGGAAATGGAAATATCACAGTAATTATGGCGTGTCATCAAAGCATACAAGGTAAAATGTCTAAACATTACTTGACCATAAAAAGGAAAATACCGGAATCAAACATCGGTAGTCCAAAAGTAAAGCTCATCACACACAAACATAGTATAATAAAGAAAAGGACTAAACAATGTCCAAAGCATAAGTATCAATAGAAAGGAAATGCATAATGTAAAGAAGGCTAGACAGCTTCCAGTCCATATGCACGTACTCTTAGTGTCTACGAGCGTCCCTGAGTACCTGCCGTTTTGGGAACATAGAAAAGGAAAACGGCTGAGCAAATACGCTCAGTGCACGTATGTACAATAAAGCATGAATAGGATAAGCATATAACATAATAACAGCGGAAGAAAACTAAGTCCCGAGTAACCTGGTTAAGTCTTAATAAAACTGGTTTATAGTTTGAAAGTCTTATGTTTATCTTATAAAAACTATTTGTCATATTTTACCATTAGCCAATATAGGTCTTGAAAATCCACCGTGCATGAATAATTGGAGGGGTGACCTCATCAGGTAAATTAGAGGGGCTGCCTCTAATTTAATATACTGGTTTATGGGTAGGAGGGATCAGCTCCTTGTGAAGGATGCAAGGCACACACCACATTCACCATGTAATCCTGAATAAAAACATGTAACTAGGATGCACTCATACGCCCCACATGATAAATATAATAATATGGCCAAAAGCTGAAGGGACGCCACGAGCAATCACTCCGCCGTGGTGAAGTCATAACATCAGTGCCTCTAATGTTATGGGTATGGTACCTCCATAACTAGGTGAAACTGGTCATGCATGTATATGGCTATAGGTAATCTTATTTAAACATAAGCAATCAAACTCATAACTTATACTACAGGAAAACAGTTGGCTGCATACGGGGAATCCTAATAAGGAAAGAATGTCCATACTGAAAGGACGGGAATCCGTACCTTATGTCCAGTGAACGAGAAAGAC
The DNA here is from genome assembly GCA_025667525.1 of Glebionis coronaria. Taxonomy (NCBI): domain Eukaryota; kingdom Viridiplantae; phylum Streptophyta; class Magnoliopsida; order Asterales; family Asteraceae; genus Glebionis; species Glebionis coronaria. The sequence continues at coordinate 230,486,639 of CM046879.1, forward strand.
GAACTGCGAGAATCCTACTTCCGAATCACTAGTGCTACATAAATACGTACATGCATAAGTATCTGCTTACTAAACACATAGCTGATTTTATGTCATGTCTTAGCTTATTTTATGTGTTCTTACTATGTTTTACTGTTTAAAGCCTTAAACTGTATTAAATCTTATATTCTGTTTAATCTGATTAAGTATTTCTTGTATTTCATGTGTTATTATACTTACTGTGTAATAATAAGTAACTTTCCAAAAATAGCAGTTTTCCTAAAATAGAAAGTTTCCAAAAATAGAAAGTTTCCAAAAATAGAAAGTTTCCAAAATTAGAAACTTACCAAAAATAGAAAGTTTCCAAAAATAGAAAGTTTCCAAAAATAGATTTACTGCTTAATATAGATAAGTTTCTAAAAATAGAAAGTTTCCATAAATAGATTAGCTGCCTTAATTAAATAAGTTTCCATAAATAGATTAGTTGCCTTAAATAAATAAGTTTCTAAAAATAGCTGGTTTCCATAAATAGATTAGCTGCCTTATTTAATTAAGTTTCTAAAAATAGAAAGTTTCCATAATTAGAAATAAGCTGGTTAAATAAGCTAAGTATATAAGCCTAAGTGTTTTTCATGATTATTTTCTAAGTCATATGGTATAATGTATAGTTTAATAATTATTTCATGTAATTTAATTAAACTATAGGTTATAATATTTAATTAAAGTATAACATGTTTTTAATTAAATAAGTTAAATACTTAGGTTAAAATATGTATTATTATATATTAATAATATAACCTAAGTCATGTTAATTAATTAATTGTATCCATGGTTTTAAGATAATTAATTAATCATAAGTCTTAAATATATAAATACTTAGGTTAAAATAATTTCATGTTCATTAATAATTAAATAACCTAAGTCATGTTATTAAATTAATCACATCTTTTATTAATTTAATTTTAACATAAGTTCATAACATAAAAAAACTAACATAAACCATGAACCGGATCTAGGCTAGAAAACATGAACCGGACATGAATCGACACCGTACCCCGAACCAACTCGGGGTACCCCGTGTATCCCCTTGCTGCCGTGGGACCCACACGCACCAACCAAGACCATATGGTCTTGGTGGTGGTCGGCTTGGCAAATCAAAACCCCCTTGGGGTCGGTTGCAGCCTGCGGCCAAAACCAAACACCCCTTAAAACAACCCTTTGATTTAATTAATCACCAAAACATATTAGATCTATGATTAATTATTATTTTTTTATAAAAACATCACATGTTCATAATTAATAAAAAGCTTAAATTAAAAGAAAAGGTTTAAAAAGGTTTTACCGAATTCGTGGATCAAGAGAACGAAGAACAAACACGATCAATCACTAATTCTTTAAGATCAAAGATCAACAAATCACCTTGTATGGTGATTTATGGGTGGCGGCACAAAGAACAAGGAGGAAGAAGGGTTTTTAGGTTTTTCTTAAAAATCTTCTGTAAGTTATTTTTGAGTAGTAAAAATAAACATAATCGCCTTTAGTAAATCTGACAATGGGCTTGGCCCATTGCCCTTGTTTTGCCGCGGGTAGGGACCCCACATGGGGTTCCCGTACCTTTTTCCGTGTCTCGTTATTTAGTTACTCGTTTGTGATTATTTATGTTCGTGTTTTAAATGTTCTCGTTACGTAAATACCGTGATCTAATATATTTAATTACGCTCGTAATAAATATATATACGTAATTAATAATAGTTCGTGTTTTAATTACGTTCATGATTTCATGATCGCATGTTCGTGATTAATTATTGTTAAATAATTATTATGTGATCGTGCATATAAAATACTTATCGTGTTCTAACACGTACGTAATACGTAAACTCCTAACACGTAATCGTAATCATGCTATATTAGGAAAGTTTTAACTAGTACGTACGATCCTAAGGGTACTATGTATGGTAAAAGCATGCGGGTTTTACAACTCTTCCCCCCTAAAAAGAATAATTCGTCCCCGAATTATAGATAAAGTAACTGGAAAAGAAGAACATACCCGAATTCAAAATATGAAATGAGGGTAAGAAGTCCGGATAGACTCCTCCGTTTCCCAAGTGACTTCCCGCTCGGTATGATCCTTCCATAGAATTTTGACGAATGGAATCGTCTTCTTTCTCATGACTCGTTCTTGTTTGTCAAGAACTCGTTCGGGTTCTTCTATAAAAGTGAGATCTTCACGTATCTGTTCCAGTGGATACTGAACCATGTGAAGGGGATGATATTGGTACCCTCTGAGTAAGGACACATGAAACACATTGTGCACATGCGAAAGCTGCGAAGGTAACGCCAATCAGTAAGATACTTCACCGACTCGTTCAATGATATCAAACGGTCTGATGAAACGAGGACTGAGCTTCCCTTTAATCCCGAAGCGTCTAACACCACGTGCCGGCGAAACCTTAAGGAAGACGTGATCTCCTACGTTTAAGTGTAAATCCCTACGATGCTTATCGGCGTAACTCTTCTGGCGTGACCGTGCTTCCTGAATCTTCTGCTTAGCTACTGCGATCTTCTCATTTGTCATCTCTATGATTTCTGGTCCTTCAAGTGTTCGCTCGCCAACCTGATCCCAGCAGATTGGGGCGCGACACTTTCTGCCATACAACATCTCAAATGGAGCACATTTGATGCTTGCGTGCCAGCTGTTGTTGTATGCAAACTCCACCAAACAGATGTATTCGTCCCAATCACCCGTCCATTCTAACGCACATGACCTCAACATATCCTCTAATGTCTTAATCGTTCGCTACGACTGTCCGTCCGTTTGAGGATGAAAAGCCGTGATAAGCTTAAGTTGTGTACCCCAAGCTTTCTGCAGACTTTTCCAAAAGCGCGAAGTGAATCGAGGATCTCTGTCTGAGACGATGCTGGATGGTGCATCGTGGAGTCTCATGATCTCTCGTCTATACGTATCTGCGAGTTTACTTACCGGATCTTCCTTGCGGATCGGTAAGAAATGAGCTGATTTGGTAAGTCGATCAACGAAAACCCAAATTGCATCGTGCTTCCTTTTAGTAGGCGGAAGACCGGTAACAAAATCCATGGTGATTTTGTCCCACTTCCACTCTGGAATATCTAACGGTTGAAGGAGACCGCCAGATCGCTGATGCTCGATCTTAACCTACTGGCAGGTAAGACATTTGGAGACGTAAGTGGCCACATCTTGTTTCATACCACTCCACCAAAAGTACTGTTTGATGTCATGGTACATCTTAGTCGAACCAGGATGTATCGAGAATGGGGAGCTGTGAGCTTCAGCTAACAAAGCTTCCCGGAGTTCTTGGTCATCAGGAACACAAATTCTAGTGCCCTGCCATACGATACCATCTGCATCTACTCTGAATTCTGTCTGCTTCTCCAAATTCTGTACTATCGCCCAGATTTCTCCGTCATCCTTCTGAGCTTCCTTGATCTTCTATATTAACTCGGGTTCTATTCTAAGATTAGCCCAGTAACCGTGCTGTCCACGTACCATGTAATCGATGTCTAGTCGCTCCAAGTCTCTTATGATTTCCTCTTCAATTCTAATGCCGTTGATCATTCTGGACTTCCTGCTAAGGGCATCTGCTACTACATTTGCCTTTCCGGGATGATACTGTAGATTAATATCATAATCCTTCAACAGCTCTAACCATCTCCTCTGCCTCATGTTCAATTCACGCTGAGTGAAGATATACTTCAAGCTCTTGTGGTCCGTGAAAATGTCACATGATTCTCCATATAAGTAGTGTCTCCATATCTTCAATGCAAACACGACTGTAGCAAGTTCCAGATCGTGCGTGGGGTAATTTTCTTCATAAGGCTTAAGCTGCCGTGAAGCGTACGCGATCACTTTTCCATGTTGCATGAGAACACAACCAAGTCCCTTCCCCGATGCATCGCTATAGATTTGAAATCCACCCGTACCAGATGGTAGAGTAAGAATAGGTGCAGATACTAGCTTATGCTTCAGGTCTTCAAATCTCTTCTCTCGATCTTCAGTCCAGACGAATTTCTCCCCTTTCCACATCAGTTTGGTCATTGGTAGTGCTAGGCGGGAAAAGTTCTCCACGAACCTACGGTAATAGCCAGCTAAGCCTAAGAAATTGCGGACTTCCGTCGCTGATGTCGGCCTTGGCCACTTAGTAATGGCCTCAACCTTCGCTGGATCCATAGTGATTCCTTCTACTGATACAATGTGACCTAAGAATGCCACCTTGTCTAACCAGAACTCACACTTGGAGAATTTAGCATACAGCTGCTTCTGGCGAAGAATCTGTAGTACAGTACGAAGATGGTCTTCGTGTTCCTCCTTGGACTTTATGAAAATCAGATTGTCATCGATGAAGACAATGACGAACTTGTCCAGAAATTCATGGAAGATTCTGTTCATCAGATCCATGAACACTGCTGGAGCATTTGTCAGGCCAAATGGCATAACTACAAACTCGTAGTGGCCATAGCGGGTACGAAAGGGAGTCTTAGCGATGTCCTGCTCCTTGACCCGTAGCTGATGATAGCCTGACCTAAGATCGATCTTGGAGAAGTGTTTGGCCCCTTGGAGTTGGTCAAACAGATCGTCAATGCGTGGCAGTGGATACCTATTCCGAATGGTAATCTTGTTGAGCTCACGATAGTCTATGCAAAGACGCATACTGCCGTCCTTCTTCTTAACAAACAAGACCGGTGCGCCCTATGGAGATGCGCTCGGTCGAATGAAACCTCGTTCAAGAAGTTCTTGCAGTTGATCCTTCAGCTCCTTCAGCTCTATGGGAGCCATGCGATAAGGAGCCTTGGAGATTGGTTCAGCTCCTGGAATCAGCTCGATACTGAATTCCACTTCTCGTGCAGGTGGTATGCCCGGAAGTTCTGCTGGAAACACGTCTTGGAATTCCGACACTATTGGTTAATCCTGATTCGATGGAGATTCAGCATCCATGTCGTGAACCGTAGCTAGATAACCCTCGCAGCCATGTGACAGTAGTGCACGCGCTTGCAGGGTGGATATGACTTGTACAGACCGTCCGGGTATGAACCCATTATGAATGTACTCTGGTGCATTGACATCAACGAAGATAACTCGATATGAATGGCAGTCTATGGTAGCATGATACTTGGATAGCCAATCCATGCCCAAAATCATGTCGAAGTCATTCATGTCCAGCGGAAGTGCGTCGACAGGTCGAACCTTATCATCAAATTCTAGGGGAAGACTCTTGTATACATGGGTGATTAATACAGAGTCCCTCAAAGGCGTGGAAATAGTAAGCCTATTTTCTAGTGGCAAGGGAGGCATCCTAATGTTCTTAGCATAAGCAGTAGAAATAACCGAGTGAGTAGCACCCGTATCGAAAAGAACACATGCATCACGACCATACATATACAAGATTCCAGTGATGGTACCTGTAGACTTGTTAGCCTGGTCTCGAGATGTCGTGTAGACACGCCCGGCAGTAGGGGGCGGCTTGGTATCAGCATGTCCTGATGTACCCTCCATCTCGCCCTTACGGCAATCCTTCATAATATGGCCAGGAAGACCACACTTGTAGCACGCATCAGTATTACGGCGACATGGTCATGGGTGCCTACGGTGGCACGTAGAGCAAAGAGGATGAGTGTATCCTCCAGCAGGTGCTCTGGCTGGCTGAGGACCTGATAAAAACAGTTTACATAAGACATGATAATTGGGTACAAAGGATGAAGCGGATAATCGTAAGATTGAATACCAGTGATAGCTGGACGGCTAGGCTGCGAAACTCTCTGGTTCTGGTCCCTACCGTTTCCATGGTTCCTGGTAGAAGTTTGCTAAAGTGTCAGAATATGAGTTATAACATAAAAAATAAGGAATTTCGTAAGTATTAGGACCTGCTGTTGTTGGAGTGCCCGACGTTGTTACGGTAATTGTCATTACCGCCACGCCTATCCGTAGCAGAACGGTCGTTAGTCTGACCGTTTCCCTTAGGCTGATGAGGCTGCTGCTGAGTAGCCGGCTGAGACCGGTCCCCAGTTTTCTGCCTGGAAGATACAGTTAAAGAGATGAATTATTGACATATGGAAAGTATACGGATTGTTCACCGCTTGAATACGAATGTTTACATCTTGTCGGGTCATTCAGCTTCCCCGAACTCATCCCTCTCTTGCAGCATCTCCAGTTTTCGTGCTGCATCGGCCACTTGTGTTACAGTGTTGAACGTAGCACACACCAGATTGTTTGCGACCGATGTGCGAAGAGCCCATCTGAAGTGATGTGCCTGCTCTTCAGGAGTACCTGCTGCCGCACCAAGGAAACCAGCCAAGCGAAGAAAGCGCTGCATAAACTCGTTGCTATTCTCCCCAGCTCTCTGTCGGATCCCATGGTACTCTCTCTTGAGCTTGTCCTGCTCAGCCTTGGGAAAGAACTGCTCCATCAACCTGTCCTTGAACTGATCCCAAGTCAAACCAGCAACCCACTCATCACCACCTTCAGATTGCATCAATGTTAACCACCAGTTGAGTACATCGCCTTCGAACCGATAACATGCCAACCTTGCCTTGTATGCGGGGTCACAGCCCATAGCGTTGAAAATCTTCTCGATGTGAGCCAACCAGCTTTCAGCATCGCTGGGGCTATCTGTCTTCTCAAAAGCTCGAGGGCGGAGCTTGTTGAATCTCTCCAGCCATACTGCTAATGTCACTGGAGGAGGAGGAGGAGGTGGCTGATTGTGCTGCTGATTGTTGGCAGCTTGAACTTCAGCCCGGATGTCATTTCTCAGTTGAGTAAGCAAGGCTTGCATGTCAGCCTGAATTGCAGCATTGAGCTGCTCCTGTTCGCGTGTGAGAACCATCTGACAGTATAACATAAAACATATGATTAAACAGTTCAAAACATAAAATATAAATACATACATGAAAAAAATTTATACTAAAATTTCACGAGAAAAATTTTATGCAAGAAAATTTTGTGTATGAATGCATGATGCAGTTTTATGAAAACTTTTGTATGCTCGAGAGTGAACGCCTCTGGTCAGTTCACCCAAAACAAAGACATTGCGAGGGGATGCCTATGGGTCGGTCCCAAATCTAAAAGTTTCGATAAAACACATGCGACTAAATAGGGTCAGTCCTGTACCAACCATTACTTAGTCAAAAACCCTGTAACAATGACATGTATATGTATGCTTAAAAAATGATGAATGCATGAAAACAACTGTCAGTTCTAGGAAGACCGTAGTGACTACCCACTAATCACAGGCCATATTTGAGAGCCTACAGGTCGAAGCCTTGGCTCTGATACCATAATTGTAACACCCTATTTTGGAAATGGAAATATCACAGTAATTATGGCGTGTCATCAAAGCATACAAGGTAAAATGTCTAAACATTACTTGACCATAAAAAGGAAAATACCGGAATCAAACATCGGTAGTCCAAAAGTAAAGCTCATCACACACAAACATAGTAAAATAAAGAAAAGGACTAAACAATGTCCAAAGCATAAGTATCAATAGAAAGGAAATCCATAATGTAAAGAAGGCTAGACAGCTTCCAGTCCATATGCACGTACTCTTAGTGTCTACGAGCGTCCCTGAGTACCTGTCGTTTTGGGAACATAGAAAAGGAAAACGGCTGAGCAAATACGCTCAGTGCACTGATGTACAATAAAGCATGAATAGGATAAGCATATAACATAATAACAGCGGAAGAAAACTAAGCCCCGAGTAACCTGGTTAAGTCTTAATAAAACTGGTTTATAGTTTGAAAGTCTTATGTTTATCTTATAAAAACTATTTGTCATATTTTACCATTAGCCAATATAGGTCATGAAAATCCACCGTGCATGAATAATTGAAGGGGTGACCTCATCATGCAAATTAGAGGGCTGCCTCTAATTTAATATACTGGTTTATGGATAGGAGGGATCAGCTCCTTGTGAAGGATGCAAGGCACACACCACATTCACCATGTAATCCTGAATAAAAAACATGTAACTAGGATGCACCCATACGCCCCACGTGATAAATATAATAATATGGCCAAAAGCTGAAGGGACGCCACGAGCAATCACTCCGCCGGGGTGAAGTCATAACATCAGTGCCTCTAATATTATGGTTATGGTACCTCCATAACTAGGTGAAACTGGTCATGCATGTATATGGCTATAGGTAATCTTATTTAAACATAAGCAATCAAACTCATAACTTATACTACGGGAAAACAGTTGGCTGCATACGGGGAATCCTAATAAGGAAAGAATGTCCATACTGAAAGGACGGGAATCCGTACCTTATGTCCAGTGAACGAGAAAGACGAACTGCGAGAATCCTACTTCCGAATCACTAGTGCTACATAAATACGTACATGCATAAGTATCTGCTTACTAAACACATAGCTGATTTTATGTCATGTCTTAGCTTATTTTATGTGTTCTTACTATGTTTTACTGTTTAAAGCCTTAAACTGTATTAAATCTTATATTCTGTTTAATTTGATTAAGTATTTCTGGTATTTCATGTGTTATTATACTTATTGTGTAATAATAAGTAACTTTCCAAAAATAGCAGTTTTCCTAAAATAGAAAGTTTCCAAAAATAGAAAGTTTCCAAAAATATAAAGTTTTCAAAAATAGAAAGTTTCCAAAAATAGAAAGTTACCAAAAATAGAAAGTTTCCAAAAATAGAAAGTTTCCAAAAATAGATTTACTGCTTAAAATAGATAAGTTTCTAAAAATAGAAAGTTTCCATAAATAGATTAGCTGCCTTAATTAAATAAGTTTCCATAAATAGATTAGCTGCCTTAAATAAATAAGTTTCTAAAAATAGTTGGTTTCCATAAATAGATTAGCTGCCTTATTTAATTAAGTTTCTAAAAATAGAATGTTTCCATAATTAGAAATAAGCTGGTTAAATAAGCTAAGTATATAAGCCTAAGTGTTTTTCATGATTATTTTCTAAGTCATATGGTATAATGTATAGTTTAATAATTATTTCATGTAATTTAATTAAACTATAGGTTATAATATTTAATTAAAGTATAACATGTTTTTAATTAAATAAGTTAAATACTTAGGTTAAAATATGTATTATTATATATTAATAATATAACCTAAGTCATTTTAATTAATTAATTATATCCATGGTTTTAAAATAATTAATTAATCATAAGTCTTAAATATATAAATACTTAGGTTAAAATAATTTCATGTTCATTAATAATTAAATAACCTAAGTCATGTTATTAATTAATCACATCTTTTATTAATTTAATTTTAACACAAGTTCATAACATAAAAAAACTAACATAAACCATGAACCGGATCTAGGCTAGAAAACATGAACCGGACATGAATCGACACCATACCCCGAACCAACTCGGGGTACCCCGTGTTTCCCCTTGCTGCCGTGGGACCCACACGCACCAACCAAGACCATATGGTCTTGGTGGTGGTCGGCTTGGCAAACCGAAACCCCCTTGTGGTCGGTTGCAGCCTGCGGCCAAAACAAAACACCCCTTAAAACAACCCTTTGATTTAATTAATCACCAAAACATGTTAGATCTATGATTAACTATCATGTTTTTATAAAAACATCACATGTTCATAATTAATAAAAAGATTAAATTAAAAGAAAAGGTTTAAAAAGGTTTTACCGAATTCGTGGATCAAGAGAACAAAGAACAAACACGATCAATCACTAATTCTTTAAGATCAAAGATCAACAAATCACCTTGTATGGTGATTTATGGGTGGCGGCACAAAGAACAAGGAGGAAGGAGGGTTTTTAGGTTTTTCTTGAAAATCTTCTTTAAGTTATTTTTGAGTAGTAAAAATAAACATAACCCCCTTTAGTAAATTTGACAATGGGCTTGGCCCATTGCCCTTGTTTGGCCGCGGGTAGGGACCCCACATGGGATTCCCGTACCTTTTTCTGTGTCTCGTTATTTAGTTACTCGTTTGTGATTATTTATGTTCGTGTTTTTGATTTTCTCGTTACGTAAATACCGTGATCTAATATATTTAATTACACTCGTAATAAATATATATACGTAATTAATAATAGTTCGTGTTTTAATTACGTTCATGATTTCATGATCGCATGTTCGTGATTAATTATTGTTAAATAATTATTACGTGATCGTAATCATGCTATATTAGGAAAGTTTTAACTAGTACGTATGATCCTAAGGGTACTATGCATGGTAAAAGCATGCGGGTTTTACAGAACAGGTTGCTGCTCAGTCTGTCCAACTATAGCCACAGGAACTTCATCCTCCGCAGTATCCTCTTTCGGGTCCTCATCGCTGTCAATCTCATCTTTTCCAACCTCGTTCCTTTCAACTTCATTTGATTCAATTCATCCATTTTCACCTTGCGGGTTAGGAGCATTAGGTCCACATTCAGCCCCTACAATGTACTCGTCTCCATTATCGTTTGGTGGTATATGTCACACCCCACCATGGCGGAATATGGGGCGCGACGTATGGATATCATCACAACAACAGCGTGTCTATAGAGAGAACTATATGAATTAAAAATGTCATAAAAGGTGACACAAATGTCATGACAATATCTCATCAATGCAGGAGTCTAGGTAAGTAGGTAATAGTCCTACCTCTTACCCAAGACAAACAAATAACACAAACAAATCAACATATAGGTTCATAGTATCACTTATTGAAACAAACAGAAAAATAAACTAAGAAGGAAACAGGGATCTCCTTCAAAATGCATTCCTACGCGACTATAGTCCTAACCACATATGTTCTCACACTTAACCACTTTATCACCTGAAAGAGACACTAAAACACGTCAACATAATGTTGGTGAGAGTCATAGGTTTAGACTCCAACCGAAAACATATTAAAATAAGCTATGAACCACCATAAACCACTAAACATATGGACAATGTGCTACAAATATGCATTAACAACTAACATTTAAGATCAGTCATTCCAAACAAAATCCAAGGCTCCCAGCCTTACCAAACACCATGGTACCAGAGGCGCCCATACACCTATGTACCAATCCCATGGCCCCGCCTTTTCATTATCCATTGGTCCCATATATGCACACACATCTATGTACCTCCCCAAGGCCCCGCCTTGTCAACATCCCCTTGGTACCAAGTCAAATCACAAAACAATCATGAATCAATTAGTAGTTAATCACATAAGTACACACAAGTCCATCACCAATCATACAACATTCACAGCAAAAATTTACAAAACCATAACAAGTGTCTCTTCCATCCCATCTGGAAGTCAAAATCATTAAAAGATATGGGACTATGAAACTCACCTGATTGAGGTTCTCCAAAAGTCTGCGCACTAGTAAAAAGCTAACAAACAAAAGCACACAATCAAAACATGAACCAAACACTATGATGGCTCATCAACCTATGATGGACATCTAACCTTATCCCATATATATACCTCATTTATATGATCTAAGCATTCATTACACCCCTCTATAAAGCCCTTAACTCATTTACTTCATAACCCGTCCCGTTAACATTTTACCTAAAACAGTCCCGGTTTTAGATCTCCTAACTATAAGCCAAACGTCCACCTAAACATACCCATGATCTCTGTAAAGGAAACCCTATTCCCTTACACATTTTAGCTAACGCCTCCCCTTTTCCCCAACCTTATAGCTACTGTTAAGGCCCCGATATATATATATACTTCTGCCTATCCGCATTTTATCGATTTTGAACATACAAAAAGTTTGTTATGATTAGGGGTTCTTACCCTAACCCATTTGCTTAGACACCCTTCAGGTCTCTTATTTAATATATAAACCAACACCCATGCTCATTATAGGGCTCAAGTGTACTCCTAAGTACCCCAATCACCTTAAAACGTTAAATTAAACCCGACTTATTTTAAAACTGTTTTGACCTCCGACTGTTGTAACCTGTTTTTGACCCACCTCCCTACCTTCAATTTAGTTCTCGTTGCTTTAATTTGAAAGCCACTTCAATTACCTATTCCGGGATGCTTGGATCGCAAAATAAGAGTTTGTAGAACTCTAGATATGATCAAAACAAGTGACTCAAAAATCTGCCCAGTTTTTAAATACAAATTTAAACATGATTAAACCCCAATTAACATCACTAATAATCACAATCATTATCCTAATCATGTTAATTGTTATAAAACCCCTAATTACAGATCTATTAAGAACTCTAATCCATCATATAAATTGATTACATAAAACTTGAAGCCTTAATGCTATAAAACAAGAAAACTATAAGAATTAAATCAAGATTTTTACCTCAAATCTTCAAGAAAATTATTTTTGATGAATCCCTAAATTAGGGCTTGTAAAACTTCGGCCAAAAGGGGAGAAAATTAATGAAAAACTGATTTTTGTGATATAAACATGGTATTTATATGTTTTATTAAAAGGCTTTTCCAAATTGGGCTCAAGTTAGGTCTTTTGGCCCATTATCCTTTCTTTTTCTTTTCTAGTCGGTTTAAAACCCGATTCATATATATTTTTTTTCTTTTTAAGACTTATTAATATATTATTAATAATACCTTAAGTTACCTTAATTTATTTCAGCTCCTAAAACCTCAAAACCGTAAAACTAGTCAATTTACGCGTATACCGTAAAAAACGTAAAATATACAGTTCTAAAAAAACTCTTGAATTTTGAAATAAACTTTTAAACTAAGTCCTAAATGACTTAAAACCATCCCGAAAAATACTCCCATGACTAAAAACCTTACCCGAGACCTCTAAATGCTAAACCCCAAATCGTAAAAAAAATACGATTTACTATAATACTTATACGTGTACGTAAACACCAAAATAACACCATTTCATTTCATAGTCACAAATTTGTGACCTCATGAACATGAAATAACCGTTCCTCGATTTACTTATGAGTACCATATACCCATAAACGATGTCCACGCCAACTTCGTTCACGCAAAATAAACATGTAAACACACAAAACACATAGTCACACATAAAAATAACCTAAAAATAAGACCGAGTGACGAACCTCAAAACCACGGTTGTCACATCACTCCCTCCTAATAGAAATCTCGTCCCGAGATATACTCCTTAGGATCGTCATAATCAAATAGCTGAGGATACTTGCTTCTCATAAATCCTTCCCGTTCCTACGTGAACTCTAGTCCACGTTCCAAATTCCATCTTACCATAACTATGGTATATTACCCTTTTTTCCAACGTCTTAGCTTCACGAACCAAAATCTTTATCGGCTCTTCGATGAAACGAAGACTCATATCGATACTAATATCATCTAACGGTACTTGCAAGTCGGTTCTTGCTAAGCATTTCCTCAAGTTTGATACATGAAATACATCATGCACACTACTCAATTCCTCCGGTAATCTAAACCTATATGCCACTAGCCCAATACTTTCAAGGATTTTAAATGGACCCATAAATCTAGGTGCTAACTTCCCTTTCTTTCCAAACCACATCACTCCTTTCTATGGTGAAACCTCTAGCATAACCTTACCTCCAATGTTAAATCCCAACGGCTTATGCCTCTCGTCCGCACAGCTCTCTTGTCGGTTCTTTGCCATTTTCAACCTCTACTTAAGCACTGCCACCACCTCCATAGTTTTCCGATCCACCTCCGGTCCAATACGTTGGCCGCTTCTAACTTCATCCCACTATAACGGTGATCCACCTCATCTCCTATGAATTAACTCCAACAGTTTCTACTACAATTCCTATCACCAGACCTAACGGCTTCTATCCTCTACGGATTTTCCATCATTCAGAAGTTCTCCCAACCTTTATCACATCCAATGGTATATGCAGGATTGCATAACCAAAAGCTTCCCATAACATTCACATGATACATGTCATAACCACCACCTCATCCTTGCTTTCCCATGCTCGAAACCAAGTAACTACAATCCTTCATACTAATAGGTGCTACACCTTTTCTCTAGGTGAACGTTCCATTGTTCGTGACTACTAACCTCTTGCTATAACGGTTTTCCCTTCAATATCACCCCACCATCTTGACAACCTCTTGCTCCCTCTAATCATTCTTCCTCCATACTAATTTTCGCTTGTATTTCCACAATCTTAATTTCCATACCATCTTATATCCCGTCTTCAGCCTATAATTTAGGCGTTTCCTCCTTTATTCCCCACATCCTCATCAATGGGGAACATGCCCCTATCACCAGTGACTCTCTCTTTGTAGGAGAATTCTTCCTAATATAATGCGTTCTCCAACTATCTCCAAATATCACGCCAATGCTTTAGGCGTCTTTCTCAATTACCTCTATAGTATGCTCATACCAACCAGTAGTCTATCAACGATATACTACGCTTGCTTTGCATCGTTTCTTCCCTTGCCATAATCCTTCATAAGGCATTCCATACCTATTAGGTTAACTTTTACACAAAACCTCCTATTCCATCGCATTTGTGCGTAATCCTTCCAACTTCTCAACTGTGTGACTTCTCATTCCTCTTGAAATATGGGATGAATTAGTCCGTCTATCGACTATCACCCAACTCTCATCGTACATATTGCTCCACCGCATTATGTATCCCTTCCACCAAATTCGTCCTTACATTACCCTTTCTAAGCCACTCCTATCTATGTAGGAAGTATAGTCTACGTCCCTTTTCTCCATATGATTGTCCAAGCCACGCAACATAAATGTTGGCGCGTTCTCTGCTTTAGACAACTCAACTCGTGCAACCTACATCCTGCATCCAAACCACCCTAATACGTCATCCATATAGTTCAAGTTCGTCTCAGCTTCACTTCATTCTTTTTATTCCATGTCTCATCAACCATGCTTGCCTTTCCCAGATGGTACTTAGCCTTGCAATTGTCTTTCATCACTTAACTCTACCCATCACCTTTGCCAAATGTTCAATCAAAATGATTGAATATGTGTTAGAGACATTCATGATCCGTATAGATCATTCTCTACGTCTAGTACCCCCAAATTCCTCTAGCATTCTAGGCAGATATAACAGTCCAACTCCACTGACTAAGTCTTATCTAGTTCTTCCAAATCTTCAGTTCCTGCATCGTATAAGCAATCGCCTTTCTTTGTCATTCTCGTACACCTCCAAATCCTTGCTCCACGTATCGTCATGCTTCGCGAATTCATCCAGTCCTTCCGATAATGCCAAGACCGGATCATTATCCAATCACCTCTTCAGCCTCCAAAACGCTTCCTCATCCCTCTTTACTTCGCCCCTTGCTGGTTCCATGACATACCATCATCTCTAACTACTCATCTTGGTCAACTTAATCCTAAAACTCACACTTGAAAATCTCACATATAATTCCCTTTCCTAACAACTCCAAAACCAACTCATAATTTACCTCACCCTCCTTTTTAGACTTTGAGTAGATCAAGATGTCGTCGATACTCCCGATGACAACTCGTTTATATACGTTCATGCACACTCGGTTCATTGACTCCATGAAAACCGCTAGTGCTCTGGCGAAGCTAAATGCATAACCGTAACTCAAAGCATTCATACAACATCCTTAGCAGCTTTCAACTACGTCCTACTTGCACCCTCTCTTAGTGGCAATACGAATAAATTCCTACCTCGTTCTACTCGCAAAATTCTTCACGCATTCTAAAAGACCAATACTTCCTCTTATCAAACTATTCAACCGCTTTCCACATCCAATCTACTACTAAGCAACTCAACTTTTATCTTGCATTCCTTGCAATTTCTAGCAACTCCTGTTTTTAAATCATTCCATCAACAATTGCCTTGGAAAGGCACTAACTACAACTCCTCTCACTTCTCCTACTTGCTCTATTTATGGTTCTACCTCAAAGTAATAGGCAAACCTACTAAATCTCAAGAAATTTTCAGAAAACTTACATGCCTTACGTATAATCATAAATACCTTTGAGGTATTATATCCCCCTTCCAACACTCTCTATGGCGCGTTACTTGTGCCAATATCCATACATTATACAAATCTCTATTCATCTCCCTTGGCACTCTTAATAGACCTCATGACCACATTAGTTCGTCTACGAACTTCTAACTCTTTCCTCCCCACTAAGGGCATTCTGACCATTCTCTCATGGTCACCTACTTAATCGTGTAGGCGCGACCAAGTCTTACATATGACTACCTCAACGCTCCCAATCAATACGCAACCAAAACTACATCCTGAATCCACTAGATACGATCGACGAATCAAACCCACGGATAACAAACGACATTTCACGTTGTTGGAAATACGTTTTTCCCAATAAAGTCTCGGTCACATCTTAGTTAGCATAGATCACGAGATATAGACTATTTAGAACTTTGTCTCTTGGAGCGACCTCCCTTAGGGGGAGATTGTTGGAAATACGTTTTACGTATTTGTGAAGGATCGGTCGCTCCAACGATAATTATTAATGGGCTCGTGATCCACTTAGTAAATGTATAGTCCATATAGCCCACATGTAGGGTGGGCTATATATATACCCCTCCTATCATGTTAGGAGGGGTTGGTCATTTTCATAATTCATTATTCAATCTTTACTTTCTCTCTCTACTCTTCTCTTTTCTCTCCTTTCTCTCTCTACATCCTCATCTCCATTCATCTCATCCTTCATATTAATCTATTAATCTACCCACTTTATCAATCTAATCCATCATGTAGAATAGGCCAATAATCTCGTAGACCTTCAATTGGTATCAAGAGCCCTGGTTAGATTGGTTTATTCTTGTTTTTCTTTTGTTTGATTTTGATGGGTTTTGATTTAATCACGCTTAAATATTAAAAAGTTTGTATTTTTATATAAATTTTGTGTTTTTATGTTTTAAATCATAATTAAATCTTTGATTTACTTATTTTATATAAAAATCACAAATTTTTATTCAAAAATCAATTTTTTATAATCAGTTTCCATTTTAATTTATTATTATTAGTTTTTCTTTGATCAGTTTTTTATAATCAATTTTTTATATAATTTTTTTTTATAATTTTTTTTTATATAACCTTTTTTATCATATCTGGGTTTTCGTTTATCAGTTTTTGTTAGCCCTAAAATGTGAGCGCCATTTACAGAATTACATTTTATTCAGATAGGCAAAACGTGGAGGGACTACTATTGACATGTTGTCAAAGTGACCTCTTGTTTAGCCTATATATACCCCTCCATACTTACATGGAGGGGTGAGGATTCTTCTTACTTGTGTATTTCCCTTTCTCTCTCTAAATACACACACTACATTCAAGCTTTAATCTCTCTCTCTCTCTAAAAATGTCTAAACATTTCTTTTATCCTCCCTGACCTCCGGATCACCTCTTGTTAGCTTGAATCTTATGATGTTAACAATTGGTATCAAAGCTAACCGGGGGTGTTTTGTGTTTGTGTTTGCGTCGTGTTATCAAGATTCACAATTCGTACTTTGTTATGATTCATGGTTGGTGTTCGTGTTGTGTTTTCAGAATCACGGTTGGTATTGTTAGGATTCAAATTTTTATCTGATTTTATTATGTCCATTTATTATCATATCATCTTAATCAGTCCTTGTCTCGATGTGTCATCGTTTGTCAAAATCTGTGCGTCTTATCATAAATCTTTTTGGTACCCGTTTGTTTTTTGTTTTTGTCCCTTTAAAATCTGCTAAGATCTCTTTGTTTTTGGGGGAAAAGGACAAATACGGACCAGATCCATTTTTTTCGGGATTACCAAATAGTTGGTCAAAACCCTCTTCAGATGCACATTACGATGGTGAGTTACGATGGGAGACTACGATGGGCATTTTTGATCGCATTGAGTGCGATGGAGGAATACGATGACTCGCCTGCGATGTCTCGCTGCGATGTCTCGCTGCGATGACACGCTGCGATGTCATGCTGCGATGGGACATCATGATACGATGGACTCAAGCTTTTTGACTACGATGGGTTAACTAGTTAAGACTGCGATGGACATAATTTGTTAGACTGCGATGGCAATTTTCTTTTGACTACGATGGGTTACAAAGTCACATTGCGATGGAAGGAACTTGACTGCGATGGACATATCTTTTTTGACTGCGATGGTTTAAAAGTATGACTACGATGCAGTTTAATAAAATCTTGACCATGTAGTTTTTAACTTAACCACTTGACTGAAACAATCTCATGAGTCCAACATAACACATCCAACTTTATAACTCCACAACTCCAAATCTAACCTAATCCCGTCGACACCTATCCCATCTACGACTTGAATCTGACTCAAAACAAGTAAAACAGAAAACAAAGATCTCAGACTCATTCGTGATTAGCATGCATGCCAAGATCTTTACAGATCCATCACGAAATCTATCATCACAGATCTATGTAGAAGGAAATCCTTTCTTTAATTTTTGAATCAAGAACACAGGAGCATAAACTAGAAAGTTTGTCCTTTTTTCTTGTTTTGATTCGAATAAACACAACTCACTTCATACAACAATCACTTACCTACCTGAGATTATGTAAAAAAATCATGTAGAACATCGTTAAGCAGAAATGTATTGGGTTTGGGATTTGTTTCATGGGTTTAATTAGAGACAAGGATGTCTTTGATTGATAAGTTTGGATTTCGATTTGATTGGATTAGATATGATGTTGGAGATGCAAACAAAGAGATGGTTGTGATACGATCTATTTTTTTTATAGAGAGAAGAGATGGGGGCGGACTTAACAAGAAATGAGTTAAGGGTTAGGTGGTGAGAGAAATTAGGGATAATGTGCTTCTTTATATCCTTGATTTAGGTTGTGATTGATTTGGGCTATATCGGGTATTCTAATGATGATGGACCTGCTGTGTCCATTTGGTTTATATAATGAAAAGTCAGGATGTAAAGAACATTGGGTTTTTTATCTCAAAATGAGAATAGTAATTGGGTTATTGGGTTATTGAGGCCATTGGAGCGAATATGATTTGGCTTGCATCGGACTTATTTAATGGGCTATGATGATATTCGTGTTAAGCCGGGTATTCACTCTGTTTTGATCGAAAGTGCTTCAACGACAAAGAAAATTCTAGGTTTTAAACCTAATATTTTCGAAAAATTTTCGACGACCTCACCGCGGTCAGTGGGGTATATGACTGACGTTGGGGCTTAAATGACAAGTTATCTAAACAAATTTTGTCCTTTAATGACAATTCATTACATAATTTGTTCTAGTTAACGACATTCACAACACACAACACCAAAGCAAACAAAACACT
This sequence comes from Glebionis coronaria, assembly GCA_025667525.1. Lineage (NCBI taxonomy): Eukaryota > Viridiplantae > Streptophyta > Magnoliopsida > Asterales > Asteraceae > Glebionis > Glebionis coronaria. The sequence continues at coordinate 230,505,816 of CM046879.1, forward strand.
TAACGCTAAAACGATCCGATATAAGATTCACTTTAACGACAAGGCTAGTTGTTATTCTACAAAGACAAGTGATCACGAAGTGGATTTGGTATTCTTTATTTGAAGTTGAAGTGGGATTTCATGAAGGCGTCTACTTATTTCATCATCGAGCCTTTGTCTATTTTTCTACCCCTTTTCTTCAAACCCAGTCTATTGATTGATGACTTGCTTGGGCGATAAAATTTATGATTGAGACTTGAATTATCTAGTTTCCACTGTCAAGGGGTGGATGGTCGACGACATAGATTACTATCATTTTTGGGTGTCACACGCAGTTGCTCGTGTGGATAACTTCAAGAGGTATAAGAGACTTGTTTCTGCACCGTTCTTCAATCGACATAAGTGCAAGCTTAAGTAAAAAATTTGGGGGATTGTACTTCAGTTTCAAGTTTGGAATATCGGGTTTACTTCACATGTGGTCACAACAAATAGCCGAATGAATTCGAGGTTGGTTAGTTAGACAGAGAGAGATGGAATCAGCAATCAATTCTCACGGGATATTTATGAGCTACACAACGACAATGGTACTTCATAGTCTAAGCAAAAATTCTCAAAGTTTCTCAATGACTTTCAAAACTTTTCAAGACATTTTCTTAAGACTAAGAACTTCTCGAGTATATGGACGTCCACGATAATGATGCTTTCGAGAGTTCGAAATCATCATGGGGGAAGATCGTGTACTTTGAAGTAATCGGATCAACTCCCAGGGGGAAGTATGTACATGGAATGGTATCTACTTCACGTTATATGATTTTTATGAAGTATTCTACAGGCGTGAGAAGAATTGTTGCTGATTTCATGCATGTTACCCCAAATGGATTATCACCAAAACCTAAACGACATGAAACAGTATAGAAGCAGTGTTATTTGGTGTGGCTCTTCTACAAATTTCCGCTGTGCACTTAAACCGATGAGCTAGAAGATTGTTCAAACTACATCAAAGTGTCAGAATCTGCTTAAGATACAGATATTGGTTTGGGGGGAAGCTGATTCAGAAACTTCGTCAAAAAGAAGTCTATGAAGAAAGTTTTTAATACATGCTGCATGAATTGGGGGGAAGTTAATCCAAATCATGCATATTACAATTGTTCCTCAACAAGCAAAGACAAAGAGGATTCAAGTTGAGGTACAAGCTATGAAGACAAGAAGAATTAAAAGACATCCTCAGCATTGGAAGCGCCTTGGAAGACTTTATTTTGTTGTATTTTTACTTGTTAGGAACATTGTAAGTAATTCCGTATGTCTCCACATTGGGGGAAGATTGTTAGCCCTAAAATGTGAGCGCCATTTACGGAATTACATTTTATTCAGATAGGCAAAACGTGGAGGGACTACTATTGACATGTTGTCAAAGTGACCTCTTGTTTAGCCTATATATACCCCTCCATACTTACATGGAGGGGTGAGGATTCTTCTTACTTGTGTATTTCCCTTTCTCTCTCTAAATACACACACTACATTCAAGCTTTAATCTCTCTCTCTAAAAATGTCTAAACATTTCTTTTATCCTCCCCGACCTCCGGATCACCTCTTGTTAGCTTGAATCTTATGATGTTAACAGTTTTATATAACCTTTTTATTTTTTTTATAATCAGTTTTTATAAAAAATTTTATATAATCAGTTTTTCTCAATCTTCTATCTGTTCTCTGTTTTTTCTTTTTTGGTCAACTGTCGAAAGTATCGCGGTTTTCTGTCATTCATCATCTTTCTGTCCAATTGTCTTTCATCGAATCACAGTCTCATCAAGTTCCGAACCAGTTTCTACCGATCCAAAAGTTCCGGATCAAAGAAGTTCCGAATCAGTTTCTTCGGAACCAAAAGTTCCGGATCAAAAGTTCCGGACCAAATCTTCTGAATCAAACCAAAAGTTCCGGATCAAAAGTTCCGAACCAAATCTTCCGAATCAACGAACAATCTTCCGAATGAACAATCTTCCGAATGAACAATCTTCCGAATGAACATTCTTCCGAATGAACAATCTTCCGAATGAACAATCTTCCGAATGAACATTCTTCCGAATGAACATTCTTCCGAATGAACATTCTTCCGAATGAACAAGATTCAAATATAACGGCAACCTCAACAAAAAACGACCCTCACCCTCGAACTCCCTCTATCACTAAACCTCTCGAACTCCCTCACATCTCTCGACCTCAACCTCTCGTACAAACACATCCACTCCACAACCAAACTGCACACTCCCTCGATAACCACACCCACTCACGACTCGACCCAGACTAATCTTAGTCTGTAAAATCATTTGACCCGAGACCACAGACCAACATATTCAAACCCAATCTAAACACCAAAAACACCCAGACTCCTAACCCAGGACTCGACCTCATAAAACAACACCACATACTCTCATTTTAAAGATTTGACTCACCACACCTCCCACCCTCGAACACACATATCTCTCGACAGAAACGAACTTAAACAAAAACACCAACGGTTACCAAAGACACGACTCGATCCTAACAACACATCACTCACCCAGACTTGAAAAACTTACCCTAACACACACTCACACTCGAACCCCTCACACTCTCAACCATTTACCCAAAACATTCACTGACTCGACACATATCTCAGATTGCTTTTTCGTGATGCTTGTGTAGATCCTTTAAGATTATACACGAAAACAATTTCATCATAGATATTGTGTGAAAGATTAAAACCCCCTTTAATATTCGAACAACAACAACACTCTTTTTTTTAAAACTCTCGTTCAGACGTTTATACTGCCACCATTCCAAACAAACTCACAGACCACATACACGATCTAGACACAATCAATACACATCTCAAACAAGACCCTCTTTTCCCACACCCACTCCCTCATACTCGCAACCAAACAGACGACCCAACATAGACAGAAAGACTCTTACAGATGATAGAAAGACTCAACAAATAAAATTAAACCATTACAAACCACCTACCCGAGACCCCCATAGAGAGATCTTGACGATTCGTCCTTGAGTCAATTTGTTTTGAGGTGTAAGTTTTGTTTTGTTTTTGTATCTGCTTTGGGATCCGGTTTTGATATCCATTAGAGTTGTTTAATGGTATCCATTAAGTTGTGGCGGGTCAGGAAAAACGACGGAGGATTTGTAATTTGATATTTGTGTTTGTGATTTTGTATCTGTGATTTTGAGATTTGTTGGAAGAGGGAGAGGCGGCATAAACTAGGGTGAGATTGGTTTTGGTTATCAGTGAGAAGAAAGAGACGGTGGAGTATAGATTTGAGGAGAGAGAGAGAATTGAAAGGGACGGAGGATTTCAAGGGAGAATACGTTTGTGTTTGTGAGTTTATGAGGAGAGAGAGAGAGAACTAGAGGATTTTAAGGGACGAAGTCAACATAAATAGTATATTGGGCGGAGTAAACAAAGGGGGTGCTAGCCAGCCACGTTTTTTGTTTTATAACCAGCCACGTATTTGGCATTTTTCAACAATCGGAAGCAATTGGTGTTGGGAATAAATTAAGGCCAGATCACTTGAGCGCTGACAAGAACAACTCAAGCGTTGACAAGAACAAAGCAAGCGCTGACAGCTCAAGCATTGACAAGTTAAAGTCAAGCGTTGACAGATTGAAGACAAGCACTGATGGAAGATATAAGCTACACGTTTATTATATTCTAGAATACTTCTAGTAAGGATAGAAACGACAATGTATTTTCTATATTTATCTTTACCTAGAATAGTTGATACGTAGCTTATTGTACAACGCTTCTTAGTCTATAAAAGAAGGCCTTTAGGTTAATGTTCAATATCAAGTTTTATATAAGTTTTCATTCGTAAACATCTTTCATTGTAAGCAAGTTCGACATTCATAATCAAAGTGAAATTTTTGTTTACATCTTGTGTTCTTGTTTAAGTGTTAAATTCCGCATAACACTTAGATTCACAAAGCATATAACAAAGGTTTCTCTACGTGTTATACTTGATCTAATCTCGTATACACAAAGCTAATCGATCTAAGTTTGGGATCAACAAGTGGTATCAGAGCTTGTTGAGTAACTTTTGATCTTTGAAGAACACCAGAACCATACACGAACACCAAAACCCTAAATTTTCTCAGAAACCCTAAAAACATCATGTCTGAAGCAATAACCACCTCCTCTTCACCCTTACCAAACATCAGGATTCCCATGCTTGATGCAACCAACTTTGACTTATGGAAGTTCAACTTTGAACAATATCTGGGGATCTATGACTACACACTCTGGGAGATTACTGAATATGGAAACTCATTCAATAAGACTCAAAAGATTCAGGATGCCATTACTCAAAGATCAGCTGTTGAAGGATGTCCTGATGAATATAAGAGAGAAAAACCTGGAGATGGTAGAGCTGTAGATGTTGAAGATATTGCAAAGAAAAGGGTTGACATGAAAGCCCTAAATATTCTGAAAGTCTCTTTGGGACAAGAAAACCAGCACAAATATAGAGGCTATGAATCTGCTAAGGATCTTTGGGAAGCACTTGAAGTTGCATATGGTGGCAATGCAGACACTAAGGAAGAAAAGAAAAAGCAACTTCTGCATGATTATGCTGTCTTCAAAGCTCAGCCCAATGAGAAACTGAGTAGTGTGAGAAGCAGATTGCTTGACATCACAAGCAAGTTGTCCTTCATGGGGACACAAGTTGGTGATGTTGACACCAATGCTACCTTTCTGAAAAGTCTTGGTGAGGCATGGAAGATTGAGGCAAGATCTATTCTTACCAATAATACTTACAAGAGCTCCTCGTTTGATGACATCTACAACAAACTAAGACTGTTGGAGGATGAAACTCTTTCAGATCATGGAAGCAAACCTAGCACCAGCAACATGGCCTTCTTCTCTCATAGTGAAGGTCAATTTAAACAGAAGGACTCTTTTATGCATCCAGTTACTGGATCATCATTTGTCAGCGCTGGAACAAGTCCTGTCAACGTCTCCTTTTCAGACGCTGACACATTCATGAATGACTCCCCAAGAGTTAAACCTGCTGGCTTGGATTTGGATACTGTTTGTGCTTACATTGCTTCTTTGCCCAATGGTTCAGTGATTACATATGAGGACCTTGAGAAGATAAGTGATGAGCACTTGGAAGAGATGGACATCAAATGGAACATGGCTCTTGCTAGTATAAGAGCAAATAGGTGTAATAGAAGGTTCAAGAAGAAGACGACCTTCAATGCTAAAGACACAGTTGGATTTGATAAATCCAAAGTTGAATGCTACAACTGTCATCGTATGGGGCACTTCATGAGGGAATGCAGATCTCCTAGAAGATCTGATGCTGGTAAACCCTCAAGTCAGGTTGTTAAAGCTCAAGATTCCAAAGCCATGGTTGCAGTTCAAGGAATTGATGGCATAGGATGGGATTGGAGCTATCTGGCTAAGAATGCTGAAGAGGATAATGCTTTGGTTGCTGATATTGAAGAAGAAGAGCATGTTGAATATGCTCTCATGGCACACTCCTCCTCTTCATCTGATAATGAGGTATATGATGATGCTTTTTGTAGCAAAGGTTGTAGGTTAAACACTGATAGACTTAACAAAGAGGTGTTAAAACTAAAAGATGATATGAGCACTGAAAGGTGTAAATTGTCCAATTACCAACTAGCTCTTACTGAAACTGAGAAAACCGTTTCTGAATACAAGAAAACGGAATTTGACTTAAAAGATAAGATAAATATCTTAAAACATGAGCTAGAGGGTAGTATGGATATTATAAATATCATGACAAAGGTCAATAGAGACCTACAGGCTAAGTTAGATGAGGCCATTAATAATAGAGATAATGTTGACCTCAAGATTCAAAGATTTGATAGAGCCACCCAAACCCTAGGAGACTGTGTAGCTAAACAAAGGGATCCTAAGGACATGACTGGGATTGGGATGAATGATTAATCTCTGGTTCCACCACCAGCTGGTGACTTCTATGGTGTCCTTAGAAAGGATTTGTCTTGGACTGGTATACCAGAATGCCAAGAAGAGGAATTCTCTCCTCCACCAAGAGTTGTCACTCCAGTGGAAGAGTATCAACAAAAATTGACTGACCTAAATGAGTGGAAGAAAGCTAACCCTACTTTATTTGTTAAGGGAGGTTTGCTATGTGAAAGTCCCAATGAATCACCACCCATTAAGGTTACTAACCCAATCACTGGTAAACCTGTTAACCTAGGCTCAAACACTGTTAGAAGACCTACCATTAAATATGCAGAGATGTATAGGAATAATATGTCACCCAAGAGCCAAGTTAGCAATCATGGAACAGGTTTCTTCTCCTCTAGACCTAAGAGTGTGTCTAAGAAAGCCTGTTATACTTGTGGTAGCTTTTCACATTTGGCATACAAGTGTGTCAACGCTCCCAAAGCCAGCGCTGATAGGAACAATTTCAGCGCTGATAGGAAGAAAGTCAACGTTGTTAGGAAGTCAAACGTTGTCAGACCCAAACCTTGTGTGCAGCAAAGTCCACAAGTGATTAGACCTGCCCCATTTTTCTCTAGAAGGTCTAACACTCATGGACAAAGACCTTTTCAAAGACAAACACCTGGTCAAATAGGCAATGGGTTCCTGTAGCAAACCCTAGGTTCAACGCTGACAAGGGTAATTTCAGCGTTGACAGGACAAAATCCAACGCTGACAGAAACGTGACCAGACCTAAATATTTGCAGCCACAAGGTAAGAGGTCTAAAGATTCTTCAAGCTTAACATGGAGACCCAAGAAAGATCAAAACCCTAATGATAATGGGATTTTAATGACTTGCAATAGATTTAATTACATTTCAAAGGTCATTACAAAACCAATTGAGGTTAAGTGGGTATTTCATCCTAAAAAGGATGAGAATGGGGTTGTTGTGAGAACTAAGTCTGTTCTTATTGAACAACCAGATGAATCCAAGTCTTCTGAGACTTAGGTTCCCAAAGAAAACTAATTTGTTTTCTTTATGTGCAGGGCATTCAAAGACAGATCAATGATTATGGATATTGGGATAGTGGATGCTCAAGGCACATGACAGGAAAGGAAGACTATCTGACGAATTTCACTCCTATTAAAGATGGTGATAAGGTATACTTTGGAGGGGGCTATGGCACCATTACAGGCAAAGGAACCCTTCTCACCAATAATCTGCGTTTTAAAAACGTCTTCCTGGTAAAAGAACTTGATTATAATCTGTTTAGTGTATCACAAGTTTGTGATAACAAAAATAAGGTTCTTTTCACTGATACTGAGTGCTTGGTGTTAAGCAAGGATTTTAAGATCCCTGATGAGAAATATATTGAGTATAGAACACCTAGGCATAAGGACATATACAATGTGAATTTAAATGGGATTAAAATGAATACAAATATGTCTTGTTGTTATGCTAAGGCCTCAGTAGATGAAAGTAATTTGTGGCATAGGAGACTAGGGCACATAAACTTTAAAAATATAAACAGACTTGTGAGGCTTGGTTTAGTTGATGGTTTGCCTGAGAAGGCCTTCCACAATGACCACTCTTGTGTTGCATGTCTTAAAGGCAAGCAGCACAAGGTCTCATTCAAGTCCAAACAGGTGCATACTAGTTCCAGACCTCTTCATATGCTTCACATGGACCTCTTTGGTCCAACTAATATAGAAAGTTTGAATGGAAAGTCATATTGTTTTGTTGTCACAGATGACTTTTCTAGGTTTACTTGGACATTCTTTCTAGCTATGAAGAGTGACACAGCTGATGTTCTTATTGATTTTATCACTCAAATTGAGAAAAGGTCTGACAATGAGGTTAAAATGCTTAGGAGTGATAATGGTGGAGAATTTAGGAACAAGAAGCTAGATGATTTTTGTGCCAGGAAAGGAATTACTAGGCAGTTCAGTATTGCTAGAACCCCACAACAAAATGGGGTTGCTGAAAGGAAAAATAGAACCCTAATTGAAGCAGCCAGAACAATGTTGGCTGATGCTCACTTTCCAATAGCCTTTTGGGCTGAGGCTGTTAATACAGCATGCTATGTGCAAAATAGAGCATTGGTTAACAAAATTCAGAACAAAACACCTTATGAGTTACTTTGGGGTAGAAAACCTAATATTGGTTTTCTCAGACCTTTTGGTTGTCATGTAGTAGTATTAGATACTAGTGATGCCTTAGGGAAATTTAGTGCAAAAGGTGATGAAGGTTACTTCATGGGGTATTCAGTCCAGAGCAAGGGTTATAGGGTTTATCTTAAAGAAGACAAACGTATTGTTGAGAGAGTACATGTTAGGTTCTTAGAGAATAAACCTGGTGATCCTGAAAGTGGTCCTAATTGGTTGTTTGATTTGGAACTCTTATCTAGAACTTTAAATTATATGTCTGTCACTAATCCAGACATTGTGAAGGTAACTTCAAATGTTGTGGAGGAACAAGTTGTTAATGTTTCAGGTACACAGGGTCATGAGAAGGTTGGATCACAAGCCGAAAAGGCATCTCCTACATGTGAATATGTCACAATTCCCATTTGGACAGATGCTTTTGCTGCTGTTGCTGCTGCTAGACAAGATAATGGTGGTTTCCAAATACCACCAGATACAAACATGCATGGTTCTTCAGGCGCTGACAAAGGCAAATCTAGCGCTGACAAGACCATTTCAGACGTTGATGGCTCAGACGTAGACAACAACATTTCAAGCGCTGTTAGCCCAGACGCTGACAACCAAGATTCAAACGTTGACAACAATTATGGGCATCTTTTCTCTTCTAGTTTTGAACAAGGTGGACCTTCAAATATTCATGAAGAGGTTCATGTCGATCAAAGAGAGTCTGATGAAGAAGATATTGGCAACATGGAGCATGAGGTTGAGGACACCAGACTTTTTGAAGGAGGGTTTCTTACTTCCACAATGAAGAATCACCCCACATCTCAGATCATTGGTGATATTATGACTCCAGTTCAGACAAGAAGATCTCATCAAGCACTTTGTGGATTTATTGCCAATATACACAAGAAGGTTGATACCCCTCTTGTGCAAGCATGTTTGTTTGCATGTTTTCTGTCACAAGAAGAACCCAAGAAAATATTTGATGCTCTCAAAGAACCAAGTTGGGTGGAAGCAATGCAGGATGAGCTTTACCAATTTGCAATTCATGATGTTTGGGAGCTGGTTGATTGTCCTAGATATGTCAGACCTATAGGGACAAGATGGGTTCTAAGGAACAAAAGAGATGAAAGAGGTATTGTGGTCTGAAACAACGCAAGGTTAGTGGCTCAAGGTTATACACAAGAAGAGGGGATAGACTATGAGGAGGTCTTTGCACCAGTTGCAAGGATTGAAGCTATTAGGATTTTTCTAGCCTATGCTTCCTGCATGGGCTTCACAGTCTATCAAATGGATGTCAAGAGTGCCTTCCTCTATGGCACCATTGTTGAGGAAGTATATGTAATGCAACCTCCTGGTTTTGAGGATCCAGAGCATCCAGATAAAGTGTATAGAGTCAAAAAGGCTATGTATGGCCTTCATCAAGCCCCTAGAGCTTGGTATGGTACTTTGTCTACCTATTTGGTGGACAATGGATTCAAGAGGGGCACCATAGATCAGACACTATTTACAAAGAAGAAAGGCAAAGATGTGTTGCTTGTGCAGGTCTATGTTGATGATATCATTTTTGGGTCTACTGATCCAAAGATGAGTGAGGATTTCTCCAAGCTTATGACAGACAAATTCAAGATGAGTGTTATGGGGGAGATGAACTTCTTTCTAGGTTTACAAGTTCAACAGAAAGAGGATGGTATCTTCATCTCCCAGGACAAATATGTTGCTGAAATCTTGAAGAAGTTTGGCTTTTCTCCACATGAAAAGAGGGCTACTACTCCTATGGATAGAGAACACCCTTGGGGAAAGATTGGAGATGGGAAAGATGTTGATGTCAGGCATTATAGATCCATGATTGGATCCTTGATGTATCTTACTGCTTCCAGACCTGATATCATGTTTGCTGTGTGTGCTTGTGCACGCCATCAAGTGACTCCCAAAGAATGTCACATTTATGTTGTGAAGAGGATCTTTAGGTACCTAAGATGCTATCCTAATCTTGGTTTGTGGTACCCAAAGGATTCACCATTGGAGCTGATTGCATATTCCGATAGTGATTATGGAGGTGATAAGTTTGATAGGAAATCCACAACTGGTGGATGTCAGTTTCTTGGGAGCAGGTTAATATCTTGGCAATGCAAGAAACAAACAGTGGTGGCTAATTCTACAACTGAAGCAGAGTATGTGGCTACAGCAGCATGTTGTGGTCAAGTGTTGTGGATTCAGAACCAGCTGTTGGACTATGGGTATAATTTCATGCATACTAAGATATTTTTTGACAATAGTAGTACTTTATGCATCATTAAGAATCCTGTACATCATTCTAAAAGTAAACACATAGAAATTAGACACCATTTTATAAGAGACTGCTTTGAGAAAGGTTTAATACAACCAGATAGGGTTGACACTGAGGAAAATGTGTCAGATTTATTAACTAAACCTTTTGATGCTAGAAGATTTCAATACTTGGTAACAAGTATTGGAATGGTTAATCTCACTTAATATGTGTTTTGGATTCTTTTTGTAAAAGTATGTACAGGATGATGCATTATTATTGGTCTTATTGATGATTTAGATTTTCCACTATATTTTTCTAACACTGACAAAGGTTGCTTGAACACTGATAAGTGTTTTTGCAACGTTGTCAGCAATATAATTGTCTAACGCTGACAAAGCTTCCCTCAACGCTGTTATGTGTTATCGGGGCGTTGTCAGCAACAATGTTAGTTTTGTGGTTTTCAATCTAAATGTGCAGATGGTGTTAGCAGTATACCATTGGATACAGAGTTGCTTATGGATCAATGGAGAAGCATTTGGACAAGTTTTTATTTATGGATGATGGTTGGAATGTTTCATTCCTATCTTGACATAAATTTTTATGTTCATACATGATTTTAGCAAACTTTTTGTATCATGGTTTAAGGGGAGGTTTTAGGAACCTTTAGGATTTTTGGGTATCCATATGATACTCTTATCACAATTCTAGATTGTGTCCACAGGTGAGTATGGGTTAGTTTTACTAAACCATGAGGCACTGTAGCATGCATAGTATATCAACTTTGCATGCTGCCAAGACATTTTTAGCCTAGAATTGGTTGTGGTCTGTTGGGAGACTTGGGAATGATTTTGATATGGGATTTACCTGGGAGTAACAAGGATTTTATAAGATAACTTTGTTGTTAAGAATTTTGGTTAGCAAGGGACACTAGAGGACTGTTATGTCTATCTTGCTTATGCAAGTGTGCATAACTGGACAGTGCTTGCCGCCCTATGATAATTATCAGCTTTTGGTTATCTTCTCTAGGATAAATTACTTGTTAAGGACATTTTTCACTTTTTTAAAACAATTTTATTTTTGGACGCTGACAAGATTTTTCCAAGCGTTGTTGTGACCAAATTGGACGCTGACATGGCTTTAGGCGAACGTTGACAAGATTATAGCCGTTGGGCGTTGATGGGTTATTTTTGACCGTTGACACTCAATGGGACCTACCCAGTTGTTACTTTTTGACATATTTTCAAGCCGTAATTTTAGGAGTTGTTACTTTTATTTAATGCATGAGATAAACTTATAACTTTTTCAATATTTTCATGATTGATTTTTGAAAATCTTTGCCTATTTTTGGGCCAATCACATGCATTCTTTTTCTCCTATAAATTTGGCTCCTATTTTTAAACAGGGTATCTATAATTCTTGTCTAACACTTTTTCTCTTATCAACTTCATCTTCTACATTCAAATTAACAGCTTTCATCAATGGCACCAAAGTTTAACTCAGCAGAATTGGAATTGGGGTTCAAATCTCAACACAACATGATTGCTTATCTTGTTGCTGATAATGATTTGTTTCCTCAATACATACAGATGGTGGCATATTTGAACGCATCCCCATTAAGGTATGCTCTTTCTCATGCACCACTCATTCCAGTCACACACATTAAGAAGTTTTGGAACACTGTTAGTTCCTCAACAGTTAATGGAGTGACCACATTAACTTCTATTGTTCATGGGAGGTCTTGGGTGGTTACTGAGGCCTTGGTACGCCAAGCCTTGCATCTTGATGATGCTGATGGTGTATCCATTCTTCCCATAAATGAAATAGAACAAGGGCTTAGGGCTTTGGGATATCCTTTTCCTGATGAAGGTACTCTTAATAAGTATCATAAGCAGGAATTTCCCCCAGCCTGGAAGTACCTCATCCACATCCTCCTTCAATGTTTGAGTCCCAAATGTACTGTACACAATGAGATCAATAGATCCATTGCAAGTGCTATTGTGTGCATTGCAACAGGGCAAAAATATAACTATTCTAAAATGATTTTTGAAGGGATGTGTAAAAACAAGGGGACAAAAATGACTTTAGCTTATCCCCATTTTCTACAAATGATTTTTGATGATCAAGGTTACTGTTCAAGGGATCACAATGATTTTTATAAAATCCCTGAGCAAAAGAAGGCTATTTTTACGAAGATGAATTCACCACCTCATAGAGACTTACCTTTAACCCCAGCCATGCTTGCTGTTATTGCAGCAGCACAACCCCAACCAGACCCACAACCTCAAATTGACCCTCAACCACAACTTGAACCCATTCCTGAACCTTTACCCTCACCTGAACAAATGAAACTTGACCAAGAACCCTTTGACGCTGACACGTCAAATGTTGGCGTTGATGTGCCTATTTCCAACACTGACACACAACCTTCACAATCCCAAACACCCCTTAACCAACCCACATCTACCCATTCTTCCACACCATCTTCTACACCACCTGAATATAGGTTGATAAAACGCCAAAGGACTACTGGAGTGTTCTCCTTTGGTGGTCCTAGCCATGAAGCAGAGAGAACCACCACCACAAGTGTGGTTGGTGACCTGTATGAGGCTGGGACTATTGGTTCTGGCTTAGATGCTGGCCAAGGCAGTCCCACCATCATTAAGTCCTCATCCATGCCCAATGAATCTGACTTGGGAGGTCAAATCCCCATTTCAACAGAAGGCAGACTGGAACCAATGACTCTTTTGGAATTGACGGCAGTCTGCATTAGCTTGCAAAAGCAAAATGCAGACTTAGTACAAATTGTCAGCTCACAAGGCCTTGAACTCAAGCAATTGAGGGAGAGGATTGTTGTTTTGGAGAGTGATCATGCTAGGAGGGGTATGGAGGAGTCTTCCAAAGGGGAGGAAGATCAAAGAAATCTGAGTGATAAGGGCAGTCAAGATGGTCAATCTATGGATGTTGCTGAAGCCCTTACAACTTTGAAGGAACAAACAGGTTTTGATACGTCCTTAATCTCTCCAACCAATTTAAATTTATCATTTACAGCTATGTTGAGAGAGGTTACACAAGGCGCTGAGGGAAAATATTTGAGCGTTGACAAGACAAATTTGGACGCTGATAGAAGTATTTTGGGCGCTGATAGGATAAATTTGGACGTTGACAGACCTGCACATGAAGGTGATGTATTCCAGTCATCATCTATCATCAAGGAAGTTCCTACTCAGGTATTACCATCTACCTTACCAACCATTGCACCATCAGATAAGGGTAAGGGTAAATTGGTAGAAGAAATTGTTCCAAAAGATGCAGCCCAAGTTGAATTTGATAGAAGATTGGCTGAACAAATGATGGAACAAGGTAAAAAGGAAAAGTCACCATTTGTTGTGACTTCTGAAGAAGAAAGTGATGGAGCTAGCTCAGACTCAAGTGTGATGATTATAAAACCTGAAAGGCTTGAGTATGGTGATGAGCTTGCTAGGGAAAAGTTGAGAGACTTAAAATTGCAGGTTGACTTTGACATGCCAGAGGTGGTTCAAATGTACAATTCTTGGGAAGAAAGCTGCATGGATAATCCAGACTTGACCATTTCAGATCAAATATGGGGTTTGGAGCTTCTTCTTAGAGTTCAGAAGGATTGTAAGGTGATTTTGAAGCACAAGGCAAGCAATATTCTCTCAGAGTTGAAAAGGGATAGAAGAGAGCTTTACTTTATGTTGCTCAGATGTCATGGAGTTGGATGGACACATCAGAAGTTGAAGGCTTTGACATTTGATGAGTTGGAACATAGAGCTTATCCCATTTGGGTGAGAGTGCAGGAAGCAAACACTCTCAGACTTCTTTCAGATGAAAGAAGGGAGCAACTTGCAGAAGAAATGGAAATCAAGAAAGCTATGATGATTCCCAGGCCAGTGAAGAAGGGATTTAAACTTGACTTTCCAAAAGATATGGATCCACTATATCCAAGTGAAGCAGTTATAAGAAAGAGCCTCAAGCTCTTCCCATTAGAAGCTTCAGATATGGTGCAGGTGTTACCATTAGATTCCAGGAATCCAATTGTGAGTTATGATGAGGATGAATGTGGATTCTGGAAGATTGGCAGATTTGGCAAGGAGGTACACACTTTTACCACTCTCATATCTTTATTTGCAAGTTGTGATAGAGAAGACTTGGTAGACCTTTGGAGGTTACTAGAGACCAAGTATGAGGCTGAAGCACCAACTTCAGCTAATGGAATAAAACTTTGGACCACATTCAAAAGAATGTGTGGGACAAATGAGGAAGATCCTGAAATATGGAAGGATCTTGAAGATGACCTCAGTGGTCTTCAATGGAGGTTATATTCAGCTACTGGTGTATACCATTTGAGTTCTACAAAGTTTGCTGAGTATCTACTTGTGGATGCTCAATATTTCATATCCAAGGCTATTTTGGAAAAGATGAAGGACACTCAGTTGGAGATAGATTATTCAAGTGACGTGGCAAAGGATTTGATCAGATTTATTCATTACCAATATGATAAGATTTGTCAGACTCCTCCTAGTTCTTAATGCTTATTCAGAAACTTGATCATAAGAGTGGATATCAAGTTTAGGGGAGGATTGTTGGGAATAAATTAAGGCCAGATCACTTGAGCGCTGACAAGAACAACTCAAGCGTTGACAAGAACAAAGCAAGCGCTGACAGCTCAAGCATTGACAAGTTAAAGTCAAGCGTTGACAGATTGAAGACAAGCACTGATGGAAGATATAAGCTACACGTTTATTATATTCTAGAATACTTCTAGTAAGGATAGAAACGACAATGTATTTTCTATATTTATCTTTACCTAGAATAGTTGATACGTAGCTTATTGTACAAGGCTTCTTAGTCTATAAAAGAAGGCCTTTAGGTTAATGTTCAATATCAAGTTTTATATAAGTTTTCATTCGTAAACATCTTTCATTGTAAGCAAGTTCGACATTCATAATCAAAGTGAAAGTTTTGTTTACATCTTGTGTTCTTGTTTAAGTGTTAAATTCCGCATAACACTTAGATTCACAAAGCATATAACAAAGGTTTCTCTACGTGTTATACTTGATCTAATCTCGTATACACAAAGCTAATCGATCTAAGTTTGGGATCAACAATTGGACCTTTAATATCTCGTCATTTGAAAATATCAGTTTTTCCAACTTAAATTTTTTAAATCAAGTTATTTTTTTTTGTAAAGTTTATTTGTCACTTTTGTATTTTAGTTTAGTAATTAAACTTTGGTACATCGTGGTGAGGCGGGTATTTCGAAAGAATCAAAGTCGTAAAATATTTGACGGGTCAAAAGTTTGTGCGGCCAAATTTGAAAACAAAAGTTACGAGTCAAAGTGACGGGCTTTATTTTTCGTGGATACGGATTTTTAATCAAGATTTTCTTATTTGTACTTGAAGAAGGTTTTTATCTACAATCGAGGATTTTTCAAATTTATTTACGGATCGTTTCGTTGGTCTTGTCATATTCCGTGACTTTCTGTTTCTAAGTTTCTTCACGTATTATAAAATCCCGAAAACAACAACATCTACGTCATTTTTAATCAATATTCAATGGATTCGTTCGATTCGACATGTCAAAAGGGAGAATCGCATAATTCGCAAGACAAAGTTAGAGAAAGTGGCATCACTTCATTTCGAATGCTTCAGTCTCATCTTGTCACTCTTTCATGGATTCAAGGAGGGAGCGAATTTGTGACAATCTTTGGTCAAGATCGTCATATATTCATCGACTCAATATTCACTACTTTGACCCAACTCGCCGAGCAACTCAACAATGAAAACTTCAATCACTCGGCATTGGCACTTGCATATAAGGCTCTTGTGACACAACTCACGCCTTTCCTCCAATTCAATATCATCAAGCCTGAAAGTTCAGTGATTTGCCAATCATTTCTTCGAGATACACATACCGAGCTTCGAGTTTTCCGTGATACAATTTTGAAACTCATGACATCGGTCTCGTCTTCGATTTATGAAAGATCTCGACTTCAGCAAGGGTATGATAATGGAGTGCAAGACTCTTCGATGCAAGAGGAAACTTGTCATACGATTGACAACTTGGAGCCTAACGATGGCAAGAGCACGGAATCAGGAGGACAACATGATACCAGTGGCACGTCAGGGAATGTTCACGAGATCTCTTTTGATGACACCTTACCCGTTTATGACGAAGAGCCTGCAAACATGGTACAATGTAATGTTGTTTATGATGTATCTGCTGATGACATGCCGCATATTGAGCATTCTGAACCTAATTATGACAAACATGGGATGGAAAAGAGTGATAGAAATACCACTTCTGATTCATCCGATGTGAGTCATAATGGGGGAGAAAGTGTTCAAAATGCTAAACATCATGATAATTGTCTTTTGACTGCTAAACATCATGATAATTGTCTTTTGACTGCTTCATTGACTGCTTCTGATTCTAAGATTAGAGAGCTCGAAACGATTGTTGCTCAACAATCAAAAGATCTTGAGGATGCCAAACTTGAATTTTCTAAGAAAACGGACAAATTTGAAGCATACTTTAAAAAACTTGAAAAGTCAAACGTTGTTCTTGAAAGAAAATTGGATCAAAAAGTTTTAGATTCTAAAGCTGAAAAGGATAATCTTTTGAAACAAATTCAGTTACTAGAGTCTAAATTGGCATCCCAAGATAGAGTGCTTAAAGAGAATGAGACATTAAAGGCTCAAGTACAGGAAAAGGTCTTTGCTATAGCCGCGTTGAAAAACGAGTTAAGGAAAAGTAAAGGACCTAGTGTGGACACTAAGCTTGAAAAACCATCAATCTTGGGGAAACCACCTACAAATCAGTTCGTCAGACAACCTACTGCATTTAGATCCGAGCGACCACAATCCTCGAGACCGCGGTTTGCCTCCCAAGTTGATTTGGTTCATCTTCCTAGACCAGTCACTCCAGCAACTAGGCCCAATGCGATCAAAACAGCTTTAGCAAGACCTAATCGCATGATTGCCTCTAGTTTCCCTAAAAATACCAAGACCACGTCTAGAACTAGTTCAAATGACGTTGGCCATAAATCTGGTCTAAGGGAAGTTATGCAAAAGACACATGTAAGAGATAGCAATGTCAATCCTAGTCACATGCCTTCTAGATTACCCAACACTGCTAACCGTAGCATGTCATCTCCTAGGAGCATCGATCAATCATCTAGGAATTACTCGTACATTAAATATGCTACTTGTAAAACATGTAGAAAATGTTTCTTTAGAGCCAATCATGATTCATGTATCAAAAAATTGCTTAATGAGGTGAACTCCCGTGCTAGACTTAAATCCCAGTGGGTAGCTAAAATCAAACCCGTTGGCAAAATGTGGCGCCCCACTGGTAGAACTTTCACTCTTGTAGGAAATGAGTGCCCTTTAACTAGGATAGTCTCTGATTCTACGAAGACTACTAGGGAGGAAATTGCAAAGGATGATACATCACTTAAGCCTAAACTTAAGGTTTTCTATAAAAGGAAACGTTTGCCAGCTAAGATAAGTGAATCATCTACTCAAGTCGCCTCTGACACAAGTAAAACCAACTGTGAACCCCCACATGCTTCTAAGATAGATATCGCTAACCCATGTCAAAGCATGCAAATTCCTAATGAGATTGCAGGTACCAAAGTTGATGTTTCAAAAGAACGAAGCGGTCCAATCGTTGTATACCTTTCAACTAAGGACACTCTTAGAGTTTGGTTGCTGAAGAAGCAGATATCGGAGAAACTAGTATCTAAGGGGATTCATGGTTAAAGCTCATGCACAAGGACTTACAGTCACAAAGAAAGGAAAGTTTATCGCCGATGATAAACTTATCCTAACAACGAGAAATTAATTTTTCTCGGGCATGAGCTTATATTAAAAACATTCGAAGTTTTTAAGCTCATGCACAATGGCTCATCGTTAAATGTCAGACGATGACCGTTCTTCAAAGGCAGGAAAGTTTATCGCCGATGATAAACTTATCCTAGCAACGAGAAATTAAGTTTTCTCGGGCATGAGCTAAAATTAAAAACATTCGAGGTTTTTAAGCTCATGCACAATGACTTACAGTTAAATGTCAGACTGTAACTCGAACTAAAAATAAAGGAAAGATTATCTTTTATGATAACTTATCCTCTTAACGAGAAATTCAGCTTTCTCGGTCATGAGCTTGTATTAAAACATTCGAAGTTTTAAGCTCAGAAAGGAAAGTGTATCTTTTAAGTAAGAGAACTTTTCCTCATAACGAGAAATTAACCTTTCTCGGTCATGAGCTTTCCGTTAAAATAGTCAAAGTTTTCAAGCTCATGAAAACGACTTCTAAGCAAATGTCAGCTTGGGACTCGTCCTTCATTTAAAAGGAAAGTTTATCGCCGATGGTAACTTATCCTTACAACGAGAAGTTTACAACTTCTCGGACTTGAGCTTTCCTAAGATATTCCAAATCTTAAGCTCAAGTAATTGGTTTTCAAAACTTTGAACACAATTTTTCAAGAATTTCTCAAAAGGTTTTTCTAAATCTTTCAAAATTGTGTGTTCAAAAACGTTTTGATAAAAAGAGCATGTCTTCTAGAATCGATAATATTTACGAACCTAGAAATGTCATTCAATAATGACACGGGGTTGTAAATAAAGTTCGAGCAGAAGTTTAAAATATTTAAAACATGCTCCATATGGTTTGCTATTATTTCAGATAGCAACCCGCTTTTCATAATTAAGTCAAGCATTTCACCGGAAAGCTTTGACTCAACAACGGGAATTAATTCTCTCGGGGACGTGACGAGGTGACCAACATTCGTGAACAAGAACCACGTGAATCTTTCATATGATGTTCTCCATCATTCAGGTCCTACCTCGTAAATTGTTAATCTTGTGAATTCATTATCATATATGATCTTTGCACGTGATAAATACCTTACACTTGTGTTTAAAAGGTATTTAATTTACATTTCAGCACACCCTCATTAATTTGAGGGGGAGCTTATGTATTTCATGAAGATAATTGGATTTGCATTTTTCTTCCCAAATTTTCTTAAAATACTATTAAATCAATTGATATTAAAAACATTGATTGGGTTAATATTTTTAATATGGGGGAGAAAATGTGATTTAATATGGGAAATGATTAATCACAAATGGTTTGACTTAACGTGTTAGCTCATCCCGACATGTGCGAAATGTTTTCGGATATCGTGGCATATGTTAAGGGGGAGCAAAATGGATTTGCACTTCAAAATGGATTTCATGGTGACATACACTTACCCAAAACATCTCTATTCACGACGGTGAAGATTGTGGTGACATAAGGATGGTAGGATAGGTTAAAGTCCAATGATTTCTCTAGAACCGGAGGAATCTTCCCAAGGACATTCCATAGCTAGAAATAGTAGTCCTTAGGAAAGATGGAGAAAGATTGTGAATGTAGCTGAATGCCGACCAAGTACTTAAGTTAGCACTGGAACAATCACAACAAGGTGCTAGTGATGACGTATTGGTAAGCATTGAAGGGGTTGAAGAATGAAAAAGAATTGTAAAGATAAAGGGTGTAAAGAAAGAAGCCCTCCTTACAACTTAGGCAGAAACCGGGTCAATACATATGATATTAAGATCAGTGTTTAATGATTCTTAATATTGAAGACAGACATCATGGACCCAGTGATGCAATGCACAACCCATCCCAACTAACTCAGATATCTCTCAAAATATATTTGTTTGAATCACACGGAGACAACGCATTATCTATTGATTTATTCACTCCGAATAAATTGGTATTGAAAAGGTGGCATTCCTCTCCAGCCTCCGATCACTAAAAATCAAAAATGCACGATCGAGTCTAGAGCCGTTTGATATCATCAAATATCTCATTAGGACACACTTTCATATTTCCTTGCTTCTTCACACACTATGAAAAGTAAGAAAGATCTTAAGAGTCCTACGCAAAATCTTCATGATCTTGCATGAACATCCGAGTAATACGAAAGTATTTACAATGAAGATGGAAATCCTTCTTGAGCGAATATCAAAAAGCTCATGGTAGGTGACTTGTGCGATTCTTTATGAATCAAACTTGTGATAACTGGAAAGCAACAGTGGTTTAATTCTTAAATGAATTTAAACACGTTCCAGGACTCTACGCAATATCTTAGTGATCTTGCCAGAACATTCAGAGTAATACTGTTAAGTAGTTACAGTGACGAATGGAAATCATTCTAGTGTTAACATCAAACAGCACTTGGTAGGTAACTTGCAAGATTCTATATGAATCAAGCTAGTGACAACTGGAAAGCAACGACAGTGCGGTTCTTAATTGAACTTCACTTGTTCCAGGAACATGAATTGACGGCTTCAAATCATGCGGATAAGATTATCCAAATGATTCACTCTTTACGTTCGCAGTCAGCTTTGGACGGTCGAGTAAAGAGAACGGGTTTACCCGCGAAATCTTGTCAAGGAGGTTCTTTATTGAAACTACCTGCCACAAGTACGATATTTAATATCGTCCAACGGTCTTCACCGACCGGAGGTAAAATGCTACCGAATTAGAATGAAATGTTCAAGGCCATTTCATCCGTGTATATTGTTTGTTGCTAACTGTCTTATGCAGTGTAACAAGAAGGTGGCATTGCGTTGTACAATCTAGAAGAAGTCGTCACCACATGCGTATACTACATACAATTAGTACTTCAACAAATTCAAGAAAGCCTGAAGGTCAAGTCTTCCGTTGTATCAAACTCTGAAGCTTTCAAGAATTTAAAAGTATAAGTATGTGGAACATGAAGTCACGAAGAGGCAAATATCACAAGTGAAGAATGCACAAGGTCAAGGCAAGGAAACATGCTCAAGACTAAAGTCAAAGATCACATCAAGCATATTCACAAGAACAAGATCGAAGACTCAAGCATAGATGCTAGGTTTAAGATTTTGTAAAAAGATGTGACCTCCCTTAGGGGGAGATTGTTGGAAATACATTTTTCCCAATAAAGTCTCGGTCACATCTTAGTTAGCATAGATCACGAGATATAGACTATTTAGAACTTTGTCTCTTGGAGCGACCTCCCTTAGGGGGAGATTGATGGAAATACGTTTTACGTATTTGTGAAGGATCGGTCGCTCCAACGATAATTATGTAATGGGCTCGTGATCCACTTAGTAAATGTATAGTCCATATAGCCCACATGTAAGGTGGGCTATATATATACCCCTCCTAGCATGTTAGGAGGGGTTGGTCATTTTCATATCTCACATTATTCAATCTTTACTTTCTCTCTCTATTCTTCTTTTTTCTCTCCTTTCTCTCTCTACTCCATCATCTCCCTTCTCATCTTCCTTATATTTATCTATTAATCAACCCACTTTATCAATTCAATCCATCATGTAGAATAGGCCAATAATCCCGTAGACCTTCAATTGGTATCAAAGCATGGTTAGATTGGTTTATTCTTGTTTTTCTTTTGTGTGATTTAATATGGGAAATGATTAATCAAAAATGGTTTGACTTAACGTGCTAGCTCATCCCGACATGTGCGAAATGTTTTCGGATATCGTGGCATATGTTAAGGGGGAGCAAAATGGATTTGCACTTCAAAATGGATTTCATGGTGACATACACTTACCCAAAACATCTCTATTCACGACGGTGAAGATTGTGGTGACATAAGGATGGTAGGATAGGTTAAAGTCCAATGATTCCTCTAGAACCGGAGGAATCTTCCCAAGGACATTCCATAGCTAGAAATAGTAGTCCTTAGGAAAGATGGAGAAAGATTGTGAATGTAGCTGAATGCCGACCAAGTACTTATGTTAGCACTGGAACAATCACAACAAGGTGCTAGTGATGACGTATTGGTAAGCATTGAAGGGGTTGAAGAATGAAAAAGAATTGTAAAGATAAAGGGTGTAAAGAAAGAAGCCCTCCTTACAACTTAGGCAGAAACCGGGTCAATACATATGCTATTAAGATCATTGTTTAATGATTCTTGATATTGAAGATAGACATCATGGACCCAGTGATGCAATGCACAACTCATCCCAGCTAACTCAGATATCTCTCAAAAGATATTTGTTTTAATCACACGGAGACAACGCATTATCTATTGACTTATTCACTCCGAATAAATTGGTATTGAAAAGGTGGCACTCCTCTCCAGCCTCCGATCACTAAAATCCAAAATGCACGATCGAGTCTAGAGCCATTTGAGATCATCAAATATCTCATTAGGACACACTTTCATATTTCCTTGCTTCTTCACACACTGTGAAAAGTAAGAAAGATCTTAAGAGTCCTACGCAAAATCTTCATGATCTTGCCTGAACATCCGAGTAATACGAAAGTATTTACAATGAAGATGGAAATCCTTCTTGAGCGAATATCAAAAAGCTCATGGTAGGTGACTTGTGCGATTCTTTATGAATCAAACTTGTGATAACTGGAAAGCAATAGTGGTTTAATTCTTAAATGAATTTAAACACGTTCCAGGCCTCTACGCAATATCTTAGTGATCTTTCCAGAACATTCAGAGTAATACTATTAAGTATTTACAGTGACGAATGGAAATCCTTCTAGTGTTAACATCAAACAGCACTTGGTAGGTAACTTGCAAGATTCTATATGAATCAAGCTAGTGACAACTGGAAAGCAACGACGGTGCGGTTCTTAATTGAACTTCACTTGTTCCAGGAACATGAATTGACGGCTTCAAATCATGCGGATAAGATTATCCAAATGGTTCACTCTTTACGTTCGCAGTCAGCTTTGGACGGTCGAGTAAAGAGAACGGGTTTACCCGCGAAAACTTGTCAAGGAGGTTCTTTATTGAAACTACCTGCCACAAGTACGATATTTAATATCGTCCAACGGTCTTCACCAACCGGAGGTAAAATGCTACCGAATTAGAATGAAATGTTCAAGGCCATTTCATCCGTGTATATGTTTTGTTGCTAACTGTCTTATGCTGCGTAACAAGAAGGTGGCATTGCGGTATACAATCCAGAAGAAGTCGTCACCACATGCTTATACTACATACACTTAGTACTTCAACGAATTCAAGAAAGTCTGAAGGTCAAGTCTTCCGCTGTATCAAACTCTGAAGCTTTCAAGAATTTAAAAGTATAAGTATGTGTAACATGAAGTCACGAAGAGGCAAATATCACAAGTGAAGAATGCACAAGGTCAAGGCAAGGAAACATGCTCAAGACTAAAGTCAAAGATCACATCAAGCATATTCACAAGAACAAGATCGAAGACTCAAGCATAGATGCTAGGTTTAAGATTTTGTAAAAAGATGTGACCTCCATTAGGGGGAGATTGTTGGAAATACGTTTTTCCCAATAAAGTCTCGGTCACATCTTAGTTAGCATATATCACGAGATATAGACTATTTAGAACTTTGTCTCTTGGAGCGACCTCCCTTAGGGGGAGATTGTTGGAAATACGTTTTACGTATTTGTGAAGGATCGGTCGCTCCAACGATAAATATGTAATGGGCTCGTGATTCACTTAGTAAATGTATAGTCCATATAGCCCACATGTAGGATGGGCTATATATATACCTCTCCTAGCATGTTAGGAGGGGTTGGTCATTTTCATATCTCACATTATTCAATCTTTACTTTCTCTCTCTATTCTTCTTTTTTCTCTCCTTTCTCTCTCTACTCCATCATCTCCCTTCTCATCTTCCTTATATTTATCTATTAATCAACCCACTTTATCAATTCAATCCATCATGTAGAATAGGCCAATAATCCCGTAGACCTTCACACGTGCACGAGTTAAAACAGACCAAAACCACGAAAACTCAAAAGGAAAACTCAAACAGGTACCAATTCAAATGACTCATGACAAAGAAAAATGATCCAAGAAACACTTAATGGCAACCAAAACATCTTAGGCACCGCGACATATTATTTAAACCGTGCACAAGATCGACTTTTCCAAAAGAATTTTTTTTTTCTTTACCTCCCCACATCTATTTGACTCAAACAATCTACAAACAACCCTCTTGACGAACTCAAAACTCAACTCAAAGACTAGGTATCCCGTGCATCCCAAATCATAAAAATAAACTACTATACAAAACTCAACCTTTAACCCGACACTTGTACAATAATTTCAACCAGGATACTGACCTCTCATGACTATACACTCTGAATATTTGAAAAGTGCGTTCCGAGTACATTATTTTAGGCTTTTGAATTACCCAAAAAGCTTTAAAAACGAACAAGTTACGACCAAAACAATTTTATACTAGTTTTAAAAACTAAAGAATAAACTTAGTGATTAATGCAATCCTTTTAAATGAAAGAAATAATTGTATGTGAAATTTTCATGAACTCAATTTAACCTTGTATAAATAATTATAAATGACGTAAATCGGTTAAACTCAATTATATAAACTATGTAAGTAGAAAGAAATTTTATTTCGCTTTATTTTAAAAAAAAATCTTTTAGAATTTTGAAATAAATAATTGTTGATTAAGAATTCTTATGTTACATCTTGTTTCAAACACGATTCCAACACCTTACCCTTATGTTACCGTATACAACCAACTATCCAACCCTATAGTAGATGTCCAAGTCTATTCAATATATACCGACAAAAAGGAATGTAAGACTCAACACAAAAGATTTCATTATCCCAAAAGAAATCTCAATTTATTTCAATATACTTAACACCAAGGAAACCATTTTAAAACGGACACGTGAAATAGGAAACTCGAAGAATACGCCAAAACGGAGGTTGAATATCTAAAAAGAAGCGAGCTAGCCACCCTCCTAAGGATACAATCGATAATTATAGGGGATCATACATATATAGGCATATCGGGATACATATACTTAAATCCGTCTAACATCTACTATACAAGCATGTATTAACCCTCTTTCATGAAATCATACTTAGGAATCCATTGGAGTTATGGTACTTGTATAACTATGTTGGCCACCATACTTATACTATTACCCTTTCCCTAATGCACTCCCTCCTATGATGACACTTATAAGAATTAATACAACACATAACACATATATTCATCTAATCACATAAGCTCATAACCACATAAACAATAAAGTCCAAAACTCCATCCATTAAAAAAAATATAATCAAACTATTGTAATACATAAATCCATAGTCTAGCTAAAACAGCATAGACTAAATCCAAAACGAAAACATAATCAGTTATAAGTCATGTCGCCCATAAGAGTGGAAACAGCTTAAAATCCTTCATATCCACCTACTCTTAATAACTCGAACCACCACATGATTCTTAGGGACATGACTTAAACATCAAAAGAAAAATACTATACCTCAGGTACATAAAATAACTCAACAAAAGACAGAAACTACCATGTACCAAATTATGTACTATAATGTACAATTTAAGCAAAATACAACAATGACTAGCGTGGATGATTATGGTTCAACCTTCACTAGTCACAACCCGAAAAGAAAATAACATGTGGCTAAGTATGAACTACTATGGTTCAACGCATACTAGTCAAAACTTAACAAACATCGCAAGTAAAAACCAATAACATCCATAAAACTTTAATTAATATAAAATGCACACATACTCCTATGACGCCTATATGTAGGGACCCTTAAGTTATAGACTAGGCTGCTAGACTAGGCAACCTAATTCTCTATAACCATTGGCTCTGATACCATTCTGTCACACCCAACCATGGCGGAATATGGGGCGCGACGTATGGATATCACCACAACAACAGAGGGTCTATAGAGAGAACTATATTAATTAAAAATGTCGTAAAAGGTGACACAAATGTCATGACAATATCTCATCAATGCAGGAGTCTAGGTAAGTAGGTAACAGTCCTACCTCTTACCCAAGACAAACAAATAACACAAACAAATCAACATATAGGTTCATAGTATCACTTATTGAAACAAACAGAAAAATAAACTAAGAAGGAAACAGGGATCTCCTTCAAAATGCATTCCTACGCGACTCCAATCCTAACCACATATGTTTTCATGCTAAACCACTTTATCACCTGAAAGAGACACTAAAACACGTCAACATAATGTTGGTGAGAGTCATAGGTTTAGACTCCAACCGAAAACATATTAAAATAAGCTATGAACCACCATAAACCACTAAACATATGGACAATGTGCTACAAATATGCATTAACAACTAACATTCAAGATCAGTCATTCCAAACAAAATCCAAGGCTCCCAGCCTTACCAAACACCATGGTACCAAAGGCGCCCATACACCTATGTACCAATCCCAAGGCCCCGCCTTGTCATTATCCATTGGTCCCATATATGCTCACACATCTATGTACCTCCCCAAGGCCCCGCCTTGTCAACATCCGCTTGGTACCAAGTCAAATCACAAAACAATCATGAATCAATTAGTAGTTAATCACATAAGTACACACAAGTCCATCACCAATCATAAAACATTCACAGCAAAAATTTACAAAACCATAACAAGTGTCTCTTCCATCCCATCTGGAAGTCAAAATCATTAAAAGATATGGGACTATGAAACTCACCTGATTGAGGTTCTCCAAAAGTCTGCGCACTAGTAAAAAGCTAACAAACAAAAGCACACAATCAAAACATGAACCAAACACTAAGATGGCTCATCAACCTATGATGGGCATCTAACCTTCTCCCATATATATACCTCATTTATTTGATCTAAGCATCTCATTACACCCCTCTATAAAGCCCTTAACTCAGTTTACTTCATAACCCGTCCCGTTAACATTTTACCTAAAACAGTCCCGGTTTTTAGATCTCCAAACTATAAGCCAAACGTCCAGCTAAACATACCCATGATCTCTGTAAAGGAAACCCTATGCCCTTACACATTTTAGCTAACGCCTCCCCTTTGCCTCAACCTTAAAGCTACTGTTAAGGCCCCGATATATATATATATACTGCTGCCTATCCGCATTTTATCGATTTTGAACATACAAAAAGTTTGTTATGATTAGGGGGTCTTACCCTAACCCATTTTCTTAGCCACCCTTCAGGTCTCTTATTTAATATATAAACCAACACCCATGCTCATTATAGGGCTCAAGTGTACTCCTAAGTACCCCAATCACCTTAAAACGTTAAATTAAACCCGACTTATTTCAAAACTGTTTTGACCTCCGACTGTTGTAACCTGTTTTTGACCCACCTCCCTACCTCCAATTTAGTTCTTGTTTCTTGAATTTGAAATCCACTTCAATTACCTATTCCGGGATGCTTGGATCGCAAAATAAGAGTTTGTAGAACTCTAGATATGATCAAAACAAGTGACTCAAAAATCTGCCCAGTTTTTAAAAACAAATTTAAACATGATTAAACCCCAATTAACATCACTAATAATCACAATCATTATCCTAATCATGTTAATTGTTATAAAACCCCTAATTACAGATCTATTAAGAACTCTAATCCATCATATAAATTGATTACATAAAACTTGAAGCCTTAATGCTATAAAACAAGAAAACTATAAGAATTAAATCAAGATTTTTACCTCAAATCTTCAAGAAAATTATTTTTGATGAATCCCTAAATTAGGGCTTGTAAAACTTCGGCCAAAAGGGGATAAAATTAATGAAAACTGATTTTTGTGATATAAACATGGTATTTATATGTTTTATTAAAAGGCTTTTCCAAATTGGGCTCAAGTTGGGTCTTTTGGCCCATTATCCTTTCTTTTTCTTTTCTAGTCGGTTTAAAACCCGATTCATATATTTTTTTTTCTTTTTAAGACTTATTAATATATTATTAATAATACCTTAAGTTACCTTAATTTATGTCAGCTCCTAAAACCTCAAAACCGTAAAACTAGTCAATTTACGCGTATACCGTAAAAAACGTAAAATATACAGTTCTAAAAAAAACTCTTGAATTTTGAAATAAACTTTTAAACTAAGTCCTAAATGACTTAAAACCATCCCGAAAAATACTCCCATGACTAAACACCTTACCCGAGACCTCTAAATGCTAAACCCCAAATCGTAAAAAAAATACGATTTACTATAATACTTATACGTGTACGTAAACACCAAAATAACACCATTTCATTTCATAGTCACAAATTTGTGACCTCATGAACATGAAATAACCGTTCCTCGATTTACTTATGAGTACCATATACCCATAAACGATGTCCACACCAACTTCGTTCACGCAAAATAAACATGTAAACACACAAAACACATAGTCACACATAAAAATAACCTAAAAATAAGACCGAGTGACGACCCTCAAAACCACGGTTGTCACATCACTCCCTCCTAATAGAAATCTCGTCCCGAGATTTACTCCTTAGGATCGTCATAATCAAATAGCTGAGGATACTTGCTCCTCATAAATCCTTCCCGTTCCTACGTGAACTCTAGTCCACGTTCCAAATTCCATCTTACCATAACTACGGTATATTACCCTTTTTTCCAACGTCTTAGCTTCACGACCCAAAATCTTTATCGGCTCTTCGATGAAACGAAGACTCGTATCGATACTAGTATCATCTAACGGTACTTGCAAGTCGGTTCTTGCTAAGAATTTCCTCAAGTTTGATACATGAAATACATCATGCACACTACTTAATTCCTCCGGTAATCTCAACCTATACGCCACTAGCCCAATACTTTCAAGGATTTTAAATGGACCCACAAATCTAGGTTCTAACTTCCCTTTCTTTCCAAACCACATCACTCCTTTCTATGGTGAAACCTCTAGCATAACCTTACCTCCAATGTTAAATCCCAACGGCTTATGCCTCTCGTCCGCACAGCTCTCTTGTCGGTTCTTTGCCATTTTCAACCTCTACTTAAGCACTGCCACCACCTCCATAGTTTTCTGATCCACCTCCGATCCAATACGTTGGCCGCTTCTAACTTCATCCCACTATAACGGTGATCCACCTCATCTCCTATGAATTAACTCCAACAGTTTCTACTACAATTCCTATCACCAGACCTAACGGCTTCTATCCTCTACGGATTTTCCATCATTCAGAAGTTCTCCCAACCTTTATCACATCCAATGGTATATGCAGGATTACATAACCAAAAGCTTCCCATAACATTCACATGAAACATGTCATAACCACCACCTCATCCTTGCTTTCCCATGCTCGGAACCAAGTAACTACAATCCTTCATACTAATAGGTGCTACACCTTTTCTCTAGGTGAACGTTCCATTGTTCGTGACTACTAACCTCTTGCTATAACGGTTTTCCCTTCAATATCACCCCACCATCTTGACAACCTCTTGCTCCCTCTAATCATTCTTCCTCCATACTAATTTTCGTTTGTATTTCCACAATCTTAATTTCCATACCATCTTATATCCCGTCTTCAGCCTATAATTTAGGCGTTTCCTCCTTTATTCCCCACATCCTCATCAATGGGGAACATGCCCTATCACCGGTGACTCTCTCTTTGTAGGAGAATTCTTCCTAATATAATGTGTTCTCCAACTATCTCCAAATATCACGCCAATGCTCTAGGCGTCTTTCTCAATTACCTCTATAGTATGCTCATACCAACCAGTAGTCTATCAACGATATACTACGCTTGCTTTGCATCGTTTCTTCCCTTGCCATAATCCTTCATAAGGCATTCCATACCTATTAGGTTAACTTTTACACAAAACCTCCTATTCCATCGCATTTGTGCGCAATCCTTCCAACTTCTCAACTGTGTGACTTCTCATTCCTCTTGAAATATGGGATGAATTAGTCCGTCTATCGACTATCACCCAACTCTCATCGTACATATTCCTCCACCGCATTATGTATCCCTTCCACCAAATTCGTCCTTACATTACCCTTTCTAAGCCACTCCTATCTATGTAGGAAGTATAGTCTACGTCCCTTTTCTCCATATGATTGTCCAAGCCACGCAACATAAATGTTGGCGCGTTCTCTGCTTTAGACAACTCAACTCGTGCAACCTACATCCTGCATCCAAACCACCCTAATACGTCATCCATATAGTTCAAGTTCGTCTCAGCTTCACTTCATTCTTTTTATTCCATGTCTCATCAACCATGCTTGCCTTTCCCAGATGTTACTTAGCCTTGCAATTGTCTTTCACCACTTAACTCTACCCATCACCTTTGCCAAATGTTCAATCAAAATGATTGAATATGTGTTAGAGACATTCATGATCCGTATAGATCATTCTCTACGTCTAGTACCCCCAAATTCCTCTAGCATTCTAGGCAGATATAACAGTCCAACTCCACTGACTAAGTCTTATCTAGTTCTTCCAAATCTTCAGTTCATGCATCGTATAAGCAATCGCCTTTCTTTGTCGTTCTCGTACACCTCCAAATCCTTGCTCCACGTATCGTCATGCTTCGCGAATTCATCCAGTCCTTCCGATAATGCCAAGACCGGATCATTATCCAATCACCTCTTCAGCCTCCAAAACGCTTCCTCATCCCTCTTTACTTCGCCCCTTGCTGGTTCCATGACATACCATCATCTCTAACTACTCATCCTGGTCAACTTAATCCTAAAACTCACACTTGAAAATCTCACATATAATTCCCTTTCCTAAAAACTCCAAAACCAACTCAGAATTCACCTCACCCTCCTTTTTAGACTTTGAGTAGATCAAGATGTCGTCGATACTCCTGATGACAACTCGTTTATATACGTTCATGCACACTCGGTTCATTGACTCCATGAAAACCGCTAGTGCTCTGGCGAAGCTAAATGCATAACCGTAACCCAAAGCATTCATACAACATCCTTAGCAGCTTTCAACTACGTCCTACTTGCACCCTCTCTTAGTGGCAATACGAATAAATTCCTACCTCGTTCTACTAAAAAAATTCTTCACGCATTCTAAAAGACCAATACTTCCTCTTATCAAACTATTCAACCGCTTTCCACATCCAATCTACAACTAAGCAACTCAACTTTTATCTTGCATTCCTTGCAATTTCTAGCAACTCCTGTTTTTAAATCATTCCATCAACAATTGCCTTGGAAAGGCACTAACTACAACTCCTCTCACTTCTCCTACTTGCTCTATTTATGGTTCTACCTCAAAGTAATAGGAAAACCTACTAAATCTCAGGAAATTTTCAGAAAACTTACATGCCTTACGTATAATCATAAATACCTTTGAGGTATTATATCCCCCTTCCAACACTCTCTATGGCGCGTTACTTGTGCCAATATCCATACATTATAAAAATCTCTATTCATCTCCCTTGGCACTCCTAATAGACCTCATGACCACATTAGTTCGTCTACGAACTTCTAACTCTTTCCTCCCCACTAAGGGCATTCCGACCATTCTCTCATGGTCACCTACTTAATCGTGTAGGCGCGACCAAGTCTTACATATGACTACCTCAACGCTCCCAATCAATACGCAACCAAAACTACATCCTGAATCCACTAGATACGATCGACGAATCAAACCCACGGATAACAAACGACATTTCACGTGCACGAGTTAAAACAGACCAAAACCACGAAAACACAAAAGGAAAACTCAAACAGGTACCAATTCAAATGACTCATGACAAAGAAAAATGATCCAAGAAACACTTAATGGCAACCAAAACATATTAGGCCCCGCGACATATTATTTAAACCGTGCACAAGATCGACTTTTCCAAAAGAATATTTTTTTTCTTTACCTCCCCACATCTATGTGACTCAAACAATCTACAACAACCCTCTTGACGAACTCAAAACTCAACTCAAAGACTAGGTATCCCGTGCATCCCAAATCATAAAAATAAACTACTATTCAAAACTCAACCTTTAACCCGACACTTGTACAATAATTTCGACCACGATACTGACCTCTCATGACTATACATTCTGAATATTTGAAAAGTACGTTCCGAGTACATTATTTTAGGCTTTTGAATCACCCAAAAGCTTTAAAAATGAACAAGTTACGACCAAAACAATTTTATACTAGTTTTAAAAACTAAAGAATAAACTTAGTGATTAATGCAATCCTTTTAAATGAAAGAAATAATTGTATGTGAAATTTTCATGAACTCAATTTAACCTTGTATAAATAATTATAAATGACGTAAATCGGTTAAACTCAATTATATAAACTATGTAAGTAGAAAGAAATTTTATTTCGCTTTATTTTAAAAAAAAAGTCTTTTAGAATTTTGGAATAAATAATTGTTGATTAAGAATTCTTATGTTACATCTTGTTTCAAACACGATTCCAACACCTTACCCTTATGTTACCGTATACGACCAACTATCCAACCCTATAGTAGATGTCCAAGTCTATTCAATATATACCGACAAAAAGGAATGTAAGACTCAACACAAAAGATTTCATTATCCCAAAAGAAATCTCAATTTATTTCAATATACTTAACACCAAGGACACCCTTTTAAAACGGACACGTGAAATAGGAAACTCGAAGAATACGCCACAACGGAGGTTGAATATCTAAAAAGAAGCGAGCTAGCCACCCTCCTAAGGATACAATCGATAATTATAGGGGATCATACATATATAGGCATATCGGGATACATATACTTAAATCCGTCTAACATCTACTATACAAGCATGTATTAACCCTCTTTCATGAAATCATACTTAGGAATCCATTGGAGTTATTGTACTTGTATAACTATGTTGGCCACCATACTTATACAATTACCCTTTCCCTAATGCACTCCCTCCTATGATGACACTTATAAGAATTAATACAACACATAACACATATATTCATCTAATCACATAAGCTCATAACCACATAAACAATAAAGTCCAAAACTCCATCCATTAAAAAAAATATAATCAAACTATTGTAATACATAAATCCATAGTCTAGCTAAAACAGCATAGACTAAATCCAAAACGAAAACATAATCAGTTATAAGTCATGTCGCCCATAAGAGTGGAAACAGCTTAAAATCCTTCATATCCACCTACTCTTAATAACTCGAACCACCACATGATTCTTAGGGACATGACTTAAACATAAAAATAAAAATATTATACCTCAGGTACATAAAATAACTCAACAAAAGACAGAAACTACCATGTACCAAATTATGTACTATAATGTACAATTTAAGCAAAATACAACAATGACTAGCGTGGATGATTATGGTTCAACCTTCACTAATCACAACCCGAAAAGAAAATAACATGTGGCTAAGTATGAACTACTATGGTTCAACGCATACTAGTCAAAACTTAACAAACATCGCAAGTAAAAACCAATAACATCCATAAAACTTTAATTAATATAAAATGCACACATACTCCTATGACGCCTATATGTAGGGACCCTTAAGTTATAGACTAGGCTGCTAGACTAGGCAACCTAATTCTCTATAATCATTGGCTTTGATACCATTCTGTCACACCCAACCATGGCGGAATATGGGGCGCGACGTATGGATATCACCACAATAACAGAGGGTCTATAGAGAGAACTATATTAATTAAAAATGTCATAAAAGGTGACACAAATGTCATGACAATATCTCATCAATGCAAGAGTCTAGGTAAGTAGGTAACAGTCCTACCTCTTACCCAAGACAAACAAATAACACAAACAAATCAACATATAGGTTCATAGTATCACTTACTGAAACAAACAGAAAAATAAACTAAGAAGGAAACAGGGATCTCCTTCAAAATGCATTCCTACGCGACTCCAATCCTAACCACATATGTTCTTACGCTAAACCACTTTATCACCTGAAAGAGACACTAAAACACGTCAACATAATGTTGGTGAGAGTCATAGGTTGTTGGTGAGAGTCATAGGTTTAGACTCCAACCGAAAACAGATTAAAATAAGTTGTGAACCACCATAAACCACTAAACATATGTACAGTTTGCTACAAATATGCATTAACAACTAACATTCAAGACCAATCATTCCAAACAAAATCTAAGGCTCCCAGCCTTACCAAACACCATGGTACCATAGGCGCCCATACACCTATGTACCAATCCTAAGGCCCCGCCTTGTCATTATCCATTGGTCCCATAGATGCTCACACATCTATGTACCTCCCCAAGGCCCCGCCTTGTCAACATCCCCTTGGTACCAAGTCAAATCACAAAACAATCATGAATCAATTAGCAGTTAATCACATAAGTACACACAAGTCCATCACCAATCATAAAACATTCACAGCAACAATTTATAAAACCATAACAAGTGTCTCTTCCATCCCATCTGGAAGTCAAAATCATTAAAAGATATGGGACTATGAAACTCACCTGATTGAGCTTCTCCAAAAGTCTGCGCACTAGCAAAAAAGCTAACAAACAAAAGCACACAATCAAAACATGAACCAAATACTAAGATGGCTCATCAACCTATGATAGACATCTAACCTTCTCCCATATATATACCTTATTTATATGCTCTAAGCATCTCATTACACCCATCTATAAAGCCCTTAACTCAGTTTACTTCATAACCCGTCCCGTTAACATTTTACCCCAAACAGTCCCGGTTTTTAGATCTCCAAACTATAATCAAAACGTCCACCTAAACATACCCATGATCTCTGTAAAGGAAATCCTATGCCCTTACATATGTTAGCTAACTCCTCCCCTTTGCCCCAACCTTAAAGCTACTGTTAAGGCCCCGATATATATATATATATATATATATATATATATATATATATATATATATATATATATATATATATATATATATATATATATATATATATATATATATATATATATATATATATATATATATATATATATATATATATATATATATATATATATATATATATATATATATATATATATATATATATATAGATATATATATATATATACTTCTGCCTATCCGCATTTTACCGATTTTGAACATACAAAAAGTTTGTTATGATTAGGGGGTCTTACCCTAACCCATTTGCTTAGCCACCCTTCAGGTCTCTTTAATATATAAACCAACACCCATGCTCATTAGAGGGCTCAAGTGTACTCCTAAGTACCCAATCACCTTAAAACGTTAAATTAAACCCGACTGATTTCAAAACTGTTTTGACCTCCGACTGTTGTAACCTGTTTTTGACCCACCTCCCAACCTCCAATTTAGTTCTCGTTTCTTGCACTTGAAAGCCACTTCAATTACCTATTCAGGGATGCTTGGATCGCAAATAAGAGTTTGTAGAACTCTAGATATGATCAAAACAAGTGACTCAAAAATCTGCCCAGTTTTTAAAAACGAATTTAAACATGATTAAACCCTAATTAACATCACTAATAATCACCAATCATTATCCTAATCATGTTAATTGTTATAAAACCCTAATTACAAATCTATTAAGAACTCTAATCCATTATATAAATTGATTACATAAAACTTGAAGCCTTAATGCTATAAAACAAGAAAACTATAAGAATTAAATCAAGATTTTTACCTCAAATCTTCAAGAAAATTATTTTTGATGATTCCTAAATTAGGGCTTGTAAAAATTCGGCCAAAAGGGGAGAAAATTAATGAAAAACTGATTTTTGTGATATAAACACGGTATTTATATGTTTTATTAAAAAGGCTTTTCCAAATTGGGCTCAAGTTAGGTCTTTTGACCCATTATCCTTTCTTTTTCTTTTAGTCGGTTTAAAACCCGATTCATATATATTTTTATTTTTTTTCTTTTTAAGACTTATTAATATATTATTAATAATACCTTAAGTTACCTTAATTTATTTCAGCTCCTAAAACCTCAAAACCATAAAACTAGTCAATTTACGCGTATACCGTAAAAAAACGTAAAATATAAAGTTTTAAAAAAACTCTAGAATTTTGAAATAAACTTTTAAACTAAGTCCTAAATGAATTAAAACCATCCCGAAAAATACTCCCATGACTAAACACCTTACCCGAGACCTCTAAATGCTAAACCCCAAATCGTAAAAAAAATACGATTTACTATAATACTTATACGTATACGTAAACACCAAAATAACACCATTTCTTTTCATAGTCACCAATTTGTGACCTCATGAACATGAAATAACCGTTCCTCGATTTACTTATGAGTACCATATACCCATAAACGATGTCCACACCAACTTCGTTCACGCAAAATAAACTTGTAAACACACAAAACACATAGTCACACATAAAAATAACCTAAAAATAAGACCGAGTGACGAACCTCAAAACCACAGTTGTCACAGTATATCTGCCATTTCTGCAAAATACAGAAAGTTCGAGGGTATATAAGGTCATTATCCCAAAATTATATATACATGCATGCACATGCAATGCAAATGTAGTACGTATGCCAATATGCAACAAAATGATAGCCATACAAATGCAATACAAAAATTACGATGTCACGTACTCCGCGCACGTTCACAATACCTCCATTATAATACCATAGTACCATAGTACTTACGTAATAAATATTCAGGAAATCATTTCAGTTTCAAAAGGGATACATCTCAAAATAAAACAATGCTAAAAGAAATCTTAACGGAGTCATGCGGGATAGTTGTGTGCTTTGGAAAACTAAATACTTACGACACCAAAGTTATAGTTTAGGACCTTTTTTCAAAAACGACCTAGTTTCTCTATAACTTGTGGCTCTGATTACCAATCTCTAACACCCCGAATTTACCTTGCGCAGCGGAATATCACAATTGGGTGTTAGTCAAAGAATCATCCCACACAAGCCATATTGAACGACTTAAAAGAGACGTTTTAAGCATAAGTAATTTAAAAACATGTTAAATCACAACTACAACATAAATTGTCTAAAAGTTTCCAAACCCAAAATATACCAGAGTAGTGTTAGGTCCCCACAAATCCCAACCCATTTAAAATCAACCCACGTTGTTTACAAGAGATACAAGAAAATACAATTGTCCTTTGTTAAAAAAGGAGGAAAACAAGTTAGACCATCCACAAGCCACAACAACATCCATTGCATGCTACGCCTCTATCATCCTCGATTACCTGAAAACACATGCTTAAATCATCAACAAATAATGTTGAGCGAGATCTATAGGTTTTACAAAATCACAGTTGAACATAAGTATAAAATTTCATTCACGATCATTTCAATAGTATGCAGATCATTACAAACTATTATTGGGTCTTACTCATTATAGCATAGGCTATTTAAACCGACCCCATAAACTAATCACCCGCGCCAAATGCAGGCGTGATTTAATTGAAACCATTGCCCCTCTTATGTATTCGTTGCCATTTATACCTCTTTCTTGACACAAGTTATCCAACCGCAGAAGGTACTCAACGTACTAGCTCTCATCTAGGATAGGGTCGTCAAACCAATAGTACTATCAATTGTTCAAGCGGCTATTTCAATCCACACTAGGATCAAACAATAGTTAACGGTTCATGAATTTAGGGGTCTTTGGCAACTAGCAACTCAACATAATTCAAACATCATTCGGGTCCAACAATCATTCATGACTTATGTTCCTTTTCATTTAAATAGCATTTATCCCCCTCGCGGATACTGACCTCTCATGACTATACATTCTGAATATTTGAAAAGTACGTTCCGAGTACATTATTTTAGGCTTTTGAATCACCCAAAAAGCTTTAAAAATGAACAAGTTACGACCAAACAATTTTATACTAGTTTTAAAAACTAAAGAATAAACTTAGTGATTAATGCAATCCTTTTAAATGAAAGAAATAATTGTATGTGAAATTTTCATGAACTCAATTTAACCTTGTATAAATAATTATAAATGACGTAAATGCGTTAAACTCAATTATATAAACTATGTAAGTAGAAAGAAATTTTATTTCGCTTTATTTTAAAAATAAGTCTTTTAGAATTTTGAAATAAATAATTGTTGATTAAGAATTCTTATGTTACATCTTGTTTCAAACACGATTCAACACCTTACCCTTATGTTACCGTATACAACCAACTATCCAACCCTATAGTAGATGTCCAAGTCTATTCAATATATACCGACCAAAAGGAATGTAAGACTCAACACAAAAGATTTCATTATCCCAAAAGAAATCTCAATTTATTTCAATATACTTACACCAAGGACACCCTTTTAAAACGGACACGTGAAATAGGAAACTCGAAGAATACGCCACATCGGAGGTTGAATATCTAAAAAGAAGCGATCTAGCCACCCTCCTAAGATACAATCGATAATTATAGGGGATCATACATATATAGGCATATCGGGATACATATACTTAAATCCGTCTAACATCTACTATACAAGCATGTATTAACCCTCTTTCATGAAATCATACTTAGGAATCCATTGGAGTTATGGTACTTGTATAACTATGTTGGCCACCATACTTATACAATTACCCTTTCCCTAATGCACTCCCTCCTATGATGACACTTATAAGAATTAATACAACACATAACACATATATTCATCTAATCACATAAGCTCATAACCACATAAACAATAAAGTCCAAAACTCCATCATTAAAAAAATATAATCAAACTATTGTAATACATAAATCCATAGTCTAGCTAAAACAGCATAGACTAAATCCAAAACGAAAACATAATCAGTTTATAAGTCATGTCGCCCATAAGAGTGAAACAACTTAAAATCCGTCATATCCACCTACTCTTAATAACTCGAACCACCACATGATTCTTAGGGACATGACTTAAACATCAAAAGAAAAATACTATACCTCAGGTACATAAAATAACTCAACAAAAGACAGAAACTACCATGTACCAAATTATGTACTATAATGTACAATTTAAGCAAAATACAACAATGACTAGCGTGGATGATTATGGTTCAACCCTTCACTAGTCACAACCCGAAAAGAAAATAACATGTGGCTAAGTATGAACTACTATGGTTCAACGCATACTAGTCAAAACTTAACAAACATCGCAAGTAAAAACCAATAACATCCATAAAACTTTAATTAATATAAAATGCACACATACTCCTATGATGCCTATATGTAGGGACCCTTAAGTTATAGACTAGGCTGCTAGACTAGGCAACCTACTTCTCTATAATCATTGGCTTTGATACCATTCTGTCACACCCAACCATGGCGGAAATATGGGGGCGCGACGTATGGATATCACCACAACAACAGAGGGTCTATAGAGAGAACTATATTAATTAAAAATGTCATAAAAGGTGACACAAATGTCATGACAATATCTATCAATGCAAGAGTCTAGGTAAGTAGGTAACAGTCCTACTCTTCCCAAGACAAACAAATAACACAAACAAATCAACATATAGGTTCATAGTATCACTTACTGAAACAAACAGAAAAATAAACTAAGAAGGAAACAGGGATCTCCTTCAAAATGCATTCCTACGCGACTCCAATCCTAACCACCATATGTTCTCAGGCTAAACCACTTTATCACCTGAAAGAGACACTAAACACGTCAACATAATGTTGGTGAGAGTCATAGGTTGTTGGTGAGAGTCATAGGTTTAGACTCCAACCGGAAAACAGATTAAAATAAGTTGTGAACCACCATAAACCACTAAACATATGTACAATGTGCTACAAATATGCATTAACAACTAACATTCAAGACCAATCATTCCAAAACAAAATCCAATGCTCCCAGCCTTACCAAACACCATGTACCATAGGCGCCCATACACCTATGTACCAATCCTAAGGCCCGCTTGTCATTATCCATTGGTCCCATAGATGCTCACACATCTATGTACCTCCCCAAGGCCCCGCCTTGTCAACATCCCTGGTACCAAGTCAAATCACAAAACAATCATGAATCAATTAGCAGTTAATCACATAAGTACACACAAGTCCATCACCAATCATAAAACATTCACAGCAACAATTTACAAAACCATAACAAGTGTCTCTTCCCTCCCATCTGGAAGTCAAAATCATTAAAAGATATGGGACTATGAAACTCACCTGATTGAGCTTCTCCAAAAGTCTGAGCACTAGCAAAAAGCTAACAAACAAAAGCACACAATTAAAACATGAACAAACACTAAGATGGCTCATCAACTATGATAGACATCTAACCTTCTCCCATATATATACCTTATTTATATGCTCTAAGCATCTCATTACACCCATCTATAAAGCCCTTAACTCAGTTTACTTCATAACCCGTCCCGGTTAACATTTTACCCCAAACAGTCCCGGTTTTTAGATCTCCAAACTATAGCAAACGTCCACCTAAACATACCCATGATCTCTGTAAAGGAAATCTATGCCCTTACATATGTTAGCTAACTCCTCCCCTTTGCCCCAACCTTAAAGCTACTGTTAAGGCCCGATATATATATATATATATATATATATATATATATATATATAGATATATATATATATATATATATATATATATATATATATATATATATATATATATAATATATATATAATATTAATATATATATATATATATATATATATATATATATATATATATATATATATAATATAGATTATATATATATATATATATATATATATATATATATATATATATATAATTATATATATACATATATATACATATATATATATACATATATATATATATATATATATATATATATATATATTATATATAATATATATATATATATATATATATATATATATATATATATATATGTATATATATATATATATATATATATATATATATATATATATGTATATATATATATATATATATATATATATATATATATATATATATATATATATATATATATATATATATATATATATATATATATATATATATATATATATATATATATATATATATATATATATATATATATATATATATATATATATATACTTCTGCCTATCCGTATTTTACCGATTTTGAACATACAAAAAGTTTTTATGATTAGGGGGTCTTACCCTAACCCATTTGCTTAGCCACCCTTCAGGTCTCTTTAATATATAAACCAACACCCATGCTCATTAGAGGGCTCAAGTGTACTCCTAAGTACCCAATCACCTTAAAACGTTAAATTAAACCTGACTGATTTCAAAACTGTTTTGACCTCCGACTGTTGTAACCTGTTTTTGACCCACCTCCCAACCTCCAATTTAGTTCTCGTTTCTTGCACTTGAAAGCCACTTCAATTACCTATTCAGGGATGCTTGGATCGCAAATAAGAGTTTGTAGAACTCTAGATATGATCAAAACAGGTGACTCAAAAATCTGCCCAGATTTTATAAATGAATTTAAACATGATTAAACCCTAATTAACATCACTAATAATCACCAATCATTATCCTAATCATGTTAATTGTTATAAAACCCTAATTACAAATCTATTAAGAACTCTAATCCATTATATAAATTGATTACATAAAACTTGAAGCCTTAATGCTATAAAACAAGAAAACTATAAGAATTAAATCAAGATTTTTACCTCAAATCTTCAAGAAAATTATTTTTGATGATTCCTAAATTAGGGCTTGTAAAAATTTGGCCAAAAGGGGAGAAAATTAATGAAAAACTGATTTTTGTGATATAAACACGGTATTTATATGTTTTATTAAAAAGGCTTTTCCAAATTGGGCTCAAGTTAGGTCTTTTGGCCCATTATCCTTTCTTTTTCTTTTAGTCGGTTTAAAACCCGATTCATATATATTTTTATTTTTTTTCTTTTTAAGACTTATTAATATATTATTAATAATACCTTAAGTTACCTTAATTTATTTCAGCTCCTAAAACCTCAAAACCGTAAAACTAGTCAATTTACGCGTATACCGTAAAAAAACGTAAAATATACAGTTTTAAAAAAACTCTTGAATTTTGAAATAAACTTTTAAACTAAGTCCTAAATGACTTAAAACCATCCCGAAAAATACTCCCATGACTAAACACCTTACCCGAGACCTCTAAATGCTAAAC
The DNA here is from genome assembly GCA_025667525.1 of Glebionis coronaria. Classification (NCBI taxonomy): domain Eukaryota; kingdom Viridiplantae; phylum Streptophyta; class Magnoliopsida; order Asterales; family Asteraceae; genus Glebionis; species Glebionis coronaria. Next base: position 230,548,048 of record CM046879.1, read on the forward strand.
CCCAAATCGTAAAAAAAAATACGATTTACTATAATACTTATACGTATACGTAAACACCAAAATAACACCATTTCTTTTCATAGTCACCAATTTGTGACCTCATGAACATGAAATAACCGTTCCTCGATTTACTTATGAGTACCATATACCCATAAACGATGTCCACACCAACTTCGTTCACGCAAAATAAACATGTAAACACACAAAACACATAGTCACACATAAAAATAACCTAAAAATAAGACCGAGTGACGAACCTCAAAACCACAGTTGTCACAGTATATCTGCCATTTCTGCAAAATACAGAAAGTTCGAGGGTATATAAGGTCATTATCCCAAAATTATATATACATGCATGCACATGCAATGCAAATGTAGTACGTATGCCAATATGCAAAAAAATGATAGCCATACAAATGCAATACAAAAATTACGATGTCACGTACTCCGCGCACGTTCACAATACCTCCATATAATACCATAGTACCATAGTACTTACGTAATAAATATTCAGGAAATCATTTCAGTTTCAAAAGGGATACATCTCAAAATGAAACAATGCTAAAAGAAATCTTAACGGAGTCATGCGGGATAGTTGTGTGCTTTGGAAACTAAATACTTACGATACCAAAGTTATAGTTTAGGACCTTTTTTCAAAAACGACCTAGTTCCCTATAACTTGTGGCTCTGATTACCAATCTCTAACACCCCGAATTTACCTTGCGCAGCGGAATATCACAATTGGGTGTTAGTCAAAGAATCATCCCACACAAGCCATATTGAACGACTTAAAAGAGACGTTTTAAGCATAAGTAATTTAAAAACATGTTAAATCACAACAACAACATAAATTATCTAAAAGTTTCCAAACCCAAAATATACCAGAGTAGTGTTAGGTCCCCACAAATCCCAACCCATTTAAAACCAACCCACGTTGTTTACAAGAGATACAAGAAAATACAATTGTCTTTGTTAAAAAAGGAGGAAAACAAGTTAGACCATCCACAAGCCACAACAACATCCATTGCATGCTCCGCCTCTATCATCCTCGATTACCTGAAACACATGCTTAAAATCATCAACAAATAATGTTGAGCGAGATCTATAGGTTTTACAAAATCACAGTTGAACATAAGTATAAAATTCATTCACGATCATTCAATAGTATGCAGATCATTACAAACTATTATTGGGTCTTACTCATTATAGCATAGGCTATTTAATTATGTTTAAGCTCATGACACCGACCCCATAAACTAATCACCCGCGCCAAATGCAGGCGTGATTTAAGTGAAACCATTGCCCCTCTTATGTATTCGTTGCCATTTATACCTCTTTCTTGACACAAGTTATCCAACCGCAAAAGGTACTCAACGTACTAGCTCTCATCTAGGATAGGGTCGTCAAACCAATAGTACTATCAATTGTTCAAGCGGCTATTTCAATCCACACTAGGATCAAACAATAGTTAACGGTTCATGAATTTAGGGTCTTTGGCAACTAGCAACTCAACATAATTCAAAACATCATTCGGGTCCAACAATCATTCATGACTTATGTTCCTTTTCATTTAAATAGCATGTATCCCCCTCGCGGGTAAAAATCATTTAAAATAATGTAAAGAGCGAGGCAATAGACTCACCTTAATTAGTAGTGGTTGTATTAACGAAGGCGTAGAGAGAAAACAATCATCGACGATGAGGACGCCCCTTGAAATCAATTACAACACCTAACAAACAAATCGTGTAATGAATCAAAACCTTAAAGTACCTTCAAGTACTACATGTACAAAATTAAGAACACTAAATGTTCATATAAACTCACGCCAAAATCCCAAACAAGTGATATTTACTAGACACATTCATTATTATACGTTATTAAAACTATTACTCGATTTACAATTCTACGGGTACATACCTAATATACGGACTGAATTCTCATACTTAAACATCACGAATTTTTATGAAACTTGTTGTAGACTTCACTTACATCATGTAAAAATCTCACAAAAATTTTAATAAAAAGATATTACTTTTAAGTCACTCTGCCCAACACATTTCCAACCGTGAAAATCCGGGCAGATTTACACTCTAACGTTGTAAAACCATTTTGACTCACATAACCAATTCCGTTTGCAAAACAAATTCCTAAGTTTGAAAATAGACTCACAAACTCAAGTTTTGAGTCAAAGAACAGCCCTCGACCATTTTTAAAAACTCTACTTATAGTCCCCGAGATTTGACCTAAAATCGAACATAAATTCGGATTATGTCGACTTTCATCTCCCGGTACACAAAACTTCAAACTAACGTAACTTTTGACTCGTTTAGAGTTAAAATCTCTATCTTATATCAAAACGAAGCTAGAAAGAATCTCCACAACTCTATCCTATAATAAAAATCTGGACTCAATCTAAAAACTATGAAAAATAGCCTTGAATAATCTATTTGAAAAACACACTTTACAAATCACCTTTTTACCCATTTTCAACTCATATCATCTACTCCTATAATCCTAAAATCACCAACAAACTATCCTAACACCTCAACAACATACTAAATCACTTGAATGATTCGTCCACACAAAAACCCATTTCATAAAAGTTAGATGAAATCTAACCAACAAGATTAAAAAGCATCTAACATGTATTTAAACATAAACCCATAAACTAAATAAATCAAAAATCAAAATCAAACAAACACCCTCCCCCCCCCTTGCCGTGGGGTTTAGTGAGAAAAAACACTAAAAAAATATTTTTCAAGCCTTTTTAATGAATACCCCATGTTTATAAACACTTTTTACAAACATAAACACAAGATTTTTAGATCAAAACTCACTTAACTATGAACAATAATTTTTGAAAAATTAAAGATGATGCATGTATGTTTTTAATGGATTAGAAGACTCACAAGATGATTTAAAAGGTGGATCTTCAATTGGTTTTTTCAAAAACCTAGAAAAAATGGTGGTGGTGTGATGGTGGTGTGATGGTGGTGGTGTAGGCCGGCGGTAAAGAGAGAAAAATAAAGAGGGTGAAAAAAAATTTGAAGTGAAAATGTGTAGTGTGTGTTTACCTTCTCCCTTTTGTAAAAATGGAGGGACCACTCTTGAAATTTTTTCTTTCTTTTGGCCTTAATGGTAAACTTTGATTTAAAGAGCAGGAATTCAACCCAATTGTCAGTTTTGAATTTTTGCGGGAGTCGGGGTTTGTCCCGGCTACTCCAAAATGATTTTAAATGGTTCAAACGCACCCAAAATGGATGGTTCCGACTCGACTTAACATGAAATAAAAATAAAAACTTCGAAAAATCCAAATATCGATCAATCGATAATAAAAGTTAAACTTTGGGCATCCGTCGGTATCGTAATCGTCATCGGTTCCTCTTAATTTGTAAAACGTTAAAATTAAGACCCCCAACATTGGTTTCAACTTAAACCGTCAAACATATTAACAACAAAAATTTCTAAAAATTTCAAAAATATACAGAAAATAGGATTAAGTAATGACGTCGATTTCTGGGGTGTTACAAATAATACATGTATAACCTAAGTATTTTATTATACTAATTAAATTAAACCATGACTTAATTTAATTAAATTGTATAAGGTAAAATTTATTATATTGATCATGACATTTTATTAATTAATAAACTATGTTTTATCATTATTAATTAATAATTACTTTAGCCTAAGTATTTAATTTAATAGAATTTACTAATAATTTATCATGACATATAACTTATGACTAATAAGCACTAGCTTATATTTTTAGATTTATTAATCTAGCCTATTTCTATTTATGGAAACTTTTTATTTCACGAAACTTCTATTTTTCGAAACTTTCTCTTTTTAGAAACTTACTATTTTTGTAGACTTTCTATTTTTGGAAACTTTCTATTTTTAGAAAATTTCTATTTTTAGAAACTTGCTATTTTTATAAAGTTACTTATTATGACACTACAAGTATAGCAATACAATAACACATGAAATACATAATCAGAATACATGTAAAACATGAAAAAATACAAGATAACATTTAAAACAGTCAAACATGACAAGAACACATAAAATAAGTTAAGAACACACAAGAACCAGCAACAAACTCAGTAATCAGACAACTCATACATGTCCCTTATTTATGTAGTACTCATGAAGTCGGAGTAGGACTTTCCGTCTTTTCATCTTTCATCGGTCACTGGACATAAGGTACAGATATTTCGTCCTTTAGTATGCACATTCTTTCGTATGTATGATTAGGATTTCTCGTTTGCAGCCAACTGTTTTCACTAGTTATTTTATATATATTGAATGCTTATGTTTTGTTTAAATGCCTGAGCTATATATACATGTATGCCACGTCATCTAGTTATGGAGGTACCATAACCATAACACTAGAGGCACCAATGTTATGACTTTCCCACGGTAGAGTGATTGCTCGTAGCGTCCCTTTCAGTTTTGGCCATTTATTTATATTATCATGTGGGCGTATGGGTGCATCCTAGTTAGATGTTTTACAGGATTTTCATGGGGAATGTGGTGTGTGTCTTGCATCCTTCACAAGGATTTGATCCCTCCTACCCAGACCAGTATAATTAGAGGCAACCCCTCTAATTGCATGATGAGGTCACCCTCTAAGTGTTCATGCACGATGATACCTCATGACCTATATGGGCTCTTGGCTAATTGAAATATTGTTTTCATATAAAAACATAAGTCTTTTCAAACTATAAAACCAGTTTTATAAACATGTACCAGGTTTTCCTGGACTTATACATGTTCGCTACTATTAGTCTTTATTATGCTTATGTCATTCATAATTATTATATATCCGTTCACTGGGCGTGTTGCTCAGCCGTTTCCTTTTCATGTTCCTAAACGACAGGTACTCAGGGACGCACTTAGGACCTTGAGAGTATGTGCATCTGGACGAAAGATATCCAGCGTCCTTTACCTTATTCATTTTCATATATTATTTCTTTTGGACATTGTTTAGTCCTTTCCTTTCAGTACTTATATTCATGTGTGTGAGCTTATGTTGGAATACCGATGTTTGTTTCCGGTATTTCCCTTTTATGGTTATTTAATGTTTTAGACATTTACCTTGTATGCTTTGATGACACGCCATAATTATCCTGTGATATTCCATTGTCAAAATGGGGTGTTACAAAAAACGTCCATAAAGTGTTATGGGAGGGAAATGATCTTCCTCTCATTGATTGTGTGAAGTAATGGCTTGTTTAAAGCTTAATTATCAAAATCCATTTTTTGAGTTGCTGGCGGCACAGAAAGTTGCCTTCCGTCTTCTGACTTGGCTGGCGGCATCTTTTGCCTGGTTGGCTGGCAACCACATGACTTGGTTGCCTACCTCTTTTCATGTTGCCTACTTCTTCACCATCTTTTCCTTATTTCTTCTTTAGTCCTTATCTTTTGTTTCTTTCTTCATTCCTTCTTCCAAACTTTCCAAGACACTTATTCCTTTTATTATTCATCGTACGAGAGCTATACTTTCATGTCTCGCTCATCCTTTCGCCACCAAATCTCGTCTTTTCTTCTTATCTCCGCGTTTCTTTCTCCTTGCTATCTACAAAACACAAGAACCGAACTTTGCACAATATTAGCAATAAAAGTCCGTTTATTACCACAAGTTAAAGTGTGGATGCACAAATGTTGACTAGTATGTTCAGACTAGAATGCTTAATGAATGGATGAGCAATAGCTTTGAACCCGAATCTGATAGTTCTGGGGTAGTAATGACCCCTACGCAAAGAATATGAAGCAGTTTAGCTATGACATGTTAGCAAACAAATATGAGCTCCGTGTAGGAAAAATGGGGTATATCTTGGATAACATTTGGAAAAAAACGTGAGCAGATGCATAATAAATTGGAAGCAACGTGATATAAAGAAGAACCTGATGGAGTGTGATAGTTGCGATATCTTCCTACCTGAAATACGTGTCGACAAATATACTCGCTTGAGAATGGGAAAAACTTTGTTTGTGTCACCCAAAGAGAAAGAGAAAACTTAATGGTTGGAAGAATAAACGAGCAAAGGTATAAGGGAATGATCAAAGATGAGATAGACGGAACTAGAGGTATCCGCAGATAAATGTAGACCATGTATAAGCCTGACTTAAAGACTCAATAGTAAACAAAAATGCTTATGTAATTAAACACTAATTTGAATATACAAATAAAATCACATGGATTTACTGTTAAATCACATATGATATGTAATAAATCTATGTGTTTTAACATCAATATCACATGTAATTTATTAGTATATTCAAATTAGTTTTTATTCCATGTGATTTTTTCATGCAAGTTATAACAACGAAAAAAAATTAGAAAGTATATATCAAAGTTGTTTTATTAGTATATTCAAATTATTAACACTTAAATAATTAATTAATATTAATATCACATGTGATTTATTAGTATATTCAAATTAATATTTAATTACATGTGATTTCTCATTCAAGTTTCAACACCGATGAAGAAAAACAGTAAAAAAAAATAAAAAACGGTAAAAAATAAAAAAATAATAGTTTGTCGAAAGCATATCAAAGTGCCTGTACACATAAAAATTATTTTTTGTTGTCGTGACGGTATAATTTGTTATGACTAACAATCAAAGTGTTCATGTAATATTTAAATTACAAAATATAGATGAAATATTAAAGGGCAATGTTTTTAATTTCATTTATTTATTTATTTTTAAATAGATGGTAAGAATGATCCCATAATACAAAAATAATACTCTCTCCGTCCAACTTTAGTTGTCCTCATTTAACTTTTTGAAGTCTTATTTTTTCAACTTTGATCTTAAATATTTTTTCTTGTGTTATATAATACTTGATGTTAAATATATGAATGGATTGATTTTTAAATGTATTATCATTAATATCATTTTCATCGAATATCATATAACACAAAAAAATTTATTAAAGATCAAAGTTGAAGAAGTAAGACTTCAAATAGTCAAATGAGGACAATAATAATGTAATGAGGGTAAGCAGACTGAAGACTGAATACCTAAGATGTGATCTTGGTAGGTACGACATTGACCATAACAGAGAAGGGATTGTGCGTATCGGGGACCAGATCTTGCAGCAAAGCGAGTCTTTTAGGTATCTGGGATCCATGACCACAAATCAGGAAGAGTGGACGATGATGTTGCTCACCGTATTAGAGCAGGATGGGTGAAATGGAGGGCTGCATCAGGGGTTCTATGTGATAAGAAAATCCCCTTAAAGCTTAAGGGAAAGTTTTATCGGGTTGCGGTAAGACCCGATTTGTTGTACGGGTCCGAGTGTTGGCCAATTACGAAAGCTCAAGCTAACAGAGTGGGAGTAGCAAAATTGAGAACCCTAAGGTGGACATGTGTCAAAACCATGTTAGACATGATCCCTAATGGAGTTTTTAGATCGGAACTAGAGGTCGAAACCATTATCCATAAGATGAGGGAAGGAAGGTTGAGATGGTTCGGACATGTAAAGAGTTGACCACAATCAGCGCCGGTTAGAAGAGTTGAAGCTCTGTTAATTGACGGTTTGAGAAGAAGTGGTAGACCGAAACTCAGGTGGGAGGATAGGGTTAAGCAGGACTTGAAGGATCTTCTTTTGTCCGAGGACATGACCTCTGATAGGACCGATTGGAGAGATAGGATTAGAATAGGAGGGTAGGTGTTGTATTCGACCTTCTTTTCTATGTTTCTTTTTTGTGGTCGTCGCTTTTTTCTTGTTGCTTGTAGTTTGATGTTTGTGGCGGTTTGTGTGTTGCTCGTTCCTCGCTGCCTGCTGTGCAGGTCCTTGTTGCTTGTTGTTGGTTCTTTGTTGCTATTTGCGTGCGCTTGTTGCTTTTACCTTAAGCTGGTTGCTCGTTGTTCGTGGTTTGTGGCTTGTTTCTCTTTGCTAGTTGTGTGTTGCTTGTTTCTTGTCTCTTGTGGCTATTTGTGTGTTGTTGGTTATTGGGGAGCCTGGTGCTTGTCTAGCGTGTGTGGTTGGTTGTGCTTGTTTGCTTGTTTTATGTCTTGTTTGCTTGTTCTTACCTTATTTTCTTGGTTAGCTTTGATGTGCTTTCCTGTCTGCTTGTTGTTACCTCTCTCTATGTTCTTTTTGGCCAGAGGTCCATTGGAAGCAGTCTCTCTACCCCCGGGTTTATCTTGGTGGTAGGGGTAGGACCTGTCTACATTCTTACCTCCCCCTTACCCTGCTTAGGCGGGATTGGGTATGTTGTTGTTGTTGTTGTTTTTGTTGTTGTTGTTGTTGTTGTTGTTGTTGTTTTTGTTGTTGTTGTTGTTGTTGTTGTTGTTGTTGTTGTTTTTGTTGTATTCAAAATAACTCTTCTAATACAAATGATAAAGCTCAAATAACCCATCATTATCATGGGCCAAATAAACGTGTAGTCCACAGCTAATATAAGCATTCAAAAGATCGAAGAAATACCTGCACATTTCATAAATAACTTAGTGTAACAAAAAGACTAAGGATACCACATAAAATTCAAAAAAATCCATTAAACATACAAGCACACACGCAAACAAGTCGGTCTCATAATCGATGTAACTTTATTTTAGTATAGACGTGTTGTAGAGGGGTGGGTGGTATACAGGAGGGATGCGTCCCAAATGATGGTCGACCAACATTTTAGCCGAGTTCAAACTAATATGTCTTTTGTCCTAGAATTGAGATCTTTTTTTTAGTCTGGAACCTAAACGATCGATTTTTCACATTTTATTTTTAGAGTTCTTGAAATGCATATGTCACTGTAAGCATTGCATCAGCCCACAAGCCTTGGAAATATAATGTTTGATAAAACACTAGTACAAAAAATGCTATATGTCACACTTGAAATGCGTGACTATATGTCTTTTGCCACACACTTTTTTTGGGGCCCTTGTGACTATAAGTCGCGCCACCATAGGGTACCTTATGGTGTCACTGTGAATTACTGGCCTATTGTGCAAACACGAGTGACCAGAAGTCGGTTATGTGTGACAAAATTGGCAGAAGTTTTGTTGGATTAATCAGTATGTGTGACTGTAAATACTTTATAGTCACAGGGATGTTTTTTAAAAGTAATTATTGTTTGTAGTTTTGTCACATAAATAGATGGTATGTGTGACATGTTAAATGAGTTATTCAAGTAAATGTGTTTTTTATGTGACTATTCCATGTCTTTTGACCACACAAGTATATAAAAATGTGGCGTTTCAGATGATTAAGTCACCCACGTTATATCTTTCTTTTGGAGTTTGTCACAAAGAATTTAATCAAAAGTGGCTTAAAGTTCTAATAAAAGACACATATGCTTGTTAAAATCTAGTGCATGTGTATTTTATGTGACTATTGTTACCCAACAGCCACATGAAGCTTATGATTGTGTGACGTTGTGTAATGTTTAGTCACACAAAAGTGGCTTAAAATTTGTTATATGTTGTTGAAAGTCAAATGAATGTGTATTTTCTGTGACTATTATTATCCAATATCCACACGATGTTTAAGATTATGTGACGTTTTATTATGTTTAGTCACATATAGCGTGTATTTTGGGGGAATTTTGTCACCTACAATGAATCTGAAAGTGGCTAACAGCGTTAAAATGTGTGGCCATATGCTTGTCTAGTTTAATCAAAAGTGTGTTTTGTATGACTATTGATATCAAATAGCCACATACAGTTTATGATTATGTGACATTCTGTAATGTTTAGTCACATATACCATTGGCTTTGGGTTTATTTTGTCACCTACAATGAATCATAAAGTGGCTAATGGTGTTAAGAAGTGTGACCGTATGCTTGTTTAGATCAATCAAATATGTGTTTGTGTGACTATAGTTTCCAAATGGTCACATGAAATTTAAGTTTGTGTGGCGTTCTGTATTATTTAGTGACACATGAAACTAAGAAAACAGTGAATAACAGTATTAATAAGGAAGTACGGGGAATCGAACCCCGTGCCTCTCGCATGTAATGCGAGCGCTCTACCATATGAGCTACACTCCTATTTGGCAATTACACTTATGGCTTTCTAAGCATATCTCCTTTTAGCCTTTTTGACACTTTCTACAAATTAGGTAAATTTGAAAAAGATTATTGCTAGCATCAGATTTTAGTATAAACTCGTCAACGAAGTGTCATGTGTACACTTATTGTAAAACCCGCATGCTTTTACCATGAATAGTACCCTGATGATCGTACGTACATGATTAGAAATTTCCTTTTATAGCACGTTTACGTTTCACGAACAAAAATTACAAGTATTACGTACGTGTTATAACACGATAAGTATTTATTACGTATTAAGACATGATAATTATTTCAATAATAATTATAATCACGAACATACGAACATGAAATCATGAACATAAATAATCACGAGCTCAGTATTACGTAATTATGTATATTTACTACGATCATGAATAAATATAATAAGACACGAATGATAACTATTAAATCATGAAAACACGAATACGAGAACACACTTATTATTAGACACGAGAAAACATTCGGGTTACCCTATGTGGGCCCCCTTACCCGCGGCTAAACACAAAGAAAAGGGCCAAGCCCATGCAATTTTACTAAAACAAGAATTTGGAAAAAGATTATTTTCATAATAACAAAATATTAGAAAAGATCAAAACCCTAAATCTCTCTTTCTCCTCTTCTTTGGCCGCCGGGTATAAACACACACCAAGGGTGTGTTTGTTGATTTTGGTGATTGATTTATTGCAAGGGTGTTAGTGTGATTCGTTCTCCTTTGATTCACGTGATCAGTATATCTTTAAACCTCTTTTCCTTTATGTTTTTATTTAATCAAGAACACATAAAATCATGGTGTATTTAAAAACAAGTAATTACATGTTATAAAATCAGGGGGTAAAATAAATCATGGTTAAGGGGTGTTTGTTTTGGCCGACGCAAGGAACCAAGCCCCAAGGGGGTCTCGACTTGTTTTTGATTCACACCAACCGAGACCTCAAGGTCTCGGTGTTTGTTGTGTGTCTCGGCCGAAGGAGAAAAAGGAACCCCGACCTCGGTCGGGGTATGTTTGTTGCTCGGGTGAGTCTCGGCTAAGGAAAAGAACCACCACAGGCTTATGCTGATGGCTAAATAAGGAAAGCAGGGGGAACCCCATGTCGCGGCAGCAAGGGGAACCACCGGCTAGCCGGTGGGAGCTTTTGCTAGCCGGCGGCTAGCCTTGACCAAGGGTGCCTTTGTGACCGGTTCACGGGGTTCATAAATCTGGTTCACGACATGTTTAGATTAAAACACGGGTTCGGTTCATGGGTTACTTTTGCAAGTTAATTATTTTACAAGTTAAATAATTTCAAGGTTTATTTAAATTAATTTAACATGTTACTTAATTAATTTAATTACATCATGACTTAGGTTATTTTTATTAATAATAATACATAGATTTTAACCTAAGTATTTATTATTTAAGTTAGACTATATAATTAATTAATTATTAAACATGCCTTATAATTAATTAATTTACATGACTTAGGTTATATTAATAATAAATATTAATACATGTTTAAACCTAAATATTTTTAACTTTTATTTAATTAAATCATGTTATATTTAATTAAATACTTTAACCTATAGTTTATTTAATTTACATGAAATAAAATTAATAAACTATACTATTTAATCACATGACTTAGAATATAAATCAGTAAACACTTAAGCTAATATTATTAGCTTAATAATCCAGCTTATTTCTATTTATGGAAACTTTTTATTTTTAGAAAATTATTTAATTAAGGCAGCTAATCTATTTATGGAAACTTTCTATTTTTAGAAACTTATCTATTTTAAGCAGTAAATCTATTTTTGGAAACTTTCTATTTTTGAAACTTTCTATTTTTGGAAACTTTCTATTTTAGGAAACCTGCTATTTTTAGAAAGTTACTTATTATTACACAAAAAGTATAATAATACAGGAAGTACAAGTAATACCTAATCAGAATAGACAGAATACATGATACGCAGTATAAAGCTTAAACCAGTAAAACATGACATGAACATATAAAACAAGCTAAGACATGATATAAAACCAGTTACGTACTCAGTAATCAGACACTTATACACGTATATTATTTATGTAGCATTAGTGATACCGAAGTAGGACTCTCTTCCATTCGTATTCTTTGTTCACTGGACACAAGGTACGGATTCTCCGTCCTTTTAGTATGGACATTCTTCCTTATTAGGATTTCCCGTATGCAGCCAACTGTTTTCCCCATTATATGTTTTATATGTTTTTGAATTGATTATGTTTAATTAGATACCTAATGCCATATACATGCATGACCAGTTTCACCTAGTTATGGAGGTACCATAACCATAACACTAGAGGCACCAGTGTTATGACTCCACCACGACAGAGTGATAGCTCGTGGCGTACCTTCAGCATTTGGCCATATTATTATTATCAGGTGGGGCGTATGGGTGCATCCTAGTTTACATGTTTCAGCAAATTATTCAGGTGAATGTGGTGTGTGCCTTGCATCCTTCACAAGGAGCTGACCCCTTCTACCCAAACCAGTAAATTAAATTAGAGGCAGCCCTTCTAATTTGCATGACGAGGTCACCCCTTCAAGTATTCATGCACGTTGATACTTCATGACCTATATTGGCTAATGGTAAACATGTTAAACAGATTTTATAAGACAAACATAAGGCTTTTCAAACTATAAAACCAGTTTTACTAAGTTATGTCAGGTTTTCTAGGACTTAAATCAATGCCGCTGCTATATGTTGTATATGCTTATGTTATTCATGCTATGCTTGTATATCCGTGCACTGAGCGTTATGCTCAGTCATTTTCCTTTCATGTTCCCAAAACGGCAGGTACCCAAGACTCGAGCATGTGGAGGACGTGCATAGGATGGAAGCTGCCATAGACTTCTTCCTTGGCCTTCATATACCTATGCTTGTTTAGTCATTTCTCTTTTCCTTTACTTTAATTATGTTTTGGGCTTATGTTTTGGAACCGATGTTTGATTCCAGTTTTCCCTATGGTCATGTATGTTTAGTACATATTACCTTGCATGCTTTGATGACACGCCATAATCACGCATGACATTCCATTTATCAAAATAGGGTGTTACACTTATTGTACAAGGACCAAATAAAAGACTTATACGTTCTAAACTACTGCCTAACTTTAATACAAGTAAAAAAACAATAAGGTGATAATTGATCTTAAGTAAACAAATAATAAGTTTAATTACCTGTTGCATTGCTCTTGTTGACAACATATGAATTTATTATGTGCAAACAGCGAAAGTGATACATGCATTTTGCAATGGGTTCTGATTTTAGTTCTCTCGATATCCTCTCGAATTGATCTCAGTCTTAAGTGGAATGCTTGTTCTTGGTTATTACAGAAAAGGGTTTTGGTTTTCTAATCTAAAAAGTGGAAATGAAAATTTAAACCAAAGACAATTAATTTTAATGGTGATTACTAAAAACTTGTATTAAACTTAAGATTAAAATCAAGATTAAAAATTGAAACTGAAATTTAAACAAACAAACATAAAGAAACAATAAGGTAGACAAACAGTAAACTAAAGGAAATACTTGATTCGGAATTTTTAAACCTTGATTCAGAACTTGCTCATGCGGAACTTACTGACTCGGAAGTAACTATTCACTCATTCGGAACATACTCATTCGGAACACACTCATTCGGAACATGCTCATTCGGAACATGCTCATTCGGAACTTTCCGAATGAAGGTTGTTGATTCGGAAGTTTGGAAACTTCCGAATGAAGGACTGGTTCGGAACTTTATGACTGATCCGGAATCTTCCGGATGAATAGGTTGATTCGGAACTTCTGATTCGGAAATAACTGATGCGGAACTTAGTGCTTGGTTCGGAAGTTTCCGAATGAAGCTTTCATTCGGAACTTTTTGTCTTGATTCGGAAGTCTGGAAACCCAGTTACAGTAACAGTTTTAGCGAAGAACACGGAACACTAAATTAATCAAAATCAAATCAAATACTTAAAAAGGTTTTACCAATTTAAACACAAATCATTTAGACACTATAAGCAACAAATCCCACTAAGAAAAACGCAAATCCAAACAACTTTTGAAGATCAAATCAAGAAAAATAAAAACTTAAGAACTTGAAGATAAAGATGAAGATGAACAAGATTAAATGGAAAGATTAAACAAAAGCTTTGTATTGAATGATTAATGTTTTGACAAGATAAACCAAAGATTAAAATTACAAGATTGGAAAGACAAAGATAAAAATCACCAATCACCCTAGTGGTGATGGTGTTCTACGAACCAGGAGAAAGAGTGGGGAGGAAGAAAGAAAAAACTAGTCTAAAATGTGTGAGGGAAAGGCTATTTATAGTCTTGTCCTTTGGTTGGTGAGTGGGCTTTCTCCCGTTCTTTGTGTCTTTTCGTCTTTTCAGAAAAGTTTCCGTTTTCGATTCTGATTCAGGATTTGTTGTCGATTAAATTCAACTCGTCTTTTAATTTCTTCGTTTAATAGACTTGAGTTTCTTCGACTTATATAAATCTTCCATCTTTGGTCCTTTTCTTCGATAAATCTTCGAATAGGCCCAGTGACTTCAAATCTTTTGCATCTCTTGGACAATAGACTTTATTTTGAGTCTTTTTCTTCAGTAAAAACCCGTGCAATCCCATGTTTTCTTCGATATTCATCCGGTTGGCTCTGAAAACACAATAAACACAAAAACCACGCATAATTCCAAACAAATGATATTAAATACGTGTTTTGGTCTCGTTTTAGCCCGAATTAAGTGGTAAAAGGATGGGTGTTTACACACCTATCAAATCCCCTACACTTAACCATTGCCATGCCCTCATGCAATGCTTAGTGATAAATCAATTTTACACTTTTCTCATAATTAATCAACCTTGGCCTTATTTAAATTCTACTAAACAAAAATTTAAAGAAATGAAACTTCAAAGGTAACAAAGGGATAGAAAACCATTTTCACTTGAAAATAGCTACATGGAAATAACTTGTAGAGAAATCGATGACTTACATTAGGGCTTTGGTGCTGCGAAGATTTATCACCCTCAAGTTTCACGTTCCCCAAACTAAGCTTAAAAACGAGATCATTGTTATTATAAGTTAGCAATTCAAACACTTACACACATGGCTTAATTAAATGCTTAAACTCCCTTATTCCTAGGTGTATCTCTTATATTTTATTTTTGTCTTAGAATGATCATGAAGATGCATTTTTGGACTTTTTTCGATAGTTTATTAGGGCTGAAAGCAAAGTAGGACGATTTGATCAATAGTTAGCTAAAGGACAAAATCTCTTAAAACTGCTTCTCGGGATATCAAAAAGTTCATATCTTGGCATAACTTGGTTCACGATTTGAGACCTTTCTCGGGCCGATATTTGGCATGTACTTCATACTTCATATCTTCGAGAGACGTTCTTGAGATAATGGTCTTCTCATCATAATAGATTTTCTTCACTTGGAGACTTTTGAGGGGTTCTCCAACTTTGTTGACCACGACTTCATGATTATTTCCTCAATCTCTAATTGGGATTTTGAGATACAACGATCCGCCTCCTTTTCGGACTTGGATCTATTTATCCTCATACCTTGTTAGGGTCTTTTCGGATAGACTTCTCCATGATCTTTATGGGAGTTGATTGCTTTTCGTCGTGAGTCTTGATCCTTCATATTGACTTTAGGAATAATGCTTTTCACATCACTTTGGATCTTCAGCAATAAAATTGAATCCTCATGCCTTGTTAGGGCCTTTTCGGACTCGCCAATCTTCGCGCCCCGCTTCATAAGTTATGCCTTGGCTATGAACTCTTATCATTACCGAGCAACTTTTAAACGATCTTGGGCTAGAAGCTAAGTAACTTTTCAAATCGTACGACCTTACTTATTGCGAATAAATTATTAGCAAGTGATGGGAGAATAGGCAAATAATTACACCAAGTGAGCTTGTGCAAGAATACCGACTTATAATTGACTCTATCATTTCTCGTCCTCCACAATTTAAAATCTCAAGTAATGAGACTCGTGGACACTTAGCCTAATAAACCAATTAAGGTCTACATGGTTAAGGATACTAGCTAGAATAAACTTGGATAAGTCTATTCGGGTTGAGTCAAAATAAACGCAACGGGCCTAATATGTCAAAGACTTCTAAACTAGCTACACCACTTTATTAATACTTTTGACTTTATTGCGGAATATATACATATGAAAGCAACGATAAAAATTTAAAAATTACGACTAAATGGCCAAAGTTAATAAAAAATTTGAAAAATGTTGAAAAATAGGATTTTCCGGTTAATTGAAGGCATTTTCATGGAAAAGTCCACTTAAAACTTCGATAGAAGTCCCCCCTACACTTAAGATAAACATTGTCCTCAATGTTTAAGCATGTGGGAAAAGGTTCCCCAACACTTATGACATTGTGCACGTTGGTTAACTCAAGTTAAGGAAGAGACGACTAACGTGATCAATTTCAAATGTGAGTATGAAGAAAATTGAATCACGATAGTTGAGGGATAGAACCGGATTTCGGATAAACACGGGAGCACGGTTCTTCAAAGATTCCAAGAGTGCACTTATCCCTGTAATCACATCACCACAAAAAGGCAAACACATATAGAAGTCCCCCCTACACTTAGGGGATTAAAACATACAAGGATAGATACTCGGGCCGCCTCCCGAGGAGCGCTTGTTTTTGATAACCGAGTCACGAGCCTGACTCGACCCAAAATTAGTTCATGGGGAACGTGGTGAGGGATGGAATCACCTCCTTAGAGGTGTCCTCACCAAAGTACAACTTCACTCGTTGGCCATTCACCTTAAAATTTGGTCCATTAGGTTGAGCGAGCTCGAGAGTACCATATGGAAAAATTTGGGCAATGGTGAATGGGCCGGACCAACGAGATTTGAGCTTTCCCGAAAAGATTTTCAACCGAGAGTTAAAAAGTAAGACTTTGTCTCCAACATGGAACTCTCGGTTTTTGATCTTGGAGTCGTGAATGAGCTTAGTTCTTTCCTTATAGATCAGAGAATTTTCATAAGCCTCATTACGGAGTTCATTCAGCTCATTTAGTTGGATCTTGCGTAGGTCACCGGCTTTGTTTATATCAAAATTGGCCCACTTCAAGGCCCAATAAGCCTTGTGCTCCAACTCAATGGGGAGGTGGCACGCTTTCCCGTACACAAGACGATAAGGCGTACAGCCGATCGGGGTCTTGTAAGCAGTACGGAAAGCCCATAAAGCATCATCCAATTTATCAGCCCATGAGGCACGATGCTCTCCCACGGTCCTTTCAAGAATTCGCTTCAGCCCTCGGTTGGATATTTCAGCTTGGCCATTAGTTTGTGGGTGGTAGGCTGTGGAAAGACGATGATTTACACCGTACTTAGCCATGACTCGAGCAAATTGATCATTGCAGAAATGAGTCCCACGGTCACTAATAATGGCGCGAGGCACACCGAATCTAGCGAATAGAGCTTTCAAAAAGTTACAAACCACCCTTGCGTCATTAGTAGGCAAAGCTTTGGCTTCAACCCACTTTGAAACGTAGTCAACGGCTACAAGGATGTATTTGTTTCCTTTAGACGAAGGGAATGGCCCTATAAAGTCGATACCCCAAACATCAAAAATTTCACACTCTTGAATGAAATTCTGAGGCATCTCGTCTTTATGTGTGATTTTGCCTTGCTTTTGGCAAACATCACATCGTTTGACCATATCGTGAGCATCACGGTATATGGAGGGCCAATAAAATCCCGAATCAAACACTTTCTTTGCGGTGTAGTTGGGACCAAAGTGACCACCGGTGGGTCCTTTGTGGCAAGCATGAAGGATTTCAGACGCTGCCGGTCCATCAACACATCGGCGAATAATCAGGTCAGCACATTGTTTGAATAGGTAAGGGTCGTCCCAAAAGTAAGTCTTAATGTCGGTGAAGAACTTTTTCTTTTGCTGGGACGTCAACCCTTCCTTGAGAATTCCACCCGCCAAGTAGTTTGCAAAGTCCGCAAACCACGGGGTTTCATTCGGCTTCGATTTTACAGAGAATAAGGTCTCCAAGGGAAAAGAATCATTGATTTCTTTAGTCGGATGATCCCCTTGGTATGGATCCTCAAGTCTGCTAAGATGGTCCGCGGCTAAGTTTTCTGCTCCTTTTTTATCGCGGATGTCGATTTTAAATTCCTGGAGCAGCAAAACCCAGCGAAGAAGTCTTGGTTTGGAATCTTGCTTTGTCAACAAGTACTTCAGCGCGGAATGATCGGTGTACACAATGGTGGTAGAAAGGACAAGATAGGGGCGGAATTTTTCAAAAGCATAGACAACAGCTAAAAGCTCTTTTTCTGTTGTCGTATAATGCAATTGTGCCCCAGTCATTGTCTTGCTAGCGTAATGGATCGGTTGGAAGTGTTTGTTTACTCTTTGTCCAAGAACCGCTCCAATAGCAAAATCGCTAGCATCGCACATCAACTCAAAGGGAAGCTCCCAATTAGGGGTAACCAAGACGGGTGCCTTAGTTAGCTTATCCTTAAGCGAGTTGAAGGCATCAAGGCACTCTTTGGAGAAGATAAAAGGAGTATCTTTTTCCAAGAGGTGGGTCATCGGGCGAGCGATTTGGGAAAAATCTTTGATGAATCGTCGATAGAAGCCCGCATGACCCAAGAAACTTCTCACACCCTTCACAGTGGAAGGTGGAGGCAACTTTGCTATAACATCAACTTTAGCACGGTCTACTTCAAGACCGGCTTTCGAAATCTTATGTCCAAGCACGACGCCTTCTTTTACCATAAAATGGCATTTTTTCCAATTTAGAACAAGGCGAGTGTCTTCGCACCGCTTTAGCATACGTTCTAAATTGGCAAGGCAAGCAGAGAAGGAATCCCCGAAGACTGAGAAATCATCCATGAAGACTTCCATGGTTTGTTCAACCATGTCATGGAAGATAGCTAACATGCACCTTTGGAAAGTCCCGGGCGCATTACATAAGCCAAAAGGCATTCTTTTGTAAGCGAAAGTGCCATAGGGACAAGTGAATGTAGTCTTCTCTTGATCTTGGGGATCGATGGGTATTTGGAAATAACCCGAGAAACCATCAAGAAAGCAGTAATATTCATTACCGGGTAATCGTTCAAGCATTTGGTCCATGAAAGGTAGAGGGAAATGATCCTTTCTCGTGGCATCATTGAGTTTGCGGTAGTCTATACAAACTCTCCACCCAGTAACGAGACGAGTGGGAATCAACTCGTTGTGTTCATTGGGAACAACGGTTATTCCGCCCTTCTTGGGCACACAATGGATTGGACTAACCCACGGTGAATCTGAAATAGGGTAAATCATACCCGCATCAAGAAGTTTAATGACTTCTGTTTTGATGACTTCATGGATTTTTGGATTCACCCTTCGTTGGCTTTGAATAGTGGGCTTATAGTCGTCCTCCATGAGAATTTTGTGTGTGCAGAAGTGAGGATCAATTCCACGAATATCCGAGATTTTCCAAGCGATAGCCTTCTTATGATCTTTCAACACAGCGACAAGTCGGGCTTTCTCTTCATCCTTCAAATCCTTAGCAATGATGACTGGCGACTTCTTCTCTTCTTCGAGGAATACATACTCAAGATGGGGTGGCAACTCCTTAAGTTCCAAATCCGGAGGATTGTCGACGGGAGGCGTATTCGAAGTCGGAGTATCGATAGCAATGATAGTGGGAGATGGAGGAGAAGGAGTGTCTTCTTTGAGGAGGTTTGCAATGAAACTAAGGTCTTCATCCCAAGTGGCAGTAGAATCGTCATTGTTTTGCTTCACATCTCCCAAGGTGGCTTCCAAATCTTTCCAAAGGAAATCACTTTCTCCAAATAGAGATAGTGATGAGTCGATAGAGGAAACGGTCTCAACATTGGGAAGAGAGGTAGGAATGTTTTTACAAGCATCCTTGAAGTGTTCTTCGCAAGCCTCATCAAGAACGTCAATACAATTAACATTCTCGTAAGAAGAAGGCTGTTTAGATAACTTTCCCATGTTGAAGACTACTTTATCGTCACCCACTCTCATGATAAGCTCACCGGCTTCAACATCAATGAGAGTGCGACCGGTCCTCAAGAATGGACGACCAACAATGAGTGGCACACGTGGGTCCATCTCGTAGTCGACGACAACAAAATCGGCAGGGAAGGTGAATTTGTCGACTCCTACAATGACGTCTTCGGCTATCCCTACTGGATAAGCAACCGTACGGTTGGCCAATTCCAAAGTCATTTTAGTGGGGACTAGCTCTGGGAGAGATAATTGCTTCCAAACACTTAGAGGCATGAGATTGATACTGGCACCTAGATCGGCTAGGGCCATGCAATTCTCTACTCCCGGGAAATTGCAAGGGATAAGAAAACGACCCGGATCACCAAGCTTGATTGGCAATTTCCTTAAGAGCACTGCAGAGCAATTCTCATTAAGTTGGGTGTTGGCGAGATCGAGGAGCTTTTCCTTGTCGCTCAGAAGATCTTTAAACATTTTGGCATACTTGGGCATGTGAGCGAGAGCCTCAGCGAAGGAGATATTGAAATTCAGTTTCTTGAACATTTTTAGGAAGTTCGAAACTTGAATATCATCCTTGCTCTTTTGCTGCTCTTTCCTCAACCTTGAAGGATAAGGTATATTGGAAGAAGAGGAAGGCTTTAAGGGAATAGGATCACTCACAACCACGGGTGGAGGAGGGGTAGAAAGAAGAGGTGGAAAAATTGGGGAAGGGGAAGGAGAAGGAATAGGAGCAGGCGACTCGTTCTCCTTAGTCACAACCACCGGTGGAGGTATAGGAAGCTCGGGTTCCTTGGTACCTTTACCACTTCGAGTAGTGATTGCTTTCATCTCCCCTCTTGGGTTCGCAACGGTGTTACTCGGAAGAGTACCCGAAGAAGAGGGTTGATTACCTTGGAAAAAACTAGCCATCATGTTCCTCAGATCATTAGTCTGGCTATCCAACGTGTTTCTCATGTCAGCTCTCAAATCGTTTCCTTGCTTGACCAAGTCTGCCTTCAAATTGCGCACTTCCTCTTGGAGATTTCCCACTATCACATCATTGGTTCTCATGTAGGTGGCGACCTCTTGGTGTAAAGCAGTGGTGGTTTGGTTGGAAGGAGCATTGTATGCAGGTGGTTGGTAAGCTGGTTGTTGGTAGACTTGATTGTTACGTTGAGGTGGTTGTTGTTGCTTGTGAGGTGGGATGTATGGTTGTCGAGGTTGTTGTTGTTGTTGAGTAGGGCGGTTAAGGTTTTGTTGTTGGTTTGGGTTGGTTGGAGGAAAGCCAGGTGGTGAAAGATAGTTGTTGCTGCGGTAGCTAAGCAAGTTACGGTCACCTTGAGGTCTAGCTTGATAAGCAGGTTGTTGGTAGGTGCCATATGCCGCATTCACATTCTCAGCAGGGTAATCTTGGGTGGCTGTACAAGTTGTGTAAGAGTGGGGACCACCGCATATCTCACAAGGTTGGCTGACAGCGTTCACTTGTGCATTTTTGGCGTTGTTGCTGTTGTTGTTGCTGACGGTGTGGGTGACAAGCGATTCAAGAAGCGTGGTGATTTTGTCAAGTCGCTTGTCGCTGTCATTAGTGCTAGCACTAGCAACATTGGTCCGAACACTCTTGGTTTGCACACGAGATTTGTTCTCAATGATGTCCCAAGCTGCATTGGAAGTCTTAGCCAATAAATTACCCCCTGAGGCACTATTCAGTGAATCTTGGTCACTCATGCTTAAACCATTGTAAAAAGTATTGATTTGGTGTACTTTGGTAAAACCATGTTGTGGGCATTTTCTTAAAAGATCTTTAAAACGATCCCAAGATTCACTGAATGACTCATCGTACTTTTGTTCAAAGTTTATAATCTCATTCCGCAAAGCGGTAGTACGAGAGGGTGGAAAAAAGTAGTTGATAAACTTTGTTTCCAAATCCGTCCACGAGAGAATACTCTGTGGCGGTTCCTTAGCAAGCCAATGCCAGGCTTGTCCCTCTAAAGAAAAGGGAAAAAGTTGTAACCTTATCACTTCTTGTGGAACACCATTGAACTTGACCGTGTTGGTGAGTTGTAGAAATCTCTTGATATGGTCGTGTGGGTCATCAATGTGGCGTCCCAAGAACGGTTGAGCGGATACCATCTGGATAAAGCCTGACTTTAGCTCGAAATTGTTGGCGGCAATTGGTGGTATAACAATTGGATCCGTATTGCCATCGAAATGAGCTTGGAGCAATTCAATCATCGGGCGATTATCCGGAAGGTGCTCATTGTTGTTGTTATTCATGTTGTTGAAAGGCGGGTTGTTGTTGTTATTATTGTTGTTCGGAGGTGGTATGTTATTGTTGTTTTGTACACCAGCCATGTCTAAGTTATCGAGAGGCTCGGGCTCTTGATAAGACGTGGATCGAGTGCGCATACACCTGCAAAAGAACGAACAAAGAAAAACAAAGCAAAAATATTTTTGGTTTTTATTGTTTTTTAATTTTTAGGATTTTTTGAAAATTTTATATTTTTTTAGTTGTTTTTGAAAATTTTTGAAAAAGTAACGTTCACGGGGAACGGATCCCAAAATCCAAGTTCTCACAAAAAACTTTTGATCTTAACGAGAAGAGCCGGCAGCGGCGCCATTTGATACATGCATTTTGCAATGGGTTCTGATTTTAGTTCTCTCGATATCCTCTCGAATTGATCTCAGTCTTAAGTGGAATGCTTGTTCTTGGTTATTACAGAAAAGGGTTTTGTTTTTCTAATCTAAAAAGTGGAAATGAAAATTTAAACCAAAGACAATTAATTTTAATGGTGATTACTAAAAACTTGTATTAAACTTAAGATTAAAATCAAGATTAAAAATTGAAACTGAAATTTAAACAAACATAAAGAAACAATAAGGTAGACAAACAGTAAACTAAAGGAAATACTTGATTCGGAATTTTTAAACCTTGATTCAGAACTTGCTCATGCGGAACTTACTGACTCGGAAGTAACTATTCACTCATTCGGAACATACTCATTCGGAACACACTCATTCGGAACATGCTCATTCGGAACATGCTCATTCGGAACTTTCCGAATGAAGGTTGTTGATTCGGAAGTTTGGAAACTTCCGAATGAAGGACTGGTTCGGAACTTTATGACTGATCCGGAATCTTCCGGATGAATAGGTTGATTCGGAACTTCTGATTCGGAAATAACTGATGCGGAACTTAGTGCTTGGTTCGGAAGTTTCCGAATGAAGCTTTCATTCGGAACTTTTTGTCTTGATTCGGAAGTCTGGAAACCCAGTTACAGTAACAGTTTTAGCGAAGAACACGGAACACTAAATTAATCAAAATCAAATCAAATACTTAAAAAGGTTTTACCAATTTAAACACAAATCATTTAGACACTATAAGCAACAAATCCCACTAAGAAAAACGCAAATCCAAACAACTTTTGAAGATCAAATCAAGAAAAATAAAAACTTAAGAACTTGAAGATAAAGATGAAGATGAACAAGATTAAATGGAAAGATTAAACAAAAGCTTTGTATTGAATGATTAATGTTTTGACAAGATAAACCAAAGATTAAAATTACAAGATTGGAAAGACAAAGATAAAAATCACCAATCACCCTAGTGGTGATGGTGTTCTACGAACCAGGAGAAAGAGTGGGGAGGAAGAAAGAAAAAACTAGTCTAAAATGTGTGAGGGAAAGGCTATTTATAGTCTTGTCCTTTGGTTGGTGAGTGGGCTTTCTCCTGTTCTTTGTGTCTTTTCGTCTTTTCAGAAAAGTTTCCGTTTTCGATTCTGATTCGGGATTTGTTGTCGATTAAATTCAACTCGTCTTTTAATTTCTTCGTTTAATAGACTTGAGTTTCTTCGACTTATATAAATCTTCCATCTTTGGTCCTTTTCTTCGATAAATCTTCGAATAGGCCCAGTGACTTCAAATCTTTTGCATCTCTTGGACAATAGACTTTATTTTGAGTCTTTTTCTTCAGTAAAAACCCGTGCAATCCCATGTTTTCTTCGATATTCATCCGGTTGGCTCTGAAAACACAATAAACACAAAAACCACGCATAATTCCAAACAAATGATATTAAATACGTGTTTTGGTCTCGTTTTAGCCCGAATTAAGTGGTAAAAGGATGGGTGTTTACACACCTATCAGAAAGCAAAAGCAATTGTGACAGCATAGGTCCATGTTCTCCACGAGATGATAAGGTGGAATAGATTGAGTCATTGGATATGCAGTAGGATGAAGACTAGGTTTATGACCGCAATTAGGTGGTCCACCTAGCAGGTATGGGTCTGCACTCGGGGAGCAGAAATTCCAACAGCGAGTCAGCAACATAATTAGCATGGTAACTCACTCAATTCATGTCATTGATGAAATTTCATGTTGTTCACCTAGTTATAAACTTGAACAATAAAATAAAAAAAAAGCTAGATGATTGATCCAACAGAGCTCAAAACTCGGAAATGAAATACAACTTTGTTCAAGTTTAGACTCTACTAACTGGTACAATTGTAGCATGTAAAAGAAATAGAATCTCAGAATGTCATGATACTAATAGACTATTAGTGGCAAAATTGCGAGATGGGTGTATACATGATGCATGAGATATAATAAACATTTACGAATAATAATTTTTCCTTGTACCTATCAAGTAGCCTTTGATGATCTAAGGTTGCTTCATCTAACAAAGGTATTTCTTCATTGACTCGAGGAACATGCTACAGAAATCAAGCAACAACTTCTTATTCATTTGATTAATTATAGGAATAAAGCAAAGTATGCATCTAGCAATCTCTTTGCCACTTTTGGCCCATATCCGATCTTAAATAATTGGATCTCTCTTAAGAAATTAACCTGTATGTGATGCCAGAAATCTGCTCTCTGTGGCATATGACTCGACTTTAAGCTTGGAAATTACCTGCAACATAAGATATCATACATCAAAAATGCAAGTCTAACTGAAATGTAACCTGCTCCTATAATCTTATAGCAGATAACTTACTGTTCCACTTTGATCTCTCCTGATACGAGTTATCGTTCTTCCATATCATAGCACAATGCAGTCAGGGGTACACCACTTAAAGCCCCGTCATCCTCATCCTACATTGTTATAAACATACCTTTTGCAGCATACACTGGGTCTCTATAACCCAAGGTTCCAATAAGTTGTGTGCTAACATATGAATCCCCTATTTTAGGGCTAGATTTCGCCTACCTAAATTCTGAAAGTTTTACAGCAAAGTCCTAGAATAAGAGAGTACATTTATATTAGTTACTTGATGGCACAAAGCTAGAATTACCAAAATGGTTTGATCACCAACATCAGGTCATAGACATTAAGGAGTAAGTACTTTATCCAACAATATATTAGTTCATTTTAAGTTAAGATAAATTTTAGTTTCATTTTCTGAAGAATTCAAATAAATTAGTCCCTTACTCACTAAATAATCTGAAGCTCGATGGTTAGACCCTTCATTTGCAATCATGTCCTCTTGCACGTGATCACTAAGATGACTAGTACTCAGAAACCTGAACATTCCTCTGTCTGAGCCAGGTTTTTTAGTAAGTGCAGGAGCTTGTTTACCATAACACGTTCTTCGTATTGACAATCATATGGTGGACTCTGAGAGTAAGAATGATATGAACTAGATCGTCTCGTATCATCCTCATTGTTTCTATTGTTCTGAAATAACAATTGGCAAAAATGTAAAAGTTAGTACGGTAATTAACACATATCTGTTTGAAGTCTGTATGGAACTGGTTAAGCATACTACCAGCGTATCTCTAGAAAGTTTTTCGGACGCCTTTGATGAGAAAAACTTCTTATCCACATAGACACTTTTTATGAAGTCTGGAACTTTATCCTAGTTGTCAGTATAAAAAAACATCAATAACAAATTCAATTTTGCATTTGATATTCTATGTCATTACTTAATTTCTAGAAACACAATAAAACTCAATGTTCTCATATCTGATGGAGAAATAACCAATCAATGATTGGGTTTTCTAGCGCAAGCTTGATTGAATGAGGCACCACACGACAAGCAAACCTAAAAAATCCCGACCCAATAAGACCATATAACCCGACCCGATAACACCCTTAGAAACAAACACGCCCTAAATCACCATAGTTCATCAAAACTTTTATTCACCTATTCAACACTATGCTAACACACAAATAACTAAAATTAGTTACCTAATTGATTATGCTCGCTCGTGTGACTGCTTTGATGAACGAGATGCTAGTGGTGTGCCGGTGGAAGGTTTGAAATTGAATCTAGGGTGGTGGTTTTTATGTATAGATCTAAGTGTGTAAAAGAAATGTGGATAGATCCCAGAGAGTTTGTGTTAATCATAAGATTCAAGTTAACAAGAGGTGATCCGGAGGTCGGGGAGGATAAAAGTAATGTTTAGACATTTTAGAGAGAGAAAGTAAAGCTTGAATGTAGTGTGTGTATTTAGAGAGAGAAAGGAAAATACACAAAGAATGAAAAGCCTCACCCCTCCATGGAAGTATGGAGGGGTATATATAGGCTAGACAAGAGGTCACTTTGACAACATGTCAATAGTAGTCCCTCCACGTTTTGCCTATCTGAATAAAATGTAATTCCGTAAATGGCGCTCACATTTTAGGGCTAACAATCTTCCCCCAATGTGGAGACATACGGAATTACTTACAATGTTCCTAACAAGTAAAAATACAACAAAATAAAGTCTTCCCAGGCGCTTCCAATGCTGAGGATGTCTTTTAATTCTTTTTGTCTTCATAACTTATACCTCAGCTTGAATCCTCTTTGTCTTTGCTTGTTCTGGAACAATTGTAATATGCATGATTTGGATTAACTTCCCCCCAGTTCATGCAGCCTGTATTTAAAAAACTTTCTTCATAGACTTCTTTTTGACGAAGTTTCAGAATCAGCTTCCCCCCAAACCAATATCTGTATCTTAAGCAGATTCTGACACTTTGATGTAGTTTGAACAATCTTCTAACTCATCGGTTTAAGTGCACAATAGAAATTTGTAGAAGAACCAAACCAGATAATACTGCTTATATACTGTCTCATGTTGTTTAGGTTTTTGGTGATAATCCGTTTGGGGTAACATGCAGGAAATCGGCAACAATTCTTCTCACGCCTGCAGAATACTTCATAAAAATCATATAAAGTAAGTAGATACCATTCCATGTACACTACTTCCCCCTGGAAGTTGATCCGATTACTTCAAAGTACACGATCTTCCCCCATGATGATTTCGAACTCTCGGAAGCATCATTATCGTGGGCGTCCATATACACGAGAAGTTCTTAGTCTTAAGCAAATGTCTTGAAAAGTTTTGAAAGTCATTGAGAAACTTTGAAATATTCTTGCTTAGACTATGAAGTACCATTGTCGTTATGAGGCTCATGAATCCCGTGAGAATTGATTGCTGATTCCATCTCTCTCTGTCTAACTTACCAACCTCGAATTCATTCGGCTATTTGTTGTGACCACATGTGAAGTAAACATGATATTCCAAACTTGAAACTGAAGTACAATCCCCCAAATTTGTTACTTAAGCTTGCACTTATGTCGATTGAAGAACGGTGCAGAAACAAGTTTCTTATACCTCTTGAAGTTATCCACACGAGCAACTGCGTGTGACACCCAAAAATGATAGTTATCCATGTCGTCGACCATCCCCCCCTTGACAGTGGAAACTAGATAATTCAAGTCTCAATCATAAATTTTATCGCCCAAGCAAGTCATCAATCGATAGACTGGGTTTGAAGAAAAGGGGTAGAAAAATAGAAGGAAGGATCGATGATGAAATAAGTAGACGCCTTCATGAAATCCAACTTCAACTTCAAATAAAGAATACTAAATCCACTTCGTGATCACTTGTCTTTGTAGAATCAAAACTAGCCTTGTCGTTAAAGTGAATCTTATATCGGATCGTTTTAGCGTTAAGTGTTTTGTTTGCTTTGGTATTGTGTGTTGTGAATGTCGTTATCTAGAACAAATTCTGAAAAGAATTGTCATTAAGGACAAAATTTGTCTAGATAACTTGTCATTTAAGCTCAACGTCAATCACATGCCCAACTGATGCGCGGATCAAAAAATATTAGGTTTAAAACCTAAAATTTTCTTTGTCGTTTAAGCACTTTTGATCGAAACATAACGAATACCGGCATCGAAAATCATGTCATCATAGCCCGATAAATCAATATTAAGCTCAGTCCAATACCACATCACCAACCTAATAGGTATATCAAGCCACTAAATATAAACCAAATCTAGGTCAGCTTAATACTTGTCCAACTCAAATGCAAGATATATAGTCTCTTAACCGGATATCTTTTATAGAGCACAGGTTCCAAATCAATAAGGCCCATTAATACCAAATGCATTATGAAGAAAAAAATAGAGAAGCCCAACAAATCTTATACGCAGCCCACCAAATAATCAGATTAACTGATCCATGAAGTTTAGGTATAAGAAGTGTATAGTTACCCTAATTTCTCACACCCCAAAACCTATCATTTTACAACCACCTCTATATCCT
The DNA here is from genome assembly GCA_025667525.1 of Glebionis coronaria. Classification (NCBI taxonomy): domain Eukaryota; kingdom Viridiplantae; phylum Streptophyta; class Magnoliopsida; order Asterales; family Asteraceae; genus Glebionis; species Glebionis coronaria. Next base: position 230,576,609 of record CM046879.1, read on the forward strand.
CTCCTCTCTACCAGACGCACTTTTTTCCTAGATACATCCGCCTGCCATCAGATTACATACAAGCTAGTCAACAATTCTTCTCTATCTCATCTTCATTCGTTTCCTTTAATCTCAGTTCCACAGTTATTACCAAACTCACATAACCAAAATCTTTAAAAAAATACCTCCCGTCTAATCTCTTAATTCTGATTGAGGCCAATTAATCCCACCATCTCATCATCCTTTGATTATACAATTACAGCTCTGAAATAAGAAGAAGCAAGAAGTAAAAGACTTCAATATCTTCGATAGATCTCGGGTAGGTGATTGCATGTTGATTTTTTTTCATTGAATAAACGAATCGAAGAAAAACAAAAACATAATTGTTATTTGTTTTCTTTCTTATTCGAATATAAACGAGATGATTTTATATCATCAACATACAGATCAATGATGAGATTTGCTTTTGTGTATAAACTGACGAAATAAACAATACGATTATAACATAATTGTTATTAATCATGTTTATGTTCGAATATCAATTAGATGGTGAATCCATCACAAAGATCTATGAAGATAGATAGTTCGTGAATAGATCTTTCGAGGTCTTTGATTAATTTCACAACACGAATCACATCTGAGATAATTAAATTGTTGTGTCGGTGTAAGAAGATGATGGTTTAATTTCGAGTTAGGTTAGAGATGGATTAAGGTGGTTTGGAGATTTGAGGAGATGGGTTTGGTAGAGTCGGAGTTTGTTGATGTTGTTATGGTTCTTAAAGTCATGGTCTTGTATTTTCTGAAAAAGAAGCATGATCGGAATGTTTTTTTTTCACTCCATCGGAATAATTCAAACACCCCATCGGAATAACTATTTGAGTAGCCATCGGAATAACCTTCCGAATAGCCATCGGAATAGCCATTGTCCGAATAAGCATCATCGGAATAAGCTTCATCGGAATCCCCGTCGGAATCCCCATCAGAAAAGGGTTTTGACACCCGATAATAGTGGATCTGATGATATTCCGATCTGTATTTCTTTTCTTTTGTTTTTCTTTTAGATCTGTGCTACTCATCTTCATCCAAAACATACCCAGAAAGGATTAAAAAAAACTCTGATAAGCCACAGTCTAATAAGAAAACACATTGACCAAAAAAAAACTAACAATCAGACAAACGAGAGGAAAACAATCTGACTTTTGGTTTTTTTTTTTAGATCTGTTCATACCCACCAGCAAGTTTTATGTAAAGTGTGAACTTTTGGACCAAAATAAGTGACACCAAACCTCACGAGGGCAGCTACTGGACTGATAATCAACACAAAAAGACACCGTGACATCAGCTGCTTATAGATAAGCAGTGAATAAGCAATGAAAATAAGCAAACAAACACAAAACACCCCCGGTTAGCTCTAATACCAATTGTTAATCATAAGATTCAAGTTAACAAGAGGTGATCCGGAGGTCGGGGAGGATAAAAGTAATGTTTAGACATTTTAGAGAGAGAAAGTAAAGCTTGAATGTAGTGTGTGTATTTAGAGAGAGAAAGGGAAATACACAAAGAATGAAAAGCCTCACCCCTCCATGGAAGTATGGAGGGTATATATAGGCTAGACAAGAGGTCACTTTGATAACATGTCAATAGTAGTCCCTCCACGTTTTGCCTATCTGAATAAAACGTAATTCCGTAAATGGCGCTCACATTTTAGGGCTAACAGTTTGAATTTTGGTGAAAATGTTAGGCGGGCTAAAGTGAAATATCAGGCGGGATAATAATTTGGGTTAGAATTTAGAAATTTTAACAAAAGAAATATTTTTAAAATTTTGTAACTATATAAAAAAATGTACTATATATACATTTTAAGATTGTTCATTAAGTAACTAAAAGAACCTTAAATGAACATAAGCAATCGATCATAAAAAAATGAACGAATATAATGTGTCTAATATCGTGTGTATCCGTGTACTATCGTGTGCAACGATACCCTATCGACTCATATCATGTGAAAGGATACCCGATCGACTCATATTGTGTACTGATGAAACCTAATGATTCGGATCTTTAGGCTGCTAGGAACGAATCTCATTCACTTGATTGAATCAAGGAGGAATAGAATGAAAAACGTTTAACAAGGTGTTTAAACACAAGAACACAAAGATGAATTTCTCCCAACGATTTCTCATTATATTAATAATAAACGGCCACTAGGCGTGTATACATTAAATCCCATGCCTAGTCGACACACACTTTAGGTTTACATTGTGAATGAAACTAATGATATATGTAAACCTAAGACCTATGGTTCCTTTTATAGTGGAAGGACCAAGGTTTTACCCAAGAGATAAAATCAAATCAAACATAGAAATCTTCTATTCTAATCTTTTGATATGCTGAATTCTTATCAAATAAGAATCCCTTGTTGTCGAAGTAGGCCCCTCCATGTTTTCTTCATTTATGTGTTGCCACATCAACTTTTTAGACCCAACAATCTTTCCCTAGTTGATGTCGGCAAAACTCTTTATGTATCTCTTGTGTATGGTACATGATCTTCAAATATCTTCCCCTCAAGTTAAGCATCAATATATTCCCCTTTTGGTCACATCAAATAGGGAAGAAAACAATGTATGCAATCGAAGATTCTCCTAAAGTAGCTCTGTGTAATGACCTTCAAGAAAAATAAATATAATATTCCTGATGTAGAAGTAGAATAACCCAAACCCATGTTCTATGTCTTGTACTAAATACGTGACTCCTAGCTCATAGCTATGGAATATGAGCAGACCTCAATCCCTTTGTTAAAATCCTTATCTTATTATGAGACACTGAGCACGATAATGTAACTCCTTCAAGTGATAGCAAGTTGGCTTTGCTAGATATGACAAGTCTTCGTCACTAACCATGTAATGACGAACAAGTTATTCTTAAAAGTAATGTTGACAATGCACGACTCTTAAGATATGATAGAACACATACTCGCGAAAATCTACTTCGAGCATCAAATTTACCATAAGAATTCTTCCCCTTAATCATATACGTCTTCTAAGAAAAATATCCAAGCCTTAAATATCAAGATGATATTCTGTATAAACCAGAGATCCCATGTACCTGTGTGTATAACATCCTCGTTTTGTGTGCCAAAACGTAACCAAAAATTCTCAAACAGCAGCAAATCCTTCATTGTCTGAGATCCTTTTTGTCCAATATCTCTTCGTACGATATCGGACAACACTTGTCAATGCCTAAACATCATATCTCGGACAAGCTTCTGTCAGCGCCTTATAAATGCTTTGTCAGCGGCTGAACCATCAGTGGCAACTTTTCTCTTGTCAGTGGCTAAAATAATAATATTACTGCAGCCAAATTCGACAAGATGTATCTTGAGATTGGAGGCTCAGATCAAAGATCGCTCCGGTGAGATCCTAGAAATGTGCGTCAAGAACATACAGTAAAGGTTTCACGATGATCCAATGGTTAACGAAGGAGAAATCGTGTTTTTACCACTACTGTCCACAGAAAATTGCACATAATAACACATTCTGCTATGAACTTTGGCAGGCTATAACTTCTTCTTGGGGACTGATCTGGACAATCCCTCTAGTGAATATCTACATATATGTGTTTAGAATGCACACAAAAAGTTTTGTGGCGATCCAATGGTTCAAGAAAAAGTTATGGCCTTCCAACTGCTGTTGCGCACACAAAACCGCCCAGAAAAACCCTAATCTGCCATGAAAAACGACGAGCCATAACATGAGTTTGAAGAAAGATCTTGACAATCACTTCGGTGAGAATTTACATCCATATGTGTAGAATACACATACCAAAATTCATCAAGATCCAACGGTTAACAAACGAGATATGGCCTTTACAAATTCACTGTTTTTCATAGATCCGAGAATAAAAACCCTAAAACAGATTTTTCTTCTCGTAATTGTTGAAGTTTAAATTACATGAACTTAGGATCGTTTGAGCTTACTAGTTATATGATTAATTCTATAGTGGAAGTGAACCAAACATATGGACAAGTTGTTTTTCACATAACACATATCGATTACTTGCATTAAACATCACGAATTACAAGTAACCATCTAGACATGTATACATTTAATCCTATGTCTAGATACACACATTTTAGGTTTACATTGTGAATAAAACTTATGATATATATAAACCTAAGACATATGGTTCCTTTTATAGTGGAAGGACCAAGGTTTTACATAGGAGATAAAATCAAATCAAACATAGAAATCTTCTATTCCAATCTTTTGATATGTTGAATTCTTATCAAATAAGAATCCCTTGTTGTCGAAATAGGCCCCTCCATATTTTCTTCATTTATGTTTTGCCACATCAACGTTTTAGACCCAACATGTACAACGATACCCTATCGACTCATATCTTGTAAAACGATACCCGATTGACTCATATCATGTGAAACGATACCCTTTCGATTTATATGGTATACAACGATACCATATCGACTCATATCTTGTACAACGATACCCGATCGACTCATATTATATGAAACGATACCATATCGACTCATATAATATGAAACGCTACCCGATCGACTCATATCTTGTAAAATGATACCCTATCGACTCATATCATGTGAAACGATACCCTATCGACTCATATAATATGAAACGCTACCCGATCGACTCATATCTTGTAAAACGATACCCTATCGACACATATCTTGTACAATGATACCCTATCGACTCATATCTTGTAAAACGATACCATATCGACTCATATCATGTGAAACGATACCCTTTCGATTTATATGGTAAACAAGAATACCATATCGACTCATATCTTATACAACGATACCTGATCGACTCATATCATGTGAAAGAATACCCTATCTACTCATATCATGTGAAACGATACCCTATCAACTCATATAATATGAAACTCTACCTGATACACTCATATCTTGTAAAACGATACCCTATCGACTCATATCTTGTAAAACGATACCCTATCGACTCATATCTTGTAAAACGATACTCTATCGACTCATATCACGTGAAACGATACCCTATAAATTTATATGGTAAACAATGATACCATATCGACTCATATCTTGTACAACGATACCCGATCGACTCATATCATGTGAAAGAATACCCTACCTACTCATATCATGTGAAACGATACCCTATCGACTCATATAATATGAAACGCTAGCCGATACACTCATATCTTGTAAAGCGATACCTTGTCGACTCATATCTTGTACAACGATACCCTATCGACTCATATCTTGTAAGACAATACCCTATCGACTCATATCATGTGAAACGATACCCTATTGATTTATATGGTAAACAACGATACCATACCGACTCATATCTTGTACAATGATACCCGATCGACTCATATCATGTGAAACAATATCCTATCGACTCATATCATGTGAAACGATACCCGATCGACTCATATCTTGTAAAACAATACCCGGTCGACTCATATCATGTGAAACGATACCCAATCGACTCATTTCTTGTAAAACGATACCCTATCGACTCATATCATGTAAAACAATACCCCGTCAACTCATATAATATGAAACGCTACCTGATCGACTCATATCTTGTAAAACGATACCTTATCGACTAATATCTTGTACAACGATACCCTTTTGACTCATATCTTGTACAACGATACCTTATCGACTCATATCATGTGAAACTGTTGGGTTTAACAGATATAGATCTTGCAGCCTGTCAGGACTGGTGAATGACTTCTGTAATCACAAGTCAAATCACAAAGAGACTCTATACACAATATGAATGTAGAATATAAATATAAACAAGAGAAACAGAATAACTATGAAGACTTGATCCTTTCTAAGGATTTCTAATATTAATAAAGACTAGAACTACGTTTTGTGAATGAATATCTAACCCTTCTGCCTAAGGTTCCTTTTATACTACAAGGAAACCCTAATACAGCTTACAAGTAAACGTGTAAAACTGATATGCATATCTTCTCCTAATATAACTCATGCATATCCTAACAGAATATTAAGTAAATAACAATGTTTGACTTTGACTAGGACCAGGAGCAGGACGTGCTCCTACTACGACTAGGACCAGGAGGAACTACATACCTCCTAGTCTACCTATTACATATAACTATTACAATGGTCCTAACAATCCTCCCCTAAACTTGAATTTGACCTGTTGAGTTCAAGTTTCCTGGAAAACGTGCAAATAAAGCCCGAGGATTGTAGCAGCAAAACAAACAGCAACATCAATAAGATAAGAATCAGAAGAACAGCCGCACAAACTACTAGAAGCTTCTCCAAAGCCTGGAACAAATCAGCATCGTGTTGAATCTTTGCAGCAACATGAGCAGATTTGATGAGCCTTTACCAAGTAGCTGCTCGCTCTTGGGCTAGCTAGTCATTCTGGTGGAATAAGCATCACCCTGGGAGACTAGAACCCAGCCCAACTCTTAGAACGTGAATCAATGGTGAGTGGGGGTACCCTGATGATTTTAGGCAAACCATCACAGCCGTCAACGGATTTGATGCGTCTTTACCAGAAGCCGTACCCCTCTGGACTCGCCAACTCTTAGCAATAAAGCATCGGTGAGTTGAACACCCTATAGCTTTAAGCAAGCTATTACAGCTGTCAACGGATTTGATAAGATCTTTACCAAGAGCCGTACCCCCTTGGATTAGCCACTTTTCAGTCCAATACTATGGCAAGTGAAAACCATCCAGTTTTAGGTAACCTGGCAACCATCAACGGATTTGATAATCGCACCAGGAGCCGTACCCTCAAGGTGAATCAACTTTTTCTTGTCGATGAGACATGGTAAGTTGAGAACCATTTGTTGTGTGGACCACGTCCAACACCAAGTGAAACCAAGGACCAGAACAATCTCAAACCAGGAACCACAAGTCAAACCATCCAAGGGATATTATGTACAAGTATAAAAGCTAAACTGTGTTAAAGTATAAGCAGATATTATATAAAATGTATATATTTTTTTTTTTTTTTTTAAGATGTTTTTTTTTTTTTTTTTTTTTTTTTAACTATGAAGAATAAAAATCACCAAACACTATACACATTGGTGAAAAGAATCAAAAGAAGAATAACGTAAAAACACTTACAACCCAATCACCTTAGATACCAGAAGCTGCCCTCTTATCCGCTAGCAGCCGTGCTTGAATACCCTCCACCAAAGACGTAGCCATACTCGACTCATTCCCTGTAGGAGCAGTAGAAATCTGCAAATGACTTGCCAGCATTGCTTCCATGGAAGAAATAGTCAAAGGATACACAACATCAGTCAACATAAACACCACAAGACCAGAACCTAACTCCAACACATGAACTCCACATCCAGCATAAAGCTTCCAGCGAACAATCTCCCATTGCATTTGATCCTTCCAGACGCCCAAAGGAGTAGCGGATGGAGGAGGATCCAACATCAGTTTGAGATCAGCCCAAAGACGCATACCAGGCCAGGAAGACACCGCCATAGGATTAAACGGCATACTAGAATCCACAAGCCCAAACAAGGTCATAAGATCCATACGGTCAACCCATGATAACACACCCTGCAAACCCGTGACCAATCGCACAGTCCCATCACTCAAAGTGATCCGATGGGAGACACCACCAGGAAGTGTTGTAGACCGCTCAGCCGCATAACCCGCAATGCTGCCATTGCCCAAAGGTAAGTCAGAATCGCTATCCGAAGCTGCATCAATTAAGTTCTCAGGATCACGCTTCTCAAAAGGAACTGATTTACCGCGGCGAACACGACGAGTAAGTTTCTGGCGAGTGGAACGTCGAGGCATGGGAGCCGAAGGAGTGGATTCAACCTTCACCTGAACTTCAGCAACAGCAGGAGAAGCAGTAGGAGTAGACTCAGGAACACGTCCACCCAAAGAACCACTAGGAGCTGCATCAGAAGTGGGAGTAGGTTGTGTTGCAGAAACTGGTGGTGATGAAGATGGCACATCAGATGGAGCAACAGCAGGTATGGTGGAATCAACAAAAGTGCTTGCTGGAACAGGAGTGGTGGAAGAACCCGGTGTGGTGGGGGAAGCATGAGTGGTGGTGGTTGTCACAAAGATAGTAGCAGCAGGACCAGTAGTAGAACCAATAGGCGCAACCAAGGGTGTAGTAGAAGGACCAACAGAAACAGCACCAGAACCAGAAGAACTACCAGTGGAACCAGGAATGGGCATGGATGAAGAAACAGGAGAAGTAGCAGGCATCGAAGCAGTCACACCACGAGGATGGTAAACAAATTTCTCCGGTATAGGTTGACTCGCACGCCTCACCATATTCTCATAAAGTTTCTTGAGCTCATCAAAAGTCAAAGCCCGTACCCGTGCCCAAGTCCAAGGAGCATTGAAATGAGCAGCAGATTGAAATTTGACATAACGTTGCATCTGCTGGCGCTACTCAGCCTGAGAAAGAGGTCTGTTCCTACGCTGTTTCTTGAGTTCCTCAGCAAGAGTCAACTGATGCTTACGCATCATTACCATAGCACGCGGAATGCAGTTGTGTTCATCAACATCATCACCCAACAAATCTTTAAACTGAGCATAATCCCGAGTGAGAACAGTTAACACTTGCATCCATTCGCCATCAGTCCAGTGCATAGCATCATGCTGAATTTGCGCACGCCTTCTTTCACGGAGCTCTTCCTTAGCAGCAATGTCCTCCGCATCAAGCTCAGCCTGAACCCGACGAGCAGCCTCTTCACCAAGTCTGTCTTCTTCAAGCTGGCGACGAGAGCGCTTGCGGGTTGGAGATGGAGGATCAGTCATTGGAGCTTTGCCCTTAGGATCATGTGAGGGATCAGCATGAGAACCAGCAGCAGCATCAGAAGCACCACCCATAGAGGGGGGAACAGTACTAGAAGAAGGAGCATGGGAGGACATTGGAGGACCAGGAAGATCATCATAAACTTTATCAGCAAAGGCAGCCTTTGCCAGCAACGTCAAGCCATCCTCAACATTCTCCGAACCCTCATCCTCATACTCGGAAAGAACCACATGCTTCTTGCGACGACGCTGTTGATTCTCCAATACCTTAATACGATCGGCCAGAGGAAGAACAAATTCCCCCGTGAGCTTCCGATGTTGGTTCAAGTCAGCTTCCAAGCAAATCATCCTCTCATGGTACCTGTGCATAAGATCTAGCAAAGATGTCAGAGTAGTAGGCTCCTCTGCCTGCCCACCAAGAGAGCTTGGGTCAGGGAAAGCATCACGGGAGCCCGAAGCAACATTGGGGTCAACGTGTGGAGAACTAGCAGCAAAAGGGATATCTGTCGAGTGTGGGGCAGGACTAGGAGGTGGAGTCTCCACAAATGGAGACCTTTGTGGAGCCGAGGAAGGACCAGCCTTGGGAGGGGATGGTTGTTCAACCACCACCTCCTCAACAAGCTCCTCCTCTACTACAGGAGTGGCATTACCAGCAGGAGCCTCCTCCTCCTCCATAGGGTCATCATCTAACACAACCAACTCAGGAGCCTCCTCCTCCTGATCTATAGGACCCTGAGCCAAGCCCATCATGGCTTCAGTCATAGGCCTCCAATACCCAGTAAACCCATGCATCATGTTGTAATACACTTTCGCTGTCAGTTTAGATGGTACATGCTCAGCCCTATCACGTGGAATGCAAACAAGCATTTCTTGAATAAACCTAGGGTACATAAGGAACTTTTTCCTAGAACCAGCAGTTGACAAATTACTAGCCATCCCCTCAAAGATATAATGTGAAAAGTTAAACACTCTACCCTGGGCTAAACATATAAGACCAGTAGCCAAAGGAGTAGGGAACGCATCCCAACTCCCCGACTTGGGACTCAGACAATGGATTAAATAGTGAACCAGAAGCTTCCACTGAGGGGAAAACCTATTCTTTTGGAAGTTAAACTTCCCCCCATGTTCATAACCAATGGCAGCCATACCCTCTAAAACTTCCGAATTTGGAAGTGATACAACACCCCCCTCATCTTGAAAATGAAGAGAAGAGCGAATAGATGCTTCAGTGACCACATAAGTACGTCCATCAATGGTAGCATGGAGTGCTCGTGGACGTCCAGCCACATTTACAAGTTCAGCAGACGCCCAAAATTGACGTACCACACTATCATATATGGTAGGACAAACAGTAAATGCAAACCTTAAGTTTGAAGCTTCAATAAACTCCAAGATATCAGCAAAATGTTCACTATTAGGACCATCACCCAGATAAGCAACACGATTATGAGCAGGTTGATAAGCAAGAGCAGCCATGGATCTTGATGAATGGATTGAAGAAGGATTTGGATTGGGATGAGATGAGTAGAAGCGGTTTTTGTGTGTGTTTTAATTGTAATGAGTGTATGTTGACCATATAGGAAGAAAATAGTAACTGTTCATTGACCCCTATTAATGGGGGGTTGCCCTTTCAAATTATGCCATAATGGCATACTAACCACTTGCCCTTTTTAACATAATAACTTACCCCCAATTGATTTGGTGAATTCAAACTTGTAAAAATCAGTATTGGAAGCGTTGACCAAAAGTCAAAGTGCACAATAATCGGACCAGGAGCAAAACGTGATTAATAAAGGACAAAAGGAATGAACAGTAGCCAGACCAGTACCAGCACCCATAGCCAAACACCACTAGACTGGGAAGGATTTGAGACCACCAGAAGGCATCCAAGCATAACTAGAAGCTGACCAACTAGGACCAGAAGCCAGACATGTAAGGCCATATCCATCATAAGCGAGCAAAAATCCTTCATCAGAAACACCACACACCACCAGAACCAAGAAAGTATGTTGTTAAATACTACGAATACGTTAGACTAACCTAATATGTACACAAAGCCTCCCCTGAGGCTTTGCCTCCCCTCAATCCTAGACTTCAAGGATTGACCATCCCAATATGAACCACCAGGTGGTTAAACCGAGGACCATCAAAAGCTTTAGTCAGCAGATCAGCAACATTGTCATCCGTATGAACTTTAAGAACATGTATCAGCTTCTTCTCATTGGCATCGCGTATAAAATGATGCCGAATCTCAATATGTTTCGTCCGCTGATGAAATACAGGATTCTTCACAATACAAATAGTGCTTTGATTGTCAATAAAAATTTTGGTATTCATAAAATTGAACCCATAGTCCAACATCTGATTTTGGATCCATAAAACTTGACCACAGCAACTAGCAGCAGCCACATATTCAGCTTCTGTTGAAGAAGTAGCTACTATTGTCTGTTTCTTACATTGCCATGAAATAAGCCGACGACCCAAAAATTGACAACCACCAGTAGTTGACTTCCTATCATTATTAGCACCAGCATAATCACTATCACTGTATGCTTCAAGTACAAATGGGGAGTCTCTAGGATACCATAGACCCAATTTAGGTTGAGCCTTGATATACTTGAAAATCTTCTTAACTGCATTTAAGTTCGAAACCGTTGGAGTCACCTGGTGTCTAGAACAAGCACTTACTGCAAACATAATATCCGGACGTGATGCAGTCAAGTACATGAGAGAGCCAATCATAGACCTGTACATATGAACATTTACGGGTGGATCTGGCTCATTCTTAAGTTTGATTTTAGTAACTTCATAAGGAGTTGCTGCTGGACGAAGAGGATCCATGTCAAACTTTTGAAGAATCTCATGAACATACTTATCTTGACTGATGAAAATCCCATCCGATTGTTGCTTGACCTGAAGACCAAGGAAAAATGACAGTTCTCCCATGGCACTCATCTGAAATTCGCCTTTCATCAAGTGTTCAAACTCATCACACCACTCCTTCCTAGTAGAACCAAAGATAATGTCGTCCACATAAACCTGAACAAGGATAATATCCTTGGAATTCCGCCGAAGAAATAGTATTTTGTCAATAGTACCTCTTCTATAGCCATTCTTTAACAAGAAAGTGGAGAGACGCTCATACCACGCTCTAGGAGCCTGATGTAACCCATAAAGAGCCTTGACCACTTTGTAGACTTTCTTTGGATGAAGTGGATCAACAAACCCCTTAGGTTGAGTAACATACACTTCTTCGTCAATTTTTCCATAGAGAAATGCACTCTTGACATCCATCTGGAACACCGTAAAGCCAACATACGAAGCAAAGGCCAAAAACATACGAATGGCCTCAATCCTTGCAACAGGCGCAAAGACTTCAGTATAATCAATGCCCTCAATTTGAGTGTGTCCTTGTGCGACAAGCCTAGCTTTATTCCTGACCACAATTCCCCGTGCATCCTTCTTGTTTTTGAGAATCCATTTGGTATTGATAGCTGTCTTCCCATCCGGTAGGTCAACCAGAACCCAAACATTCTGAAACAGGAATTGCTGCATTTCCTCCTGCATAGCCTCCACCCAACTTTGATCCTCAAGAGCATGAGAAACAGACCTAGGTTCCACCTGTGAAAGCAAACAAGCAAACAAACAGTGTTGAAAGTCCGTATGATTATTACGCTTTTGATCCTCAATATAGCCCACAAGAGCATGATGATCAGACGAGGCCTTCTGCTGCATTCTGCGTGTCTTTACGGTAGAACCAGGATCTCCAATAATTTGAGTGGTGGGATGGTCTTTATGTGATTACAAGACTGGATTGGAGGTAACCTCCACTTCTGGTGCCATGTTACCGAGATCACCAACGAAATCAGCATCATATGAAGCATTTTGGAAAATCCCGTCTACTGGTTGTTTATGAATATCATCCAGCTTGGTAGAAGACTTCTTTTCATGATTCCCCAAATCAGAAGGACTGGAGAAACGTGTATTTGAAGCAGACTCACTAGCCGGAGTACCAGTAGGTGAGTGACTAGCACTAGGAGCAGAAGCTAGAGTACTAGGAGCAGCTTTATCAGAAGGCTCAACCAAGGGAAACTCAAAACTACCTTGAGCCGCCGCTTTAGTAGCTTCTTGTTGTTGCTTTAGAAGAGTATCAAGAGCTGCTTGGGAATCCTGTACTTCCAATGGAGTTGCATCACTAGGAGGAGTAGGAGAAATCGTGGTGGAATAGGATGGAACCACAAAAATGTCATCCTCATCATCTGAATCAGAAAGACTAGAAGGAACACCAGTACCAGAAGTTGCAAACACTTGTGGTCCTGCATCATGGTTAGTTTTGAAACGAAAATATCCTAACGAATCACTAAGATAATCAAGATCAAAATACCATTCTGGACCTGTTCCTTGAATGTTTGTCTTCTCCTCAAAATACCTGAGATTAATAGTTTCAACTATTCGTTTGGCTTGAAGATTGTAGACACGATACGCCCGAGAATGAGCTGAATATCCCACAATATATCCTTCATCAGCCTTGCCATCAAACTTCCCCAAATAGTCACTAGTATTCAGAATGGTGACTGGACACCCAAACGGCTTCAAATGAGCAATATTGGGAACTTTGCCCGTGAGCAGCTCATAAGGTGTTTTCTTGTGTGGATTGGTAATAGACACCCTATTCAAAACATAACTGGCCGTATTAACAACTTCTGTCCAGAACATGGTCGGAAGCTTGGAATCGGCAAGCATAGTCCTTGCTGCTTCTATTAGTGTCCGGTTCTTTCTTTCTGCCACACCATTCTGTTGAGGAGTTCGAGCAGCACTATAATCTCTTTTGATGCCCTTAGTATTGCAAAGTGTGATGAGGTCTCTATTTTTAAACTCGGTTCCATTGTCGCATCGAATACCTTTAACTTTCTTGGACAACTGATTCTCTATTAAGGTAAGAAAATCTCGAAGGATTGAGTAGGTCTCACTTTTGGTAGCCATGAAGAACACCCACGCAAACCTGCTATAACCATCAGTCACCACCAAACAGAATTGCTTGTGGTCTATGCTTCTGATGGAAGTAGGACCAAATAAGTCCATATGTAGAAGCTGCAATGGTTCAGTAATGAGACTTAAAGCAGTAATGTCCTTGAAGGATGCTTTATGTTGTTTGCCTTTGCTGCAGGCAACACAATTTATGTCATTTCTAAACATCTTGGGAGGTAAACCAGAGACCAGATTCAAATTGGCAAGCTTGTGAATGGTCTTGAAGTTCACATGTCCCATCCTTCGGTGCCATTTTGTGGCTTCATCTTCCGAGGCTTTTGCAACCAGACATGCTAGTTGACCAGTAGGGTTGACTTCATTCAACTTGATGCTATAGAGATTGTGTCTTCTAGGGATTCTGAGTAAAACTTGTGAGTCATCTGGAAGCTTAAAATCTTTGGAGAGCACAAGTGCATCAGTATCGATGAAGAGTACAAACTGCTTCTTGTCACAGGTCTGAGAGACCGATATCAAGTTGAAGTGTTGAAGTGCTTCCACATAGTAGACCTGCTCAAAATTGAGAATTGGAGTCTTTATCGTTCCCTTGCCAGTGATTCTGCCTTCACCTCCACCAAAGTAGACCTTGCCCCCATAAAATGGTACAAAGTTAGAGAGAAGGCCTTTATTGCCAGTCATGCTTCTGGAGCAGCCACTATCAACAATGCCTAGACTAGGATCTTGGTATGGAGTAACCTACAACAACAAGATAATCACAATGCAAAAGTTAGTGTCTTAAGGGGACCCAAACCTTTTCAGGTTTGAGCCTGCCTTGTGGATCATTAGAAGAATGCCAAGAAGATTGATGAGATCCACCATTGTTCCTTGGTTGCCTATTCATCATAAGGGTATTATTATTTGACCAGGAACAACCTGCTGAGGGCTTAACAGCAGTTCCCAAATTTCCCAGACCAAAATACGTGTGGTCAAAGTGATGCGCATAGTTTGGATTAAAATTTGGAAAATAATTACTAGTTGCCTGGAATCCATTTTCTCTACAATAATCAGACATGACAGGAGAGGATACTCTAGAAGTATGAAACATTGGAGCACTAGGATTAAGGCTTCTAGAAGCATATGGAGCAGCTCCTGGTGATCCAGGAGCAAGTAAAGCATGATTAACAGATGCATGTGTGTCATAATAATCACAATCTTTAATTAAATGAAAGGGACTGCCACAAACAAAACATGTTTTGAAAGACCTTTTATTAGAATGAGACTGTTTCATACTGCCTACTTTATTACACACAGTTCTAGAAAAAACATTCTTCCTAGGACTCAATAAACAAGGACCAGACACACTTGACTTGACAGCGACTTTCTCTTCACACTTCCTAGCACCAGTAGCAGCATGTTCATTCGACTTGGAACTCGTAGGTCTTGACTCTTCACTTGAACCAGTAGATGCAGAGTCACCGGCTTTGTCACTGAAAGTACATGAGACAAAGTCGTTAGTATTAGAAGAACTGGTTGGGGACTCAAGCATCTGTGATCCATCCGAGTTATTATGCCATGAGGTGGGCATGAAAGTTCCAGTAAGAGGAGGAGGAACAGCATGCATTTCTGCTGCTGGTTTAAACCTATTGTAACTAGGTTTGCCCTCGTCCTCTTTGTCGGCATCAAAGACGCTTGAGAAAGATAAATCAAATACATCTTCAGAATCAATATATTTTTCAAATCCTAAGCCTCTTTTAGTTCTGCCAGACATGCTACTATCAATTAATTTTGAAAGATTTTTAGGTGCCTTTTGCCATTTGTCAAATCTTAACATTGTAGCATCTAATTCAGCTTGCATCTCCTCTTTTTCTTTGATACTAGCATCTCTTTCAGTTTCTTTATATTTAAGCATATTTGTAGTGTTTTCTAAATCAATGCTTAGTATCCTGATTTTATCCTCATATGCACGTTGTGTATCTTGTAACCACTTCTTTTGTTGTTCCAGTGTGTTTAATGAAGCTTTATAGGCTTGTACCTCTAAGTAATACTTATCATTTTGTTCATTTACTTCATTAAATTGGGACAACAGTTCTGTGTATTTATCATGACAACCAAGAGGACAATGTTGTACCTGAGGTGAGATGCCCATAAGAGCAAACTCTTCTGCTTCTTCTGCATCAGAGAGGTTCCCAGCAATCATTGCCAACACATCAGTCGTTGATTCCGCTGATTTCAGAGTAGAAGCCTGATGATCATTCCAGTTGACCATGGAGTCAACAGATACCAATGCTTTCTTGTCATCTTTAACCTCCTGAACTTTGAAAGCGGAGTACCTGCTCTTCTCCTGATCATTATTGCTAGGGCACTCTCTAGCAAAGTGACCCTGTTGCTGACAGTTATAGCACCGTACCTTGCTTCTATCGAATCTTGCTGGCTCCCGAGGGTTGTAATTAAACTTCCTTCCTGCTTTCTTCTCAAACTTGTGAACCCTCAGAGTAAGCATGGCCATCTGCCATTTAAGATCTATCTCATCCAGATCCAGCTTATCGATCTGTTTGAAGTCATCAAACGCAAGTTGTTGTTCAGCAGTAACATCAGCAACAAAAGAATGAAGAATAGCTTCTACCATACTACCAGACTTGGCAGGGGGATCAGAAGCAGAAGACATGGGACTAGATGCATATGACATGGGACTAGTATGCTGAATAGTATGCTGGATAGTATGCTGGATAGTATGCTGGGGAGACACATTATTGCTCTGGCTACTTGCATATGCCATGGGACTAGACGCCATAGAGCTCACAAAGGCTGAATTTGCAGGAGTGGGAAAAGAGTCACTTGGATATCCTCTCACATGAGGTTCGAATGTTCTGAGCCTATGAAACAAATCATCAAAACTGAGATAATCAAGCCCACCTTTGGCTTTAAGAGAGATTACCACCTGGTTCCAAGAGTAGGGTAGGGCTTTAAGAAACCTTGCATTAACATCACCATCATCAGGCTTGGACCGAAGTTGATTCAACTGGCTCAATATTTTCTGGAACCTATCATACCCTTGATTCAGGCCTTCAGTTTCTGAGATTTTGAACTCTGTGAATTCATCTCTCAGCATGGACCTTCGCATTTTCTTTGACTCCTCATTTCCGCCAAACCTTGCTTTTATGCCATTCCAGATCTCTCTGGCATCATCCAAATGGTAGAAGTCACCCATGTGATCTTCAGGAAGAGATTGAAGCAAAATTGTTTTTGCTTTTACCTCCTTCTGAATAGCGATAATTTCCTCATGAGTTTTAGGGTCAAGAAGAGTAATATTACCGTTCTTGTCTCGTCCAGTAAGCTTTCTGCTGTTTCCATTCAGAATGATCTTCCAAAGATCTTGATCAGTGTTGGTGATCCACCATTCCATCTTCATTGCCCAGTTGTCATATTCACCTTTCTTCAGAAGAGGGAATTTTCCATTCGTGTTGGAAACCGTAGCCAGGATCTGCTGAGGTTGCACAATTTTAGGAGTGCCTTCTTCTCCTGTTTGAGTAGAAGTTGAGGCAGACATGATAAACAGATTGTTAAAAATAAGAGAACTTGATTCTTGTTGTATAGAGACCCTCCCAGGCTCTGATACCACTTGATGGGTTTAACAGATATAGATCTTGCAGCCTGTCAGGACCGGTGAATGACTTCTGTAATCACAAGTCAAATCACAAAGAGACTCTATACACAATATGAATGTAGAATATAAATATAAACAAGAGAAACAGAATAACTATGAAGACTTGATCCTTTCTAAGGATTTCTAATATTAATAAAGACTAGAACTACGTTTTGTGAATGAATATCTAACCCTTCTGCCTAAGGTTCCTTTTATACTACAAGGAAACCCTAATACAGCTTACAAGAAAACGTGTAAAACTGATATGCATATCTTCTCCTAATATAACTCATGCATATCCTAACAGAATATTAAGTAAATAACAATGTTTGACTTTGACTAGGACCAGGAGCAGGACGTGCTCCTACTACGACTAGGACCAGGAGGAACTACATACCTCCTAGTCTACCTATTACATATAACTATTACAATGGTCCTAACAGAAACGATACCCGATCAATTCATATGGTATACAACGATACCATATCGAATCATATCTTGTACAACGATACCCGATCGACTCATATCATGTGAAACGATACCCTCTCGACTCATATCATGTGAAACGATACCTGATCGACTCATATCTTGTATAACGATACCCGATCAACTCATATAATGTGAAACGATACCCGATCGACTCATTTCATGTGAAACGATACCCGATCGACTCATATCTTGTACAACGATATCCTATCGACTCATATCTTGTAAAACGATACCCTATCGACTCATACCATGTGAAACGACACCCTTTCCATTTATATGGTATACAAGGATACCATATCGACTCATATCTTGTACAACAATACCCTATCGACTCATATCATATGAAACGATACCATATCGACTCATATAATATGAAATGCTACCCGATCGACTCATATCTCGTGTACAAAAACTAATTTCTTGTTTTTAAACGACTTAAACTAAAACATAAAAGAAAAATAATTAGAAATTATTAAATTAAAAGGAAAAATCTGAAATTAACACGACAAGTCCTAAATAATGTGAAGTTTCTAGGAAAAATAAATAAAAGATCCTTGCTTATCTCAATAAGCTAGAAACTACTTATTAAGCCACGGATTATTTAAACAAAGAGGAAACAAAAACTATTAAATATATAATGGAATGACTCCTAAACAAATAAAGAGTACTAGAACACTAGTAAAACCCCCGAACCCCTATCTGATAGGTCACGGGTTCGAGCCAGGCTTGATACTTTTTAGAATATTTTTTTAATTTTATCTATTCTTGGACAATTACTACTACTCCCACAAGTAGTTGGCTTGTGGGAGGATAATATGCTATAATGTGCAATGAATAAGCTAACAAAAACCAGATTAAAGCACATATATAGGCTACAAAATTATAAATCCTAAAACTGAAAGTTGCAAGGAAAACAACACTAACAGTGGTAATAAGGTAACCACTTCTGGTCCATTCTTCACGGATAGTATTTATCCAGGAATTAATATGATGTTTGCTTATTCTAGTTCAAACATTGTGCATAATTATTAATCATACTAAAAATGAAAAAAAAAATGTGAAACAAATTAAGCAAAATAAAAAACACAAGATGAAAACTTAGGAAACATAATTCAATTCAATAAAATTAAGGATTAAAGTTTATAGTTAAAAACATTCATTCAGCTTTTCTGATTAATCCTACTTGGAAGATTTTTCAGGATCAAAAGACAAATGTAGTTCATCGTAATCATAAGACTCTCTGAACTCAGCTTCTTCTTCTTCATTTTCCTGGTCATAGTCGTAAACATAATCATCAATTATTTGATCTTCTTCCTCCAATTGCCTCCTATAAGCTTCATCTCTCTGGCGTGTTCCTCTTGTCTCCTTCTAAAGGAAGCAGCTTCCTCCCTCTCGCGTTGTTCTTTCTCTTCTTGTATCCTTCTTTTTAAAGCTACTTCCTCCCTATGGCGCTTTTGTTTGAGTCGGGCTTTTTCTTCAACTTCAATCTTCCATTGTCGCTGTTTGAGAGCTTCCTCAACGTAGTAACTGTATTCGTCATAAGGATCATAATAAGGAGCATCAATAGGGAAGTTTCCATCTTCATCTGCTTTAACTTTTGTTCTCTCCACACAAGGTTTCCTGTAACATGATAGTGTACCTGCAGTTAGTACTAATTCATAACAAAAATACAAATTTAAGAAAAAAATGCAGTTACAAACTTGTTTCCAATGGCAGAACTAGTATCTTCAAATCCAGCAGCAGTAGAAGTTCTTTTGGATGATGAAGCCATATTTTAGATTATCAAAATTGTATGTGTATGTAATTAGTTTTTTGTTATCTGTTTTTTTATTAGTTCCATTAGATAATCCTTGTTTATATAACTTAAGGGTAGAATATGAAGAGGCAACCTACATTGCCTACAGCCAATGCACATTCATGCATGCAATTAATTTTTTGAAGTTCCTAGAATGTGAAATCATCATTGGTACGTGTGTAAACTGTGTGTTGATAGTGTTTACATCAAATGTCACCCATGTTAATTGCACCTTAATGAAACTTGCTTATCCAAAGCCTAAAGGGTGTTTGGGACAGTCTCATAAGCTTAGTAAAAAACCTTAATAGGACTTAAGGGTTTGCATCAGCAACTTTAGTTTAGGTTAGAATTGGTTGTAAGAATTGATTTCTGATTTTTAGGTAGTTTATATTATATACTTTCTCCGTTTTAGGTTTACTAGGTGGTTTAAAAACTTTTTGACAACTTAACTATAAGCCCAAAATTAGCAAAACAACTTTGTTTTAGCCTATTTTCAACCATTTCGTTTTACTTGTTCTTGGTGATATGTGATTGTTTATGTGGTTTAAATTGTTTTTAATGATTATACAAACAACCCAATAAGCCAACTGCTTATTGGGGTTTATTGTATTTTAAAAAAACAAAAAACAAGGTATGGGACTCGAACCCACGACCTTCCATTTTCAAACCAACACAGTTAGCTCTTGTCCCTAAATAATAAACGTTAATATTAACTAGACGAATACCCGCGCATAGCGGTGAAATGTCTAGCGGCAAATAATTAACATAATAACTCATTTTGTAGTAAATGTTTCTTGAAACCGAAAGTGAATTTTTTTTAAAATAAAAATGGAAACGTTCATAACATTCCATGAGTTCTTAACATGTAGATCGATTCATGAATCTAGCTTTAAGATAATTTTAAAACTGGTCCTCTTTTAATTTTCAGAATGAGTCGTATGGTGAAAGTTTTGAGATTTACATTGAAGTTTTGAGATTTACATTGAAGTTTTTAGAATGAGTCGTAGTGTATGCTTTTGAGAAATTCCGCCCCTATCTTGTGCTTTCCACCACCATCGTTTACACCGACCATTATGCCTTGAAATACTTGTTGACCAAGCAAGATGCTAAACCGAGACTCCTTCGTTGGGTTTTTCTCCTACAAGAATTAAAAATCGAAATTCGTGATAAAAAGGGAGCGGAAAACCTAGCCGCGGATCATCTTAGTAGACTCGAGGATCCTTATCAAGGGGAACTTCCAAATCAAGAGATTAATGAATCTTTTCCCTTTGAGACCTTAATGTCTATTAATTCCAATCTTGATGATACCCCATGGTTTGCGGACATTGCAAACTATTTGGCGGGTGGTGTTCTTATCGAAGGGTTATCGTCCCAACAAAAGAAAAAATTCTTTAAGGATGTTAAGCACTATTATTGGGACGACCCTTATCTTTTCAAGCAATGGGTGGATCTTATCATTCGTAGGTGTGTTGATGGGCTGGCGGCTTTACAAATCCTTGAAGCTTGCCACAAAGGACCCACCGGTGGTCACTTTGGTCCTAACTACACCGCTAAGAAAGTTTTCGACTCCGGATTCTATTGGCCCACCATTTATCATGACGCTCATGACATGGTTAAGCATTGTGATGCTTGCCAAAGACAAGGCAATATCACACATAAAGATGAGATGCCTCAAAATTTCATACAAGAATGTGAAATCTTTGACGTATGGGGCATCGACTTTATGGGGCCATTTCCATCATCTAAAGGGAACAAGTACATCCTCATAGCCGTTGACTTCGTATCAAAATGGGTTGAAGCAAAGGCTTTACCTACTAATGATGCGAGGGTGGTTGTGAACTTCTTGAATCAATTGTTTGCTTGATTCGGTGATCCTCGTGATATTATTAGTGATCGCGGGACTCATTTTTGCAATGATCAATTCGCACGAGTCATGGCTAAGTATGGTGTCAATCACCGACTTTCCACCGCGTATCATCCACAAACTAATGGTCAAGCCGAGGTTTCCAATCGTGGACTTAAGCGAATCTTAGAGCGTACCGTGGGAGAGCATCGTGCCTCATGGGCCGATAAATTAGATGATGCTTTGTGGGCTTTCCGTACCGCTTATTAGACACCTACAGGTTGTACTCCTTATCGCCTTGTGTACGGAAAGGCATGCCACCTCCCCATTGAGTTGGAGCATAAGGCTTATTGGGCCTTGAAATGGGCTAATTTTGACATTAACAAAGCCGGTGATCTTAGGAAAATCCAACTCAATGAACTTAATGAACTTAGGAATGAGGCTTATGATAATTCATTGATCTACAAGGAGAAGACTAAGCTCATTCATGATTCCAAGATTAAGAACCGAGAGTTCCACGTTGGTGATCAAGTTTTACTCTTTAACTCTCGGTTGAAAATCTTTTCGGGTAAACTTAAGAGCCGTTGTTTTGGTCCATTCACCGTGGCCCAAATCTTCCCTTATGGCACCATTGAGTTATCTCAACCCAATGTGCCCAACTTTAAGGTGAATGGCCAATGGGTTAAGTTTTACTTTAGGAGAAGACATCTCTCATGAGATGATTCCATCCCTCTCCACATTTCCCTTGAATTAATTCGGGAAATCGAGTCGAGCTAGAGACTCGTGATAAATAAATCAAGCATCGTATAACTAGGTTAGATTTTTACCTTTTCAACCCTTTCCACGCTTTTTCGCCTTCACCCATTTCCACCAATAAGTGTAGGGGGAGCCAAGTAGGTTGTTTGTGTTGTGATGTTATGCAGGGGCATGTGCTTTAATGATCCACTTTTGGTGCTTTTGACGTGACTCGTGATCCCGTGTTCCCGTGTACTCGGTTTCTTCGATTTGTTTTTGCTATTGTGATTCAATTTTGTATATAAATAAAACGAAAAATTGATCACTTTAGTTGTCTCTTCCTTAGCAATATTTAAACAACGTACTCAATGTCCTAAGTGTAGGGGAGTTTATTCTCTCACATGCTTAAACATTGAGTGCAACGTTTATATTAAGTGTATGGGGGACTTCTATCGAATTTTTGTGGGCTTTTCCATGAATTTGACCTCATTTAACTGGAAAATTTAATTTTTCAACGTTTTTCAAATTTTTGGTCTATTTTGGCCTAGTAGTATTTTCCATTTATTTTCTTTTATTTTCTTTCCTTTTGTCATCACATCGTATGTATATATTCCATTTCAAGAATAAAGTCAAAAATAAATAAATAAATAAAATGGTTTTAACAAGTTTAGATATCTTTGATATATTAGGCCCGTCGTGAATATTTTAACTCAACCCAAGTTTACTTATCCAAGTTTACTCTAGCTAGTATCCTTAACCATATGGACCTTAATGGTTTATTAGGCTAAGAATCCACGAGTCTCATTAATGAGATTTTAAATTGTGGAGAACGAGAGATAATAGAGTTGATAATAAGTTTAAGGGTTAATTCTTGCTTATATGAGTTTTTGTGGCTCTTTCTTCCCGCTTGTATATTTAATTGATTAATAAATGAGAATTTTTGCGGTGTAGATTCGATATCTTAGCTCTTAGCCAAATCTTTTATCTCCTTGTAACTAAAGCATGAACACATTGAGGATGCCAGCGTTGTGGAGTTCCGACTAAGGTGGCTCATAACCACTAAGTAGGAGGTATTTAGACCATGGGACCGCGGAATTTGGCCTAATATATATATCATAAATAAAGAAAGAATAAGACTAAAACATGACCTCAAGGAGCCTTAGGGTGTGGGGCATGTAGCACGAACCTTGTCATTAGAGCCTTAGGTTGTATGGCATGGTAAGTGTTGAATAAAAATTGATCAATAATCAATTCCCTTGTTTATGGTTCAAGGAGCCTTAGGGTGTGGACCATAGATGAGGAGCATTTTTACATCTTAAAGAGCCTAAAGGGTATATGATGTGAACTTGCTAAACTCCACATAAATTCTACATGACTTTGGAGGAATTAATAAGTAGTACTATTGGCCAAATTTCAGATCCAGGAATTTATTCCCCAAATCGTGTTAAATTATCCTTGATGTGGGCTTACTTTAGTGACAACATTTTTTAGGACGAGGTTAGGTACTGAGTGTCGGGTTTGCACGTTGCCTTCATTTTTGGACTAAAGATTATTAAATAAGTCAAATGAGCCTACGGGTGAATGACAATCTTTAAAATCTAGAGATACAACTTAGGAATTGGAGAAGGAGTATTACACAATTTTCTTATATAAGTGGTTTTAACATGAGAACTTATGGTAAACAATGATCTTGTTTTTAAGCTTGGTATGGGGAACATGAAACTTGAGGGTGATTAATATTCATGACACCAAAGCCCTAATCTAATTCTTAGATTTCTTTACGAGTTTCTTCCATCAAACAATTTCAAAGTTAATAAATTAAAGGAACTTCTTATATCTTTTATAAGTATTTATCTTTTCATCGTTCTTTAGTTTCTTTTCATTATAGTAGTAATAGTATATCGTAATAAAGGTCAAGATGGGTTAATTATTAGGAAAATGTAACTTTATGCTTTAAAAATATGCATTGCATGGGGTCATTGCAATGGTCAAGTGTAGGGGATTTAATAAGTGTGTAAACACTTATCCTTTTACCACCAAAATCAATGAAAAACAAGACCTAATCATGTGTTTAATATCGTAAAAGTCGGAATTACACGTGGTTTTGTGTTTTTGTGTGAAATAGGTACAAAAGATCAAAAAGAAAGAAAAAACGGGATTTCACGATCAATTGTTGAAGAAAATTCAAAGTCAAAGAACCAAAAGTGCAAAAATTCCAAAGAAACCAAGATCACGAAAACCGACGAAAACGACACGAGATTTGAAGATTTGTCAAGGAAGCCAAAATCGAGTACGTTTTTAGTGGATTTAATCTTAATGAAGTTATTTGGGCCTTGTGGGTCCCACATTGGATAAATGGGCCCAAAATTCCAATTATAAAAACAAGTTATCTACTTTAACCCATTAGCCCAAAACCTAAAAGCCAAATTTAAGAAAAAGGGACGGATTGAGTTACATTTGGGCTACAAGCCCAAACCAATTTGACAAAATATGGGACGTTTAGGAGTGTTCATGGGCTTTTGTAACCCATTAGGGTTATAGTCGGTTAATAAACGAATGAAAAGTTATATACTTTTCATATCTTGGTCAAACCATTTAACACACACTCAACCACACCCACACATTCATTTTCGATACATCAAGATATCTTACCTTTCTCTCTCACTTCACCAAACATAACCAGTTAACTATTTTCCCAAACCCTAGATAACAAAAAAACAAATTGGGGCTTTTTGATATAAGGCGCGTGTACATACACGCGTTGGGAATTAATTTACAACTTTTTCGGACCTTGAAGATAGATGATTCAGTGTGAAGTGGCTATGTTCCTTGCATCTGATTGGATGAGACACCTCAACCACCTTCACTCCTCCAATAAGAAGATGACAACTCAGCTTTCAAGAAGCACAACTAGCACACCTTGCCAAGTTGGCAATCCGTGTGCTAGAGTGCTATTTACAACCGCAAGATCAAAAGAAAGAAAGAGAGTGACGAGATCGATGGTCAAGAATGAAGATGCTTCTTCAACAACCTCACCAGCAAGGCTAGGGGTGGCCTATAAAAAACCCTAATATTTCTGTAATTTTCATTCTATTTTTTTACTTAAAGTTATTATGCAAAAATAGATTTAGGTTTAATTATATTTCTTTTCATAGTTTTGTAATCAATTTTCAGTTATAAATAAAAAGTTTATTTCAGTTGAATATTATCTTGATTTATTTTCTGTTAAAGTTTTACTGCAATTTGTCCTTCATCTATTTTTTTATGATAATATTAATGTTATTTAGTTAAGTTAAATAATAGCTTATATTAAATAATATAAGTAATATTTGGGAAAAATTTATCCCCACTGGGTAAATTAAATATTACTCAATTTGTCTGGTTCGGTTGGTGGTTCGTGGTTCGGTCAAGGGTGTAGATGGTTCGAGTTTTGGGTGGTCTTGATTCGGTCTAAAGAGTGCTCAGCGCATCTCTTCTGCATCAAAGGCTCTTAAAAAGTTTAAAAGCTCTTTTTTATTTTATAAGTTTTAGATATAAATTGATGAAATGATTATTTGAATGTTTTAGATTGTTTAGTTTGTTTGATTTGAATCTGATAGATTTGTCTGATTTTCTACTTGTTCAATCTGATATGTTTGTTATGAGTTTTTATGTTTATGATTTTAACTGCTGATAGTTTGTTAAGTCTGATATTGATGTGTGTTGATTAGTGCTAAGTTGCTGATATATTTTGGTTATTTACTAATAATTGATAATCCTATATCTGTATTTCATTAAAATAATGTCATAGAATTATAGCATGTGTTTTGGTTACTGATCTATTAGTTTGAGTTTTTACACGTTATGTTTGGGTGGCTGAGAAACAAATACTGAGCTCCAAAACTTTAACAAAATTTCAATTGAAAAAATTAATTCACAAAAATCATCCACTACTGGACTCAAACCTGTGACCTCCTGGTTACAGGCCAAAGGTGTTAACCATCTCATCTAGCACCTTATTTATGTTTAGATACAACTTCTTTAATTAATATAGTGTTTTAAAATCTTGCTGTCAGATTTTAATTTTCATTTTATTACATAGTTTTCATTAATTAAAATTTATATCATATTGTTTTAAAATTAACTTTTTTAAGTAAAAAAAAGTATAAAAATAGTTTTTTTTACATTTTTAGAATAAAGTTATCATTTTCAATTTTAGGATAATTTTACATTTACGTTTTGGCATTTAGTATTTTGCATTTTTACTTGTCATTTTTATTTAGCATTTTTATAATTCTAGTTTACTTGCGCATTTTCTATTTCGTTCTTTGTGCTTTAATTACGGTAATTGCACTTTGTTTTAGATTAGTAAGTATTTACATATTAATAGTATTATTTTCATCTTTTTACATGCATTCAAGTAACATAAAAACCAAAAATATATCTTAACCAAAAACGATAAATCTCGTGATTAATTGAAAATCAATTCGAGACGATTTGAAGAACGATAAATAGAGATAAAAAGAATGGAAAAATTCCTATATTAAATTGGCGCCGCTGCCGCTTCGCTCGTTACGATTGACGATTTTGCGTGAGACGATTTGGATTTTGGGATCCGTTCAATTTTGAACGTTATTTTTCTTGTTAAAAAATCAAAAAAATCAAAAAAATCAAAAACTTTAAAATATAATAAAATTAAAAATCATTAAAAGCAAACTCTTTCCTAAGATTTGCACCCAAAAAGTTAAAAAAATCCAAAAGTAATACTTTTCCTAAAGTATTACACCAAAAATATTAAGTATTATTGTTATTTTTCTTATTTCGATTTCTTTCGTTTTTTATTGTGAATATATATTTTTCTAAAAAAATACAAAAAGATTTTTCTTTACTATAAGATATTACGTATACGAACTTTAATACACAATATTCCAAAAGAATTGCCGAGGCATTACACCGTATTTGGAGGCGTTCCGGTTCCTTATACGTGTATCGATCAAAGAAAAATAAGGCAAAAATAGATAAATACTTTCGTTAAGCAATAATTCGAAAAATACGAACTTTAAGTGAATAGAAAGGCGGCGTGCCATAAAAGGCCGTCTAAGGGAAGCTAGGTACTTAAGTGCTTCGCGCCACCTCATTCGCCTCGTTCATTTGTGAGTATTTTGAGAAGGAAGGCTAATCGAGGGTTTTGCCGCCCAAGTAGTATTACATATATATTTTTTGTAGCTTTTTAATATTGAACCTCGAGAGGGATAATCCCTTTCCTCTCAAAGTCGACCGAGGTTTCCTACCTCATTCCTCGAGGTTAGTTGTATGCGCACTCGTGCGCGTGCACACATACCGAGTGGTGTACCAAATACTTCTAATTCTTCCAAAAAGAAGAAGAACAACAAAAAGACCGTCAATCAAGCGGATCCCGAGAATCGATCTTTGAACAACATGATGGCAACGGATAATCGACCAATGATTGAGATTTTACAATCTCACGTTGAGGGAAATGATGACGCGATTGTGGTGCCGGATATTGGAGCGAATAACTTTGAAGTAAAAACGGGTTTTATTCAAATGGTTTCCGCTACACCATTTTTAGGCCGTACTAATGATGACCCACACGATCATATAAAACGTTCCATACAATTGGCAAACACCGTCAAATACAATGGGGTGCCACAAGAGGCCATTCGTTTACTCCTCTTTCCTTTTTCCCTCGAGGGACAAGCCCGGATTTGGCTTGATAAGGAACCACCCCAAAGTATCACCACATGGGCGGATTTAGAGACCAAGTTCCTTAACTACTTTTTCCCACCATCACGGACCACCTCTTTAAGGAATGACATCATTACCTTTAAACAAAAATATGGGGAAACGTTTAGTGAGTCTTGGGACCGTTTTAAGGAGCTTTTACGAAAATGTCCACAACATGGTTTTACAAAAGTGCATCAAATCAATACGTTTTACAATGGTTTAACTCTTAATGACCAAGACTCACTTAATAGTGCCGCGGGAGGTAATATTCTTGTGAAATCTATGAACGAGGCTTGGGCAATAACTGAAAACAACGTTCAAACCAAGAGTGTAAGGGCTACTATGGCTAGTGCTAGTACTAGTGAGACCGACAAGAAAATTGACGCGCTTACTTCAATCATGACCGACCTTGCTTTACATGTTAAGAACAATGTGCAAGTAAATGCCTTAAAAGAGACTTGTGAAACGTGTGAAACTTGTGGTGGACCACATTCGTACTATAATTGTGATAAGGTTTACAATCAACAACAAGAAGTTTATGCTTATAACAACAATGAAAATGAACGGGTTCATTTCAAACCAAATGTTGATATTAACCATTTGTCTTATCAGTCTAATAACTATTTGGCTCCCCCGGGTTTTGTAGCTCCACAAAGACCACCCCCACCAGCCCAAAATAGGAACCAAGGTTCTCAACGGGGTAATTTTCAAGGGAATTCAAATACAATGGGTTTTAATCAAAATCAAGGGAATTTTCAAGGGCAAAACCAAGGGTTTAATAATCAAAATCAAGGATTTAATAAACAAGGTTTTCAAAATCAAGGTTTTAATCAAGGTTTTCAAAATTATAATCCAAACCAAGGTTTTCCTAATCAAGGGATTAACAATCAAGGGTATAATCAAATGAACATGCATAATCCTCAAATGGACTTGGTTCTACAAAAATTAACCGAACATGAGCGAACCATAAAAGAGATGCAAGAATCGACCGATAGGAAATTTATGCAAATGATTCAAACCCTTCGTCCCCAAGGTGCCCTCCCTTCTAACACCGTAACCAATCCTAGGGCTAACGTTAATGCCATCACTACTAGGAGCGGTAAGACCACCGAAGAACCTTCTTATTCCCCACCTAACCAAGGATCCATGGTTCCTTCTACTTCTACTCACCCTCCTTCACCTTATACTTGTGAGATACCACCCTTAATGCCTTCGTCTACACCTTATGTTCCACCTTTACCTCAATCCTATACCATACATTCGGTTCCCAAACCGGTTCCTTCACCTTCCATTTCTACCCCTCCTCCACCAAATTATGTGAGTGAGAAATCCACTCCAAAGCCTTCATCTCAACCCAATATACCTTATCCCTTAAGGTTGAGGAAAGAGAAATTGAAGAATAAGGATGATATTCAAGTTTCAAACTTCCTAAAAATGTTCAAACAATTGAAATTTTAATATTACCTTTGTCGAGGCTCTCGCTCACATGCCTAAGTATGCTAAAATGTTTAAAGACCTTTTAAGTGATAAGGAAAAAGTTGCTCGATATTGCAAATACCCAATTGAATAAGAATTGTTCCGCGGTTCTTTTGAGAAAATTACCGGTAAAGTTAAGAGATCCTGGTCGATTCCTTATTCCTTGCAATTTTCCGGGTGTTGAGAATTGTATGGCCTTGGCGGATCTTTGAGCGAGTATCAATCTTATGCCATTGTCCGTGTGGAAACAATTATCTTTACCCGAGCTAGTCCCCACTCGTATGACCTTAGAATTAGCTAACCGTACGGTTGCTTATCCGGTGGGGATAGCCGAGGATGTTTTCGTAGGAGTCGACAAATTCACTTTTCCCGTCGATTTCGTTATAGTCGAATATGAGACGGATCCCCGTGTTCCCTTAATTGTGGGACGACCCTTCTTGAGGACCAGGCGTACATTGATTGATGTATCCGCGGGTCAGCTTATTATGAGGGTAGGGGATTATAAAATCGTCTTTAAAATGGGTAAACTTTCCAAACTTCCCGATGAGCCCGAATCCGTGAATTTAATCGATGTGCTCGACAAAGCATGTGAAGAACATTTTCACGAGGCTTGTAAGAGCAGGATTTATCATTTACCTCATGTTGAGACCGTAGCTTCTATTGCTCCATCATTGACTCCATTTGGAGAAAGTGACTTTCTTTTACAAGAATTTGAAGCAAGTTTAGGGGACGTGGACTTAAAATATGACGATTCTCCCACCGATTGGGAAGAAGACATTCATACCATTGAGAGACTTCTCAATGAGGACCATATTTCTCCACATACTCCTAAGGAAGTTACAAACGATGATCTGAATTTGACTAAGCCTTCCACCGACAATCCACCGGATTTAGAGCTTAAGGATTTATCGTCTCATTTAGAATACGTTTTCTTAGACGACGATGATAAGTTACATGTCATTATTGCTAAGGACTTAAAAGAA
The DNA here is from genome assembly GCA_025667525.1 of Glebionis coronaria. Classification (NCBI taxonomy): domain Eukaryota; kingdom Viridiplantae; phylum Streptophyta; class Magnoliopsida; order Asterales; family Asteraceae; genus Glebionis; species Glebionis coronaria. The sequence goes on from CM046879.1 coordinate 230,607,041, forward strand.
GATGAAAAATCTCGACTTATCAATGTGCTTAAGAATCATAACAAAGCAATTGCTTGGAAAATCTTCGACATCCGTGGAATTGATCCCAACTTTTGCACTCAGAAAATTCTCATGGAAGATGACTTTAAACCCGCAATCCAAAATCAAAGAAGGGTAAATCCAAAAATTCATGAAGTCATTAAGATAGGAGTTATCAAACTTCTAGATGTCGGCATGATTTACCCTATTTCGGATTCTCCATGGGTTAGTCTCGTCCATTGTGTGCCTACGAAAGGCAGAATAACCGTTGTTCCCAATGAAAACAACGAGTTGATTCCTACTCGACTCGTAACGGGTTGGCGAGTTTGCATAGACTATCGTAAGCTCAATGATGCCACTCGTAAGGATCATTTTCCTCTTCCTTTCATGGATCAAATGCTCGAGCGTTTAGCGGGTAATGACTACTATTGCTTCTTAGATGGTTTTTCCGGATATTTTCAAATCCCTATCGATCCAAAAGACCAAGAGAAAACCACATTCACTTGTCCTTATGGAACATTTGCTTACAAAAGAATGCCTTTCGGCTTATGCAATGCTCCTGGGACTTTCCAAAGGTGTATGATGGCAATACTCCATGACATGGTTGAATAAACTATGGAAGTCTTTATGGACGATTTCTCGGTCTATGGTGATTCTTTCTCTTCTTGCCTTGCCAATTTAGAACGTATGCTTAAACACTGTGAAGACACTCGTCTCGTTCTTAATTGGTAAAAATGCCATTTCATGGTAAAAGAAGGCATCGTCCTCGGTCACAAAAATTCAAAAGCCGGTATCGAAGTCGACCGTGCTAAAGTTGACGTCATTGCTAAATTGCCTCCACCTACCACCGTCAAAGGAGTTAGGAGTTTTTTAGGTCATGCGGGATTTTATCGACGTTTCATTCAAGATTTTTCTAAGATAGCTCGACCAATGAATCATCTCTTATAGAAAGATGCTCCTTTCATCCTTTCTCAAGATTTTCTCGACTCTTTCGAACTTCTTAAAGGTAAATTAACTAAGGCACCGGTCTTAGTCTCTCCAAATTGGGAGTTACCTTTCGAGCTCATGTGCGATGCTAGTGATTTTACGGTAGGAGCGGTTTTAGATCAATGAGTTAACAAACACTTCCAACCAATCCATTATGCTAGTAAGACAATGACGGGGGCTCAATTGCATTATACCACTACCGAAAAAGAGCTTTTAGCTGTAGTGTATGCTTATGAGAAATTATGCCCCTATCTTGTGCTTTCCACCACCATCGTTTACACCGACCATTCCGCCTTGAAATACTTGTTGACTAAGCAAGATGCTAAACCGAGACTCCTTCGTTGGGTTTTTCTCCTACAAGAATTTAAAATCAAAATTCGTGATAAAAAGGGAGCGGAAAACCTAGTCGTGGATCATCTTAGTAGACTCGAGGATCCTTATCAAGGGTAACTTCCAAATCAAGAGATTAATGAATCTTTTCCCTTTGAGACCTTGATGTCTATTAATTCCAATATAGATATACCCCATGGTTTGCGGACATTGCAAACTATTTGGCGGGTGGTGTTCTTATCGAAGGGTCATCGTCCCAACAAAAGAAAAAATTCTTTAAGGATGTCAAGCACTATTATTGGGACGACCCTTATCTTTTCAAGCAATGTGTGGATCTTATCATTCGTAGGTGTGTTGATGGGCTGGCGGCTTTACAAATCCTTGAAGCTTGCCACAAAGGACCCACCGGTGGTCACTTTGGTCCTAACTACACCGCTAATAAAGTTTTCGACTCCGGATTCTATTGGCCCACTATTTATCATGACGCTCATGACATGGTTAAGCAGTGTGATGCTTGCCAAAGACAAGGCAAGATCACACATAAAGATGAGATGCCTCAAAATTTCATACAACAATGTGAAATCTTTAACGTATGGGGCATCGCCTTTATGGGGCCATTTCCATCATCTAAAGGGAACAAGTACATCCTCGTAGCCGTTGACTACGTATCAAAATGGGTTGATGCAAAGGCTTTACCTACTAATGATGCGAGAGTGGTTGTGAACTTCTTGAAACAATTGTTTGCTTGATTCGGTGTGACTCGTGCTATTATTAGTGATCGCGGGACTCATTTTTGCAATGATCAATTCGCACGAGTCATGGCTAAGTATGGTGTCAATCACCGACTTTCCACCACGTATCATCCACAAACTAATGGTCAAGCTGAGGTTTCCAACCGTGGACTTAAGCGAATCCTAGAGCGTACCGTGGGAGAGCATCGTGCCTCATGGGCCGATAAATTAGATGATGCTTTGTGGGATTTCCGTACCGCTTATAATACACCTATAGGTTGTACTCCTTATCGCCTTGTGTACGGAAAGGCATGCCACCTCCCCATTGAGTTGGAGCATAAGGCTTATTGTGCCTTGAAATGGGCTAATTTTGACATTAACAAAGCCTGTGATCTTAGGAAAATCTAACTCAATGAACTTAATGAACTTAGGAATGAGGCTTATGAGAATTCATTGATCTACAAGGAGAAGACTAAGCTCATTCATGATTCTAAGATTAAGAACCGAGAGTTCTACGTTGGTGATCAAGTTGTACTCTTTAACTCTCGGTTGAAAATCTTTTCGGGTAAACTTTAGAGCCGTTGGTCCGGTCCATTCACCGTGGCCCAAATCTTCCCTTAAGGCACCATTGAGTTATCTCAACCCAATGGGCCCTACTTTAAGGTGAATGGCCAACGGGTTAAGTTGTACTTTGAAGAAGACATCTCTCATGAGATGATTCCATCCCTCTCCACGTTTCCCTTGAATTAATTCGGGTAATCGAGTCGAGCTAGATACTCGTGATAAATAAATCAAGCATCGTATAACTAGGTTAGATTTTTACCTTTTTCACCCTTTCCACCCTTTTTCGCCTTCACCCATTTCCACCAATAAGTGTAGGGGGAGCAAAGTAGGTTGTTTGTGTTGTGATGTTGTGCAGGGGCATGTGCTTTAATGATCTACTTTTGGTGCTTTTGACGCGACTCGTGATCCCGTGTTCCCGTGTACCCGGTTTCTTCGATTCGTTTTTTTTATTTTGATTCAATTTTGTATATAAATAAAACAAAAAACTGATCACTTTAGTTGTCTCTTCCTTAGCAAGATTTAAACAACGTGCTCAATGTCCTAAGTGTAGGGGAGTTTATTCTCCCACATGCTTTAACATTAAGGGCAATGTTTATATTAAGTGTAGGGGGGACTTCAATCGAATTTTAGTGGGCTTTTCCATGAATTTGACCTCATTTAACCGGAAAATTTAATTTTTCAACGTTTTTCAAATTTTTGATCTATTTTGGCCTAGTAGTATTTTCCATTTATTTTCTTTTATTTATTTCCTTTTGTCATCACATTGTATGTATATATTCCATTTCAAGAATAAAGTCAAAAATAAATAAATAAATAAATAAATAAAAAGGTTTTAACAAGTTTAGATATCTTTGATATATTAGGCATGTCATGAATATTTTAACTCAACCCGAGTTTACTTATCCAAGTTTACTCTAGCTAGTATCCTTAACCATATGGACCTTAATTGGTTTATTAGGCTAAGCATCCACGAGTCTCATTAATTGAGATTTTAAATTGTGGAGAATAAGAGATGATTGAGTTAATAATAAGTTTAAGGGTTAATTCTTGCTTATATGAGTTTTGTGGCTCTTTCTTCCCGCTTGTATATTTAATTGCTTAATAAATTAGGATTTTTGCGATGTAGATTCGATATCTTAGCTCTTAGCCAAATCTTTTATCTCCTTGTAATTAAAGCATGAACACGTTGAGGATGCCAGCGTTGTGGACTTCCGACTAAGGTGTCTCATAACCACTAAGTAGGAGGTATTCAGACCATGGGACCGCGGAATTTGGCTTAATATATATATCATAAATAAAGAAAGAATAAGATTAAAACACGACCTCAAGGAGCCTTAGGGTGTGGGGCATGTAGCACGAACCTTGTCATTAGAGCCTTAGGTTGTATGGCATGGTAAGTGTTGAATAAAAATTGATCAATAATCAATTCCCTTGTTTATGGTTCAAGGAGCCTTAGGGTGTGGACCATAGATGAGGAGCATTTTTACATCTTAAAGAGCCTAAAGGGTATATGATGTGAACTTGCTAAACTCCACATAAAGTCTACATGACTTTGGAGGAATTAATTAGTACTATTGGCCAAATTTCGGATCTGGAAATTTATTCCCCAAATCGTGTTAAATTATCCTTGATGTGGGCTTACTTTAGTGACAACGTTTTTGAGGACGAGGTTAGGTTCGGAGTGTCGGGTTTGCATCGTTTTGCCTTCATTTTTGGACTAAAGATTATTAAATAAGTCAAATGAGCCTACGGGTGAATGACAATCTTTAAAATCTAGAGATACAACTTAGGAATTGGAGAAGGAGTATTACACAATTTTCTTATATAAGTGGTTTTAACTTGAGAACTTATGGTAAACTATGATCTTGTTTTTAAGCTTGGTATGGGGAACGTGAAACTTGAGGGTGATTAATATTCATGACACCAAAGCCCTAATCTAAGTCTTAGATTTCTTTACGAGTTTTTTCCATCAAACAATTTCAAAGTTTATAAATTAAAGGAAATTGTTATATCTTTTATAAATATTTATCTTTTCATCGTTCTTTAGTTTCTTTTCATTATAGTAGTAATAGTATATCATAATAAAGGCCAAGATGGGTTAATTATGAGGAAAATGTAACTTTATGCTTTAAAAATATGAATTGCATGGGGTCATTGCAATGCTCAAGTGTAGGGGATTTAATAAGTGTGTAAACACTTATCCTTTTACCACTAAAATCAATGAAAAACAAGACCTAATCATGTGTTTAATATCGTAAAAGTCAGAATTACGCGTGGTTTTGTGTTTTTGTGTGAAATAGGTACAAAAGATCAAAGGGAAAGAAAACACGGGATTTCACAATCAATTGTTGAAGAAAAGTCAAAGTCAAACAACCAAAAGTGCAAAAATTCCAAAGAAACCAAGATCACGAAAACCGGCGAAAACGACACGAGATTTGAAGATTTATCAAGGAAGCCAAAATCGAGTTCGTTTTTAGTAGATTTAATCTTAATGAAGTTATTTGCCCCTTGTGGGTCCCACATTGGATAAATGGACCCAAAAGCCCAATTATGGAAACAAGTTATCTACTTTAACCCATTAGCCCAAAACCTAAAAGCCCAATTTAAGCAAAAGGGGCGGATTGAGTTACATTTGGGCTACAAGCCCAAACCAATTTGACAAAATATGGGACGTTTAGGAGTGTTCATGGGCTTTTGGAACCCATTAGGGTTATGGTCGGTTAATAAACGAATGAAAAGTTATATACTTTTCATATCTTGGTCAAACCATTTAACACACACTCAACCACACCCACACACTCATTTTCGATACATCCAAGATATCTCACCTTTCTCTCTCACTTCACCAAACATAACTAGTTAACTATTTCTCCCAAACCCTAGATAACAAAAAAACAAATTGGGGCTTTTTGATATAAGGCGCGTGTACATACACGCGTTGGAAATTAATTCTCAACTTTTTCGGACCTTGGAGATGGATGATTCAGTGTGACGTGGCTATCTTCCTTGCATCTGATTGGATGAGACACCTCAACCACCTTCACTCCTTTAATAAGAAGATGACAACTCAGCTTTCAAGAAGCACAACTAGCACACCTGATTGCCAAGTTGGCAATTCGTGTGCTAGAATGCTATTTACAACCGCAAGATCAAAAGAAAGAAAGAGAGTGACGAGATCGATGGTCAAGAATGAAGATGCTTCTTCAATAATCTCACCAGCAAGGCTAGGGGATAGCCTATAAAAACCCCCTATCAAAAGAAAGAAAGAGGGTGTGAGAAGTTTTCTGGGTCATGCGGGCTTCTACCGTCGATTCATCAAAGATTTTTCTCAAATCGCTCGCCCGATGACCCACCTCTTGGAAAAAGATACTCCTTTTATCTTTTCCAAAGAGTGTCTTGAAGCCTTCAACTCGCTTAAGGATAAGCTAACTAAGACACCCGTCTTGGTTACCCCTAATTGGGAGCTTCCCTTTGAGTTGATGTGCGATGCTAGTGATTTTGCTATTGGAGCGGTTCTGGGACAAAGAGTGAACAAACACTTCCAACCGATCCATTACGCTAGCAAGACAATGACTGGGGCACAATTGCATTACACGACAACCGAAAAAGAGCTTTTAGCTGTTGTCTATGCTTTTGAAAAATTCCGCCCCCATCTTGTCCTTTCCACCATAATCGTTTACACCGATCATTCCGCGTTGAAGTACTTGTTGACAAAGCAAGATTCCAAACCAAGACTTCTTCGCTGGGTTTTACTACTCCAAGAATTTAAAATCGAAATTCGCGATAAGAAAGGAGCTGAAAACCTAGACGCGGATCATCTCAGCAGACTTGAGGATCCTTACCAAGGGGATCATCCGAACAAAGAAATCAATGATTCTTTTCCCTTGGAGACCTTAATGTCTATAAATTCGAACTCTGATAAAACCCCGTGGTTTGCGGACATTGCAAACTAATTGGCGGGTGGAATTCTTGTTGACGGGTTAACATCCCAGCAAAAGAAAAAGTTCTTCAAAGACATCAAGACTTACTTTTGGGATGACCCGTATCTTTTCAAACATTGTGCCGACTTGATTATTCGCCGATGTGTTGATGGACCGGCAGCTTTAGAAATCCTTGATGCTTGCCACAAAGGACCCACTGGTGGTCACTTTGGTCCCAACTACACCTCCAAAAAAGTGTTTGATTCGGGATTTTATTGGCCCACCATATATCGTGACGCTCACAATATGGTTAAACATTGTGATGCTTGCCAAAAACAAGGCAAGATCACTCATAAAGACGATATGCCTCATAATTTCATTCAAGCGTGTGAAATCTTTGATGTTTGGGGTATCGACTTTATGGGGCCATTCCCTTCCTCTAAAGGAAGCAAATACATCCTTGTAGCCGTTGACTACGTTTCAAAGTAGGTTGAAGCCAAATCTTTACCTACTAATGATGCAAGGGTGGTTTGTAACTTTTTGAAATCGTTGTTCGCTCGATTCGGCGTTCCTCGTGCTATTATCAGTGACCGCGGGACTCATTTTTGCAACGATCAATTTGCAAGAGTCATGGCTAAGTATGGTGTCAATCACCGTCTTTCCACCGCCTATCATCCCCAAACCAATGGGCAAGCCGAGATATCCAACCGTGGATTGAAGCGAATTTTGGAGCGTACTGTGGGAGAGCATCGTGTCGCGTGGGCCGATAAGTTAGATGATGCTCTGTGGGCTTTCCGTACTGCTTACAAGACCCCGATCGGTTGTACACCTTATCGTCTTGTGTACGGGAAAGCATGCCACCTTCCCATCGAGCTGGAGCATAAGGCGCACTGGGCCTTGAAGTGGGCTAACTTCGACATCAACAAAGCTGGTGATCATCGCAAGATTCAACTCAACAAGCTCAACGAACTAAGGAATGAAGCTTATGAGAACTCGCTGATCTACAAAGAGAAGACGAAGATCCTTTATGACGCAAAAATCAAGAACCGAGAGTTCCACGTTGGTGATCAAGTCTTACTTTTTAACTCTCGGTTGAAGATCTTCTCTGGCAAGTAGAAGAGCCGCTGGTCTGGTCCATTCACCGTCGCCAAAGTTTTTCCATATGAGACCATTGAGCTTTCTCAGCCAAATGGGCCCAATTTCAAAGTGAATGCCAGCGTCTGAAGCTGTACTTTGGTGAGGACATCTCTCAGGAGATGATTCCATCCCTCACCACGTTTCCCATGAACTAATTTTGGGTCGAGTCAGGCTCGTGACTCGGTTATCAAAAACAAGCGCTCCTCGGGAGGCAACCCGAGTATCTATCCTTTTCTGTTTTTACCTCCTAAGTGTAGGGGGACCTGTATAGGTGTTTGTTTTTGTGTGGTGATGTGATTACAGGGATAAGTGCACTCTTGGAATCTCTGAAGAACCATGCTCCTGTGTTATCCAAAATCCGGTTCTATCTCTCAACTATCGTGATTCAATTTTCTTCATACTCACATTTGAAATTGATCACTTTAGTCGTCTCTTCCTTAACTTGAGTTAACCAACGTCCACAATGTCATAAGTGTAGGGGAAACTTTTCCCACATACTTAAACATTGAGGACAATGTTTATCTTAAGTGTAGGGGGGACTTCTATCGAAGTTTTAAGTGGACTTTTCCATGAAAATGCCTTCATTTAACCGAAAAATCATATTTTTCAACATTTTTCAAATTTTTTTTATTAACTTTGGCCATTTAGTCGTAATTTTTGAATTTTTATCATTGCTTTCATATGTATATATCCCGCAATAAAGTCAAAAATATTAATAAAGTGGTGTAGCTAGTTTAGAAGTCTTTGACATATCAGGCCCGTTGCATTTATTTTGACTCAACCCGAATAAACTTATCCAAGTTTATTCTAGCTAGTATCCTTAACCATGTAGACCTTAATTGGTTTACTAGGCTAAGTGTCCAAGAGTCTCATTACTTGAGATTTTAAATTGTGGAGGACGAGAAATGATAGAGTCAATTATAAGTCGGTATTCTTGCACAAGCTCACTTGGTGTAATTATTTGCCTATTCTCCCATCACTTGCTAATAATTTATCTGCAATAAGTAAGGTCGTACGATTTGAAAAGTTACTTAGCTTCTAGCCCAAGATCGTTTAAAAGTTGCTCGGTAATGATAAAAGTTCATAGCCAAGGCATAACTTATGAAGCGGGGCGCGAAGATTGGCAAGTCCGAAAAGGCCCTAACAAGGCATGAGGATTCCATTTTATTGCTAAAGATCCAAGGTGATGTGAAAAGCATTATTCCCAAAGTCAATATGAAGGATCAAGACTCACGACGAAAAGCAATCAACTCCCATAAAGATGATGGAGAAGTCTATCCGAAAAGACCCTAACAAGGTATGAGGATAAATAGATCCAAGTCCGAAAAGGAGACGAATCGTTGTATCTCAAAATCCCAAATAGAGATTGAAGAAATAATCATGAAGTCGTGGTCAACAAAGTTGGAGTACCTCTCAAAAGTATCCAAGTGAAGAAACTCTATGAACGATGAGAAGACCATTATCTCAAGCACGTCTCTCAAGATATGAAGTATGAAGTACATGCCAAATATCGGCCCGAGAAAGGTCTCAAATCGTGAACCGAGTTATGCCAAGATATGAACTTTTTGATATCCCGAGAAGCAGTTTTAAGAGATTTTGTCCTTCAGCTAACTATTGATCAAATCGTCCTACTTTGCTTTCAGCCTAAATAAACTATCGAAATAAGTCCCAAAAATGCATCTTCATGATCATTCTAAGACAAAAATAAAATATAAGAGATACACCTAGGAATAAGGGAGTCTAAGCATCTAATTAAGCCATGTGTGTGAGTGTTTGAATTGCTAACTTATAATAACAATGATCTCGTTTTTAAGCTTAGTTTGGGGAACGTGAAACTTGAGGGTGATAAATCTTCGCAGCATCGAAGCCCTAATGTAAGTCCTCGATCTCTTTGCAAGTTATTTCCACATAGCTATTTTCTATCCTTTTGTTTACTTTAAAGTTTTAATTTCTCTTAGTACTTTAATTTTTGTTTAGTAGTATTTTAATAAGTCCAAGGTTGATTGATCATGAGAAAAGTGTAAATGTGCTTTGTCACTAAGCATTGCATGAGGGCATGGCAATGGTTAAGTGTAGGGGATTTGATAGGTATGAAAACACCCATCCTTTTACCACTTTTTTCTAGCTAAAACAAGACCAAAACACGTATTTAATATCATTTGTTTGGAATTATGCGTGGTTTTGTGTTACTGTGTTTTCAGAGCCAACCGGATGAATATTGAAGAAAACATGGGATTGCACGGGTTTTATCGAGGAAAAAGACTCAAGACGAAGTCTATTGTCCAAGAGATGGAGAAGATTTGAAGTCATTGTGCCTATTTGAAGATTTATCGAAGAATAGAGCCAAAGATGGAAGATTCATATATGTCGAAGAACTCGAGTCTATTAAACAAAAGATTATAAGACGAGTTGGAATTATTCACCGACACTTCTAAAAATATCCAAAGTCGGGAACGTTTATTTAAAGAGGCGTGAAGACTAAAGAAGAAAAGAAGCCCGATATCAAAGCCCATTCACAAGCCCATATACACGCCTATATAAAGGCCCTTACTTCACAAATTTCACACACTTAGCTAGCTAGTCTTAGTTTTAGTTTTCATTTTCTCTAAGTTTTAGAGAGATAAAGTTCCATACTTTCTCTCACTAAGCTTTATCTTTGTTTTCATCTTTCAAATTCATGCTTTCTTTAATTCTTGTATTTTGAATTTCATTAATCTCAATCAAGTTAAGTTTTTAAGTTCTTTAATCTTTTTCTACTTTTCTTGATTTGTCCAAATCCTTAATCCGATTGTTGAAATTCCATACGGTTGGGATTATTGGATGTGTTCGTGATTAGAGTTTAATCTTTCTTGTTTCTTCTTAAGTTTTTACGTGGATAGACCATAAGCTCTCCATGCTTATTGGTTTATTACTTGTTTAAGCTTATTGTTTTCGGATTTCAATATAAGTTTTAGTCTTTCAAAAGTTTTGTTTATAAAACTTTAGGTTTCTCATCTTCAAAAGTTGTTAAATTTAATCTTTTTAAGTCGTTTAAATCTTAGTTTGGTTAGCTTATTGCCTTTGCTTATTGAAATTTTTGCTTCCCACCAATTTCGGAACAAATCTGCTTCCATCGCAACTCAAGGGTTTTGAACATATTCCGACAGCTTCATTGGTATAGATCGCAATAACCCAAGAGGGTTTTACTTTGCGATCTGGTGGCTAACCCCCCTATTCCGATCTGGATTGCGATCGCATATTGCGATCGCACATTCCGAGGGGGTTTAGGTCCTTTTTAAGTCGAAACTCTGGCCAATTTTTGTTCTCCATATTCCGATAGTACTTACATTCCGATCTGACTTTCCGATAGGACTTCATTCCGACAGATTGGTTTTTGAACATTTCGATTGTACCAAACATGGACATTCCGATGGTAGTTGTGATTACATTCCGATGCTTTTGATTTTCTTACATTCCGATAGAAATAATTTTAGTGTATTCCGATAGAACAAGTTTTTAAGCATTAATTCATTTAAGTTTTCAAAGTTTTTGTCTAATTTTATCTTTACGTTTTCAAACATTTAAGTCTTCCTTGTCAATCTAGTTTAATTTTTCAAAGCTTTATTTTACTCAACGCCATTTATATTTAATTGTTATTAGTTTAAAAATAGACAAACAAACCAACACCATTTCTTATCAACCAAGAACAAATCATTCCACTTAGAGCCGAGATCAATTCGAGAGGATATCGAGAATCGAACTTTCATTTAGTAAAATCAAAATTATCAAATGGCGCCGCTGCCGGCTCTTCTGGTTAAGATCAAAAGTTTTTTGTGAGAACTTGGATTTTGGGACCCGTTCCCCGTGAACGTTTCTTTTTCATAAAAAATTTCAAAAAAAAAAAAAAAAAAAAAAAAAAAAATCCTAAAGAATATAAAATTTTCAAAAATACAAAAAAAAAAATTAAAAAACATAAAAACCAAAAATATTTTTGCTTTGTTTTTCTTTGTTCGTTCTTTTGCAGGTGTATGCGCACTCGATCCACGTCTTATCAAGAGCCCGAGCCTCTCGATACCTTAGACATGGCCGGTGTACAAAACAACAACAACATACCACCTCCAAACAATAATAATAACAAAAACAACCCACCTTTCAACAACATGAATAATAATAACAACAATGAGCCCCTACCGGATAATCGCCCGATGATTGAACTGCTGCAAGCTCATGTAGATGGCAACACTGATCCAATTGTCATACCTCCAATTGCCGCCAACAACTTTGAGCTAAAATCTCTAGATGGTCTCCGCTCAACCATTCTTGGGACGTACCATTGATGATCTACACGACCATATCAAGAGATTCTTGCAACTAACCAACACGGTCAAATTCAATGGTGTTCCACAAGAGGTTATCAGGTTACAACTTTTTCCCTTTTCTTTAGAGGGACAAGCCCGGCATTGGCTTGCTAAGGAACCGCCACAGAGTATTCTCTCGTGGACGGATTTGGAAACCAAGTTTATCAATTACTTTTTCCCACCCTCTCGTACTACCGCTTTGCGGAATGAAATCATAAATTTTGAACAAAAGTACGATGAGTCGTTCAGTGAATCTTGGGATCGTTTTAAAGATCTTTTAAGAAAATGCCCACAACATGGTTTTACCAAAGTACATCAAATTAATACTTTTTACAATGGTTTAAGCATGAGTGACCAAGACTCACTAAACAGTGCCTCGGGGGGTAATCTTTTGGCTAAGACTTCCAATGCTGCTTGGGATATCATTGAGAATAAATCTCGTGTGCAAACCAAGAGTGTTAGGACCAATGTCGCTAGTGCTAGCACTAGTGACAGCGACAAGCGACTGGACAAAATCACTACGCTTCTTGAATCGCTTGTTACCCACACCGTCAGCAACAACAACAGCAACAACGCTAAAAACGCTCAAGTTAACGCTGTCAGCCAACCTTGTGAGATATGTGGTGGTCCTCACTCTTACACCACTTGTACCGCCACCCAGGACTACCCTGCTGAGAATGTGAATGCAGCATATGGCACCTATCCTCAACCTGCTTATCAAGCTAGACCTCAAGGTGACCGTAATTTGCTTAGCTACCGCTCCAACAATTATCTTTCACCACCCGGTTTTCCTCCTACCAACCCAAACCAACAACAAAACCTCAACCGCCCTCCTCAACAACAACAACAACCTCGTACACCATACATCCCTCCTCACAAGCAGCAACAACCACCTCAACGAAACAACCAAGTCTACCAGCAACCTGCTTATCAACCACCCGCATATAATGCTCCTCCCAACCAACCCACCGCTCTTCACCAAGAAGTGGAAACTTATATGAGGACTAACGATGTCATAGTGGGAAATCTTCAGAGAGAAGTGCTCAACCTGAAAGCGGACTTGGTCAAGCAAGGAAACAATTTGAGAGCCGACATGAGAAATACGTTGGATAGCCAAACAAATGACTTGAAGAACATGATGGCTAGTTTCTTCCAAGGTAATCAATCCTCTTCTTCGGGTACTCTTCCGAGTAACACCGTTGCGAATCCAAGAGGGGAGATGAAAGCAATCACCACTCGAAGTGGCAAAGGTACCAAGGAACCCGAGCTTCCTATACCTCCACTGGTGGTTGTGACTAAGGAGAACGAGTCACCTGCTCCTATTCCTCATCCTTCTCCTTCCCCAATTTCTCCACCTCTTCCTTCTACCCCTCCTCCACCCAAGGATGTGAGTGATCCTATTCTTCCAAAGCCTTCCTCTTCTTCCAATATACCTTATCCATCTAGGTTGAGGAAAGAGAAGCTCAAAAGCAAGGACGATATTCAGGTTTCGAACTTTCTTAAGATGTTCAAACAATTGAATTTCAACATCTCCTTCGCTGAGGCTCTCGCTCACATGCCTAAGTAGGTGAAAATGTTTAAAGATCTTCTGAGCGACAAGGAAAAGCTCCTCGATATTGCCAACACCCAACTTAATGAGAATTGCTCTGCAGTGCTCTTAAGGAAATTGCCAACCAAGCTTGGTGATCCGGGTCGTTTCTTAATTCCTTGCAATTTCCCGGGAGCAGAGAATTGCATGGCCCTAGCCGATCTAGGTGCCAGTATTAATCTCATGCCTCTAAGCGTTTGGAAGCAATTATCTCTCCCTGAGCTAGTCCCCACCAAAATGACTTTGGAATTAGCTAACCGTACGGTTGCTTATCCAGTGGGGATAGCCGAAGACGTCTTTGTAGGAGTCGACAAATTCACTTTTCCTGTTGATTTCGTCGTCGTCGACTACGAGATGGACCCTCGTGTTCCCTTGATCGTGGGTCGTCCATTCCTGAGGACCGGTCGCACTCTCATCGATGTTGAAGCCGGTGAGCTTATCATGAGAGTGGGTGACGATAAAATCGTCTTCAACATGGGAAAGTTGTCCAAACAACCTTATTCCAACGAGAGTGTTAATTGTATTGACGTTCTTGATGAGGCTTGTGAAGAACACTTCCAAAATGCTTGCAAAAGTATTCCTACCTCTCTTCCCAATGTTGCAACCGTTGCCTCTATTGATTCATCACTGTCTTTATTTAGAGAAAGTGATTTGTTTTGGAACAATCTTGAAGACACCATGGGAGATGTGAATTTAGCTACTAATGAGTCTCCCACCGATGGGGATGAAGACATGAATTTCTTTGACAATCTTCTCAACGAAGACAATCCTTCGCCTCCATCTCCCACGGTCATTGCTATCGATACTCCGACTTCGAATACGCCTCCCGTCGAAAATCCTCCGGATTTAGAACTTAAGGAGTTGCCGCCCCATCTCGAGTATGTATTCCTTGAAGAAGAGAAGAAGTCGCCAGTCATCATTGCTAAGGACCTAAAGGAAGAAGAAAAAGCCCGACTTATCACCGTGTTGAAAGATCATAAGAAGGCTATTGCTTGGAAAATCTCTGATATTCGTGGAATTGATCCTCACTTCTGCACCCACAAAATTCTCATGGAGGACGACTTTAAGCCCACAATTCAAAGCCAACGAAGGGTGAATCCAAATATCCATGCAGTCATCAAAACAGAGGTTATCAAACTTCTTGATGCGGGTATGATTTACCCTATTTCGAATTCACCATGGGTTAGTCCAATCCATTGTGTGCCCAAGAAGGGCGGAATAACCGTTGTTCCCAATGAACACAACGAGTTGATTTCCACTCGTCTCGTTACTGGGTGGAGAGTTTGTATAGACTACCGCAAACTCAATGATGCCACGAGAAAGGATCATTTCCCTCTACCTTTTATGGACCAGATGCTTGAACATTTAGCGGGTAATGAATATTACTGCTTTCTTGATGGTTTCTCGGGTTATTTCCAAATACCCATCGATCCCCAAGATCAAGAGAAGACAACATTCACTTGTCCCTATGGCACATTTGCTTACAAAAGAATGCCTTTTGGCTTATGTAATGCGCCCGGGACTTTCCAAAGGCGCATGTTAGCTATCTTCCATGACATGGTTAAACAAACCATGGAAGTCTTCATGGATGATTTCTCGGTCTTCGGGGATTCCTTTTCTTCTTGCCTTGCCAATTTGGAACGTATGCTTAAGCGGTACGAAGACACTCGCCTTGTTCTGAATTGGGAAAAATGTCATTTAATGGTAAAAGAAGGCATCGTGCTGGGACACAAGATCTCAAAAGCCGGTCTCGAAGTAGACCGTGCTAAAGTCGATGTTATCACCAAGTTGCCTCCACCTTCAACCGTGAAGGGTGTGAGAAGTTTTCTGGGTCATGCGGGCTTCTACCGTCGATTCATCAAAGATTTTTCTCAAATCGCTCGCCCGATGACCCACCTCTTGGAAAAAGATACTCCTTTTATCTTTTCCAAAGAGTGTCTTGAAGCCTTCAACTCGCTTAAGGATAAGCTAAC
Source organism: Glebionis coronaria (assembly GCA_025667525.1). NCBI lineage: Eukaryota > Viridiplantae > Streptophyta > Magnoliopsida > Asterales > Asteraceae > Glebionis > Glebionis coronaria. The sequence continues at coordinate 230,622,626 of CM046879.1, forward strand.
TAAGACACCCGTCTTGGTTACCCCTAATTGGGAGCTTCCCTTTGAGTTGATGTGCGATGCTAGTGATTTTGCTATTGGAGCGGTTCTGGGACAAAGAGTGAACAAACACTTCCAACCGATCCATTACGCTAGCAAGAAAATGACTGGGGCACAATTGCATTACACGACAACCGAAAAAGAGCTTTTAGCTGTTGTCTATGCTTTTGAAAAATTCCGCCCCTATCTTGTCCTTTCCACCACAATCGTTTACACCGATCATTCCGCGTTGAAGTACTTGTTGACAAAGCAAGATTCCAAACCAATACTTCTTCGCTGGGTTTTGCTTCTCCAAGAATTTAAAATCGAAATTCGCGATAAGAAAGGAGCTGAAAACCTAGCCGCGGATCATCTCAGCAGACTTGAGGATCCTTACCAAGGGGATCATCCGAACAAAGAAATCAATGATTCTTTTCCCTTGGAGACCTTAATGTCTATAAATTCGAATTCTGATAAAACCCCGTGGTTTGCGGACATTGCAAACTACTTGGCGGGTGGAATTCTCGTTGACGGGTTAACATCCCAGCAAAAGAAAAAGTTCTTCAAAGACATCAAGACTTACTTTTGGGATGACCCGTATCTTTTCAAACATTGTGCCGACTTGATTATTCGCCGATGTGTTGATGGACCGGCAGCTTTAGAAATCCTTGATGCTTGCCACAAAGGACCCACTGGTGGTCATTGGTCCCAACTACACCTCTAAAAAAGTGTTTGATTCGGGATTTTATTGGCCCACCATATATCGTGACGCTCACAATATGGTTAAACATTGTGATGCTTGCCAAAAACAAGGCAAGATCACTCATAAAGACGAGATGCCTCATAATTTCATTCAAGCGTGTGAAATCTTTGATGTTTGGGGTATCGACTTTATGGGGCCATTCCCTTCCTCTAAAGGAAGCAAATACATCCTTGTAGCCGTTGACTACGTTTCAAAGTGGGTTGAAGCCAAAGCTTTACCTACTAATGATGCAAGGGTGGTTTGTAACTTTTTGAAATCGTTGTTCGCTCGATTCGGCGTTCCTCGTGCTATTATCAGTGACCGCGTGACTCATTTTTGCAACGATCAATTTGCAAGAGTCATGGCTAAGTATGGTGTCAATCACCGTCTTTCCACCGCCTATCATCCCCAAACCAATGGGCAAGCCGAGATATCCAACCGTAGATTGAAGCGAATTTTGGAGCATACTGTGGGAGAGCATCGTGCCGCGTGGGCCGATAAGTTAGATGATGCTCTGTGGGCTTTCCGTACTGCTTACAAGACCCCGATCGGTTGTACACCTTATCGTCTTGTGTACGGGAAAGCATGCCACCTTCCCATCGAGCTGGAGCATAAGGCGCACTGGGCCTTGAAGTGGGCTAACTTCGACATCAACAAAGCCGGTGATCATCGCAAGATTCAACTCAACAAGCTCAACGAACTAAGGAATGAAGCTTATGAGAACTCGCTGATCTACAAAGAGAAGACGAAGATCCTTCATGACGCAAAAATCAAGAACCGAGAGTTCCACGTTGGTGATCAAGTCTTACTTTTAACTCTCGGTTGAAGATCTTCTCTGGCAAGTAGAAGAGCCGCTGGTCTGGTCCATTCACTGTTGCCAAAGTTTTTCCATATGGGACCATTGAGCTTTCTCAGCCAAATGGGCCCAATTTCAAAGTGAATGGCCAGCGTCTGAAGCTGTACTTTGGTGAGGACATCTCTCAGGAGATGATTCCATCCCTCACCACGTTCCCCATGAACTAATTTTGGGTCGAGTCAGGCTCGTGACTCGGTTATCAAAAACAAGCGCTCCTCGGGAGGCAACCCGAGTATCTATCATTTTCTGTTTTTACCTCCTAAGTGTAGGGGGACCTGTATAGGTGTTTGTTTTTGTGTGGTGATGTGATTACAGGGATAAGTGCACTCTTGGAATCTCTGAAGAACCATGCTCCCGTGTTATCCGAAATCCGGTTCTATCTCTCAACTATCATGATTCAATTTTCTTCATACTCACATTTGAAATTGATCACTTTAGTCGTCTCTTCCTTAACTTGAGTTAACCAACGTCCACAATGTCATAAGTGTAGGGGAAACTTTTCCCACATGCTTAAACATTGAGGACAATGTTTATCTTAAGTGTAGGGGGGACTTCTATCGAAGTTTTAAGTGGACTTTTCCATGAAAATGCCTTCATTTAACCGGAAAATCATATTTTTCAACATTTTTCAAATTTTTTTTATTAACTTTGGCCATTTAGTCGTAATTTTTAAATTTTTATCATTGCTTTCATATGTATATATCCCGCAATAAAGTCAAAAATATTAATAAAGTGGTGTAGCTAGTTTAGAAGTCTTTGACATATCAGGCCCGTTGCGTTTATTTTGACTCAACCCGAATAAACTTATCCAAGTTTATTCTAGCTAGTATCCTTAACCATGTAGACCTTAATTGGTTTACTAGGCTAAGTATCCACGAGTCTCATTACTTGAGATTTTAAATTGTGGAGGACGAGAAATGATAGAGTCAATTATAAGTCGGTATTCTTGCACAAGCTCACTTGGTGTAATTATTTGCCTATTCTCCCATCACTTGCTAATAATTTATCTACAATAAGTAAGGTCGTACGATTTGAAAAGTTACTTAGCTTCTAGCCCAAGATCGTTTAAAAGTTGCTCGGTAATGATAAAAGTTCATAGCCAAGGCATAACTTATGAAGCGGGGCGCGAAGATTGGCAAGTTCGAAAAGGCCCTAACAAGGCATGAGGATTCCATCTTATTGCTAAAGATCCAAGGTGATGTGAAAAGCATTATTCCCAAAGTCAATATGAAGGATCAAGACTCACGACGAAAAGCAATCAACTCCCATAAAGATGATGGAGAAGTCTATCCGAAAAGACCCTAACAAGGTATGAGGATAAATAGATCCAAGTCCGAAAAGGAGACGAATCGTTGTATCTCAAAATCCCAAATAGAGATTGAAGAAATAATCATGAAGTCGTGGTCAACAAAGTTGGAGTACCTCTCAAATGTCTCCAAGTGAAGAAACTCTATGAACGATGAGAAGACCATTATCTCAAGCACGTCTCTCAAGATATGAAGTATGAAGTACATGCCAAATATCGGCCCGAGAAAGGTCTCAAATCGTGAACCGAGTTATGCCAAGATATGAACTTTTTGATATCCCGAGAAGCAGTTTTAATAGATTTTGTCCTTCAGCTAACTATTGATCAAATCGTCCTACTTTGCTTTCAGCCTAAATAAACTATCGAAATAAGTCCCAAAAATGCATCTTCATGATCATTCTAAGACAAAAATAAAATATAAGAGATACACCTAGGAATAAGGGAGTCTAAGCATCTAATTAAGCCATGTGTGTGAGTGTTTGAATTGCTAACTTATAATAACAATGATCTCGTTTTTAAGCTTAGTTTGGGGAACGTGAAACTTGAGGGTGATAAATCTTCGCAGCATCGAAGCCCTAATGTAAGTCCTCGATCTCTTTGCAAGTTATTTCCACATAGCTATTTTCTATCCTTTTGTTTACTTTAAAGTTTTAATTTCTCTTAGTACTTTAATTTTTGTTTAGTAGTATTTTAATAAGGCCAAGGTTGATTGATCATGAGAAAAGTGTAAATGTGCTTTGTCACTAAGCATTGCATGAGGGCATGGCAATGGTTAAGTATAGGGGATTTGATAGGTGTGAAAACACCCATCCTTTTACCACTTATTTCTGGCTAAAACAAGACCAAAACACGTATTTAATATCATTTGTTTGGAATTATGCGTGGTTTTTGTGTTACTGTGTTTTCAGAGCCAACCGGATGAATATTGAAGAAAACATGGGATTGCACGGGTTTTATCGAGGAAAAAGACTCAAGACGAAGTCTATTGTCCAAGAGATGCAGAAGATTTGAAGTCATTGTGCCTATTTGAAGATTTATCGAAGAATAGAGCCAAAGATGGAAGATTCATATATGTCGAAGAACTCGAGTCTATTAAACAAAAGATTATAAGACGAGTTGGAATTATTCACCGACACTTCTAAAAATATCCAAATTCGGGAACGTTTATTTAAAGAGGCGTGAAGACTAAAGAAGAAAAGAAGCCCGATATCAAAGCCCATTCACAAGCCCATATACACGCCTATATAAAGGCCCTTACTTCACAAATTTCACACACTTAGCTAGCTAGTCTTAGTTTTAGTTTTCATTTTCTCTAAGTTTTAGAGAGAGAAAGTTCCATACTTTCTCTCACTAAGCTTTCTCTTTGTTTTCATCTTTCAAATTCATGCTTTCTTTAATTCTTGTATTTTGAATTTCATTAATCTCAATCAAGTTAAGTTTTTAAGTTCTTTAATCTTTTTCTACTTTTCTTGATTTGTCCAAATCCTTAATCCGATTGTTGAAATTCCATACGGTCGGGATTATTGGATGTGTTCGTGATTAGAGTTTAATCTTTCTTGTTTCTTCTTAAGTTTTTACGTGGATAGACCATAAGCTCTCCATGCTTATTGGTTTATTACTTGTTTAAGCTTATTGTTTTCGGATTTCAATATAAGTTTTAGTCTTTCAAAAGTTTTGTTTATAAAACTTAAGGTTTCTCATCTTCAAAAGTTGTTAAATTTAATCTTTTTAAGTCGTTTAAATCTTAGTTTGGTTAGCTTATTGCCTTTGCTTATTGAAATTTTTGCTTCCCACCAATTTCGGAACAAATCTGCTTCCATCGCAACTCAAGGGTTTTGAACATATTCCGACAGCTTCATTGGTATAGATCGCAATAACCCAAGAGGGTTTTACTTTGCGATCTGGTGGCTAACCCCCCTATTCCGATCTGGATTGCGATCGCATATTGCGATCGCACATTTCGACGGGGTTTAGGTCCTTTTTAAGTCGAAACTCTGGCCAATTTTTGTTCTCCATATTCCGATAGTACTTACATTCTGATCTGACTTTCCGATAGGACTTCATTCCGACAGATTGGTTTTTGAACATTCCGATTGTACCAAACATGGACATTCCGATGGTAGTTGTGATTACATTCCGATGCTTTTGATTTTCTTACATTCCGATAGAAATAATTTTAGTGTATTCCGATAGAACAAGTTTTTAAGCATTAATTCATTTAAGTTTTCAAAGTTTTTGTCTAATTTTATCTTTACGTTTTCAAACATTTAAGTCTTCCTTGTCAATCTAGTTTAATTTTTCAAAGCTTTATTTTACTCAACGCCATTTACATTTAATTGTTATTAGTTTAAAAATAGACAAACAAACCAACACCCTTTCTTATCAACCAAGAACAAATCATTCCACTTAGAGCCGAGATCAATTCGAGAGGATATCGAGAATCGAACTTTCATTTAGTAAAATCAAAATTATCAATAGCGTTTGTTTTGGTTACTGATTTATTAGTTTGAGATTTTACACGTTATGTTTGGGTTGCTGAGAAACAAATACTGAGCTCCAAAACTTTAACAAAATTTCAATTGCAAAAATTAATTCACAAAAATCGTCCACTACTGGACTCGAACCTGTGACCTCCTGGTTACAGGCCAAAGGTGTTAACCATCTCATCTAGCACCTTATTTATGTTTAGATACAGCTTCTCTAATTAATATAGTGTTTTTAAATCTTGCTGACAGTTTTTTATTTTCATTTTATTAAATAGTTTTCATTAATTAAAATTTATATCATATTGTTTTTAAATTAACTTTAATAAGTAAAAAAAGTATAAAAATAGTTTTTTTTACATTTTTAGAATAAATTTGTCATTTTCAATTTTAGGATAATTTTACATTTACGTTTTTGGCATTTAGTATTTTGCATTTTTACTTGTCATTTTTATTTAGCATTTTTATAATTCTAGTTTACTTGCGCATTTTCTATTTCGTTCTTTGTGCTTTAGTTGCGGTAATTGCACTTTGTTTTAGATTAGTAAGTATTTACATATTAATAGTATTATTTTTATCTTTTTACGTGCATTCAAGTAACATAAAAACCAAAAATATATCTTAACCAAAAACGATAAATCTCGTGATTAATTGAAAATCAATTCGAGACGATTTGAGGAACGATAAATAGAGATAAAATGAATTGAAAAATTCCTATATTAGTAGTGTAAAAATAGGGTTTCTCAATTTACATTAATAAATGTGTGTTTGGGTTTAGTGTAGTTTGATTCAGTTGGGATGTGTGTTTTTTGTTAAAAACTTGAAGCTTAACATCCCGATTTGTGTGTTGATGTTTGTTAGGTGTTAATTATTTTTTAGTGATAGCCTTGTCAAGTTTTGGTTAAATGGTTAACTTATTTTAGTAAGAGTGACACTAAACCTTTTAATACATGCTAAATGTTGTAAAGGCAAGACTAGAAGGACTTGTTCATTCAGGTTGTGGGCATATTAGATGCAAAATGATAGTACTTTTCTAAGTGTAAAGAAATAATATAATTCAGGCTAGGAGGGGCAAGATGATAGGTTTAAATCAGTATGAGAGTTGTTTAGAGCATCATTATGGAATATGGTGGTCATATGCCTCCGAGATTCTTAGATACAACCCATGTTCAACATGTAAGATTAGTGTGACACAATGCCAGATAGTAAGAATTATTTTAGTTGGTTATATAATGGTTGGTTGGTTGGATGTAAAAGGGTAATAATATAATTTTCTTGTAGCTGCAGGGTATTAAGTTGGACCATCATAATGATAAATTCTTGTGTTTACAGGGTATTATTGAAGCTGCAAAAGAGGTTGTTCAAATGGCTGAGCATAGACAATATGCTATGTTGATTTATTTTAATTTACGGAAGAATCTATTCTGGATATTGAGTTCAGATAAGCTTATACTTTTCTCAGTTTTTTTATTGATGGAATCGTCATTTTATGAATTAGTTTGAACTGAAAATCATTTTCACAATTGGAATGTGTTGTTTTATTATCATAATTCTCATACACCTAGAAATACAGCTCGTTTCCTCTTCAAGGTAGATATCGCCATGATTCCCCCTTTCTTGTGAACGTCATCTTCTTGCCCAATAATGGAATCCAATATAGCATCTATAGATGCACCAACATTTTTTAGTTTATCCTAAATATGTACGGACCTCTTACTTTGCCCATCGCATTCGCTTTTTCATTGGTATCAATAGCATCAATTAAATAAACCATTTCTGTCTTTACTTAGCGGCTCTTTTATTTTCTGTTAATTGGTCAAAGTTTTTCGTTCCCAGTTCCCATTTTTGGCGCTTCTAGGGGTAGCAAATGGTCCGAGTCATCATTTTGAATACTCTCACTTTTAGTTTCATTTTCAGTATCTGATTACTCTTTTTCAGTTTGAGTATCTGGATTCGTCTATGTGTGGACACATTCATGCATTGAGTATCTGAATTGATCCAAGTATGGATTATATTCAGATACTAAATTCATAGGGAAAGTGAGAGTATATTCAGAGTGATGACCCGGAACATTTGCTACCCAAAGATGCGTCAAAAGTGAGAAGTGGGAAGTAGAAACTTGACCAGTCAACGGAAAAAAGGGCCGCTCATTAAAGACTAAACTGGATGATTTAGTTGATACTATTGATAACCATGAAAAAGCGAATGTGAAGGGCAAGTAAGAGGTCCGTACATAAAAAGGATAAACTAAAATCTATTGGTGCATCTATATATGCTATTTTGGATTCCATTAATAGGCAAGAAGACGATGTTCACAAGAAAGGGGAATCATGGCGATATCTACCTTCAAGAGCAAACGGGATGTATTTCTAGGTGTATACTATCAACAACTGTATTTTGCAGCTACCTGTGACATCTGACTGTGTAATTACATAAACTATTCAGGTACGTTCTGAGTGGATGCTCCGGTTATGCTGAACTTCAATCTATCTTTTTTAAGAGAGGAGGATAGAAGCGGCTAAGAAACGGATGGTGGAATAGCATTGGAAAGAAATTGCTGCTATACAAAGACTTGACGAAGAGGATCCGTACGAACCAGAGGCATATTATGACGGATGGAATAGCATTGGAAAGAAATTGTTGCTATACGAAGACTTGAAGAAGATGATCCGTACGAACCAGAGGCAGATTATGACAAGGAAGCCGAGGAAAAAGAGGCTTGGGATTATGACGAGTTACATGTAGCATTTTATCTTGAAAAGACACCGAAACTGTAATCGATCTATATATGTCATGTTAACTTTTTGTAATGGAACATCCTAATTTTTTATATCAGATCAATTAAAATTCAGTCAATAGTTTGTTCATCCGTTTTAATTGGTTATGCTATATTTCTATGTGTTCTCAACATGATTTATTTAGAGTGGTTTCCCTTTAACAAATGCTACTATCAACTTTTGGTTTTGTGTACTTCTACGCAAATGCAACCTATGAAGATGGCATAATTTATAGGTGTAAGTAAACACTTGGGTAAGATACGTGCTAAGTACTCATATGAATAGTATGATTTTTGTTATTTAAGTATGTGTTTGACCCCTGCATAGTGAATCAGCAGGTTGTCATAATGCTCAGTAGTAGAGATAATGTTATGAATATTTTTGTTTGTTTTTGATGTTTATCTATGCGGTCTTATTCTGGATTCAGGTAGTTGGACTAATGGATGTTTTAGGTACAGGCTATTTGCAATTATGCATTCCGTTGGTTGCAGTTTATGGATACATATTTGTGAGGACATATGTTGTGATTGAAGTTGATTGTCTGGTTATTGAGTTCAGATAAGTTTTTACTTTTCTAACTTTGTTCTTGTTGGAATCAGTATTATATGAATTAGTTTGAACTGAAAACAAAAATTGCATTCATTAAACATAACAGAAATACCCTAAACATCATAAAGGTGATGTAATTTCAAATTAAAAATCACAATTTAGGTGATTTCTCACCACTAAAAGCTAAATGCATGTTATCATAATCAATATTCTCTATATCGTCTACTTCATATTTTTTTCTTCATCGGGCTCAGACGGATATTCTTCTTCAAATGGACTATCAACTACATCGGTTTCTCTCAACTCAGCTTCACGCTATTCTCTCAACTCAGCTTTACGCCTTTCTCTCAACTCAGCTTCACGGCGTTCTCTCAACTCATCTTTATGTTGTTTTCGGTCTGCTTTAACCCTAGCCTCTTCTTCTATCTCCTTTTCCCAAGCTTTTTGATATTCAGCTTCCAGGAGGTAGTAACATTCATCAGGAACATCATCCCAAACCCAATGGCCAGCATTCTTTGTTTTATCTGCACTCATATTCACTTGATTATCAGTGTCAGCAATTTTGTTCGTGGCACCATAATGTTCGTCTTTCCTTCTTTATTTCCTGATACACATATACTTATTAATTAGCAATTACATATATATAAATTGGATTGATTCCAAACTAAGTTAATTAAAAACAGACTTACTTGTTGTCGACCTTAGGTGATTATTCAATATTGGCTTCACTTGCAGATCTTTTGACTGGAGACTTCCTTTTTTTTGTGAAATAATCCAAACACTATATTTTGAAATAATTTTTCAGATATGTGATTGATATTGTTGGAATGGTTCAATTTTATACACCTTGAAAGTGAAGATCAAAGGTCACACGCCTAATACAGATTTAATGCAAATAAATGAATGTAATTATTAAGTATGCAGTTTTCATACTAAAACCAAGATTTTTATAGTTTTCCAATGTAATAATAGCACATAAACATGAATGCAGAATTTAAAAACATGAGTACGTACCAAACTGTCCATTATCATCTTGCATATATACATTGTAGTCGGTTATTGGAGTCACTTCGACAAAGTTAGACATTTATAATCTGTGAAAATTAACAGCAGTAATACAATATGCAATGTTTTAGATGAAAAGCATGCGTACATATAGTAGTGAAAACTAATAACATCAACCATATATTTGAGTTTGACCATTGATGAGATTGTGAGTATATGGTTTTAATGGGATTACAACTATCCAGTTATAATATTAACTTAGTTTATATAAATAGATTTTAGTTTACAAAAATATATTATCTAACCAAATATACATGATTTTGATGATACTTAAATAATGTATGACAAAACATCCATATAATATAGCCACGTAAACAAAGACTTCGTGTGACCACGTATAGCATCATGAATTTTACCACACAACCACTTAATGTAACTAACATAAAGGTTGAGATCATATTTTACTCTCAAACATAGTGACGTGACTATTTCACATGTGACTGTTTTGAATGTATTGGTCACACATAATCACATTATAAAGTGGCCATAAATATAATTTAGATACACATTTGTGTCATCGTGTAACAATTGTAAAGCAGTTAGTCACATGATCGTGGGACGGTTTAGTGTGACCAGATATGACTCTTGGTCACTCTTATAGTTATAGGAGACTAAAGTTTCAAACTTACTTTTTAGTTGTCACATAATAAAAATTCATATGTGGTAAAGTATTGAGCAAAAATTCGAAGTCACGTTTAAATAATATGTAACAAATGAAGCCATATGATTTAACAACATATACAACTAACTCACGTGACAAAACTTGAAGTGTGGTCACATTGTTTAAGTATGTAACAAATAATTGTCACATATGCATATGTATAGTGTGGCTTATATTTCAAACTAATTTGCATTATGTCACACGTGCAAAATTGTGCGTGGCTAGATGGACCTGGTAAAATTAGCACTTGCGCCTAGTCACATCAATACTCATATGTGTGACAGAGAAAAATCGAAATAGTCACTTATAAGGAGTTCAAGTGTGGCTGTGTATTTGATTCTGGTGAGTTTTGTCACATACTTAACTGACAGTGTGACTGTTCAAAAATCAGTATGTGTGACGTATTCCATATTTTGTACTAGTGAAATAAAAGGCTAAACTCTTTTTTGAACGACAAATTAGTAGTTAATGATTCAAGTCCACAGTCAGCGACGGATCTAGAAATACATAGTAGAGTATGCACAATCCCGTAAAAAAATTCCCTTAGATTTAATGCTTTAGTTCGACCCGCCTTTTAACCAAACTCAGATTGTGCATCATTTCTTTATAGGACATATTTATTTGTCTATCATGAACTACAAACAAGGTAGTAGAAAGGATATACTCTTAAATTTATTTAAGCGAAACGTATTATTTCTTCCGTCTTAAAATAATACTCCATTTTTTCTTTTTAGTCAGTCCTAATTTAATTGTTCACTATAAAAAATAGATATAGATGTTTGATAAAGTTTACGATATTACCCTTATTTGAAAATATTATTACAAACTTTAAAAAAGTTTTAATTAATTAGCTAAAGTTAAAATTGTCATTGTGCTAAAAAATATGAGAGAAAAAGTTATAATTAATGTACTTTTTTTAAACTGCGTGTTTTGTTTTTGTTGGGGACAATAAGTTTTGGACGAATGGAGTATATAACAAGTTAATAACATAGAAAACTATAACAATTTGTTAAATCGGACATTAATAAACCATAGTCACATTTTTTTAGGATACGTATGACATAAAAAACAAAGGTTAACTTTAAAATTATAGAACTAAAAAAATTAAACACTCTAATTTGAACGAAGATAACTAAAAAGCAACTGAAAATACTAAAGGGGTGTTTAGGATTACTTATTAAAAACAGATTATTTATTTTTAAAATGAATAATCTGATAATCATCATTTTAAAAATGTTATTCTAAAAAATAGTGTTTGAATTTGATTATCTTGTTTGAAATTGGAATAATCAGATAATCAATTTTAGAGTATTTGATAAATTTGATTATTTGATAAATAAAAGGAATAAAATAAACTCATTTTAACTTTTCTTTATTTTAAAAATGAAATAAGTAGCACTTGACTTACTTTTTCAAAACTCTACTTTGAAAGTATCTAAACACGAATAATCATTTTTTTTTTTCATTTATTATCCAAACGCTCATTTTAACTTATCTTTATTTTCAAAATAAAATAAGTAAATAATCTAGTTGTAAACGCAATCTAATATCCACTAAATATTTATCTGGGCCATTCTTAACCTATGGTTACTATTGTTTAGACTTTTGGAAGAAACTACTAAAAGCCCATATATGAAAAGTAAATACCGTTTTTATAGAAAGATCCAATAAAATAACTTAGTAACACACATATTCATTATCTTCACCACGTGAAACCCTCATGAACAAACCACAAGAACCCTAAAAATGGCGATTTCTAACAACCTTATCTCTTCTACTTTCTTTCAGGGTGTGCACTCTCTTTGCAATCTGAACTAGAAAAGCTTCAACCATGGCAAAAGTTTACACTACAAGGAGGATCACAGGGTATGCACGTACATACCCTGTGTTAGCTGTAGATCCGCCCCCTGTCCACAGTGACATCTAATCAATTGGGCCTCGAACCTTCTCCTTTATCCCCACTCCTCATTATAATATATATTATTTGGTGACGTAAACGACGTCGTAAAAGATCTTTATGTGTCGTTTTCTTAATACATCGCTGCCGTTTTAAAATCACTCCAACAAAACAAAGCACGTGAATAAAACAAAGTTACAATATAGTCCTTTATATTATGTGACATGTTACAATAATAACCCTATACTTTTATCAATTTACAACTTTGTATTATAACAAAATTTATTTACTAAATACGGAACATATACTTATCGATTCTTTTGAGGAAAAAATACCACTGAAAATGTCGTCTAGCTGCGAATCAAACGAGCTCAATATTGTAATGCTTCTCACACACGTAGAATTTTATAAAAAATGTTGAAACTTAATACATATTTAAAATATTTTTTATCTAAACAATTTTTAAGGTTATTTTTTCATGTAAGACCATTCATTGATGTGGACAATCTTTCCTATTATTGCTCCATTACAGCCGTTAATTTTGCAACCTCCGTCGCGAGGCGTGAGATATATACATCGGAAATGAGGCGTTTTGTCTTTAGCATTGTCGTTTTGCTATTTGGTTTATGGCGTTTTGACATGCAGCCAATTAATAGCAACGTCAAATAATTAACTATCAAACTAAATTTACATATTACACCTTCACATTTTAGGATATATTACAGAAGCAATTTTAAACTTTTAACTATTTAAGATCTTTTAATATAATAAATTTTTATTTATTAAATATGACATATATCGATTTACTTTAAAAAAATACATTAAAAAAATGTCAAATTAAGAACTAAATTAGCCCAATATTGCAATATTTTTTACATACGTATGATTTTCTAAAAAAATGTTGAAACTTAGAGCATATACAATGGCTCAAATAGTTAAAAGCTTTTTCATCTTTTAAAAAGTGTTTCAATAGCTTTTTTTTGGCATTGCACCAATAGCTTTGAAAGGCTTTATGCCAATAACTTGATAAAGCCCAAGTCTTTCGTCAAAGCTTTAACTCTATAAAATGTTATACATTAAATGCATTAAAAGCTTCAAGTCTTTAAAAACTTTACCATTGTTCATGCTCTTAATACATATTTAAAAAAAAATTATGAAAATAGTTTTTGCAGGGTTTTTTTCCTTGCAAGGCAATTTTTGGTCAACTGCAATTTTTATAAGTTTACTTCTAACAAAATTATTACGAAAATATTGAAAAAACAAAAAAGATAGCGCCGACACACATCACGACATTAATACGTAAACAGTCTTTGAGGTTATTTCCTTCTTTCATGGTCAGCTATTGACGCGAACAACTCTTTGTATTATCGGTTTACCGCACCATTAGTCCCGCATGCTCCGTCACAACGCGCGAGACATAAATCTCGTTCTATTTAATTCGAGCTCCTGAAAGCCTTAGTAAGACTTGAACTTGAAACCTCTTAAAGAATATCTATATCTAGGTTACCCTTAGCACACCGCAATCTGTTGTAGAACTATACGACAACCACCATCATTTACCTCCAGCTGCCACATCAGCCGCCTTAGTTGGCGGACAATTGCCACAAAATAGACAGCATACAGTCACAACTAGGGTGTCATTCGGGTTATCGGGTCAGATTTGATACTTATCGGATCGGATCTTATTGGGTTTTAAAAAATAAAAACTTACCCACAACCCGACCCTATAAGAAATCGGGTTATCGGGTTAGGGTCTATCGGGTTTATCGGGTCAGGCTTATCGGATTATCGGGTTCAGCATATTATCAATCACAATTTAAAAAAAACCAGATAGCATGTACTGATCATCAGTGGCATAACTAACCCATTGTCTGTGAAGTATTTTATGGTGAATCACAATATGTGTTTATTAAAACCATGTTGCATGTTCTACAAACTATGGTGCATTTGCTGCTATAAAATGATCAAGGCCCACTTGCTGCTAGAAAATGATGTTCGTTTCCACTTGGTGACAAGTATTGTGTTATACTAGTAAAATTTTGAATCTATTTGTGTAGCCGGCAAGTATTGTGTTATACTAGTAATATGAATGATAATCCCTCGAAGATCACTGATTAGAGATAAGTAAACATTTCATTTGATATTTAAACAAATATTTTTTTAAGTCTTACAAGGTTTAGGGGGTTAACACTATAACAAAATATGACACCCCTAGTCACAACCAATATCACCCAGGTATAAAAATGATGTTTTTTTAGTCTACTACGAGGAGTTTCCACCGCCCTTAGGACGAGTGGACTAATCTCCCGCGGGAGTAGGTATAAAAATGATGTGACATATCAGAAACTGCCATAGAACTTAAATTTCAATAATTCCGATAACCAAATATTAGTACCCCTTAATATTAGTACCCATTATCTGATACAAACAAACAAGATTCATTCAAATGATGGAACTTATTCAGAAACAAACAACAGAAATGTCAATTATCTTCATTTTCAAACAGGAAAAATCATAAAACAGTCCGACATAATTCATCACCAACAGCATCTGCAATCTCTAGAAGTCCAAGTTTTGGCAGTTTTTGACCCTGTCAGAATGGAAGTCTGTATTAGCATTTCAGATGACTGAGGATAACAGTGTGAAAGAACATCTTTACAAAATGTGCAAAATATTTATCAATGCACAGACACCCGCCCACACGTGGCTTAGTTTTTCATATATATCTAGATTCTAGATATCACAAAATTTATAGGTCTTTTACATGCAACTTCTAGTAGGCAACTGCTTTATAGTTCCGATTGAAGTTTAATCAGAATTCTAGCCTGAATCAAGTTCAATTTTCAAGCCACCCCTTAAAACACATGAGGTGTACCCTCTTTCTGGTCATCACCAGGGGTGATCGATCTGTGAAGGTGGGGGAGTCTTCCTTGAACTTGTAATATCCAGCACATCTTATTTTTTGTTTATCCCTAGACTTGAGTTAAGATTTATAACATTGACATGAACATCACCACAATTACATTTATTTCAACTGGTTCACAACCGCAGAGACTCTAAAAACTAAGAAGTCATCAAAAATACATCGTGACTCTTTCTTTTATACTCGTATAATTTTAGACTCGCCTTGAAGTTTTAAAATTTCACGTTGATGCACACTCCTTGTTAGATGATGGAACAAGCTCAATGACCATGCTTCTCCTTGCTTATTGACGAACTAATATATATATATATATATATATATATATATATATATATATATATATATATATATATATATATATATATATATATATATATATATATATATATATATATATATATATATATATATATATATATATATATATATATATATATATATATATATATATATATATATATATATATATATATATATATATATATATATATATATATATATAATATATATATATATATATATATATATATATATATATATATATATATATATATATATATATATATATATATATATATATATATATATATATATATATATATATATATATATATATATATATATATATATATATATATATATATATATATATATATATATATATATATATATATATATATATATATATATATATATATATATATATATATATATATATATATATATATATATATATATATATATATATATATATATATATATATATATATATATATATATATATATATATATATATATATATATATATATATATATATATATATATATATATATATATATATATATATATATATATATATATATATATATATATATATATATATATATATTCTGTTGATATTTAGGCTCTAAAGCAGCTTATAACAGAACATTAGAATGTATCCGCACTTAAAAGTGATAAAAATGTGTTCCTACACGGCTGCAGAAGTGAAAGCAAAAAGAGAAAGGGATTTACATATACACAAATTTAAGGCCCGAACCCTAAACTGACCGAATAGGGAAACGGAAGTTTACAAAGCCAATCATCAGTAACCAAACATGTTTGAAAGACCAAAACAGTCCAGCTCTTATTTGAATTACATGGGTTGTTGAGTCAACTTAAATTACACAAACCTATAAAAGTTACATTTATCATTGTTTTTTTTTTTTTCTAGCCTCTGCCAAAACAACTGCAAATAAATACTTGGGTGTCTAGAGTTGTTTCCAGATATTTAGAATTGATGTCTACTTTTGAAAATTATAAATATATCAGAAGGTGCTATGGTCCCGGGTCTATGATCAAGTTATGGGATAAATAGGGCTCGGTAGAGAGAACCCAACGATCTCTTGAACTCAGTAGAAACTGAATTATTTTTATTAATTTTAATTTTCTGATTTCTTATTAATGAAAAGCTGATAACATTATTTATAGAAAAGAAACCTAACAAACCCTTGATAAACCTAAACATTTGTACTTATCCTAAATATTTCAAATAAAAGATATCATGCTGAGCTGCTGATCATAACATATTTCCTGCTGAGCTGCTGGTCATAACAAAAGGACGTGGTAATCTGAAATACATTTCAGGTTTCCAACGCAACGCCCGGGCAACATATACATCGCCATCAACAGATACTCAACCTACAAGGCTGGTAACCCTGCTGGTGGTCACAAATCAACTACCGGGAAATGACGAACTGTTCACCAGAATCACTGAAATAATTCTCACATATTTGAACTTCACATGTAGTTTGTAATCGATCACAAAACACAGAGCTAAAGATTGATATACTATATCAAGCATGGTGAAAAAACTCGCTACGCGGTACTCGAGCAGCCACTACCGTGTTTCGAGTAACTGGCCTAGGTGGGAGCACGTACTCCGATGGAAATTTTATATGTTAATACATGTATGACTTGTTCATGCGACCATAAAATTGTTCATAACTTTTCATATGAGTATATGACCCTATAAATATGTTTAGAAACAGCAACACAATTGCTCAAATACTTATAACCGAGTCTTAACGGAGTTGACTTAATTTTGACTATTCTTTTGGCCAATTTTGACTATACTCGTAAATCTTGAACGACCTTTGACCGAACTTGACAAAACTCATTCTTTTGGCCAATTCGGCTCAACTAGCCTCGTCACTCACCTAGTAAAGACTACCATAAAAGCTCATTGACACGGGAAAAACATTTCAATATGTGATTAGCATAATTCAGGGGTGGCCTATTGATAAAAGGATTGTGACTATCATCAGCAAATGTGTAAGGTCTCAAATTCAATTAGCTAGGTGCAAACAACCCTGAAGTGGTCACGTTA
Source organism: Glebionis coronaria (assembly GCA_025667525.1). NCBI lineage: Eukaryota > Viridiplantae > Streptophyta > Magnoliopsida > Asterales > Asteraceae > Glebionis > Glebionis coronaria. Next base: position 230,640,269 of record CM046879.1, read on the forward strand.
AAGCAAAAGAGCGTTACCGGTAAACCCCATGGATTAGACGGCCAAAAGGTCGGAAAGCATGGTTACCCAAAAAATAATGATGAAAAAAATAAATAAATAACACTCAAAATGAATCATGGAGGTTTTCGAGCAAGCCAAGGCATAATTTCGGAACTAAAACTTGTACTTTAGCAAATAAAAAGCCATAGCAAGGCTGAGGTGTGATCACCGACGCAAAAAGGCAGAAAGAAAATATCTTATTAAGTTATTATGAGTGATGAAAGAATAAAAAGGTTGGCAAAAAAGAGTACACCAGAAGAAAAGCACTCATGCAAAAGCATGATATAGACCAAAAGTCAAGTTTAATGTTGAGATTGTCTTCAGATTTACTGGTCATTGTGTAGCAATGTCATGAAGAATATGAAGAGACATAGAGACTGGGTAACAATACTAACAACATGGCAAAATAAGAACCCATAGAAATCCTGTCTATGCTTATTCATATAAAACTCCTTAGTAAGAAAAAAGAAAGCAGAACCTTCTACTGATGTAGACAATGGTGCGATAATGATATAAATTTCGAAAAGATTGGAAACCTTGTAAGTAATAAATTAAGAACCGCACGGCAGCTGGTGTCAGAGGAGGTGAGAGACAATAGACCACATTACAGGATGAAGAAAATGAACGAGCGTTGTCCTCTTCCCATTGGTGCCCATTAAAATTTGGTTATTACAGAGCTTATACGTAATACATGCAGTGTTGCAAAAAACATTCATGGCGGCCAATTGATCGGGAATTAATTGCTAGGCGGCCATATGCCTTGGCAAATTGAGTAAATAGGCCATAGTAGCCAGGGAGATCAAAACCAGCCAAAAATGACACTATAATCAGTCAAAATCAGCCCCAAATTACGCTATCTTTATTCTTTTTCAATCTAATTATGTTTATCTGTTTGATTTATGTTTTTAGAAGTCGACTTCAGAAATCAATTTGTTAATATCAGATTCTATAAACATCACTTGATTTGAGAAATATTAGACATTGGGAGAAGCACTTCTAATTTATGTTAATGAAAATCAAATTATGAAAATTATGTGAACTTTAAAGTTTAAACTGTTTTAAGTTTTGAAATATTTGAAAGTATTATGTTCACATCATAACATACAATCTCAAAATTTATATGTAGAAAATTCCAATCTGATTATTCCCCGCCTAAGCAGATTACCAGCTAAAAGGTCTACCACCCGACTTGCGCCTAGCAACTTTTGCAACATTAAATACATGAAAGTGACTGAAGCCCGATCATTACTAAGGGAAAATCCGAAATATATGACCAGATAACACAGACATCACTTTGGGAAACTAATCAAGTGTGCAAATACAGGAGAAAGTGATCTACTTTTTCTTGAACATTATAAGGCATTTGTATATCTAATGAAAATTATACGGCAAACAGAAAGAGGAAACATATTTTGATATTTACACGCGTCTCAGAAAGAAAATGAGCTCTAGTAAAACTTCTAAAAGAGACTAAGAATAATGAACTGCTGGAAGTAACAATGCCATTCAATAAGATGTTACTCCTAATTCCTAAGCAACCTAAGGGCCTGTCTATATTTAAAAAAATAAATTCCATTAAGCTGCTCTATGAATATGAATGACAATAAAGAAACAAATTACAATATTCAAACCAGGGGGTAAACTGATCATTTTATGACATTTAGAATGTGATTCAGAAAAAAAAAGTAAACAATGACTTGTGGCTGACCAGATAAGACAATACGACAATTAATTCCCATGAGTAAACACCAACTAAGCGAGATTATCATGTAGAAGTTAATTAGAGGACATACAAAATTTATACATAACGTCATATAAGTGAACTTTTTTCAACCTAGGTAGTAGTCTAAGAGATGACTGGTCAAAGTTTTGGTCTCTGGGTCAAGCTTGAAAGATTAGAGTAATAGGCTCAGAATAAACATTATCGACACACAAACAAGTTAAATTTAGAATTTTTATCTTAACAAGACTCGATTAATACTGAGTCGACAACTTCAATTTAATGTGTCAAGTACAGAGCATGTACGATCCAGTAATGTCACACTTGCAAATCCGTGGAAGTTTTACCTACGCCGATGGACCATGTCGAAGTTGAGTAAGCTTGGACAAAAAAAGTAGTAAAACAGGTAGCGGATGAGGTTTTCCCTATTCAGGTTACCAGGGAGAGTGAGTCTATGACTCACATGTACAAGACCAAAACGGGGAATCCCGTGACCGTTTCCGACCCTTCCATGGCCACCCTAAAATGTGCACCTAGTGAGGTTTAAACGTTGACCTCTTGTGAGGAAGTCAAGTGTCTTACCACTAGGCGATTTGGTGGTGAAAAACAAAAAAAAAGTAGCAATTCGTTATAATTCTATATGAAAAGCTATAACTAACTTAAATAAGAGCAGATATATGGAGTCATAAGAACAATAGAGTAAAGAGTATCAAAACCATTAATGTAGGCACTAAAGAGTACCGAAAACATTTATGTTGACAAATTGAAGACCAACATTTATGTGGTGGCGCTCTATAGTGTTGTTAGGTTTCTTTGCTTCAAAATATCTTGTGGTTCATTTTCAGCATGCAACAACTAATTAGCAAAGTAATTTATTGGATCAACACATATTTAACTGAAACAATCATCATCAGCTTGTAGTGAAGATAAACCAAATAACTAGATGGAATTATATTGGAATATTTGGTGACTAGGAGTGGAAATGGGTGTGGCTTATATAGCCGTCTAATGGCTTATTTGGTTTTGGGCTATAGCTCACTTTTTTTTGGCTTATTTTCAAGCTTTTCGGCTTATACAAGTTTAGTATCTCATAATGAAGTTATATAGGCGAAACAAACAGCCCCTAGAAACCTATTGGTTAAGGAAAATTGGTATAAAAAATTGGGAATAACAAGAAAGACTGGATCAGAGAAAAGTAATTAGAAAAGAAAAAGAAACAAACCGAGATCTACGGAAGCGGTTGGATAAGGAGATAATCAAGCATTAGCGGTCTTAGGGATGAGGGGAATCTGAGGTTGTTTGTTAGATTGTTGTTGTTGTTTGAGTTTCTGCATCATGAGCATCCGTTCCATAACAAGCTCATACTCGCATTTCTCATAAGTATGACGCTCATCTTCACATTTCCAAGGGAGGTACATCTCAGCTTGACGGCATTTGTTGAGTGGGATAAGGAGATGTGCGCATTGGTCTCTGTATGCTAATGGTACTTTCGCTTCTACCATCTCTTCTCTTGTTGCGATCATGGGTTTTGATGTTCCTTCTGCTGCCATTGATTGCTTTTTTGTTTTTCTCTTTGGAGATTGATGAGAATCTGATTTGGGGGCTTTCAACTAGTGTTTGTTATTGACTTTCCTCTGTTTTTTCTACCCCTTTTCCTATTCTGATTTAGGGTAACTTGGGAGTCTCTCTCTCTTTTGTTGGATTACCGGGTGTTTGGATTAACTTGCTACAAAAGGGTTAGTAATATGTATACTACATTATAAAGGTGTATCACTTTGGTTGAAAGTTGAAAATGTTGAATGGTTGAAAAATGTGGGATTATAAAGGGTGTATCACTTTGGTTGAAAGTTGAAAATGTTGAATGGTTAAAAAATATGGGTCCCACTAATCTATATCTATACTTCTATACTACATTATAAAGGGTGTATCCCTTTGGTTGAAAGTTGAAAATGTTGAATGGTTGAAAAATGTGGGTCCCACTAATCTATATCTATACTACATTATAAAGGGTGTATCCCTTTGGTTGAAAGTTGAAAGTTGAAAATGTTGAATGTTTGAAAAATGTGGGTCCCACTAATCTATATCTATACTATATTATAAAGGGTGTATCCCTTTGGTTGAAAGTTGAAAATGTTGAATACTTGAAAAATGTGGGTCCCACTAAAAACTACTACATGCAAATCTTATTCATTAAAGAAGATATAAACTTTGGTTAATTAAACAAATGGCACCCTTTCATCCAATTGAAACATATTTATAAGATATTTTAAATTATAACATGTTACAACGCTTTGTAATAAAAGTTTAATCTTTTGACGTTATATTTTGAACGTCACCGAAACACTTACCACAATATCGCATCGTGTTAATTATCTGTTGCTAGACAATTTCTGCCGCTATGCGTGGGTACTCGTCTAATAGTACCAAATAGGCAAATAGTAACTTTTTCTCATTGCCTTGTTTTTACAAGTAAAATCAGAAAACATTGTGTAACCGTAACAGACTTTCATAAAATGTTATAATTGGTAAATTTTGATGTTACAAAGTAAAATGTTTATCGAATAATTTATTATTTTTTTTAATATGTATTTTATTTATTATCAAAATCTGTTTGTTTTATTTTAATATTATTATATTTTTTTTACTTTTTATCAAAATCACCTAGTAAATTATACCTAATTTTAGAAGGTCTTTAAGTTAGTCAGATTATAAATGGTGACAGTTTATCGTAATACTGGGATTGTACTATTGATGGAATGATTAATAAAGAGAGAGAGAGAGATAAATGAACAACTAGAGAGAGAAAGAAAGAAGTATTAGATTAAGTGAATAACCAACTACCAACCACCCTTCCTAACATGCTAGGAGAGAGTTTATATAGCCCAACCTACATGTGGGTTTTGTGAGTTATATGTTTAGACTATGACTACGAGCCCATACTATGTATATATTGTTGGAGTGACCGAACCTTCCTAAATACGTAAAAACGTATTTCCAACAATCTCCCCCTAAGGGAGGTCACTCCAAACAAGGGCGTTACCCAAGTTACAATAATAAAATAAACCTAGCATACTATGCTTGTCTTGAACTCGTAGTCGTCTTTTCTTTATCTTGTGAATATGCTGATGAGATCTTTGACTTTAGTTTTGAGCATGTTTCCTTGCCTTGACCTTGTGCATTCATCACTTGTGATATTCGCCTCTTCGTGACTTCACGTCCCATATACGTATACCTTTGTAATTCTTGAAAGCTTCAGAGGTCGATACACCGGAAGACTTGACTTTTAGGCTTTCTAGAATTAGATGAAGTATTAAGTGCATAAAGTATAAGCATGCGGGGACGACTTCTTCTCGGATTCCGCAACGCCACCGTCTTCAAATGCCGCAACATAAGTAGACACGAACGAAATGGCTTTGAACATTTCATTCTAATTTGGTAGCATTTTACCTCCGGTCGGTGAAGACCGTTGGACGATATAAAATATCGTACTTGTGGCAGGTAGATTTAATTAAAAATCTCCGTGACAAGATTTCGCGGGTAACCCGTTCTCTTTACTCGACCGTCCAAAGCTAATTGCGAACGTAAAGAGTGTATCATTTGGATAAAATTATCCGCCTGATTGAAGCCGTCAATTCCGATTCCTGGAACAAGTTTGATTCATTAAAGAATCGCACCATCGTTGCTTTCCAGTTGTCACGAGCTTGATTCATATAGAATCTTGCAAGTTACCTACCAAGTGCTGTTTGAGGTTAACACTAGAAGGATTTCCACTCATCACTATGAACACTATAGAGTGTCACTCTGAGTGTTCTGGCAAGATCACTGAGATATTGCGTAGAGGCCTGGAACGTGTTTAAATTCAATTAAGAATTAAACAACTGTTGCTTTCTAGTTATCATAAGTTTGATTCATAAAGAATCACACAAGTCACCTACCATGAGCTTTTGAATGTTCGCTCAAGAAGGATTTCCATCTTCATTGTAAATACTTTCGTATTACTCGGATGTTCAAGCAAGATCATGAAGATTTTGCGTAGGACTCTTAAGATCTTTCTTACTTTTCACAATGTGTGAGAAAGCAAAGAAATATGGAAGTGTGTCCTAATTAGATATTTGATTATCTCAAATGGCTCTAGACTCGATCGTGTTTTTGGATTTTTAGTGAACGAAGGCTGGAGAGGAGTGCCACCAATTTCAATACCAATTTATTCGGAGTAAATAAATCAATAGATAATGCGTTGTCTCCGTGTGATTAAATCAAATATCTTTTGAGAGATATTTGAGTTAGCTGGGATGGGTTGTGCATTGCATCACTGGGTCCATGATGTCGATCTTCAATATCGAGCATCATTAAAAATGATCTCAATAGCATATGAGTTGACCCGGTTTCTGCCTAAGTTGTAAGGAGAGCTTATTTCTTTAGACCCTTTATCTTTACAATTCTTTTTCATTCTTCAACCCCTTCAATGCTTACCAATACGTCATAATTAACACATTGTTATGATTGTTCCAGTGCTAACTTAAGTACTTAGTCGGCATTCAGCTACGTTCACAATCTTTCTCCCTCTTTCCTAAGGACTACTATTTCTAGCTATGGAATGTCCTTGGGAAGATTCCTCCGATTTTGGAAGAGTCATTGGACTTAACCTATCCTACCATCCTTATGTCACCACAATCGTCACCGTCGTGAATTAAGATGTTGTAGGTAAGTATACGTCACCATTAAATCCACTTTGAAGTAAAAATCCATTTTGCTCCCCCTTAACATATGCCATGATATTCGAAAACATTTCGCATATGTAGGAGTGAGCAAGCACATTAATTAAACCACTCTTGATCTCAATATTAAATCACATTTTCTCCCCCATATTAAAAATATTAACCCAATCGATGTTTTTAATATCAATTGATTTAATGAAATTTTAAGAAAAAATTGAGAAAAAAATGCAAATCCAATTATCTTCATGATTTACACAAGCTCCCCCTCAAATTAATGAAGGTGTACTTGAAACGTAACTTAAATACCTTTTAAACACAAGTGTAAGGTACTTATCACGTGCAAAGATCATATATGATAATGTATTCACAATATTAGAAATTTACGAGGTTGGACCTGAATGATGGAGAACATCATATGATAGAATCACATGGTTCTTGTTCACGAATGTTGGTCACCTCGTGACTTCTGAAGTTATCTCTGGACACCATGTGTACGATTGATATCGTTGTCTTGACACCAATTAGTGACCTTGGCAATTTCGGCATCAAAGATTCCGAATGCTGGACAATTGCCCCCCCCCCCCCCCCCCCCCCCTCAATTGTTGACCCGTGTTCTATCTAAAGAGCTGTAGTTGCCATTTGAGTAGTCGCATCGTCGAGTATGTAGATACCAATGGTAAATTGTTGCGGGCTGTGGAGATGATAACTTCATAAAAAATAAGATTTCTCTTGTTTTAACAAATAAATGCACTGACACGTACATATATCCGTGTTAGATTGTGTTATAATGTAAACACAATCCCTTACATGGTTATAAAGTAAACCATGCCCGAGAAAATTAATTCCCGTTGTGAGCCAAAGTTTTCAAAAGAAATACTTGACTTTAAAATGAAAAACGGGTTGTAGTCAGAAATAATTACAAGCCATTTTGAGCATGTTTTAAAACATTTGAACTTCTGCTCGAACTTTATTTACAACCCCGTGTCATTATTGAATGACATTTCTAGTATCGTAAATATTATCGATTCCAGAAGACATGCTCTTTTCAGCAAAACATTTTTGTACACGCCATTTTGAAAGATTTGGAAAAACCTTTTGAGAAATTCTCGAAAAATTGTGTTCAATGTTTTGAAAACTAATTACTTAAGCTTAAGATGTTGAATATTGTTAGCCCTAAAATGTGAGCGCCATTTACGGAATTACATTAGATTTAAATAGGCAAGACACGGAGGGACTATTATTATTAAGTTGTCAAAGTCACTCCTTGTCGAGCATATATATACCCCTCCATACTTCCATGGAGGGGTGAGGATTCCCATTTTTCAAGTTCTACTTTCTCTCTCAATAAAACACACACTTTTAATAGTCTCTCACTTTCTCTCTCTAAAATGTCTAACCATTGTACCTTGTTAGCTTGAATCTTATATGTTAACAATTGGTATCAGAGCTAATCGGGGGTGTTTTGTGTTTGTGTTTGCTTATTTTAGTGGCTGTTATAGCTTTTTCCGGCTTATATCGAGCTTATTTTATGAGTTTTTATGTCACAGTGGTGTTGTGTTTTGTTTTTCAGTAAGAATATCGTCCCAAGTGTTTTGGTTTTTTTTATCCCGTCCAAATAAATCTCAATTTTTCTTCTAAATTTAATTTCATAGTCTGGGGAACTGTTCCTTCGATAACAGTGTCTGTTCTTTTTCATTTCTTTTTCCTTCTCGTCTGACATACTTTTTGTACCATGAAAAGCTGTAAATGGTCTTATCTTTATAGCTTATTACTGTTTTTGGCAGCTTATTTTTGTCACGACTGATTTTCTTAAAAACAGCTTTTATAAGCTTATTTTTAAATTATCTTTCTGGGTATTATTGGATGAAGATGGATAAAACAGATCTGAAAAAAAGACCAGATCCAGTATTTTCGGAGATAACAAGGAAAAGTACCATATTGCGGAATTGAATGTTATTTAACATTGTGGAATCGAATGTTTTTTTAACATTGCGGAATCGAATGTTTTTTTAACATTGTGGAATCGAATGTTTTTTTAACATTGCGGAATCATGTGTTGACAACATTGCGGAATCATGTCTTTAAAAAAAAAATCCCGAGACATCAACCATCTTCAATCAATCCATATCTATTCCTAATCCCTTCGTCACATGCACTCCACATCCAAACTAATATATTCTCATCACCAAGAATCGAAATAGAAAACAAATTTGAATAAAATGAAATCAATGATCTCAGCTCTCATTCGTGTTTTTGACATGCAAGTCAAGATCTATATAGATCGAACACAAGAAAGAGAGTCATCATAGATCCGTGTAACGGTTTGTACCATTGTTTGATTTACGAAATTAAAAAGGAAAATCATGAACAAGTATATTCTGATTCATCCTTTTTTTTCGAAAGATGACACTCAAACAAAATCAGATCGAAACCCACAACCTTACCCGAGACCACGTTTGATCTTGAAGCCCTTTTTTGTCTCGAACATACACTCGTTTTAATCCGAGAAGGTCGAATTGACTTTGTAATAATGGTTACATATTAGTTATGCATAGATTTATGGTGATTCGTTATCAGTGAGATGGATAGTAATTTGTTGAGATTCGAATGATCTATTTAATTGTTTGAGTATGATGAATGATTATATCATTTGGTAAAGAGATTAGAAAGATGATCTGCTTGAAGATGTTTGAGATTGAGATGATTTTGTTTTGTGACTGATATGGAGTTGGAGAGATGGGGCGGAGGAAATAAGATTAGTGAGTTAGGGTTAGGTTTCCTAATGAGGTGGGTTTATACCCTAAATTATAAAAATGGTAAGTGGATCGTGAATCTTCTTGTTTCTATGAAAATATCTTGGGTCGGTCACTTACATTTGGTGTTGGGTATCCCAATGGAGTTTTGGTATTATTGTGCTGAAGTTATATTTTGGGCTGCGAAATGCCTATTGGTACTCGGTTATTGGAAATTTTATTTCCTGATTACTATGGTTGAAATGATAATACCCGACGAGTATTATGTGGGGTTATTACAATGGGTATCAAACATAAGTTGATCGGGCTGGTTATATGTGTGGTGTTTGGACGGATATATTTTGGATTGAACCCGTCTAAATTATTTGGGCTATGATGACATTATTTTCGGTGTCGGATATTCGTTATGTTTCGATCGAAAGTGCTTAAACGACATAAAAAATTCAGGTTTTAAACCTCAGTTGGGCATATGACTGATTTTGGGCTGACAAATTGTGTCCCTTAATGACAATTCATCTCATAATTTGTTCTAGATAACGACATTCACAACACAACACCAAAGCAAACAAAACACTTAACGCTAAAACGATCCTGATGACGTATAGTCCCCAGCCGGGTCAGGAACCCGGCCCATGGGTACTACCCGTATCCGGCCCATCACAGATGGGTGGAATAATGTCATTCAGGCTTATGGGCTTGGATGAACAGTAACCGCACACATGTGTGCGGCCCACGGCCCGGTGCGGCCGACATGGCCGACATAGGGTTAGACAGAATAATATTCTGTCTAGGAATATCTTTATCCCAATGGGAGAGGATATTCACTACCAGGATTAGAAGATAACAATCATTCTAATTCTGGTGATTATCTCTTCCTTGGGGCCGAAGCATCAGTGGAAGCCCATTAGGGTTTCACTGCCTATAAAAGGAACCCTCAAGGGTTCCACAAAGGTATTACGACTTGTACTCTAAACTCACATCAACCCTAAATCGATTACTTACTCTCACGCTGGAGTCTAATCGTGGGAAACATTCCCACGGTAAGCCTAACGCGTGCTGTTTAGTGTGCAGGATCCCAACCAAACGATTCACTTGGTGCAGGAGCCGGAGCCCAGCCAACCCGAATTAAGCCTAATTCGAGTCAAGCAAGGATCAACCAACTTTTGCATCAACAAGTTGGCGCCATCCGTGGGACCCATAACACTAAGCTAGAACAAAATCTCATCTCGAATTTCTAATGACGAAGGGGCATCCGCAAGCTAACCCCAAGAACGTGAATCCCGGGAACCGGAAGTCCTAAGGGGAAGGGATTCTCATCCCCAATCAATCACCTAGCCGCCTCGCAGGCGGGACGGGTAACCGTGGCAGTTTTCAGCCCTTGGGGGTGACGAGCACGATCTCCGTGACACCCCCACCTACTTCAACCCTGGACAACCCTGATCCAGGGAGTGCGCCAAACCCTCCTAACAAGGAACCTCGCAGACCCTCGACGGAGGAAGAAGTGGAAGTCCTACCACTCAACGAGGAGGATCTTACTCGAGTTCTCACGCAGAACTTCGAAAGGATCGTCCCGGGGATCGCATCAAGGTTGAATCTGGGGAGGAACCTCCAATCCAGACTCAATTTTGGCGACACCGGACCAATCACCTCCTCCCAAAATCAGAGGAAAAGGAGAGCTCGGCCTCCGGAACAGGGTACCTTTGAGGAAACCCCTCAACCCCGGAATGTGTTTGAGCGCATAGGATATCGCCTCATGCAGGAATTAATGCAGTCTCGAGGAGGAGAAAAGTCGGATGGCTCACCCGAGCGACCAGATCGAGAGCTGGCCAGAACCACACGTCGCCCGAGTGTGTGGGACAGGATGAACACTGGGAAAAAGGCTCCTGGTTCATCCCAAAAAAGTGGTCCCTATTCAAAGGATGGGGCACCACCGCCGTCCCCGGATCCGTCCGGAGAGGACTCAGATGACCATCCGCCTAAGCGTCACCGGCCTAGGCGCACCCCTCCACCACCACCAAACAATGATGAGTATTATGGTGGCCCTTACTATCGAGATACGGAAGCGGAGGATCTTTCGCGTCCATGGTGTGAACCATGGGATGACCCTAGGCTCACTCGGCCATGGGCGGATCCCAGGGAAGACCCGTTCACCCTCCGCATACGGAACTATTCTGAGGACACCAAACGTCGCATGCCGGCGTGTATCAAGACTTGTGATGGGTCCGGTGATCCGGTGGATCACCTTAAAATATTTGATACGCAGGCTAAAATTGAGCGATGGCCCATGTCTATATGGTGCCAAATGTTCAATTCAACCTTGATAGGAAACGCCCGTGACTGGTTTGAGGCACTCCCTCCATGGAGCATTGATAGTTTCACGGAACTACGCACTGCGTTTGAGAACAATTATACTCAAAGAAAGAAGTATAATAGGGACCCGGTCTCGTTGGCAACTGTCAAGCAACGGCCGGGGGAGTCCACAGAAGCCTTCACTGAACGCTTCAATGATGAGTGCACGCGCACAAGAACCATGCCGGAGCTCCTGAAAATCTCTGACTTCATGCACGCCATAACAGACAGAGAACTGATCAGGCGCCTCAATGACAAGCGTCCAGAGAGATATGATGACCTCATGGAAAGGGTCAGAAATTTCATAGAAGGAGAAACAGCTGTTGTCGCGGCCTACCCATCCCGAGGAAATGGGTACCGGTCAAATGACCAGTCCCGGAGGCAGTCGGGCTGTCAAGGCAGTTAGAACAATAACAAGGGCTCAGACTATAAGAGCCAAAGCAAAGGAGGACGACAGGACGATAAGTTCACCCCCTAAAGATGTCCTACCGGGAGATCTTGCTGACGGAATGGGCGAACTTCCCAAGGCCTCCCCCAATGACCACTCCGCCGGAACGTCGGCAAGGAAGTCGCTTCTGCGAGTTCCATAAAGACAAAGGTCACGGCACGGAGGAGTGCATCCAGCTCAAGAAGCATATTGAGTCATTGATCAAATCAGGAAAACTCAAGCACCTAGTTAAGGATTGGAAGGATGGAAAAGACAACAACAAGAAGTATGATAAGAAGGACCCCCAAAAGGACAAGCCTTCGACTATATACATGATCCAATCCAGACAGCGCCGCACGAGGCAGAAAATTGGCCAAAAATTTTCACGCGGCAGGGAAATCGCATTCCCTCTTATCACAGCAAGCGATGTGATCGATGCGCCTCTCACTATTGAGATAAGCATTGGAACACACAACGTTCATCGCATGTATGTGGATGGAGGATCGTCAGCAGAGGTACTGTATGAACACTGTTTCGTGCAGTTATGCCCAGAAATAAGAAGCCAATTAGTACCGGCCACGTCGCCGCTTACTGGCTTTAGTGGAGACACTATTTGGCCGATAGGGCAATTACGTTTGCTTGTAACCATTGGGAATGAGGAACATTCCACTACGGCGTGGATGAACTTCATGGTGATACGCTCACACTCTCCGTATAATGGGATCATAGGCAGACCAGACATTTTGGCTATACGGGCGGTACCCTCTACGGCGCACGGAATGATCAAATTCCCCGTGTAGGGGGGAATTGTTACCATTTACAACACGATCGTATAGACATCCGAGTGTCACACCGTGACAACACCGGCTCCACCTGTTCCGCCCAAAGATGGATCACCACCTCCCAATTGGAAGGTGGCCATTCATACTGACTACCCGGAACAGGAGGTATCCATAGGAGGGGCGCTCTCGGATAGTGGCAAAAGGGCCATGTGCTCTCTTTTAAGTGCAAACCTAGATATATTCGCATGGGAGCCAAAGCATATGACAGGTGTGCCATGTGCGATAGCAGAGCATAAGCTCCAGATCCGCCAAGGGTACCAACCCATCAAGCAAAAGAAGCGCGGCCAGGCGCCTGAGCGCAGCCAAGTAATATTGGAGGAAGTACGGAAACTAGTGGATGCAGGCATCATGCGCGAGGTATACTACCACGAGTGGTTGTCCAACCCGGTCATGGCCAAGAAACATGACAGAAGTTGGCGCATGTGTGTGGATTTTACGGATCTAAACAAGGCCTGCCCACAGGACTGTTACCCGTTACCGGAAATCGACTGGAAAGTGGAGTCCCTATGTGGGTATCCTTTTAAATGCTTCTTGGACGCATATAAAGGGTATCATCAAATTCAGATGGCGGAGGAGGATGCAGAGAAAACGGCGTTCCATACGAGCCAGGGCGTGTATTGCTATACGAAAATGCCGTTTGGACGAAAGAACGCCGGTGCTACATATCAGCGGTTGGTGGATAAAGCTTTTGAATCACAGATAGGCCGCAACTTGGAAGTCTATGTTGATGACTTGGTGATAAAAAGTCACACGGAGGAGGTACTCCTCCAGGATGTCCAAGAGACATTCGACACGCTGAGAAGGATTAACATGAAGTTAAATCCAAAGAAATGTACGTTTGGAGCAACGGAGGGAATGTTCCTTGGATATTTGATTGATCCAAACGGCATCAAACCTTGCCCAGAGAAGACGGACGCGGTGATACAACTGCCGTCCCCTCAGACACGGAAGGAGGTGCAATCCTTAAATGGGAAGTTAGCCGGGCTGAATAGGTTCCTATCTAAATCTGTAGAGAAGTCATTACCCCTATTTAAGACACTCAAGAAGTGCATTAGAAAGGGAGACTTCCGGTGGACAAAGGAACCCGAGGAAGCCTTCGGCCAACTCAAGCAGCATCTTGCATCTCTCCCTATGCTAGTAGCTCCCCGGCCAAAGGAGGAACTCATTATGTATCTCTCAGCCACTCATGGCGCAATAAGCGCGGTACTTATGACGGATAGAGATACAGTGCAAAATCCGGTCTACTTTATAAGTAGAACACTACAAGGGCCAGAGCTGAATTATTCCTCCATGGAAAAATTGGTGTTAGCACTAGTGTTTGCTACAAAGCGGCTGCGCCGGTACTTTCAGGCGCACCCAATTGTAGTCATCACGGATCAGCCAATCAAGCAGGTTATTTCTAGACCGGACGTAGCAGGGAGGCTACAGAAATGGAGCATCCTATTGGGGGAGCACAATATATCTTACAGACCAAGGACGGCTGTTAAAGGCCAGATCTTGGCAGATTTCCTGATCGAGAAGCCGGATGAGGAAGGACCAATCATCAAACAAGACGAGATCCCAACGGAACCATGGGTGTTATTCACGGACGGATCTTCGTGTACGGACGGGTCCGGAGCAGGTCTCATCCTCACAAACCCAGAAGGAATGGAATTCACGTACGCCCTCCGTTTTGAGTTCACGGCCACCAACAACGAAGCGGAATATGAAGCATTAATTGCGGGTTTAAAAATCGCCGCTAGAATGGGAGTCCGCAACCTTGAGGCCTACGTGGACTCACGGCTTGTCGCGAACCATATTCTAGGTGGGTATGTGGCTAAGGAGGACAACATGGTCAGGTACTTGGAAAAAGTCAAGTCGCTAATCACGACTTTCAGTAATTTTTCCATCAAGCATGTGCCAAGGGGCGAGAACAAGAAGGCGGACGCTCTTAGCAAGATCGCATCCACAAGCTTCGCTCACTTGTCTAAACAAGTCTTGGTGGAAATACTCAAGGAGAAATCTATAACGGAAGGGGAGGTTGCTGCTATAGTTGAAGAGGATGGACCTACATGGATGACCCCAATCATCAACTATTTGACTAATGAGACCCTTCCAAACGAGGAAAAAGCAGCACGGTGCATCAGAAGGAAGTCGCAACATTTCGAACTTCGAGAAGGCATCCTTTACAAGCGCTCCTTCTTGCAGCCGTGGCTGCGGTGTGTTGGACCACTTCAGGCCGCTTACGTAATTAGTGACATACACGAAGGGTTGTGCGGCATGCATGCAGGTCCACGATCCGTGGTAGCTAGAGCCTTACGAACAGGATATTATTGGCCTACCATGCACAGAGACGCGCGCGACATGATTCGCACGTGTAGTGATTGCCAAGTGCATAGGCCCGTACCGCGGCACCCGCAGCAGGAGCTTACACCTATCACGTCCCCATGGCCATTCTATAAGTGGGGAATTGACATTGCAGGACCATTTTCTTGTAGCTGCGGGGGGAGTTAAATTCCTGATTGTTGCAATGGACTACTTCACGCGATGGATAGAGGCCAAGGCAGTCAAGTCTATCACAGGCAAACAAGTTAAGAAGTTTGTTTGGGAACATATTGTGTGCCGTTTTGGTCTACCAGGAGAAATCATCTCGGACAACGGCAAGCAGTTCACGGACAACCCATTTAAAGATTGGTGTGCATCATTGAACATCAAGCGGCGCTTCGCATCTGTTAAGCATCCACAGACAAACGGCCTTGTCGAACGAGCAAATAAAAGCTTGGGGAATGGCATCAAGGCGCGTCTGGATAAACGAAGTGGCAAATGGGTCGATGAGTTATCACATGTGCTATGGGCGCATAGAACTATGATCAAAACAGCCAACGGAGATACTCCATTTGCATTGGCTTACGGCACTGAAGCTGTTATTCCAGCAGAAACAGGAATGCCTACCATCCGCACGGCGGAGGTTAATGTCGTCACGAACGATGAACAGCTGCGACTCAACCTGGATCTGTTGGAAGAAAAAAGGGAAATAGCAGCCATCAATGAGGCTAAGTCCAAGGCTAAGATGAAGGCTTATTATGACGCCAAGGTCAAGGGTGTTTCTTTTCGACCGGGAGACTACGTCTATCGTGCTAACGAAGCAAGTCGAGCGGAGAACACAGGAAAGCTGGGCCCTAAGTGGGAAGGACCGTATGAAGTCACTGAAGCCTTGGGACGAGGCGCGTACAGGTTACGTGATATGGATGGCCGCGACCTAGAGCGCACATGGAATATTTCCAATCTCAAAAGGTGCTATCTTTGAAAGCTACGGCTTCCGCATGGGTACTTCGCTATGTGCGGTCTTAATAAAGAACCATGCGGTTTCATCTATCTTGTTTTTCTTAATGTTTGTTTGGATTCCTTTCTTGTTTTTTAGGACTTGTCATTATTGTTCAAACAAAAGTGTAAACGTTCTAATAAAATGCCGTGGTGCCTAGCTAGCTCCACGGCCTGTTTCGTGCAAATCATTTTTTATTTTTTGATAGTTGTATGAATCTTACTTATATCATAATATGTCATGTTTTATTCATATGCATTCTTTCAAATTACTGTACATGTACTATACGCCTCCAGGCGGGGTAAGAGGATTAAGTGAACCTACTAATTCAACTTGCCGCGTAAGAGGGATGCAACCCCAGCCGCATGGATCATGTATCCTTACTAGACACCTTACTCATAAGACGTTGGGGTAAGTTTCATATGCTGTAGCCGCACAGTGCTCCGCATAATAAAGACGCACGTCGCATGTCTAGTAAATTATAGACTTGTATGTATTTTCTTTCTTTGTGTGTAAGACGTGATATATCATGCAGTATTGTGGTACAATATTTAAACACAGTCAAAATACACAAGTTTCCAAAATAGATAACAAAATTGCCGTGGCCACTCACGGACTTATACACAAAAATACAAATGTTGTTAGCCGTGTACATACACGGACGAATAGGAACAATAAATATTCAAAGGGTTACAAACCAAAGTGTCTGAAAGGAATCATAAAGTAGGAGCATCCTACATAGAGGGGAAAAACTTAACCATTTCCACTTGCTCTTCGACCAGACACGACAACCATTCATCACTTTCTTTCCGCTTCTGGGCTTGAGCCGCAGTCCTCTCCAGCACCACACTTAAGGGTTCTTTGTCAAGCACGATCCTGGTTACGTCCTCATATATGGGAAGTGTCAGGTGGCTGGGGGATGGAGCGAAGGAAGCATGGGAGGACGCGCTAGGACTGAGCCTTCCCATGATTTCCATATTTGACGCATCTTTGGTGGCCTCCAGCTCGTCCAGGAATGGATAGTGCAGATCTCGCATCGCGGCCATAGAGGTAGTCATCCTGCTAGCAGCTTCAGGCTTAAAGAAGGCATGATTGGTGACATCCTCCCCCTTCGTGATCAGCTCAGCGGCCTCAACCATTCCCTCGTGTCGTCCGTGGTCAATACCATCAGACACAAGGCTCGTGAATTATTGCACAAATTCCAGGGCCTCTAATACCTTCATGACGGCCAGGCGTGCTCCATGCCCAACCATCCACCTACGGCCGGCAATAGCTGTTAGCAGTTGGGGGCATAGCACATTGTCACGTTCAGCAGTGAGGGCATCAATCATCAACTCTTTTTGGGCAAATGCCTCTTTCAGCTCTTGGATGACCGCCCTCTCATCGGCAAGTTCCCTTTGTACTTTCTCCATGTTTTAGACGGCCAGGTGCGCGTCTTCTAGTTTCTTGTTAAGCACGTCTACTTGACTGGAGTACGAGTGGGCAGAAGCTTCCGCCGTGGCTACCTATAAGGAAAAAACGTGTTAGCATATATTCCTTTTATAATATGGGTGGTGCGACACGAATATGTACCTTGGTGGTTGCAGCATCTAGTTGTGACTCAAGATTGGCTACTTGCTGGTCGTATTCATTCGCACGGGCTGACTGTTTTTTAATAGTCGCCTCGGCATTGGCCAGTTGGGATTGGAGGTCGGCAATTTGAGCTTCATTATCTACAATCATCTTCTCCCTCCGTCCAACTTTCCTCTTGAGAGAGTCAACATGCCCAAGTGCGGCTTCAAACCTTACCCTCATCGAGGTACCCATCGCCATTTGGTGTACCAGGGCACCATTATACTCATCCGCCAAATCTGCATGGCTGAGCGAATTTACCTCTCGCACCAAGCTTGGTGGTATGCAATTGTTGAGGTACTCCCGGCACTCATCGGCGCCCCTCAGTCGTGATGCCGTTGTGATATTCCATACAGGGTTGAACGGTTGAGGGGCGCCGGACGCAGGGAAGTCTTGGGAGGTTGTGGGTGAACCTTCTTCAAAAACAGGGCCGGACTTTGTGGGGGCCGTGGGGTTTCCTTCCATCTCTTTTCCTTTCCCCTTATCAACTTGGGTGTCAGAAGGAGGTGCGACACCAGTCTGGTCGTCCCTGTGAAACAAGTATTAGGAAATATCTTAAGTATTGCTTACAAGGAAACTTGTCATTCTTACATATTAGGATGGGGTCTTACATGTCGTTTCTTGCTAATTCGGAGGCGGTTGGGGCAATCTGAGTGACGGGATCGACATGAGCGGCCCGGTTAGCCTCGGAACCCTGGGTAGCACTCCCGACAGATTGATACAAGGGGTGGTCTTCTCGAAGTCTCTTGGCAGGAGTGTTGTGTTCACCAATCTCGACTGAAGCAGTTCTCCTTAC
Source organism: Glebionis coronaria (assembly GCA_025667525.1). Lineage (NCBI taxonomy): Eukaryota > Viridiplantae > Streptophyta > Magnoliopsida > Asterales > Asteraceae > Glebionis > Glebionis coronaria. Next base: position 230,658,825 of record CM046879.1, read on the forward strand.
ACGGTTACTTCTTTTTCGGGTACGCCTGGCGACGGGCTGCGTTGTTGTTTCGTCGATCTCCTCCTCGACTTCATCTTCTTCCTCTTCTTCCAGGTTGACTTGTTGTTGTACTTCTTCATCGTCATCGCCCATCAGTCGGCGAATGCTGGAGGTGGTTAATTCAATATTATCCCCCTGCTGCTCCCTATATGGTGAGGAGGGCCCGACTCCTCCTTCATTCACCTGGTTATCACCATCAACATTGTTTCCATGATCTTCCTCGTCCGAATTAGGATCTGGCACGGCTTCAAGAGCAACCGTCACGGGTCGGGTATGCTCAAGAAGGGGTTGTTCATTCTCACGGAGAGGACGAAGACCCTCTGGTACAAGCTTCGGGTCGCCCTGGCGCAAAAGTCCAAAGAAGTTCATTCCTGTTCGGCACAAAACAACATATGTTAGCTATTTATCAAATAATTGTATGCATTTTTTGCGTACGGATGTTAGCCTACCTTCGCCCTGCCTTCTCCAAAAAACGGGATACCTATTGGATGGACCAAAGTAATTACGGCTAATCCCTAGCAAACATAGGAATGATTCGGGAAGGTTTCTATGGAACCCAGTCCTATTCAGATCTAACTCTTGGAATGACGGGGGTTGTATGTACTTGTGTGCGGCTTGGGGTCGTGAGGAATCCTAGTTCTAATGATATAATCGCCCGACCATACCACTGCGTCAATGAAAAAGTAGTGATCATACCAATTTTTCAATGAATCCATTGGTTTATTGTGCGATTGGGGACTGTTGGAGGCTCGTTTCTTAAAAGATACCCAACCGTTTACTATGTTGGGAACATAAAAGAGTCGGAATAATTCTACGGTTGGGGGGATTCTCCTAGCACGGCAGAGGATCTCGAATTGACTAATCTTACAGGCACCTATGCAGTGGAGCTGACTAATGTGTACATCATAGTATCCTAACAGATCTACGAGAAAGTGGGTGAAGGGGATGCGGTAATTAGCCGCATCAAAGAGGCGAGTATACATGCCAATCTTACCTGCTGGAGCCTCAGTTATGAGGTCTCCAGCGCCAGGAAGTGAGGGGTGTAGGTTGGTAGGGATGAAATAATTTGTACAAAAGTGGTTTAATTGGTCTTGGGTCATGACATTCAGCACGGATCCAATGGTAGGGCTGTTTCTATGAGCCATTACTAAAAAAAAGTGTAAGGACGTGGTGTTCTAACCTGCGTGTGAAGGGATCCGTGCGTATTGGGTTCAAGCTAAGAGGAACGCTTTAATGGCAGAAATGGAGGTTATAACTGTGTGTTTCACACAGCCGTAGGGGTGGCTTATTTATAGGGTTGCCTCATAGGTCACGACCTGTTGGATGTGTGACACGTGTCTGCCACTATTCTTAATCGCGTGGCTAAGGGGCAAGTGGCAAGTGAAACGTCAGGAGGGACCCACGGGTCACTTCTGACTCAAACGTTTGCACTGCTCAAGGTTCTGAATGTCTGTACTTTTGTCAGTCAAACAAGTCAGATGAACAGTTATTCATGTCGGGTTATGCGACTCTTACGTAAGACTTGACATTTAATGTTATATTTAGTTTGTCTCGGTCGCTATATGCGGCTGAGATATTGATGCAATCACTTCCTAAGCCAGGTTGCCACGTGCGGCCAATACAAATTCTTGAACAAATTGTTATCTTGTTGTTTCCTTGGTACGTCCGGGGAGCATCTTGGTAGTCTAGAGGTTACATCTATGGTCGTAACAACTAGACTGGGGGGACATGATGACGTATAGTCCCCAGCCGGGTCAGGAACCCGGCCCATGGGTACTACCCGTATCCGGCCCATCACAGATGGGTGGAATAATGTCATTCAGGCTTATGGGCTTGGATGAACAGTAACCGCACACATGTGTGCGGCCCACGGCCTGGTGCGGCCGACATGGCCGACATAGGGTTAGACAGAATAATATTCTGTCTAGGAATATCTTTATCCCAATGGGAGAGGATATTCACTACCAGGATTAGAAGATAACAATCATTCTAATTCTGGTGATTATCTCTTCCTTGGGGCCGAAGCATCAGTGGAAGCCCATTAGGGTTTCACTGCCTATAAAAGGAACCCTCAAGGGTTCCACAAAGGTATTACGACTTTTACTCTAAACTCACATCAACCCTAAATCGATTACTTACTCTCACGCCGGAGTCTAATCGTGGGAAACATTCCCACGGTAAGCCTAACGCGTGCTGTTTAGTGTGCAGGATCCCAACCAAACGATTCACTTGGTGCAGGAGCCGGAGCCCAGCCAACCCAAATTAAGCCTAATTCGGGTCAAGCAAGGATCAACCAACTTTTACATCAACAGATCCGATATAAGAGTCACTTAAATGACAACTGCTAGTTTTGATTCTTCAAAGACAAGTGATCACGAAGTGGATTTTGTATTCTTTATTTGAAGTTGAAGTGGGATTTCATGAAGCCGTCTACTTATTTCATCATCGAGCCTTCCTTCTATTTTTCTACCCCTTTTCTTCAAACCCAGTCTATCGATTGATGACTTGCTTGGGCGATAAAATTTATGACTGAGACTTGAATTATCTAGTTTTCACTGTCAAGGGGTGGATGGTCGACGACATGGATAACTATCATTTTTGGGTGTCACACGCAGTTGCTCGTGTAGATAACTTCAAGAGGTGTTGTACTTCTTATACTTTGGAAGTCGGGTATAAAGTACTTAGAGACTTGTTTCTGCACCGTTCTTCAATCAACATCAGTGCAAGCTTAAGTAACAAATTTGGGGGATTCTACTTCAGCTTCAAGTTTCGGATATCGTGTTTACTTCACATGTGGTCACGACAGATAGCCGAAAGAATACGAGGTTGGTAAGTTAGACAGAGAGATGTAATCAGCAATCAATTCTCAGGGGATATTTTTTAGCTACACAACAACAATGGTACTTCATAGTCTACGCAAAAAATTTCACAGTTTCTTCACGACTTTCAAAACTTTTCAAGACATTTGCTTAAGACTAAGAACTTCTCGAGTATATGGACGTCCACGATAATGATGCTTCCGAGAGTTCGAAATCGTCATGGGGGAAGATCGTGTACTTTGAAGTAATCGGATCAACTTCCAGAGGGAAGTAGTGTACATGGAATGGTATCTACTTCACTTTGTATGGTTTTTATGAAGTATTTTGCAAGCGTGAGAAGTATTGTTGCTGATTTTTGACATGTTACCCCAAACAGATTATCACCAAAAACCAAACGACATGAGACAGTATAAAAGCAGTATTATCTGGTGTGGTTCTTCTACAAATTTCCGCTGTGTACTTAAACCGATGAGCTATGAAATTGTGTAATTTGAAGTTCGTTTTCTCGATTCTTAACCAATTGAAAGTCCTAACAAAATCGGGTTTATGATCGTTTTTGGTTGGTAGGGTTATTTGGATTTTCTATGTCTATTTGAGCAATCAAGTAAAAAATGTCCAAAATATTAACTACGTATACGTAAAACAATTAGCAATTACCAAATTTTTATTCAAATAAGGACAAAAATGTAAAACTATGGAATTAAAGTGCTAAAAATGTAAATGCTTGAAACTATAATGCTTGAAATGTAAAAATCAGAAACTACAAGGACCAATTATGCAAATAGTAACAAACTACTAACTAAATGTAACTAATTGTAAAACTGATTAACTGATTTTGACAAGTTTTGAAAAATAAAGGACTGATTCCTAGCAAACCCTAATTTCAAGTAATATTAGCCCTCAATACAAACAGTAACAAACTTGGAGGACTAAAATGTAATTAAAAGGGAATTTTTCAACAAAACGGGCTAGTTGGCTTAATGAGCTCGTTTAAGCTCTACAATGAACCAAATAAGCTCAAACCAATTTCAAACTGCTTAAAACTCAAATTCACTTAGGCTTGTAAAAGGAATAAGCTTGAAATTAAATAAAACTCAAATAAGCCAACTTTGATAAGCCACAAATAAGCTATCTAATAAGCCAGACTTGCACAAACTGATTGTTTGCTAAATCTTGTTTATCAGTCCATTGAGAGTCTGGAATGTCTTTTAAAATGAAAAATGATCAAGTAATGAATTAGGAAAATGAAAATAAGCTCAAACTAGCTTATTGACCAAAGTTGACCAAATTTTGGAAAAAGTAAAAAACCTCCAGATCTACTCAAGAACACATTCTAAGCAAGAATATGAAAGAAAATGGGAAGGTTTCTGAAGTAGATTTGCTAGTTCAAGAAATCAGATTGGACTTTTGTTATAGAAACTTTCATTTGCTTAACAGCTTATGAAAATGCTTATTTCTCACTTGAATCTTAGAACTATGTAATTTCCTTATGAGAACTTAATATTCAGATGTTAATGGACAAGTCTGAACCGGTTTGAAACATTTTCATCAAGAATTGAGTAAATGCTAAGCAATTGAAAACAACTACTTTTTATGAACTTTCTAAGCTTAAAACTGAGCCATACTTTTTTATAGCCAATTGCCTTTTTGACTTACTTTTTGACTTTAAAACTACTAAAACCTGTTCACAATGACTAAATGAAAGTAAATGAACAATGTTTATCCAATTAACAATACTTAACTACAATTTGACAGCTAAAACCAAACACTAGTTAACTGATTTTTAACAACTTTTTGTGAATGAAATTTAAGTAATTGGTTGTACTGGACTGAATGTGATATCAAGCCAAACTTATTAACCAAAATGAAGTAAAACTGAACCAAGTTTATGCAGTAAAACAGACAACTACTCAAAATGCACAAGCAAGCTAAAAATGACTGATAAGATGAAATCAGAAACAAGTATAAGCTAGTAAACAAGTATCAAATCAACTATAAGCTATCTAAACTTCAAAATCAACACAAGAACAAGTAATTCACACTTTATCAGATCAACAAGTAAAAGTTAAGTTATAATTGAGCATGCCATTACTGTTTAGAGGAACCAAAATCAGAAACTTAGAAACCTTTTAGCAAAGGCCTCCACTAATGGAGTAGGTAGGCGCTGAGCCTCCTAGATAGTGTTAAACCACCACCTTAACACTATATACCACTAATCAACAGCTACAATCATCATCATCACCAATTCATACACAAATCTGCTTCAAAATCAACAAACACAGCTACTGGATGAACAAAACAAGTGTGAACAGCAACAATCTTCAACAAGAGCTAATTATGATCAGTGGTGATCACAAGTAACTCATAACAACACTAGGATAACAAATGCAGGAGATGAATAGTAGATTGAAGGAAAAAGGAGGGAAATTTATTGATTGAATGAGAAAAGTTGTTATAGATTCTGGTAAAGTAGTTACAACTACAATAACTAACTCAAGAGCTTGTCAGACTCTTGAGGTCGTTATGCTAACAACTACAAGCTAGGATTGAGAGAGAGAAAAAGGAAATGTGTGTGAAAATTTCACACTTAGGCTACAATGACAAATGAGGATAACATTCCCTATTTATAGACAAATTATGAGAGTTATTTGGGGTTGATGACGTATCCCCACCAATAGCAAGCTGCCAGGTGTCCTGAATTGGCCAATTGAAAATCCTTGTGTTCTTCATGAATTGGGGATTTTTGATTCATGAAGTTTGAGCTTGATTAAGTGTTCCCAATGTGTTCCTCTCTTGAAAACGAGCAAGTTTCATGTAGAAATCATTTCTTGAAATTCAGTGTAGCTCAAAAATGGTTCTGGGCTCGTTGTTGAAGAAGATGCCACGTGGCAGATCTGGATTGGGTGAAAATTGGTCACACGGATCATAATCCATTTTTGGATAAAATGATTATTGGTTGGCGTTCTCTGATTGGCTAGAAATTAAGTAAGTGGGAGTTACTATTGCTTTTCGGCTCATAAATGAGATGGTGATGTGGCTGCAATATCTGGCAATCCGTGTACAAATTTCCTTGCCTTCTCATTGGTTGAGAGCCATGTCACACGGATTAAGTCTATTTTGAGTGGATTTTTGGCAAATTAAGCCCTTGAACTTAGGCAGATTATCCAAATAAGATAGGGACTTCATTTTAATGGCATTTTTGGTCCTTCCACTTGCATTCTTGTATAATTTGACCTTTTGACTTGATTGACTGAAGAGTTGACCATGTTTGACTTTTATCTTGACTTTGGCAAATTTACACTTTGAGTCCTTCAACTTTGGAGTGTTGTCAAGATAGGTCCCTTATCTTCAAAGACTTGTCATCTTTGATCCTTCTTTGTCTTTTTCATCCAAATAAGCTTGATTTCTTATTGTTTGCTTGAAAATGTATCCTTCTTACCTATTTATAAACAAACACAAAACATACCACATAATTTCGCTTTATAGCACAAAAGTTAGGTATTTTCCTTGTGTTTTAGGGTGATTTGTTGATTAATTGATATGATTTTTTGCTCATATCAAGCTAGAAGATTGTTCAAACTACATCAAAGTGTCAGAATCTGCTTAAGATACAGATATTGGTTTGGAGGGAAGCTGATTCAGAAACTTTGTCAAAAAGAAGTCTATGAAGAAAGTTTTTTAATACATGCTGCATGAATTGGGGGGAAGTTAATCCAAATCATGCATATTACAATTGTTCCACAACAAGCAAAGACAAAGAGGATTCAAGCTGAGGTATAAGTTATAAAGACAAGAAGTCTTAGAAGACATCCTCAACATTGGAAGCGCCTTGGAAGACTTTATTTTGTTGTATTTGTACTTGTTAGGAACACTGTAAGTAATTCCGTATGTCTCCACATTGGGGGAAGATTGTTAGCCCTAAAATGTGAGCGCCATTTACGAAATTACATTAGATTTAAATAGGCAAGACACGGAGGGACTATTATTGTTAAGTTGTCAAAGTCACTCCTTGTCGAGCCTATATATACCCCTCCATACTTCCATGGAGGGGTGATGATTCCCATTTTTCAAGTTCTACTTTCTCTCTCAATAAAACACACACCTTTAATAGTCTCTCACTTTCTCTCTTTAAAATGTTTAACATTTCTTTTATCCTCCCCGACCTCCGGATCTATACCTTGTTAGCTTGAATCTTATATGTTAACAAATATCTTACAAAACGAGCTCAAGTCCAAGAAGTTGTAACCTTCCCGTTGTTAAGGATAAGTTACCATCGGCGATAACTTTCCTTTTAACTGAAGAACGAGTCCTAAGTTGACATTTACTTAGAAGTCATTTTCATGAGCTTGAAAAACTTTTGAATGTTTTAACGTAAAGCTCATGACCGAGAAAGATGAATTTCCTGTTGTGAGGAAAAGTTCTCTTATTTAAAAGATAGACTTTCCTTTCTGAGCTTAAAACTTGGAATGTTTTAATACAAGCTCATGACCGAGAAAAAATAATTTCTCATTTCGAGGATAAGTTATCATTAAAGATAAGCTTTCCTAAAATTGAAGTCCAAGTTACAGTATGATATTTAACTGTAAGTCATTGTGCATGAGCTTAAAAACTTCGAATGTTTTTAATATTAGCTCAAGCCTGAGAAAAATTAATTTCTCGTTGTAAGGATAAGTTTATCATCGGCGATAAACTTTCCTTTCTGTTAATGTAATAAATGCCTAAAAACGTTACTTGCATTTTTCGGTCTCGCCTTGTTTTGATTACGACAATATGTAAAAACAAGCATTTACGAAAACAACGAAAAACGAATTCTTGAGTTCAAGTATTTTTCATTTTACCCATTTTCACTTAAGGTATGGATAAACAAGTACTAACCTTAATCAAGTGATCAAGGGATTTAATCTTTTCTTAAAACTCACTTTTTATTAAGTGTGACAAGTTTTTATTAAACTTTCTTTTTAAGAAAATGTTTTATTAAATTAATTATTTGAAATTTGAAAATGGATATTATTATTTGGTTAAGAATATCCTTTCAGGATATTTTTTATATCCAGATAAGACCTCCACCACTAAAGGACATAAAGGAGCGGAGTCTAGTCCGGCGGTACCTTAGCACCTAGGCGGTACCTTATCGATAAGGTACCGCGGGCTAAGATAAGGTACCGCGGGCAGAACTATCCGTTGGCTCCTTTGTCCTATAAATAGTGGACCATTCTCAGCTTTTCATCTCACCTCTTTTGCACATTTATTTCCAGATTCAAACCCCTTCTTTAATCACTCAAATCTTTGATCATTTGTTTGATTATTACTTGTTTAAGAAGTGAATCTTGTTCTTCCATCCCTTCCTCTCCAAGTGCAAAGAGAAGAACACTATCCTTGTGAAGTGTTGAGTCCACCACCAAAGATCCATTGAAGATCTAATTTTATACATTTGTAGTTGTGTCATAGTTGTGAAGATCCAAGTAGTTGTGTCTATTTGGAAGTTGTGTATGTACTAAGTATAGTTGTGTAGATTGGTCCTAGCTACGATTAGGGCTCGACTTTTAGCTTAGAGTCGGAAATTGGTTAAGCGACGTGTACGGTTTTCTCCACCATAAGGAGCTTGTTGTGTAGTGAACTCTCGAGTAAGGAGTACTCGAGGAGTGGAGTAGGAACGAGGAGTGAGCTTCGTTGCCGAACCACTATAAATCCTTGGTGTTCGGTTTGATCTTTCTTTACCCTTAACTCTTTACATTCTTTATTCTTTATGCATATACATGTGTTAGTATTAGATTAGTTACACTATCATTCTTTATTCTTTGTGGATATATTTTTGTTAATATTAGTTTAGTTACACTATCATTGTTCATATTGCGCATAAGAAGATTTCATATATTTCCTCAAGCCTAAGTTTTTGAAAAAGGATTTTTGGAAACTACATTTAACGAGTAAATATAAGAAACTATTCAACCCCCCACCCCCTTCTAGTTTCTACAATTGGTATCAGAGCGGGTTGCTCAAGAATTTTTAAAGTATATTGTATTTTAAAACTTGAATCGATCTATGAATTCCAACAAATACCTAGAAGGGCAATCTATGCAAAGACCACCACTTTTTGAAACCGATAGTTTTATTTATTGGAAAAATAGATTTGAAACTTATGTGAAATCAAAAGATTTAGATCTTTGGCATGTTATTACCAATGGTGATTTTTTACCCTTTCAATTTAATGAGGTTTCTAAAACAAAAGAATTGGTCACTTTTGACAAAGCTAATGACGATACTAAAAAGAAACTTTCAAAAAATAATGAGGCTAAAATGGTGATTTATAATGCTTTGCCTAAGAAAGAGTATGAAAGAATTTTTATGTGTGAAACCGCTAAAGATATTTGGAACACTCTTTTAGTAACCCACCAAGGTAATAGCCAAGTCAAAGAAAGCAAAATCGATCTTCTTGTCCAACAATATGAACAATTTGTCATCTTAGAAGATGAAACTATTGATAGTGCATTTGCTAGGTTTAACACCATTATTACTAGTCTAAAAGCACTTGATGAAGGTTTTTCTAGCAAGAACAATGTTAGGAAGTTTCTAAGGGCCTTACATCCAAAGTGGAGAGCAAAAGTCACTGCGATTGAAGAGTCGAAAGATCTCTCAACTTTATCACTCGATGAACTCATAGGAAACTTGAAGGTTCATGAGATGATAATTTTGAAGGACTCAGAATTAGTGAAAACCAAGAGTGAAAGGAAATCTCTTGCACTTAAAGCCAAGAAGGCACAAAGTGACCATGATAGTTCCTCGGAAAGCGATGACGAGGAGTATGCATTGGCGGTGAGAGATTTCAAGAAGTTCTTCAAGAGACGAGGTCAACACGTTAGGCAACCCAACTATGACAAGAAACCATTATCAAAGAATCGGTTTGTCAAGAACGAAAAAGGTGATAGGAATTGCTTTAGATGTGGTGATCCAAATCACTTCATTGGTGATTGTCCAAAGCCCGCTCGTGATAAGAACCACACGGCGTTCGTTAGTGGCGCTTGGAGTGATAGCGGTGAAGATGATGATGACAACCCCAAAGAGGAGAAATGTCTAATGGCTCACACTTCTAAAGAGGTACATTCCGAAACCGAATATTATAGCAATGATAGTTCCACTTGTGATGATATTGAATTTGAAGGCAAATATGATAGTTTACACAAACTTAGTCTTAAATTCATAGAAAAGAATAAAACCTTAAAAACAACCAAAACTAAGCTTGAAAGTGAGATCAATGAACTTAGGGAGAAATTGGCTAAACTTGAGAAAAATAAAGAGGTTGATTTAAGTTGCTTAAGTTATGAGAAACTTAGATTAGAGAATGAAGATCTCAAGAGCACCTCCATTAAATTGGAAAGTTCATGAAAGGAACTAGTCCTCTTGATGATATGTTAAACAAACAAGTTCATTCTAAGGAAAGACTTGGTCTAGGTTTTAACTCAAATGAAGCCTCAACTAGTGAACCAAAACAAGTCAGGTTTTCATAAAAAACGCCCACTGTACGCGGTTCCAAATTGTATGGCGCGGTTCCTTATCACTATGGAACCGCCGCCATAGATAAGGTACCGCGGGCAGAGGATGATTTTGGTGAAAATCCTGAACTTTCTGAAAAGTCTAAGTTAGATGAAAAACTAAAGCATCTTACTGTTAATAAGGTAAAGTTACCCATACTTGACGACAATGCTATTGGTAAGTTCTACAAGCCATTAAGTAAACCTCTCATGGGAAATAGAAGTTTATCTAGACTATCCTCTACTTCACCTAGAGTACGGAATGAGTCTAAGCCTAGAAGTAGAACGACAACGCCTAAAAGAGATAATCAAAACAATTCACGATCTAGAAGTAAAACTCCAACACCTAGAAGGAATAATCATAACTCTAAACCTAGATCAAATACACCTAGGAGAAATAATGAACAACAAAATGGTTACATGAATTACTACCCTCCTCCATTTTGTTCTCCATGGGGAACCCCTTCTTCATTCATGCATCCCAACCAAATGCAAGGGATGTTTGGAACTAACAATTTTGGACCCATGAGATATTGGGGACCAAATGTTTGATCTTGTGTGTTGTTACCTAGATATGCTTGGGAATTGATTTGGAGCCCGATGAGTGGATTAAGGATAGTGGATGTTCTAAACACATGAAGGGTAATCGAAGTTTGTTCTCGCATTACAAAGCATATGATGGAGGTAACGTCACATTCGCTAGTAGTCTACGTGGTAATATCATTGGCAAAGGTACGGTTTCTCTTGACTCCATGACCATTGAAAATGTTGAGCACGTAGATAACTTAGGATTTAATCTTTTAAGTATAGGTCAAATTTGTGATAATAAGTGTAAGGTCATCTTTTCGGAACATGACAGTGAAATCGTAAAAGATGGAAAAGTCATTGGAAAAGGTGTTAGAAAGCATGGGCTTTATGTCATGAAGGTTAATAAGAAGTCAAAAGACAACATATGTCTTGCGACTATAGATGATAGTTCTACTCTTTGGCATAGGAGATTAGGTCACGCTAATATGCGTTTAATTCAATCTTTAGTCTCTAAGGAGTTGGTAAGACACCTTTCCAAGATTAAGTTTGATAGTCACTTTTGTGATGCTTGCAAAGTTGGAAAGCAAGTTCACTCAAGTCACAAAGCCAAGAATTTGGTTTTGACCTCTCGGTGCTTAGATCTCCTACATATGGATCTTTTTGGACCTTCCGCCATACGGAGTTATGGAGGTAACCTTTATACCCTAGTTATAGTTGATGACTATTCTAGATTCACTTGGACTAGATTTTTGGCATCTAAGAATGAAGCTTTCGATCACTTCGAAATCTTTAGTCGAAGAATTCAAAATCAACTAGGATGTTCAATTGTTTCTATTAGGACGGATCATGGTAGGGAATTTGATAATGAAGTGCAATTTGGTGCCTTTTGTGAAGCTCATGGTATTACCCATAACTTCTCGGCTCCTCGCACTCCACAATCAAATGGGGTAGTTGAAAGGAAGAATAGGACTCTCCAAGAGATGAGTAGGACGATGTTAAATGAGCAATCTTTGCCTCAAAAGTTTTGGTGCAATGCCGTGGACACATCGACTTATATTCTCAACCGAATTCTTATTCGACCTTTCCTAGGAAAGACCCCCTATGAGATTCTTAAAGGTAAGAAACCCTCATTAGAATACTTTAGGGTGTTTGGAAGCAAGTGCTTTATCCTCAACACCAAAGACTACCTTACCAAGTTTGACCCAAAGTCTTACGAAGGTATCCTTTTAGGTTATTCCCAAACTAGTAAAGCCTACATAGTCCTAAATAGAACCACGGGGGTTATTGAAGAATCACTCAACGTAACCTTTGATGAAACCCCTCCTTCGCCCAAGACACCACCATTGGTTGATGATGACTTGGATGAATTAGAAGTAGTTAAAGCCAAAGAGGTTAGAAAAATAGAAGTTGAAGACCTTAGTGTTGAAAAGGAAGTAAACATTAAGGAGTCTAGGGATCATACTCTCAATAATGTCATTGGTGACTTAAATCAAAGGACCCTAAGATCTCAAGTTCAAAACCAAAGCAACTTCTTTTGTTTCGTCTCCTTGATTGAACCAAAGAATGTTAAAGAAGCTTTGTCGGACGAGAGTTGGGTCATTGCGATGCAAGAAGAATTAAACGAATTCGTTGCCAATGATGTTTGGGAACTTGTTCCTCCACCTAGAAGTTCTACCATTATAGGAACCAAATGGGTATATAGGAATAAGTTAGATGAAAATGGTGTTGTGTCTCGTAACAAAGCTAGACTTGTAGCACAAGGCTATAATCAACAAGAAGGGATTGATTATGACGAGACATATGCACCAGTAGCTAGATTAGAATCAATTAGAATCCTTTTAGCCTACGCTTGTGCCTTAGATTTTAAGCTTCAACAAATGGATGTAAAGAGTGCATTTCTTAACGGTTTGATCAATGAGGAGGTATATGTAGCTCAACCTCCCGGCTTCATTGATTTTGAGAAACCGGACCATGTTTACAAGCTTAAGAAAGCACTTTATGGACTCAAACAAGCACCCAAAGCTTGGTATGATAGACTTAAAGCGTTTCTTGTTAAACATGAGTATACCATGGGAATGGTAGACAATACACTCTTTACAAAGAAGAAAGGTCCTCACCTCATAATCGTACAAATATATGTTGATGACATTATATTTGGCTCAACTTTGTCAAAAATTGTGTGATGACTTTGCCAAAATCATGCATGATGAGTTTGAAATGAGTATGATGGGAGAACTTAACTTCTTTTTAGGACTCCAAATTAAACAAATAGACGATGGTATTTTCTTTAGTCAATCTAAGTACGCTAAAGAAATGCTAAAGAAATTTGGATTAGAAGATTCTAGACCAATGAAGACCCCTATGGCCTCGGATACTAAACTCACCGTAGATGATGATTGTGAGTCGGTAGACAACACCAAATATAGAGGTATGATGGGTAGTTTGTTGTACCTAACGGCAAGTCGACCGAATATCATGTTTAGTGTTTGTATTTGTGCTCGCTTCCAAGAGGCTCCCAAAACCTCTCACCTTGAAGCGGTTAAGCGTATCTTCCGATACATTAAAGGCACTATACATTTAGGATTATGGTATCCTAAAGGGATCGGCGTAGAAACCATTGTCTACGCGGACTCGGATCATGCGGGAGACTATGTGGACCGGAAAAGCACTAGTGGAGTTTGTACCTTCATGGGTTGTTGTTTAACTTCTTGGTTCTCCAAGAAACAAACCGCTCTTGCAATATCCACCACGGAAGCCGAGTATGTGAGTGCCGGAAAAGCATGCCAACAAGCTCTATGGATGAAGCAAGCGCTTTTTGATTACGGGATTTCTCTTGATGATGTTCCCATCATGTGCGATAATAAAGGCGCTATAGACCTAAGCAAGAATCCCGTGCAACATTCGCGAACCAAACACATAGAAATTAGACACCATTTCCTTAGGGATAATGTTCAAAAGGGGAACATTTCTATTGAAAAGGTGCCCTCCGAGGACAACTTAGCCGATATCTTCACTAAGCCACTTAAGATGGAACCTTTTAATTACTTGCGTCTAGGTCTAGGATTAATGGAACATCTTCCTTAAATTCTTTTCTTCTTGTGTGTTTTCTTTTACCACTTTGAGTCTTTGAGTCTTTTAAACTCCTTTTGAAAAATCTTCTCCTATCCTTTTCAAAATTCTCAAAGTCTCTTTCGAAACTGGTTGAGAAATTCGTTTGACATTGTTAATTCAATCTAAAAACGATTTTTCATAGACTCTCGCTATTAATCTAGAGCTTACATAATTCATATGTATGATTCTCTCAAACATAGCAAGAACAAGATAGAATCATGGAGGATCATTGTGTCATGACTTAAGGTCTTGTCTTACACACCTCCTACATCGATTTTTTAATCCATGTATTTTGGTCAAATCTCTATTTGGTAAGTTTGCATATGTTTTCTTTGTCTATCTTTGCTTTTAAGCATATCCCTATGATAAGTTAGACTAGAAAAATAAGATCTGCTGAAAAATCTTCCTCCAAACACCAAGCCCTGCCTCTGCAGGCGGTTCCATATGTGAACCGCGGTACCTTATTGATAAGGTACCGCCACCCTAGATAAGGAACCGCCTACAGTGCCTTCCTTTTTCGGGTTTTTGTCTGAAACTCCAGATTTGCTCTAACATTTTTGAGAATCTTTGTTTCAAACCCTTTGACCACCCCAAAAATACCCTAAGCCTTCCCTATTTAAACCATAAGCATTTTGCATTACTTCACATCCAAAATGTCTTATTCTCCCAATGAAAGCCTTGAATCTCCTCCATTTTCTCCACTTGATTTCAATCCAAACCCACCCAAGAACACTCTTAATCACATGTCTCCTACCAAGAATGTTGATTGTGGAACATCTTTTCTTCCACCACCACCCTTTAGTGTTCTTCCTCCTTCTCATGATAATGTCATGCATCATGGAACATATTGTCAATGTTGTCAATATCAACACCTTGCTATGGCACACATCTATGAGGAGTTGAGCTACATCAAGAGTCTCTTAATCAAGCCTTCTCTTCACTTTGATTATGAGATCTCCAACAAGCCACACCCTCCGCTATTACCTTGTCTTTCATATAAGCATTGGTTGCTTATCCACAAGACACCAAATTCAAGCAAATCTTAGAATTCTAGAATAACTAGGATAAGATTTATGCTTTTGGCTTGTTCCTTTTTCCATACTTCTTTGTATGATGTCCTTTTAGTAACCTATCTTGGATCTTTGTCTTTGTGTTTTCTTCTCTTTTATTTTTTTATGTGACCTATTGCTATATATTATTGGTTGTTTCTTTTGTTCAACTAACCCTTCTATGTAGCTTGTCACCATATCTCGATTCCTCGGTGCCCCAAGCTAGGGGGAGTAAGCACCAAAGGGGAGTCTTTGCGAAGTCCGTTTCTTCAAACACCGACTTGTGCAACCTTTTTGCTTCGACAAAGGGGGAGAAATGAATAAACTCGTCTTCGAAAATCTTGTTTTTGTGTGATTGAGTTTATGTATTGTCGGAATCAAAAAGGGGGAGATTGTTAATGCAATAAATGCCTAAAAATGTTACTTGCATTTTTCGGTCTCGCCTTGTTTTGATTACGACAATATGTAAAAACAAGCATTTACGAAAACAACGAAAAACGAATTCTTGAGTTCAAGTATTTTTCATTTTACCCATTTTCACTTAAGGTATGGATAAACAAGTACTAACCTTAATCAAGTGATCAAGTGATTTAATCTTTTCTTAAAACTCACTTTTTATTAAGTGTGACAAGTTTTTATTAAACTTTCTTTTTAAGAAAATGTTTTATTAAATTAATTATTTGAAATTTGAAAATGGCATATTCTTATTTGGTTAAGAATATCCTTTCAGGATATTTTTTATATCCAGATAAGACCTCCACCACTAAAGGACAAAAAGAAGCGGAGTCTAGTCCGGCGGTACCTTAGCACCTAGGCGGTACCTTATCGATAAGGTACCGCGGGCTAAGATAAGGTACCGCGGGCAGAACTAGCCGTTGGCTCCTTTGTCCTATAAATAGTGGATCATTCTCAGCTTTTCATCTCACCTCTTTTGCACATTTATTTCCAGATTCAAACCCCTTCTTTAATCACTCAAATCTTTGATCATTTGTTTGATTATTACTTGTTTAAGAAGTGAATCTTGTTCTTCCATCCCTTCCTCTCCAAGTGCAAAGAGAAGAACACTATCCTTGTGAAGTGTTGAGTCCACCACCAAAGATCCATTGAAGATCTAATTTTATACATTTGTAGTTGTGTCATAGTTGTGAAGATCCAAGTAGTTGTGTCTATTTGGAAGTTGTGTATGTACTAAGTATAGTTGTGTAGATTGGTCCTAGCTACGATTAGGGCTCGACTTTTAGCTTAGAGTCGGAAATTGGTTAAGCGACGTGTACGGTTTTCTCCACCATAAGGAGCTTGTTGTGTAGTGAACTCTCGAGTAAGGAGTACTCGAGGAGTGGAGTAGGAACGAGGAGTGAGCTTCGTTGCCGAACCACTATAAATCCTTGGTGTTCGGTTTGATCTTTCTTTACCCTTAACTCTTTACATTCTTTATTCTTTATGCATATACATGTGTTAGTATTAGATTAGTTACACTATCATTCTTTATTCTTTGTGGATATATTTTTGTTAGTATTAGTTTAGTTACACTATCATTGTTCATATTGTGCATAAGAAGATTTCACATATTTCCTCAAGCCTAAGTTTTTGAAAAAGGATTTTTGGAAACTACATTTTAACAAGTAAATATAAGAAACTATTCAACCCCCCCCCCTTCTAGTTTCTACACTTTCTTTGAAGTCCAGGGCATAATCTGAAATGTGATTATATGCCATATACACGAGCTTAAAAACCTTTGAATAGTTTTAAAGTAAGCTCGTGTCCGAGAAAATTTAATTTCTCGTTAATAAGGATAAGTTTATCATCGGCGATTTCCTTTATTTGAAGATCGGGTCATCGCCTGTCATTTAACAATGAACCATATACACGACGTTAAAACCTTTGAATGGTTTTAGGATAAGCTCGTGTTCGAGAAAACTTAATTTCTCGTTTTGAGGGTAAGTTATCGTTGACGAGATAAACTTCCCTTTCATTGAAGAGCGGGTCACAGACTGTGATTTGAATGTGATCCATATAGTTAGCTTAATCGTAAATCCCCTGAAACACTTGATTCGTAGATATCAGCTTCTTCAGCAACCAAACGCTAAGAGTGTCCTTAGTTAAATGGTATACAGAGATTTGACCGGTTTGTTGTTGTTGATGCTTGACTTTAGTACCTGTACTGGAATCAAAAATTTGCATACTTTCACATGGGTTAGCGATATCTATTTTAGAACCATGCGGGGGTTCACAACCAACTTTGGTAGTGCTAGAGGGAAACATCCTTCCTGTAGGAAACCATTGAAGATTAACTGATTTGATAATCCTACCCGTGGGTTGCCACCTAAGATTGGATCTGGGCGACATGGTTTTCTTATGCACAACGAAAGACTTAGTGGTAGAAGACCTATTTCCTTTAGGAATCCCTCTTTTAGCACGCGAGTTCAGTTCCTTCAAGACTTTAGTCACACAAGCCGCATGATTTGTCGTGAAGACACTTTTCATGCATACAGAACAAACACCGTGTTTGAGATCTGAAGGAGATCTAGAAGTCATAGTTCTTGCTTGTGTAATTTTCTTAGATGCATCTACATAGTGATTATTAGGCATACTATTCAACCTATGTTGTGGCATATTCGTAGAACTATACCTAGACACTAGTAGCAGTCTTGTTTGTAGGTTTTGCATAGGCTGACTTGATCACATTAGGCCTAGATAGTGGAGTAACTGGTCTAGAAAGATGAACCATATCAACTTGGGAGGCAAACCGCGGTCTCGAGGATTTTGGTCGCTCGGATCTAAATGCAGTCGGTTGTCGAAAGGACTGATTTTTAGGCGGTTTCCCCAAGAATGATGGTTTTTCAAGCTTAGTGTCCGCACTAGTGCCCCTTAATTTTTCTTAGCTCGTTTTTCAGAGCAGCTATAGCAAAAACCTTTTTCTGAACATGAGCCTTTAAATCAGCATTTTCAGTAGTTAATAAGGTTGTTGACTCTAGAGTTTTAGACCTCATCTCTACGATAGTATTATTTAACTCACTACAACGCTGTTTTAAGGTCTCTTGTTCCTTTTGTAAGAGGTCTTGGGATGCCAACTTAAATTCTAGCAAAGTAATTTATTTCACATAATTATCTTTTTCGACTATAGAATCTTGAATTTTTTGATGTAATTTTCTTTCAAGAACAACGTTTGAATGTTCAAGTTTTTCAAAATACTTTTCAAATTTATCCTTTCTTCGAAAATTCAATTTTGGCATCCGCAAGCTCTTTTGATTGTTGAGCTAAAATCGTTTCAAGCTCTTCAATCCTAGAAGCAGACTTGGTTAAAGAAGCAGTCATAAGTCATATATCATGATTTTTTTCATTTTGATCATTCTCTCCCTCATTATGACTCACATCGGATGAATCAGAAGTGGAATCACCCTTTTCTATCCCATGTTTGTCATAGGTGGGTTTTGCGTTCTCAACATGATGTAGATCATTGTGAGATTCAGTATTCAATTATACCTCAACTATTGGCTCTTCGTCATGCATGCTTGAGTCACGTTGTCGTGATGCATTGATGCTGCTATCATCGTTAACCAAAGCGGTCTCCTTTGAGTCATCCGTAAGACCATTTGTTTCATCTGGCATGTGCATCGGATTTTCTTGCTTCCAATTATCATAAGCAATTTGAAGTCGTGATCGTTCTTGAAACAAATGTGTAATAGAGGTCACGTATTTGAACAAAGTACCATGGAAGTCTTGAATCTCTTCAAGGAATGACTGACAGTGCACTGAATTTTCTTTCTTGGCAACATCGAATTGAAGAAAAATAGATAGTTGTTTCAACAGAACTTGAAGTGCAGATGCAGATTCAATAGGATTAAAGTCTTCTTTGTCAAGTTGCTGCTGAAAAATATCCAAGTTTATCATCATAGCCTCCATGAAGAAAGGAGCATCTTGACAAAATACTGCCACAAAGGATGGTCCGTAGTCTAGCTTGGTAAGCTCGTAGAGATGACATTCAAATTGTCTAAATGAGACCTGACATTTTTGTCTTGCTTCTTCTTGCATCTTCTGCAATTCTCTCTCTCGAGATGTCGAATTCAACGAATCCATTGAAAATCGATGATAAACAAAAGTAAGGATCACTTGTCAATCGATCAATGAAAGAAAGTAATTGTGTTTGTTGTTGTGTGTAGAAGTCGAGAAATAATGTTAAAATCCCTTAATAATTGTTCTCGATAAACCAAAAATTCCAAGACAAAATAACACATTTCAAAAACACGTTTTTGAAAAATGTTGGATCGCAACTCTTGATCGCAGTGGGTGATCGCAACTCTTGATCGCAGTGGGTTCTCGCAACTCTTGATCGCAGGGGTGATCGCAACTCTTGATCGCAACACCTGATCGCAACCTTGGATCGCAACCTTGGATCGCAACCTTGGATCACAACCTTGGATCGCAACCTTGGATCACAACCTTGGGTCGCAACCTTTGATCGCAAGATGTGATCGGAATATTCGATCGCAAGTAGAAACCCCTGTTTTATGCGATCACAATATTCGGATCGTAATATAGAACCCTTCAAACGTTCTGATGGAGTCGACCGCAATATGGAATCAAAAGTACCACTTTTCTCGGATAGTACACAACAATTTCGAGATTCTTAGCTTAAAATTGAATCAAACACCTAAAAAAATTTGTGTTTTTAACTAAAGTAAAAATACCAAATCACTACTACAAGTATATAAATGATTTGTATCAAGATTAAACCATAAAAACAAAAAAAATTGGTACGTATGATTTTGGATCAAAATAGGTGTATGAATCAAGAACACAAACATATAAACCAAACAATCATCCCATGGCTCTTGATACCAATTGACAGTTTATCGTAATCCTTGGATTGTACTATTGATGGAATGATTAATAAAGAGAGAGAGAGAGATAGATGAAGAACTAGAGAGAGAAAGTAGAGAGAAGGTGGAAAGAAAGAAAGGAACTATGTGAAAATATGAATGAAACCACACCCTCTCCATCTAAGGAGAGGGTTTATATACCCAATCCTTGTGATGGGATTGGGCTTACATATTGGGCCGTCCATACATTCCATGGACTGGGCCTTTCCATGTTTACTTAATGTAAAATAAATAAACTACGAGCTACTACTTAATATATATTGTTGGAGTGACCGAACCTTCCTAAATACGTAAAAACGTATTTCCAACAAATGGTATCATGTATCAAACTTTCAGATACAATACATCATTAAAATGTGCATCTTAAATACTAGTATATGAAACATCCTTACACTTACACGATTTTTTTGAGTTCACACACAAAATTGACACAATTTGAAAGAGTTAAAAATGACTAAGTTAATCATTTATGTGTCATATAGGAGTTATTGGGAGCGTTTGGTTTGTAAACATGAATGATTATGGGTATAATTATAAGAATGGGTTTGTGAATTCACTAATTTCATTAGGTTTAGATAAAGCCAAGTTCTATGGGTTTGATTTTCGTTTCAATATGCCAAACTCATAACCAAGCAATAACAATGAGAACATAATTCATTTCTTCGTATCTATAAAACCAACCATAATCCATTTCTTCGTATCTATAAAACCAACCACCCCTTATTCTCTTATTTTACTTTTTTTACTTTGTAATCTTTCTTTTACTATTTCATTACAACTAGGTAGGGTGTCCGCGCTTCGTCGCGGATGACTTATCCTGTGATTTTATCGACATGTGATCAAGTGCGTAACGTAGACATTTAGCGCATTAGAGAATTCAACTTGTGGCCATACATTAGCTTATTAAAGAATAGAGTTGCCAATTATGTGACTACACAAAGACAATCTACATCTGTTAAGACAAAAATAACAATCTATAATATCTGTTAAGACAAAAATAAAAATCTAACGACACAAAATCTCCGTTCACAAAAAACCATCCACTGTCAAACATTAAGCCTATGACCCATCCTGTTATTGCATGTACATCTCTTATCTAGACTGAGAATCAACATTCTTCTAGCAATTTGGTTACCAACTTTCTTGATTGTTTATGCCTTTTTGTAATCAGGTTCTTTAATCGAAAGTCCACATTTCTTCTACCTTTTCTCATCCATGTCGAGGATTCTAACATCACATGTAATGTTGCAACATTCACATCTTAAAAATAATGTCTTTCCCGAACATCCACGTATGTAAACACATTAAGAATGTTGGTTCCAGCACACACACACACATGTTATGATTAACACAACTTGAAATTAAAAAAAAAATCCCAAAACATATAGCAAAACAAAAACATTAAAACAGAAAAACAAATGAAAGAATGCAATGAGATTCACGCCAAATCTTAACTTTGCATTAAAATACAGCAGAAGACGAAACTTAACATTAAGCATTTTTTATTTGGCTTTGATTTGTAAATCATACGATTACCATGATGTAAAGAACCATGCGAATCCAATTGATTATTTGATGTATAAACAACTTTGACTCGAGGAGTTGATAGGTTATCGTAAATGTATTCCCAACTTTGTCAACATAAGATGTTGATTGATAGGTGTGTAAACACCCATCCTTTTACCACTTAATTCTGGCTAAAACGAGACCAAAACGCGTATTTAATATCATTTGTTTGGAATTATGCGTGGTTTTTGTGTTTATTGTGTTTTCAGAGCCAACCGGATGGATAATGGAGAAAACATGGGATTGCACGGGATTTATCGAAGAAAAAGACTCAAGATAAAGTCTATTGTCCAAGAGATGCAAAAGATTTGAAGTCATTGGGCCTATTCGAAGATTTATCGAAGAAAAGGACCAAAGATGGAAGATTTACATAAGTCGAAGAAACTCAAGTCTATTAAACGAAGAAATTAAAAGACGAGTTGAATTTAATCGACGACAAATCCCGAATCAGAATCGAAAACGTCAACTTTTCTAAACAGACGAGAAGACAAGAAGAACGGGAGAAAGCCCACTCACCAACCAAAAGACAAGCCTATATAAAGAACTCCCCTCACACACTTAGTGCCAGTTTTTAGTTTTCTCTCCCCTTCTTTTTCTCCCTTTAGTTCGTCCCATCACCAACACCACTAGGGTGTTTGGTGATTTTGATCTTTGATTTTAATTTTCTAATCTTGTAATTTTCATCTTTGTTTTATCTTGTTAAAACATTAATCATTCAATACAAGTTCTTGTTTAATCTTTCCATTTTATCTTGCTCATCATCATCTTTTATTTCAAGTTTTCAAGTTTTTATTTGATTGATTTGATCTTCAAAAGTTGTTGGGTTTTATGTTTTTGTTGATGGGATTTGTAGTTTATGGTTAGTAGATGCTTAGTGATTAGTTTATTTAAGTTTTTGGTGAAAAACTTGGTGATTTTTGGCTTTAAATCTTCTTCCTTGTTCTTCGGGTAAAATTACTGTGTCTGTGTTCCCAGGTTCCGGATGAACACCAAATGTTCCGGATGAACACCAAATGTTCCGAATGAGTTTTTTGTCTAAAAAGTTCCGAATGAAGTGATAGTTCCGAATGAATGTGTCTTTAAAAAGTTCCGAATAAACTTCTTTTAAAATCTTCCGAATAAAGTTGTTTTCCAAAAAGTTCCGAATGAACAGTAAGTTCCGGATGAACCTAAGTTCCGGATGAACCTAAGTTCAGAATGAAGCAAAACTTCCGGATGAACCTAAAGTTCCGAATGAAGCAAAACTTCCGGATGAACCAAAGTTCCGAGCCAAGTTCTGGGTGAAAAGTTCCGACCCAACTTCCGAATCAACTTTCGAAGAAAGTTCCGAATGAAGGATTTTTCAAAAGTTCCGAATGAAGACTTCCGAGTGAAAAGTTCCGGATGAACAAAGTTCCGAATCAAGGGTTTACTTCCGAGTCAGTCATCTTTTGAGCTCTTCTGAGGTTTACTGTATTACTGTTTCTTTATTGTTACTTTGTTTTGATTTAAATTTTAATTTTAATTCCAGTCTTGTTCGTTGCCATTAAATTAATTGTTTTTGATTTAAATTTTCATTTTAATACATTTAAACCTTTTAGTAGGTTAGAAAATTAAAACCCTTTTTAGTAACCAAGAACAATTATTCCACTTAAGACCGAGATCAATTCGAGAGGACTGAGAGAACTTAGAACCCATACAAAACCCTTGTATCAAATGGCGCCGCTGCCGGCTCTTCTCGTTAAGATCAAAAGTTTTTTTGTGAGAACTTGGATTTTGGGATCCGTTCTCCGTGAACGTTACTTTTTCATAAAAATTTTCAACAAATCCTAAAAAAAAAATATAAAATTTTCAAAAATACAAAAATTAAAAAACATAAAAACCAAAAATATTTTTGCTTTGTTTTTCTTTTTTGTTCTTTTGCAGGTGTATGCGCACTCGATCCATGTCTTATCAAGAGCCCGAGCCTCTCGATCACTTAGACATGGCCGGTGTACAAAACAACAACAACATACCACCTCCAAACAATAATAATAACAACAACAACCCGCCTTTCAACAACATGAACAATAACAACAACAATGAGCCTCTTCCGGATAATCGCCCGATGATTGAACTGCTGCAAGCTCATGTAGATGGCAACACGGATCCAATTGTCATACCTCCAATTGCTGCCAACAACTTTGAGCTCAAATCAGGCTTTATCCAGATGGTCTCTGCTCAACCATTCTTGGGACGTACCATTGATGATCCACATGACCATATCAAGAGATTCTTGCAACTCACTAACACGGTCAAGTTCAATGGTGTTCCACAAGAGGTTATAAGGTTACAACTTTTTCCCTTTTCTTTAGAGGGACAAGCCCGGCATTGGCTTGCTAAGGAACCGCCACAGAGTATTCTCTCGTGGACGGATTTGGAAACAAAGTTTATCAATTACTTTTTCCCACCCTCTCGTACTACCGCTTTGCGGAATGAAATCATAAATTTTGAACAAAAGTACGATGAGTCGTTCAGTGAATCTTGGGATCATTTTAAAGATCTTTTAAGAAAATGCCCACAACATGGTTTTACCAAAGTACATCAAATTAATACTTTTTACAATGGTTTAAGCATGAGTGACCAAGATTCACTGAACAGTGCCCCGGGGGGTAATCTTTTGGCTAAGACTTCCAATGCTGCTTGGGATATCATTGAGAATAAATCTCGTGTGCAAACCAAGAGTGTTAGGACCAATGTCGCTAGTGCTAGCACTAGTGACAGCGACAAGCGACTTGACAAAAGTACTACGCTTCTTGAATCGCTTGTCACCCACACCGTCAGCAACAACAACAACAACAACGCTAAAAACACTCAAGTTAACGCTGTCAGCCAACCTTGTGAGATATGCGGTGGTCCTCACTCTTACACCACTTGTACTGCCACCCAAGACTACCCTGCTGAGAATATGAATGCGGCATATGGCACCTATCCTCAACCTGCTTATCAAGCTAGACCTCAAGGTGACCGAAATTTGCTTAGCTACCGCTCCAACAACTACCTCTCACCACCCGGTTTTCCTCCTACCAACCCAAACCAACAACAAAACCTCAATCGCCCTCCTCAACAACAACAACAACCTCGACAAACATACATACCTCCTCACAAGCAGCAACAACCACCTCAACGTAACAACCAAGTTTACCAACAACCTACTTATCAACCACCCGCATACAATGCTCCTCCAAACCAACCCACTGCATCACACCACGAGGTTGCAACCTACATGAGGACCAATGATGTGATCGTGGAAAATTTCCAACAAGAAGTGCGCAACTTGAAAGCAGACTTGGTCAAAAAAGGAAACGATCTGAGAGCTGACATGAGAAACACGTTGGATAGCCAAACTAATGACTTGAAGAACATGATGGCTAGTTTCTTCCAAGGTAATCAACCCTCTTCTTCGGGTACTCTTCCGAGTAACACCGTTGCGAATCCAAGAGGGGAGATGAAAGCAATCACCACTCGAAGTGGTAAAGGTACCAAGGAACCCGAGCTTCCTATACCTCCACCGGTGATTGTGACTAAGGAGAACGAGTCACCTGCTCCTATTCCTCATCCTTCTCCTTCCCCAATTTCTCCACCTCTTCCTTCTACCCCTCCTCCACCCATGGATGTGAGTGATCTTATACTCCCAAAGCCTTCCTCTTCTTCCAATATACCTTGTCCATCTAGGTTGAGGAAAGAGAAGCTCAAAAGCAAGGACGATATTCAGGTTTCTAACTTTCTTAAGATGTTTAAACAACTGAATTTCAATATCTCCTTCGCTGAGGCTCTCGCTCACATGCCCAAATACGCGAAAATGTTTAAAGATCTTCTGAGCGACAAGGAAAAGCTCCTCGATATTGCCAACACCCAACTTAATGAGAATTGCTCTGCAGTGCTCTTAAGGAAATTGCCAACCAAGCTTGGTGATCCGGGTCGTTTCTTAATACCTTGCAATTTCCCGGGAGTAGAGAATTGCATGGCCCTAGCCGATCTAGGTGCCAGTATTAATCTCATGCCTCTAAGCGTTTGGAAGCAATTATCTCTCCCAGAGCTAGTCCCCACCAAAATGACTTTGGAATTGGCTAACCGTACGGTTGCTTATCCAGTGGGGATAGCCGAAGACGTCATTGTAGGAGTCGACAAATTCACCTTCCCTGCTGATTTTGTTGTCGTCGACTACGAGATGGACCCCCGTGTGCCACTAATTGTTGGTCGTCCATTCTTGAGGACCGGTCGCACTCTCATTGATGTTGAAGCCGGTGAGCTTATCATGAGAGTGGGTGACGATAAAGTAATCTTCAACATGGGAAAGTTTTCTAAGCAGCCTTATTCATATGAGAGTGTTAATTGCATTGACGTTCTTGATGAGGCTTGTGAAGAACACTTTAATGATGCTTGCAAAAGTATTCCTACCTCTCTTCCCAATGTTGAGACCGTGTCCTCTATTGATTCATCATTGTCTCTATTTGGAGATAGTGATTTATTTTGGAACAATCTTGAAGATACCATGGGAGATGTGAATTTAGCTACTAATGATTCTCCCACCGATGGGGATGAAGACATGCAATTCTTTGAAAATCTTCTCAACGAAGACAATCCTTCTCCTCCATCTCCCACGGTTATTGCTATCGATACTCCGACTTTGAAAACGCCTCCTATCAAAAATCCTCCCGATTTAGAGCTTAAGGAGTTGCCGCCTCATCTCGAGTACGTGTTCCTTGATGAAGAGAAGAAATCGCCAGTCATCATTGCTAAGGACCTAAAGGAAGGAGAAAAAGCCCGACTTATTCACGTGTTGAAAGATCACAAGAAGGCTATTGCTTGGAAAATCTCTGATATTCGTGGAATTGATCCTCATTTCTGCACACACAAAATTCTCATGGAGGACGACTTTAAGCCCACAATTCAAAGCCAACGAAGGGTGAATCCAAAAATCCATGAAGTCATCAAAACAGAGGTTATCAAACTTCTTGATGCGGGTATGATTTACCCTATTTCGGATTCACCATGGGTTAGTCCAATCCATTGTGTGCCCAAGAAGGGCGGAATAACCGTGTTCCCAATGAACACAACGAGTTGATTTCCACTCGTCTCGTTACTGGGTGGAGAGTTTGTATAAACTACCGCAAACTCAATGATGCCACGAGAAAGGATCATTTCCCTCTACCTTTTATGGACCAAATGCTTGAACGTTTAGCGGGTAATGAATATTACTGCTTTCTTGATGGTTTCTCGGGTTATTTCCAAATACCCATCGATCCCCAAGATCAAGAGAAGACAACATTCACTTGTCCCTATGGCACATTTGCTTACAAAAGGATGCCTTTTGGCTTATGTAATGCCCCCGGGACTTTCCAAAGGTGCATGTTAGCTATCTTCCATGACATGGTTGAACAAACCATGGAAGTCTTCATGGATGATTTCTCGGTCTTCGGGGATTCCTTCTCTTCTTGCCTTGCCAATTTGGAACGTATGCTTAAGCGGTGCGAAGACACTCGCCTTGTTCTGAATTGGGAAAAATGCCATTTTATGGTAAAAGAAGGCATCGTGCTGGGACACAAGATTTCCAAAGCCGGTCTTGAAGTAGACCGTGCTAAAGTCGATGTTATCGCCAAGTTGCCTCCACCTTCAACCGTGAAAGGTGTGAGAAGTTTTCTGGGTCATGCGGGCTTCTACCGTCGATTCATCAAAGATTTTTCTCAAATTGCTCGCCCGATGACCCACCTCTTGGAAAAAGATACTCCTTTTATCTTTTCCAAAGAGTGCCTTGAAGCCTTCAACTCGCTAAAGGATAAGCTAACTAAGGCACCCGTCTTGGTTACCCCTAATTGGGAGCTTCCCTTTGAGTTGATGTGCGATGCTAGTGATTTTGCTATTGGAGCGGTTCTGGGACAAAGAGTGAACAAACACTTCCAACCGATCCATTACGCTAGCAAGACAATGACGGGGGCACAATTGCATTATACGACAACCGAAAAAGAGCTTTTAGCTGTTGTCTATGCTTTTGAAAAATTCCGCCCCTATCTTGTCCTTTCCACCACAATTGTGTATACCGATCACTCCGCGCTGAAGTACTTGTTGACAAAGCAAGATTCCAAACCAAGACTTCTTCGCTGGGTTTTGCTGCTCCAGGAATTTAAAATCGAAATTCGCGATAAAAAAGGAGCTGAAAACCTAGCCGCGGATCATCTCAGCAGACTTGAGGATCCATACCAAGGGGATCATCCAAATAAAGAAATCAATGATTCTTTTCCCTTGGAGACCTTAATGTCTATAAATTCGAATTCTAATGAAACCCCGTGGTTTGCGGACTTTGCAAACTACTTGGCGGGTGGAATTCTCAAGGAAGGGTTGACGTCCCAACAAAAGAAAAAGTTCTTCACCGATATTAAGACTTACTTTTGGGACGACCCTTACCTATTCAAACAATGTGCCGACCTGATTATCCGCCGATGTGTTGATGGACCGGCAACTTCGGAAATCCTTGATGCTTGCCACAAAGGACCCACCGATGGTCACTTTGGTCCCAACTACACCGCCAAAAAAGTTTTTGATTCAGGATTTTATTGGCCCACCATCTACCGTGATGCTCACGAGATGGTTAAACGATGTGCTGCTTGCCAAAAACAAGGCACGATCACACATAAAGACGAGATGCCTCAGAATTTCATACAAGAATGTGAAATCTTTGATGTTTGGGGTATCGACTTTATGGGGCCATTCCCTTCTTCTAAAGGAAACAAATACATCCTTGTAGCCGTTGACTACGTTTCAAAGTGGGTTGAAGCCAAAGCTTTACCTACTAATGACGCAAGGGTGGTTTGTAACTTTTTAAAAGCTCTTTTCGCTAGATTCGGTGTACCTCGTGCCATTAATAGTGATCGTGGGACTCATTTCTGCAATGACCAATTTGCTAGAGTCATGGCTAAGTACGGTGTAAATCATCATCTTTCCACAGCCTACCACCCACAAACTAATGGCCAGGCTGAAATATCTAACCGAGGACTGAAGCGAATTCTTGAAAGAACCGTGGGAGAGCATCGCGCCTCATGGGCTGATAAACTTGATGATGCTTTGTGGGCTTTCCGTACTGCTTACAAGACCCCGATCGGCTGTACGCCTTATCGTCTTGTGTACGGGAAAGCGTGCCACCTCCCCATTGAGTTGGAGCACAAGGCTTACTGGGCCTTGAAGTGGGCTAATTTTGATATCAACAAAGCCGGTGACCTACGCAAGATCCAACTCAATGAGCTTAATGAACTCCGTAATGAGGCTTATGAAAATTCTTTGATCTATAAGGAAAGAACTAAGCTCATTCACGACTCCAAGATCAAAAACCGAGAGTTCCATGTTGGAGACAAAGTTTTACTCTTTAACTCTCGGTTGAAAATCTTTTCGGGAAAGCTCAAATCTCGTTGGTCCGGCCCATTCACCATTTCCCAAATTTTTCCATATGGTACTCTCGAGCTCGCTCAACCTAATGGACCTAATTTTAAGGTGAATGGCCAACGAGTGAAGTTGTACTTTGGTGAGGACACCTCTCAGGAGGTGATTCCATCCCTCACCACGTTCCCCATGAACTAATTTTGGGTCGAGTCAGGTTCGTGACTCGGTTATCAAAAACAAGCGCTCCTCGGGAGGCAGCCCGAGTATCTATCCTTTTATGTTTTAACCTCCTAAGTGTAGGGGGACCTCTATAGGGTGTTTGTCTTTGTGTGGTGATGTGATTACAGGGATAAGTGCACTCTTGGAATCTTTGAAGAACCGTGCTCCCGTGTTATCCAAAATCCGGTTCTATCTCTCAACTATCGTGATTCAATTTTCTTCATATTCACATTTGAAATTGATCACTTTAGTCGTCTCTTCCTTACCTTGAGTTAACCAACGTGCACAATGTCATAAGTGTAGGGGAGACTTTTCCCACATGCTTAAACATTGAGGACAATGTTTATCTTAAGTGTAGGGGAGACTTCTATCGAAGTTTAAGTGGACTTTTCCTTGAAAATGGCTTCATTTAACCAGAAAATCCTATTTTTCAACATTTTTTCAAATTTTTTATTAACTTTGGCCATTTAGTCGTAATTTTAAAATTTTTATCGTTGCTTTCATATGTATATATCCCGCAATAATGTCAAAAATATTAATAGAGTGGTGTAGCTAGTTTAGAAATCTTTGACATATTAGGCCCGTTGCGTTTATTTTGACTCAACCCGATTAGACTTACCCAAGTTTATTCTAGCTAGTATCCTTAACCATGTAGACCTTAATTGGTTTATTAGGCTAAGTATCCACGAGTCTCATTACTTGAGATTTTAAATTGTGGAGGACGAGAAATGATAGAGTCAATTATAAGTCGGTATTCTTGCGCAAGCTCACTTGGTGTAATTATTTACCTATTCACCCATCACTTGCTAATAAATTATCTGCAATAAGTAAGGTCGTATGATTTGAAAGGTTACTTAGCTTCTAGCCCAAGATCGTTTAAAAGTTGCTCGGTAATGATAAGAGTTCATAGCCAAGGCATAACTTATGAAGCGGGGTGCGAAGATTGGCGAGTCCGAAAAGGCCCTAACAAGGCATGAGGATTCCATTTTATTGCTAAAGATCCAAAGTGATGTGAAAAGCATTATTCCCAAAGTCAATATGAAGGATCAAGACTCACGACGAAAAGCAATTAACTCCCGTAAAGATCATGGAGAAGTCTATCCGAAAAGACCCTAACAAGGTATGAGGATAAATAGATCCAAGTCCGAAAAGGAGGCGGATCGTTGTATCTCAAAATCCCAAATAGAGATTGAAGAAATAATCATGAAGTCGTGGTCAACAAAGTTGGAGTACCTCTCAAAAGTCTCCAAGTGAAGAAACTCTATGAACGATGAGAAGACCATTATCTCAAGCACGTCTCTCAAGATATGAAGTATGAAGTACATGCCAAATATCGGCCCGAGAAAGGTCTCAAATCCTGAACCGAGTTATGCCAAGATATGAACTTTTTGATATCCCGAGAAGCAGTTTTAAGAGATTTTGTCCTTTTGCTAACTATTGATCAAATCGTCCTACTTTGCTTTCAGCCTTAATAAACTATCGAAATAAGTCCAAAAATGCATCTTCATGATCATTCTAAGACAAAAATAAAATATAAGAGATACACCTAGGAATAAGGGAGTTTAAGCATTTAATTAAGCCATGTGTGTAAGTGTTTGAATTGCTAACTTATAATAACAATGATCTCGTTTTAAAGCTTAGTTTGGGGAACGTAAAACTTGAGGGTGATAAATCTTCGCAGCACCAAAGCCCTAATGTAAGTCCTTGATTCCTTTGCAAGTTATTTCCATCCTTTTGCTTATTTTAAAGTTTTAATTTCTCTTAGTATTTTAACTTTTGTTTAAGTAGAATTTTAATAAGGCCAAGGTTGATTAATTATGAGAAAAGTGTAAAGTTGCTTTATCAATAAGCATTGCATGAGGGCATGGCAATGGTTAAGTGTAGGGGATTTGATAGGTGTGTAAACACCCATCCTTTTACCACTTAATTCTGGCTAAAACGAGACCAAAACGCGTATTTAATATCATTTGTTTGGAATTATGCGTGGTTTTTGTGTTTATTGTGTTTTCAGAGCCAACCGGATGGATAATGGAGAAAACATGGGATTGCACGGGATTTATCGAAGAAAAAGACTCAAGATAAAGTCTATTGTCCAAGAGATGCAAAAGATTTGAAGTCACTGGGCCTATTCGAAGATTTATCGAAGAAAAGGACCAAAGATGGAAGATTTACATAAGTCGAATAAACTCAAGTCTATTAAACGAAGAAATTAAAAGACGAGTTGAATTTAATCGACGACAAATCCCGAATCAGAATCGAAAACGTCAACTTTTCTGAACAGACGAGAAGACAAGAAGAACGGGAGAAAGCCCACTCACCAACCAAAAGACAAGCCTATATAAAGGACTCCCCTCACACACTTAATGCCAGTTTTTAGTTTTCTCTCCTCCTTCTTTTTCTCCCTTTAGTTCGTCCCATCACCAACACCACTAGGGTGTTTGGTGATTTTGATCTTTGATTTTAATTTTCTAATCTTGTAATTTTCATCTTTGTTTTATCTTGTTAAAACATTAATCATTCAATACAAGTTCTTGTTTAATCTTTCCATTTTATCTTGCTCATCATCATCTTTTATTTCAAGTTTTCAAGTTTTTATTTGATTGATTTGATCTTCAAAAGTTGTTGGGTTTTATGTTTTTGTTGATGGGATTTGTAGTTTATGGTTAGTAGATGCTTAGTGATTAGTTTATTTAAGTTTTTGGTGAAAAACTTGGTGATTTTTGGCTTTAAATCTTCTTCCTTGTTCTTCGGGTAAAATTACTGTGTCTGTGTTCCCAGGTTCCGGATGAACACCAAATGTTCCGGATGAACACCAAATGTTCCGAATGAGTTTTTTGTCTAGAAAGTTCCGAATGAAGTGATAGTTCCGAATGAATGTGTCTTTAAAAAGTTCCGAATAAACTTCTTTTAAAATCTTCCGAATAAAGTTGTTTTCCAAAACGTTCCGAATGAACAGTAAGTTCTGGATGAACCTAAGTTCCGGATGAACCTAAGTTCCGAATGAAGCAAAACTTCCGGATGAACCTAAAGTTCCGAATGAAGCAAAACTTCCGGATGAACCAAAGTTCCGAGCCAAGTTCTGGGTGAAAAGTTCCGACCCAACTTCCGAATCAACTTCCGAAGAAAGTTCCGAATGAAGGATTTTTCAAAAGTTCCGAATGAAGACTTCCGAGTGAAAAGTTCCGGATGAACAAAGTTCCGAATCAAGGGTTTACTTCCGAGTCAGTCATCTTTTGAGCACTTCTGAGGTTTACTGTATTACTGTTTCTTTATTGTTACTTTGTTTTGATTTAAATTTTAATTTTAATTCCAGTCTTGTTCGTTGCCATTAAATTAATTGTTTTTGATTTAAATTTTCATTTTAATACATTTAAACTTTTTAGTAGGTTAGAAAATTAAAACCCTTTTTAGTAACCAAGAACAATTATTCCACTTAAGACCGAGATCAATTCGAGAGGACTGAGAGAACTTAGAACCCATACAAAACCCTTGTATATTGATTCACAATTCATTTTTTTTGTTGATATACATAACTTTTTTTGGGTTTTGGAGTCTTAGAAAAAACATCGATTTTGATCGAACCATGGTTGACCTGTATTTTAGAGGCACTCTTTTGACGTTGGTCTGCTAAATCAATTATTTAAACAGTTGATTATGAAGTTCATGTATTTAGTACCTTGTTCGGCTTGTGAATCAACACCTTTATTTTTCAACCCTGAGATTCGAAAAAGCATCGATAAACTTTGTTCCAAGATTTTTTGCTACACGTAAAGAGATAATCCAAGTGTTGGCCTCACTATGTCACATCATTCAAATGTAGTGGAACACCTCTTTTGTAGTAGAATATATGTTTGGTTCCTGGTTTAACAGCAGTCAAACATCCCTTTTATAGAAGAAATGGTGTTTGATTCCTGGTAAAAGCAGCCAACACACCCCTTTTGTAGAAAAATGGGTGTTTGGTTCGTGGTTTAACAGCATCCAAGCACCCCTAAAACTGTTGTTTGATAAATGACAGTAAAAAAAGCATGATTGCTTTTTAATTTTTTTGACTTGTTACCTACACTTTTACTACCGGCAGTTATAACCTAATTTACACATTTGCTACAACAAAAAAACAATTTCAATGTATCCCTACGTAGTATGTTATACAAAAGAAAGTTGTTGTGAATTATACATTGAGACTGAAAGGTTGTTTCATAAGCATATATCCAGTGACCTTTCAATTTTCAAATAAAGTGATTCATGAGGCATATTTAGTCTATAACTATAACTTTTACCTCAAGTTCAGGCTTACAAATCTATTCATTCTTAGCTTTTAGTACAACAATTCTTCGCACCTCAAATACATTTTTCTTTCTTAGCTTTTGGTGTAGCAATTCATCGCACCTCAAATATAGTGACAACTAATGCCACCCAATAATAAAACTCGATGTTAAGACTTCCAGATTAATACACCCTCGTAGAAATTAACATTCATAACACAATATTATGTATAAGTCTATGCCATTACGAAATTTAAACTGTTAACGCAATGACGCCTAAAAACGTTACTTGCATTTTTCGGTCTCACTTTGTTTTGATTACGACAATATGTAAAAACAATCATTTACGAAAACAACGAAAAATGAATTCTTGAGTTCAAATATTTTTCATTTCAACTATTATCACTTAAGGTATGTACAAACAAGTAATCATCCTAATTAAATGATCAAGGATTTAATATTTTCTTATGTGACAAGTTTTTATTAAACTTTATTTTTAAGAAAATGTTTTATTAAATTAATTATTTGAAAATGGCATATTCTATCTTGGTTTGGAATATCCTTTCAAGATATTTTAATCACCAGATTTAAACCATACCACTAAAATACAAAAAGGAGCGGAGTCTACTCCGGCGGCTCCTTAAGTGGATATGCGGTTCCTTATCGATAAGGAACCGCGGCCAGATATATCCGTTGGAGCCTTGTCTTATAAATAGTGGACCATTCTCAGATTTTCTCTTCACCTCTTTTGCACATATATTTCCAGATTCTTTCATACATCTAAAATCACTCAAATCCTTGGTCATTTGGTTGATTACTACTTGTTTATAAGTGAATCTTTCTTCTCCCATCTCTTCCTCTCAAAGTGCAAAGAGAGTAACACTTTCATCCTTGAAGTGTTGTGTCTACCTCAAATATCCATTAAAGATCAAATCTTATTTACTCATTGTTGTGTCATTGTTGTGTCATTGTTGTGAAGATCCAAGTAGTTGTATCTATTTGGAAGTTGTGTATGTATTAAGGTTAATACTTGGTCCTTAAAAGTATATTGGTGTAGATTGGTCCTAACTAAGATTAGGGCTCGACTTTTAGCTTAGAGTAGGAAATTGGATAAGCAACGTTGTGTACGATTTATCCACCTTAAGGAGCTTGTTGATTAGTGAACTCTCGAGTAAGGAGTACTCGAGGAGTGGAGTAGTAACGAGGAGTGAGCTTCGTTGCCGAACCACTATAAATCCTTGGTGTTTGGTTTGATCTTTCTTTTCCTTATCTCTTTACATTCATTATTCTTTATTAGTATATACTTGTGATTATTAGTTAATTGCACTATCCCTTATTCATATTGTGCATAAGAAGATTTCACATAATCACTCAAGTCTAAGTTTTGAAAAGGATTTTTGAAAACCGTCTTTTGACAAGTAAATTTTAAGAAACTATTCAACCCCCCACCCCTTCTAGTTTCTACAATTGGTATCAGAGTGTGGTCGCTCAAGCCTTTTTAAAATATATTGTATTTTAAAACATGAATCGATCTATGGATTCCAACAAGTACCTAAAAGGGCAATCTATGCAAAGACCACCTCTTTTTGAAACTGATAGTTTTATTTATTAGAAAAATAGATTTGAGACTTATGTGAAATCTAAACATTTAGATCTTTGGCATGTTATTACCCATGGTGATTTTTTGCCTTATCAATATAATGAAGTTTCTAAAAGCAAAGAGATAGTCACTTTTGACAAAGCTAATGATGACACTAAAAGGAAACTTGCTAAAAATAATGAGGCTAAAATGGTGATTATAATGCTTTACCAAAGAAAGAGTACGAAAGGATTTTTACGTGTGAAACCGCTAAAGATATTTGGAACACTCTTTTAGTAGCCCACCAAGGTAATAGCCAAGTCAAAGAAAGTAAAACCGATCTTCTTGTTCAACAATATGAACAATTTATCATCTTAGAAGATGAAACTATTGATAGTGCATTTGCTAGATTTAACACTATTATTACTAGTCTAAAAGCACTTGATGATGGTTTTTCTAGCAAGAACAATGTTAGGAAGTTTCTTAGGGCGTTGCATCCAAAGTGGAGAGCCAAAGTCACGACGATTGAAGAATCAAAGGACCTCACCACATTATCACTTGATGAACTCATTGACAACTTGAAAGATCATGAGATGATAATTTTGAAGGACTCGGAAATGGTGAAAACCACGAGTGAAAGAAAGTCTCTAGAAATCTAGGCCAAGAAGGCGCAAAGTGACCATGAAAGCTCCTCGGATAGTGATGATGACGAATATGCTATGGCGGTTAGAGACTTCAAGAAGTTCTTCAAGATATAAGGTCAATACGTGAGGCAACCAAGCAACGACAAGAAACCCTTCTCCAAAAACCGATTTACCAAGGATGATAAAGGTGATAGGAAATGATTTAGATGTGGTGATCCGAACCATTTCATAGGTGATTTTCCTAAACCTTCACGCGACAAGAACCACACATCATTTGTTGGAGGTTCATGGAGCGATAGCGGTGAAGATGTTGATGACAACCCCAAAGATGAGAAATGTTTTATGGCTCACACTTCTAAAGAGGTACATTCCGAAACCAAATATTATAGAAATAATAGTTCTTCTCAAAATGATATCGAATTAGAAGGCCAATATAATAACTTACATAAACTTAGCCTTAAATTCATTGAAAAGAACAAAGTGCTAAAATCAACTAGAACTAAGCTTGAAAATGAGATTAGTGAGCTAAGAGAGAAATTAGCTAAGCTTGAAAATGAAGTGAAATTCGGTGCCTTTTGTGAAGCTCGTAGTATTACCCATAACTTCTCGGCTCCTCGTACTCCACAATCAAATGGGGTAGTTGAAAGGAAGAATAGGACCATCCAAGATATGAGAAGGACGATGTTAAACGAGCAATCTTTGCCTAAAAAATTTTGGTGCAATGCTGTGGACACATCGACCTATATTCTCAACAGAATTCTTATTCGACCTTTCCTAGGAATGACCCCCTATGAGATTCTTAAAGGTAAGAAGCCCTCATTGGAGTACTTTAGGGTGTTTGGAAGCAAGTGCTTCATTCTCAACACCAAAGATTACCTTACTAAGTTCGACCCAAAGTCGTACGAAGGTACCTTTTTAGGTTATTCCCAAACTATCAAAGCCTACATAGTCCTCACTAGAACCTCGGGTGTAATTGAAGAATCACTTAACGTGACATTTGATGAAACCCATCCTTCATCTAAAACACCACCTTTGGTAGATGATGACTTGGATGAAATAGACATAGTTAAAGCCAAAGATGTTAGAAACATATGAGTTGAAGACCTTAATGTTGAAAAGGGAGTAAACATTAAGGAGTCAAAGGATCATGCTCTCGACATAGGCGAATTAAATCAAAGAACCCTAAGATCTCAAGTCTAAAATCAAAGTAACTTCTTTTGTTTCGTCTCCTTGATTAAACCAAATAATGTTAAAGAAGCTTTGATGGATGAGAGTTAGGTCATTTATATATAAGAAGAATTGAAGCAGTTCATTGCTAATGACGTTTGGGAACTTGTTCCTCCACCTAGAAGTTCTACCAATATAGGAACCAAATGGGTATATAGGAATAAGTTAGACGAGAATGGTGTTGTTAATGAGACTGCATTTATACACAGTCTCATCGTCCAAATCGGGCTTAAAATGCTTAAAAATGTCATAAAATACCCCAAATATGCTTGTGTTTGTTCATTGTGTATTTTAGGTACGGATATCATGAATTCAACAAAAGATTACAAGAATCAAGCAAAAACAAACACGGGAAACGAAGCCTAATATTTGTCTTTTTAAATCGTAATTCCCAACTCAAAACGAATTGATTGTCCAAAAGATTTCAAGTTCACAAATTGTTTATGGTTTTAGATTTTGTAAGATTTTTGGTAATCTAGGTCTATTTCAACAAAGCACGTAAAAATCGTAAAAATATTATCACTATGTATCCATACTATTCTAAAACAAATTGCATTTACCACAATTAAAGCAAAGTGTACAAGTTTTAATGCACAAATGGTAAAACTACTAAAAATGTGAACTATGAAAAATATAAGGACTGGAAATGTAAATTCTGAAATTAAAAGGATTGAAAGTGTAAATTCTAACAAACTATAACAAACTGGTAACAAATTTATAAAACTGCCCAACCAATTTGTAACAAATCACAAATCTAGGGACTAAATTTTGCAAACCCTAAAAAGTTAAACTTTCTAAAACAGCTTACAAATCTCCCTAAACATTAGGGACCAAATGGCAATTAAACGAAGTATAATAGTGAAAACGGGCTAACACCTTCAATAAGCTCGTTTGAGCTTATTACTCAACCTCAAAAGCTCTAGTTTGTTCTAAAAGGCTTAAAATTGAATTATACCTAGACAGCTTAAAGGAAATAAGCCAAAACAACCTAGATCAAAAGTTAGCTTATTTGAATAAGCTCGAAATAAGCTACCAGCTTATCTAGATAACCACTATTTGATTTTTTTAATGAAAATGAAAGATTAAGCTTCAAGAAGCATGGAATGTCAAGTATTATCAAATTTCATCAAGAAAATAAGCTGGAATGTTGAATTAAGCAAAATGAGCTTATTTGACTTTCGTTGACCAAATTTTTTACAAAAGCTGAAAACTTCCAAAATCACTTAAAAACACTTGGGGAACAATATGCAAGAAAGTCACAAGATTTGTGAAATGGATTAGTGAGATTTGCTAAACAGGCAAGGCCTTATTATAGAAACTGACATTTGGTTAATAGCTTATTCAATTGCTTATTTCTAAAAACTGTATTGTCTACCTTAGTTCTATGGAAAGCTCATATTATGAACTATACTCATAATCAAAAATCAACTCCTAACATTAACTAACAAAGAAATGGTATGAGTTTGAATCTAGCTTGTTTTAGTTGTGAATCTTGACCCAAAGAGTTTTTTAGCAGATTGCCTCTTTGACTTTATTATTGACTACAAATTCTTGGCAAATGACTTACACAAGTCTATTGAGTGAATTTAAGCTCTAAACAACAACTTTCCACTACTGAATCTACAAATCTCAATAGAACCAAACACCTCTTAACAGAATAAGCACAAGTTTTAAGCTAAGAAACTAGGATAGACTAACAGATACTGAAAACTAGTGATCAAGACAAGTCAAGTAGCTGGAAGTAAGCAAATAACAGGCATCATCAAATTTTTTACACTAGGAAAGCAAGAAATAGCATGCATTTGGATTTTTAGAGGTATTATCAAAAGGAAAACTTATTGAAGAGATTGTAGGCTACTTTGGTAATGAAGTGGAGCACTGAGCTCACTTAATCTCTAACCACCACCAATTCGAACATCTACAACAGCTACTTAACCACAAATCATCACCATATCAGCTGAATCAACCATTCTGCATCAACTCTGCAATTTAGCTACTTATGACTACTGGAATGAACTAGGCTGCTATAAATCAACTGAGATGCACTCCAAATCATCAAACAAGCACCATTGATCGAGTTTGATCAATGGAATCAACTAGAACAGTGTATATAGGATTATGCAGTAAGAATGAAGAGTAATGAAGTGAATTGAAGTAAAGTAAGAATTTTATTAATGGCAGAAGAGGTTACAATATGTTATAACTACTAACTAACTCTCTCAAGTGTTTGTTAGACACTTGAGAGTAGTTTTTAACTAACTTTCTAACTGAAATGAGAGAAAGCTTAAAAGTGTGTGTGTTTTCACACTTTAACTACAATACACAAAATGAGAACATCCGGGGATATTTATAGATTGCATTTGAGTGTTGGTGAGGATGAGTGACGTGTAGGAACCAATCCCCAGCTTTCACATGTCTTTATTTTGTTAATTAGATTTATAGAATGATAAACACAATTAGGGATTTCTTCTTGAGTGAATTTCATTCTAATTGATTGATAGGAATGGCTTCGTCTCTTGATTTTAAGCACTTTTGATGTTGAAAGTTTTCTTTGAGCTTCACTCCTTCGTCTTCTTCTATCTGCATTTGATAGAGCCACGTAGCATGTTCTTATTGGCCAAGAAAATATCACACGGATCGTGATCTATAAGCACAGTGGTAATTATTGCACGTCATGTTCTGATTGGTGGAACTTTGCTCAGTGGGTTTTACTGTTAGGATTTGGCTCCATAAATGAGCCACCTTCTCACTCCTTAAAATGGCAATCCACCCCTTAACATTTTAACCCTTCCCATTGGTTGAAAACCATTCACACGGATCACTAGCAATAATGTACTTCCAAAGTTGGCAAAAACAGTCCCTTAAGTTGGCAGATTTGTAACTTGAGCTAGAATCTTCATTAGCTTGTCATTTCTGGCCCTTTGACTTCAATCTTGAGCATAAATGATCCTTGGAATTGTTGACTTGATCTTTGACCATGTTTGACTTTGTTCTTGACTTTTCCAAATTTGCACTTTAAGTCCTTCAACTTTGAATCTTGTCAAGAAAGGTCCTTTGACTTTGATTGACTTGTCACTTTTCATCCTTCTTTTGTCTTTTCTTCATCAATAATGGCTTGATTTCCTTGTTTGCTTCATATTTGTATCTTTTTACCTACACAAGTGTAAACAACAAAATATACCCATAATACTGCTTTTATAAATCAAAATCAAGTATTTTGCTTTGTGTTTTAGGGTTAATTATGATATAATTGATATGAGATTTCAATCATATCAAATCGCCTACACTTGATCATTGCCATGACCTCATGCAATGCCACATTTTAAAGCACCAATTTACACTTTTCTCATAATTAATCCACCTTGGCCAATATGGAATGCATTTACACTACTCTACACTATATGATGCATGATTTTGATTTTTACAATGCAATGCAAAGGAAAGCAATTCTATTTATATATTTTTGGATTTTTCTTGAAATGGTTTTGATGGAAATAACTCATAAAGAAATCAAAGACTTTAATTAGGGCTTTGGTACCATGAACACTTATCATCCTCAAGTTTCACTTTCCCCATACCAAGCTTAAAAACAAGATC
Source organism: Glebionis coronaria (assembly GCA_025667525.1). NCBI lineage: Eukaryota > Viridiplantae > Streptophyta > Magnoliopsida > Asterales > Asteraceae > Glebionis > Glebionis coronaria. Next base: position 230,699,266 of record CM046879.1, read on the forward strand.
ATTGTTAACCCATAAGTGAAAGTGAATCAACTCATTCATATAGATGAATTGTGTTACTATTATACCCCTATTTATTATGCCTCTAAGACCGGTTATTATTTGAGCAAATTGCTTTTGGGAAAATTTGTCATTATTTAAAGCGTGAAATATAAGAAATATAAAATCTCAAAATAAGGAAGCATTGTTTTAATTCTAAGTAACCATCTTATCCATTACTCGAAAAATCACCCACAATTAATATAAGTCCGACCCAAAATAATAAGTCATTCGTTTTATGTGTAAGATCCTTATGTCATGCATTAATAAGTAGCTACACACTCGCTAAGGAAAGAAAAATAAAACTCACGCAATAATTTATATCCGCCGCCTTTTTGAGACCTTGGATCTTCAATCCCGCAACCCATCAAGGTAATATTGGATTGGAGCAACTATTAAATCCCCGCAACCCTTGTCAGAGTAATATTGTAATTCAATAGCTACTATATTTCACTGCCCCTCTTGGTTGTCTTGTATGATTATTTTTTTTTTCTTTTTCTCTTTTTTCTTTCTAGCCACTTGATTGGTGTATTTTGCATACACCTAATAGCATGTTAATTTAGCATAATTATATATTTATTTTTCATTATATATGTACTTTTAGTGTGTTTTGTGATTATGTAGGTTACGAGCGAAGCGAAATTAAAATGGACGTTTTATTAATTTTTTGGAGAAAAGACATTGTGAGCGCCGATAAATGAAAAAGAAATATTGAAGAAAAAGATTTGAGCGCGTCGCAATATTTTCGGTCATCTTTTATTTATCTGGGCTTCGTTTGAGCAATTCTTGGCGTTGAGTTATTTTTTATTGGGCCAAAGTTATTATATGCCAAAAGAATAAAAAAGAAAAGAAAAAAAAAACTTTGGCCCATTAGCCATTGTAGCCGACTATAGAGAGCAGGATACAAAAAGAAAAAAAAAACGCAATTAATGAAGAGGGTAGAGATTCGTTGAGATGGGAGATAGCAAAAAGAAAAAAAAGACGATTTTTTTGGTTAAAGAAAAAGACGGCAAAAGGAGTGGAAGAAAAAAAAGTCTAACTTTTTTGGTTCTTGTAGTGGTGACATTGGGGCTCACAGAAAAAATAAAAAAGAATATTCTTTCATTATTTAATAAAGGTGATGTTTGGTATTAAGCGGGTCGAGTACACCGTGATGTCCGGCTAATTTTGTTGTAATTCTTTCCGATAACTTTATTTATGGTTTGATCATTACTTTTGGATTATCATATTTTTATTACATTGATTTATGATTTATTTATAAATTACTTTTATTGATTTAATATTATGTTTAATTATTCGTGCAAGACAATTTATTGTTAGTTAACGATTCATACTTATTTTATTTAGTTAAAAAATGGCCGTATAATCAACATAAGTTGTACCTAAATCTATTTTATAAAATAAACCAAAATAATTTACAAGTATTTTAAAGCACAAAAAATTAAATTAGTTTCCTAATTAAGCACCAATGTACAAGATTTTTGATGCAGAGCATTAAACCAGTTTCCATATTTGAAAGCACAAACAAGGAACGTCTGTTGAAACAATTCAAAAAAATTTTAATTCCAAAATTTCAAAACCGAATACTTATTTTTGGAAGTGTTTTTATGGCCATTAACAACACAAGCGTTTTGTGAAGCCCATGACGCTCCTGTCCTAAATTAACTCTAAATCTAAAACCTATATAAATCCCCCCACACCATATCTGCAGCACAAAAACCACAATGTTCGCCATCCATGTTTGTGCAATCTCTTAGATCCCTAAAACTCTATTCTTAATCTCCTTCTTTGTAATGCTGCCAAGAATTGAATGGATTTAGGTCCATTCATGCAACAACATTGATCTAAGTGATTGCACAACAATATGGATTGTTGATCATTTTAGTGATGCCAAGAATTGAATGGATTTAGGTCAATTCATGCAACATCATTGATCTAGTTGTTTGCACAACAATATGGATTGCTGATCATGATGGCAAGAATTGAATGGATTTATGTTCATTCATGCAACATCATTGATCTAATTGTATATATCAGTTTTGTTTATTTGTTAATTTTTTTTTTCTTTTTTGTTGCAGAAACAAGAACTGGGAGCTTCTGGTAAGTTTTTTTTTTAACTTTTATCTAATTCATAAAACACCTCAAACATATATATCTCTCCCAAAACCCCAAAAACGTCATGGCATACACTTATGTGTTCTTTATTTTAATCATCAATTTAATTCTATTTTGATTTAATTATTTGAGGTTGTGTTATTAAGTGTCTGTCTATTTATAAAAAAACTAAAAATCTCTCAAAGATTTAATGTTAAGCTTTTTAATGATACCACTACCAAAAAACACACACTTTAATCTATTCATAACCCAATCATCCCCAAACTCCTTTTTTAGTGGTTTTGTGTGTTTCTTTTGCAGGAAAGCATATGAGTTATGAGTTATCATGTTGTGTTGGAAGCTTCATACATTCATAGCAAACGAAATAAATTATCAGGTATGTCGATCTATTTTGGGTTTCACATTGTTGTCTATATCGGTGTTTCATGAGGTTAGATTAAGATCAAGATAAGGTTAGATTGGGAAAATTGGTTTTCAACTGCTTATAAAAGGAAATGGCTTAAACGACTAATTAGAATAGCAATTCGGGTTGTGGTTGATAGGTAACACCGAATAATTAGAATAGCAGTAACAAGGCTATAAACGACACACAATAGCAGTACAGGTTGTGGTTGATAAAAGTAGGAGTTTCTGCCTACTACGTGTTTGATAAAATTCTTGAGATAATTGTGTTTGTGGTAAAAATGAGTGAAAAATATCCTTACAATATGTATTAAAATTTTAAATTTGTATGCTTCAATGTGTTAATCTGGGTGGTTCTTAATATGCAAAATTCGTATTTAATCCTACTTCTGTTGCATGGAATTTTAATTGTGATTATAAAGTTGCAGTTTTAAACATCCCATTTTGATAATCTGTTCTAATGTGCATTTTGAATTATGACATTACAAGGAATTATCATCTTTTACTATTTGGCTCAAAAGATGTGATTTGGCTATTCCATTTTTTATGTTACACTTGACTCTTTATAGTAACAAGACAATATGGAATCATGAGTTCAAAATGTTAATTTGTTGCAAAAAGTGTTGATAAGCACGGGTTTCAGTATCATAGGCATAAAAACAATGTTTAGTTTTGATATTTGGATTATGTAGAATGGCTAAATCTTCTATAGAAAACCTGAAGCCTATTATTCATAAGAGTTATAGATTTCTTTAGAACGAAAATAAGCTAATAAGCATAAGCATTATAGGGTGTTTGGCACCTTTTGGCTTAACAGATAGCGACTTTTGGCTTAACAGATAGCGATCTGCCTTTGGTTTTGCCAACGACATTGAACTCGTGGCTGTAAACTTTAATATATTTGTTAATTGCTTACTGATATTTGATCCCATGTTAGGTAATTTGCGGTTCGATATATATATATATATATATATATATATATATATATATATATATATATATATATATATATATATATATATATATATATATATATATATATATATATATATATATATATATATATATATATATATATATATATAGTCTGTGTTTGAGCCACTGATTATTATACTCCTTACAAGTATCTTGAAAATAAGCACCTAAGCAAACAACCTATGTATTTAAAGGTTGTTATCTTTTTTATATATCAGATACATTGAAATAAGTATGTGCTTAATAAAAATTCATTATTTTGCCCAAATAATAAGATGATAATTATAAACAAGTAAGGACAAGGTATTATCCAGGCAGTCTCATTGAAACAACCTTGCTATAGAAATAACCGCAAATTAAATGGTCAAGAAACAAATTGTCTAAATCTACACTTACCTTTTGTATATTCCTTACGATTTTCCAACTTAAATGTAATTAAGTGAATTCCTCTTTAGTTAGCTTGAAATTGTCAAATAGTACTATTAGTGTTTTATTCATTTATACTGTGTAGCATAATTTTACCTCTTAGTATTTATTATTTTGGGTGAAGTCAAACTGGCCCATTCTGTCTTGATTTGTATAAGACTTAGGTCCAACTTTATAGGCTGGCTTAGCGAGTGTAATGGATGAAAGGAATAGTTTTGGAGTCTTACCTGATTAGTTTTGTGTTTCCAAAAATTCTATAGATATCATATCTCTAATACAGAAAGCATGAATAGAGATAAGTATTTGGTATGCAAAGTTTTACAAGAAAAATATTATTTTTCATAATGTTTAGTTAGACCACTCACTATGCGGTTGTATGCATTACAAATGTCCCGTTTGATATACATAATATCTAAGTTAGAGTGCTGAAATAGGGGCTGAGATAGAGGATGAGATGGATGCTTTTTTGTTGATATAGGGCGTGAACGGGTGTGTTTAGTTACTGAGATGTTGTTGAAATTGGTTGGTTTGGTGTTGTACTTCAAAATTTTAATAAGCACCCTCACTTTCATTTTCAGTTGTCTCTTGCAGCAACCCAAAGTTATGATCATATTAAAAAATCAAAAGGTTAGGCCTTATGTGTACCAGGGCTGGACTAAGCATGGCATTAAATTTCATTACTGTAGTAAATATAGAATGCTTGGATAATGAATCAAATGAGCACTGCCCTTGCATCTACTACATATCATAGAAGTCTTAATATCTCCTCAATGTGTTATTCTTAAAAGGTAAATTTGTTTTTATGACCTTACGAGTGTTTGAAAGAATGGCAAAAAAATGGCTTTGTACTACAAGTTATGTTAGACATGCTGTTTTGCTAATTTTATTTTATAAATTGTCCTATATTTAATGGAATAAAAACAAGATTATATCAACAATAAGCTAATTATATATCTACATATAAGTTGATAGGTTTTCTACATGATACTGAGATTTTTAACTGTTGTTTTTCCAACTCTATCTTAGGCACACCCAACTTTTTAGAAAAGCAACTATCATTACTGTTATCATGATTTCTTATACGCTTTATCATCCTAAGCATGCCTTTACATATTATTTACTTATATTATTATATTCAAAGTATGTGCCTTAGTTATAAATATTAATTTTACAACTTCGTAGTTAATTAATGTAGCATGTCAAAACTAAACACTCTTTTTAACAATGCTTCAAACATGGTTATCATCGATCACTATACTTTCTAAAGGCAATTGAAAAAATTAGTTCAATTCACATATGCTATGTAAAAATTGTGATAGGTAAATGTGATAATTGCAACTTTTTTCCTGATCAATGGGTCGGTCTGTTCTTTTTCTTTCTATTCAAAATGCTCATACTAAATACTCTACAACTTATTTAACGTGGTCCATGCGGCTTTTAAATGCGTGACCCAAACTGTTATGATATGCAAACTCACTACTGTTTTGGCACAATGATCAACCTTGAATGTAGTGTGGCAAGTGTAATAGTATAAAGCTATTTGGCCAGCTTTTGACATCTATACGTTGAACAAATGAGTGAAAGATCTAAGCCTATGTGCCTTTCATAAATTCATTATCATTTTGATTCACTGTGATCAACAAAATGATTTTACTAACATGTTGACAATATAAATTTCTTTACAAAGTGTTCACTACTGTCTACGGGTAACGATTGATTCCTACAGTTTCTGTTGAATTTAGTTTGGCCTACAAACTACAACATGTCATAATATTTTTGACGAGGTTGACAGTTTTCTTGGTCAACGCCAAGCTACAGACCATGAGACTTTCACCAATATGAAAACTGAGTTTATGGCTTTATGGGATGATTTCACCACAAACCGTAAGTTTCTTCTTTTTTTATTGATAAAATAAATAACCTCCTATATTTGTTCAATCATTAAACATTATGGGTTCGTTTATGTAGATAGAGAATGCTCAAGTGATGGTTCTTGCTGCAACTAATCGTCTTTCAGAGCTTGATGAAGCAATACTAAGACGTTTTTCACAGGCATGTCTAATCGGGGTACCTGACAGCAAAGAAAGGTTTGAAGGTGATTTTGAAGGATGAGAGAGCTGACTGACATTGACCTTGTAGAGTGAATTTTGGTTTAAGCAGGTTTAGTGTTGTAAAGTGAATGTAGTGTTGTAGAGTGAATATTGCAGGTAAATTCTTAAAAAGATGATCATACATATAAACTTGTGTTTACGAAGAGTGAATATTATTGGTTGTGGTGGGAATGTAGTGACTTTTGTTATATATGTAATTTTTTGTATATTGTAAATTTATGAGCATGAGTAAAAACGTAACTAACTTAAATTTGTGGTGTCTTTGAAATTCTAAGACAATTCATACGACTTGATTGATTTTCTATTACAAATACTTGTGAATGTCTTATGTAAAATAAATAATGTAATTTATTTCCGTTCTTTGTTGTTACGTAATTTATTTAGACACGTATCTTTTTAATGGCATATTTTTAATACATGTTAAACAATTAAACGCTTACCTTAGTGTTTTCATCTATTACAAGAACCAGTTTACGTTCTTTTAACATCAACAATTGTTTATTATTTCTTACAAAAATTATTCATTAAACTAAACCCGACGTTAGACGGGTCTTTAAGCTAGTAAATTATTAAAACATAATTATTGGTTGGATTAATATAAGATTTATTATAGCGAGTCATTGATAAACATAATAAGTGCCGACATTAATTGATTCATATTAACTCGAGATAATCTTTGTAATTGAGCTAAAAAGTTTCGATAATCCATAAGTGTGATCAACCATAAATATTAGGAGCTGGAAGGGATTGCATTTTTCTTTTAATTGTCTACATTCTTATTATATTTTTCTAGATTTATTATTAGTTTAATAAGTGTTTTAATTTTTAATCGGCATTTTTATTATTAAGAGTGTTTTAGTCGCTAGATTTCAAAACCAAAACTTTTATTGATCAGTGATCACCCCAAAACTTAAACTAAAACCACATATTCCTCGTGGATTCGATACCCGCTTACCCTATCTAGTATAAGGTAATTAGTTTATTTTTACCGGCACTTCGACGCTGATAAAAAAGTTGGCGCCGCTGCCGAGGAATAGTGAGCTTTTCGTTTAAGTTTTTGTTAATATTTTTTTAAAATAAATAAAAAAATACAAAAAGACTTTATTTTTCTTGTTTTGTTTGTTTTGTTTTGTTTCTTGTGCGTGTGCTGGTTAGTGTATGCGCACACGTAGATCAGGACGTACATCACCGTTAGCTTACGATCCCGAGGTTGAGAAAAATGCAAGTTTGAGAAGGAAAGCATTTCGACAGTTTTCTACTAATCTTGATTTTACAGGTTTAGAAGAGCTTTTCGTTGAAATGCCAGGCGATGACGATGTTGGCGGAGATGCTAACGGAGATAGTAGCGGAGAAGAATCCCCACCACGAGGTGTTGATTCTTATTACAGGCCGGGGATCTTCGAGGATCCCTCGCCTATCGTTTATCCAAATCCGGTTAAAGGGGTTACAAGTAACTTTAAGATCCAGCCGAACCTCATCGCAACTTTGCCAGTGTTGGAGGTGTGAGGAGCCATATGCACATCTGCGAGAATTCTTCTCAATTGCTGACACACATCAGGTTAATAACATTACCAAGGATGAGGTAAGACTTCGCCTTTTTCCTTTTTCACTTAAATATCAAGCTAAGGATTGGTTCTCATCTCTTGAGCCAGGTAGTATTAACTCATGGTCTGAAATGCAAGCTGCTTTTCTTGAGGAATTTTATTCTTTAAGTAAAACAGCTGCCATTAGAAATAAGATTAAATCCTTTCGTCAAATCCCAGGCGAGCGGTTTCATGAAGAATTTAGTAGACTTAACGAGTTATTAAGAACATGCCCTCATCATGATGTTCCAAAATGGGAGCTTGTCAAAGTTTTCTATGATGGGTTGGATTATAACAACCAACAATTTGTGATGGCCACTAGTGGGGGTATGTTTTTCTCACGACCTATGGAGGAGGAATGAGAGTTTTTTGAAAAACTGAGCAAAGGTTCCAAGACCCAAGCTTCAGTGGATCGAAACAACCACCCATCTTTCGCCAATTATGTGTCTAACCAACGTGGCACAAATTCTGAAATTAGCGAGTTAAGTAAGAAAGTTGATCTTTTGTTGAAAATTTTAGGAAAAGGTGTTCCAAATGTGTCTAAGGTGTCGCATAGTGGGTGTTCAATGTGTGGTGATCCGAGTCATTCAATCGACAATTGTCAAATTTGGGGGGCGCCACCAAATGAGGAGGTGAATGGAGTCTATGGAGGTCGTCCATGAAATGACCCATTCTTCAAAAGTTACAATCCTGGATGGCGCAATCACCGCAACTTCTGTTGGAAAGATGAAGACAATCGGCCTAATAATGCCCAACAACAACACTATGGTTATAAACCAAGGTATGAGGGTGGCGATTCATCTAACTTCCAACAAAATTCTTACTATCATAAGCCACAACAACAATATCCAAATCAGGGCCAAGGCCAAGATGATAACCGTCTCTTGAACCTTGACCACAAGTTTGATAGGCTTATGGATTCATTGTCTACCAACAATCAAGAGATCAATAGAAAATTCGAGATCACCGTTCAAAGACATGAGACCACTACCAAATCTATTACAGCTCTTGAGAAACAAGTTGGTCAATTGGCGGATCAATTGAACAAAAGAGATGAGGGAAAGCTACCGAGCTACCCCACCATGAATCCCGCACACAAGAAAAATGGAAATGAGCACGTGAATATGGTGACATCTCTTCGAAATGGGAAAATCTACAACAATGACAAGGAAATTCCAAATTCATCTCACGATGTCGAGGATTTCGTTACTGATGAGAAAATTTTTGTTGAAGGTAAAAATTCTGATAATGTTAAGTCCGGTTCTGAGTTGGCAAATGATTTGTTAAATGATTTTCCTAAACCAACAACACCGAATCCTAAAGCTATTGAATCTCCCGAAGTTGGGGAGGGTGGTGTGTCCAGCACACCATACCCTACAGCTTTCGAAAAATCGACATCTACAAGGTTAGCTAAAAAGGGTCCTCATACTGAGGATATGTGGGAGACTTTCAAGCAAGTTAAAACTAATCTCACCCTTATTGATGTTATCAAGCAAATTCCTACATATGCCAAGTTTTTAAAGGACTTGTGTACTCAGAAAAGAAGGCTGAAGGCGTCTTTGCCTAAAAAGATTGACCTAACTAAGCATGTTAGTGCGGTCTTATCTAGCTCTCTTCCTCCTAAATTCAAAGATCCTGGAGCACCATTGATTTTAGTTGTGGTGGGAAATATTGCCATTAATAAGTGTGAAAACACTTATCCTTTTACCACTTATTTCCAATAATAACAAGACCAAAACGTATATTTTATGTCGTAAAAGTCGGAATTATGCGTGGTTTGTGTTTTTATTGTGTTTTAGGACCAAAAGATGAAAAAGGAAGAAAACATGGGCTATCACGGGCTTTTATCGAAGAAAACGAGAAAAGACGAAGTCAAAAGATCAAGAGTGCAAAAAGAACGGAAGTCCAAGGCATATTCTGAAGATTTATCGAAGAAAAAGTCTAAAGACGGAAGTTTAATGAAGTCGAAGAACTCAAGTCTAATAGAAGAAGAAAATTACAAGACAAGTTCAATTTACATCGACAAATCCCGAGACAACGTCGAGAAAGAAAAAGAATTAAATCAAGTCGAGAAGAAAGAGAGAAAGAAGGAAGCACATGCATCTCCCCATCTCCTATAAATACCCTCCTAATGACACATTAGGAGGGTGTTAGCTAGTTTATTTCCTTTTTGTAGTTTTCATTTTTAGAGAGAGAAAGTGTTTAACTTTCTCTCACTAGAATTTCATCTTTTCTTCTTTTCATGTTTAAGCTTTGATTTGATCTTGTATTTTGGAATCATTAATCTATAAGCTCAAGTTAAGTTTTTCATATTCAATCTCTTTCTACCTTTCTTGATTTTTACTTATTTGATCCAAAAATCATTCTTGATTTTTGTTTAATCTTGATGTTTGATTGATTAAAAAGTTTATCTTTTGGTTTCTATCTAAGTTTTATACGGATTAAGCTTTGAGCTTATCATGCTTATTGGCTTATTTTGTGTTTAGCTTATTTACTTTTTAGTTTTCTTAAAAAGTTTAGTCTTTTTGAAGTTTGATTCATAAAGTTTGCTTATTTCGTGTTTTAAAAGTTTTTAAATTTATGCTTGTTTTCATTTTGTTAAGATTTAAGTAAGTGCTTATTTGTCTTTGCTTATTTGTGCTTATTCGGTTCTGCTTATTTGTCTTTGAATCCCATCGTATTGTGTCTAAGGGTTTTACCAGTTACGATCAAGTAAGTGTGATCGCATAAACCCCTAGGGTTTCTACTTGTGATCCTTTACTTCGATCACCAAGTACGATCCACATCACGATCACTGGCTGTGATCCCATAGTGCGATCGTGGTTAGGATTGTTGGGTGCGATCCATAGTTACGATCCCTAGGATACGATCGCATTGACTGCGATCCAAACTTCTTTGATTGACTACGATCCACACCACGATCCACTTGTTAGGATTGGTGGGTGCGATCGTGTCACGATCACTTGTTACGATCGAATTGAGTGCGATCCCTTATACTACGATCTAGGCTGCGATCGAGTGAATAAGTGTGAAAACACTTATCCTTTTACCACTTATTTCCAGTAATAACAAGACCAAAACGTGTGATTTATGTCGTAAAAGTAGGAATTATGCGTGGTTTGTGTTTTTATTGTGTTTTAGGGCCAAAATATGAAAAAGAAAGAAAACACGGGTTTTCACGGGCTTTTATCGAAGAAAACGGGAAAAGACGAAGTCAAAAGATCAAGAGTGCAAAAAGAACGGAAGTCCAAGGCCTATTCTGAAGATTTATCGAAGAAAAAGTCTAAAGACGGAAGTTTAACGAAGTCGAAGAACTTAAGTCTAATAGAAGAAGAAAATTAAAAGACAAGTTCAAATCCCGAGACGACAAAGACAAAGAATTAAAGTCGAGTCGAGAAAACGTGAAGAAAGCAAGAAAGAAGATGCAACACATGCACTCCTTCCACCTTCCCTATAAATACCCTCCTAATAGTCATTAGGAGGGGAGTTAGTTAATTTTTAGCTAGTCTTTATTTTCTTAGTTTTCTCTAGTTTTAGAGAGAGAAAGTCTTAAACTTTCTCTCAATTTCATCTTCTTTCTTAATCTTTTAAGATTAAACACCTTTGTATTACTTATTTTTATTAATCAAAGTTCTATTTTAAGCTTTAAATCCTTAATCTCATTCTACTTTTCTTTGATTTAAGATTGATTTTGGTGCGATTATCAATAGATCCGTGTTGTTCTTAATGATTTCGTGCTTAAAAAGTTAATCTTTTGATCATTTTATAAGTTTTCATTTGATCAAGCTTTAAGACTTTTGTGCTTATTGGCTTATTTTTATGATTAGCTTATTTACTTTATAAAAAATCTTCCTTAAAAAGTTTATGTTTTTATTGTTTGATCTAAAAAGTTGCTTATTTTCGGGTCGAATAAGTTGAGTTAAGTGCTTATTTGATTCGGTTAAGTGTTTGGATTGTTAAGTTTCGGCTATTAGCTTATTAAAGTTAGCTTATTACCTAGCTTAACCGAATTCCACAATTTTAGGAAGGGGTACAACTCCCCTTTCCGATTGCCCTTTTCCGACCGGCCCACCAGACCACCCTTTCCGATTGAGTCCAATCGGAAAAGGGTTTTGCACATTCAGATTTGCACCCTCGATATTCCGACGGTGGTTGTTTAGCTTATATTCCGATTGCTACTTTTCCATTTATTCCGATTGAGCAACCTTGTGGTATTCCGATTTGGTATTGTGAGTGATATTCCGATTGTAGCTTGCCCAATATTCCGATTAATATGTTTTTGCAAGTTTTCCGATTTGGTCAAGGTTAACATTCCGATTAAGGATCTTCCCCACATTCCGATTGGATCTTTATTGGTCAATCCGATTGCTCCCTTTTGTGAACATTCCGATCAGACCTTATTTCCCCATATTCCGATCAACCGATCGGAAAACATTCCGATCGGGGTTTCTTTTGGCTTGTTTTGGTGTACTCCGTTCTTACTTTCTTATAGTACTTTTTAACTAAGTTTTTATTTGTAGAAAGTTTTCCTAGTGTTAATTCTTATTAAGTGTGCTAGTACTTTTCCATTGTTACCTTTTAGTTTTCAATCATTTATTTTTATTCGTCGTTTTAAATATTAATCTTTATTCTTCCATTTTACTCAACGACACTTTAATTACTTGCTATATAGTTTAAATTAGTCAAACAAACCAAACCATTCTCCTGATTCACCAAAAGACGATTGAGTCGCACTTAAGACCGGTTTTCAATTCGAAAAGATTTGGGACTACGAATTTTGATACTAGGCCTAAAAACCGAGTATTAAATGGCGCCGCTGCCGGCTCTTTTCGTTACGATAAACGGTTTTTAGTGAGAGACGCATTGCATTTTGGGATCCGTTCTTTGAACGTTATTTTCATTGCTTTAAAATTTTCAAAAATCCTAAAAAATATAAAACTCTTCAAAAATACAAAAACATTAAAAAAATCATTAAAAGCAATTCTTTTCAAAAGGTTTTGCACCAAAAAGATTATATAGATATTCTCTTTGTGTATATTTTTCTTCTGCAGGTGTATGCGTACTAGATCTTCGAACTATTCTGAGCCCGAGACTCGTGAAGATTTAGATATGGCTGGTGTTAATAACAACAATAATCACCCACCTCAACACAATTTGAATAACAACAACAACAACAACAACAACAACAACAATGTCCTCTTACCTGATTTACGAACAATGGAGGAATTGTGCCAACCCACCATGAACGGACGCGGAGGCCCGATTGCCCCAATGCACGTCACGGCTCAGGAGTTTTCGTTGAAGCATCACATGATCCAGCAAGTGCAAACGAACCCATTTCGTGGAATTCCGGATGATGATGCCAACAAACACCTCGACAAATTCATCACCATTACCCAAAGCATGAAGTGCCCCGGTGTTTCTATGGATGACCTTCGCCTCCAACTTTTTCCACACTCGCTTTCTCACCATGCCGAAAAATGGTTTGACCGTCTTCCTAAGAATTCTATTCATACGTGGAATGACATGACTCAACGCTTTTTATCGCGCTACTTTCCCCTATCCATGGTCACTAGCCTTCGTAACCAAATCAGTGGATTTATGCAAGAGAATGATGAATCACTTTTCGATGCTTGGGAACGGTACAATGATTTGATCGACCGCTGTCCTAATCACAATATGCTCCCCGTCACTCTCATTGACACCTTCTACAATGGTCTCACTTTTCGTGATCGTGACACGATCAATGCCGCCGCCGGTGGTACCTTTATGAAAAGGAGACCGGAGGAGTGTCGAGAGTTGATCGAAAACATGACTACTCACCACAAGAATTGGGATTCATCCGCATCCTCAAGATCTAACTCGAGAGTCAATGTTTCTTCTACTACCTCCAATCCTGAAATGACTGAAATTTCTCGTCAACTCGCTGAAATGAACAAGAATTTCATGGCCATGGCCACAAACCACTTTCAACAAGCTAAAGCCGTTGCTATTTCTTGTGACACATGTGGTGGTCCTCATTCTTACAATGATTGTCCTTCTACTCAAGGCAATTATTCTGAAAACGTTAACGCAGCTTACGACACTTATCCCACGGGAGGCTATCAAGCCCGCCCTCAAGGAGACCGTGGCTTGCTAAGTTATCGTTCCAACAATTATCTTGCTCCTCCTGGTTTCCCTCCTGCAAACCAAAACCAAAACCAACAACAAAGCTATAACCGAAACAACCAATCCCAACCTCGTGCTCAAAATCAATATCAATCCCAAAGAAACCCATACCCAACTCAAGGAAATTCTCAAGCTTACCAAGCTCCACCTCTCAATCAACCGATGGCAGTGAATCAAGACGTCGAGACGTTCATGAAGACTAATCGTGAGATGGTGACAAATCTTCAGAGTCAATTTGCCAACTTGAAGAATGACATGGTCAAACAAGGGAGCGATATTCGAGCCGAGCTAAGGAATAATATGGCCAAACACAGCAATGAAATTAATGCCAACATGCAAAAATCTTTTAATAATCAAGCTGTTCACCTTCATGATATGATTGGTTCGCTCATCCAAAGTAATCAATCCTCTTCTTCAGGTACTCTTCCGAGTAATACCGTTGCGAATCCAAGAGGGGAGATGAAAGCAATCACCAATCGTAGTGGAAAAGGTTATATGGAACCCGAGCTTCCTACACCTCCACCTGTGATTGTGAACAAGGAAAAAGAGAAACTTTCCCCACCTCCTTCACCTTCTATCCCCATTTCCCCACCACCCGTGGTTGTGAGTGATCCTATTCCATTAAAGCCTTCTTCTTCATCCAATATACCTTATCCTTCAAGGTTGAGGAAAGAGAAGCAAAAGAGCAAGGATGATATACAGGTTTCAAACTTTCTAAAAATGTTTAAACAATTGAATTTTAACATCTCCTTTGCCGAGGCTCTCGCTCACATGCCCAAATACGCTAAGATGTTTAAAGATCTTCTAAGTGATAAGGAAAAGCTTCTTGACATCGCTCAGACCCAACTTAATGAGAACTGCTCCGCAGTGCTCTTAAGGAAATTGCCCACCAAACTTGGTGATCCGGGTCGCTTCTTGATTCCTTGCAACTTTCCGGGAGTAGAGAATTGCATGGCCCTAGCCGATCTAGGTGCCAGTATAAACTTAATGCCTTTAAGTGTTTGGAAGCAATTATCTCTCCCCGAGCTAGTCCCCACCAAAATGACTTTGGACTTAGCCAACCGTACGGTTGCTTATCCAGTGGGGATAGCTGAAGATGTCTTTGTTAGCGTCGATAAATTCACCTTCCCGGCGGATTTTGTCGTCGTTGACTACGAGATGGATCCCCGTGTTCCGTTAATCGTAGGACGTCCATTCCTGAGGACCGGTCGCACTCTCATTGATGTAGCCGCAGGCGAATTAATCATGAGAGTTGGTGACGATCAAATTGTCTTCAACATGGGTAAGATTTCTAAGCAACCTTATTCGTATGAGAGTGTTAATGCTATTGATGTTCTCGATGAGGCTTGTGAAGAACATTTTCATGATGCTTTCAAAAGTACTCTTTCTTCTCTACCCAATGTTGAGACCGTTGCCTCAATTGCTCCAGCATTGACTCCTTTTGGAGAAAGTGACTTGGATGATTTCGAAGCTAGCTTGGGTCCTCTTGATATTAAGTATGATAATTTGTCCACCAATTGGGATGAAGACATTCGTACTATTGAGAGACTTCTCAATGAGGACCCGTTGTCTCCTCCTTCTCCTAAAGAGATGACTAATGATGATCCATCGTTAGTTTCACCATCTATTGAGGATCCTCCTACTCTTGAGCTTAAAGACCTTCCTCCTCATCTTGAGTACGTTTTCCTGGACGACAACGAGAAGTTACCGGTCATCATTGCGAAGGATCTGAAAGAAGACGAAAAAGCCCGACTTGTCGCAGTGTTAAAGAAGCATAAACGAGCTATCGCTTGGAAAATCTCCGACATCCGTGGAATTGATCCTCACTTTTGCACACATAAAATTCTCATGGAGGACGACTTTAAGCCCACAATTCAAAGCCAACGAAGGGTGAATCCTAAAATCCATGAAGTCATCAAAAAAGAGGTTATCAAACTTCTTGATGCGGGTATGATTTATCCTATTTCGGATTCACCATGGGTTAGTCCAGTCCATTATGTGCCTAAGAAAGGCGGAATCACCGTTGTGCCCAATGCAAACAACGAGTTAATTCCTACCCGTCTCGTTACTGGGTGGAGAGTTTGTATAGACTACCGCAAACTCAATGATGCCACGAGAAAGGATCATTTCCCTCTACCTTTTATGGACCAAATGCTTGAACGTCTAGCGGGTAATGAATATTACTGCTTTCTTGATGGTTTCTCGGGTTATTTTCAAATACCCATCGATCCCCAAGATCAAGAGAAGACAACATTCACCTGTCCCTATGGCACCTTTGCTTATAAAAGAATGCCTTTTGGCTTATGCAATGCCCCCGGGACTTTCCAAAGGTGCATGTTGGCTATCTTTCATGATATGGTTGAGCAAACCATGGAAGTCTTCATGGATGATTTCTCGGTCTTCGGGGATTCCTTCTCTTCTTGCCTTGCCAATTTGGAACGTATGCTTAAGCGGTGCGAAGACACTCGCCTTGTTCTGAATTGGGAAAAATGCCATTTTATGGTAAAAGAAGGCATTGTGCTAGGACACAAAATCTCTAAAGCCGGTCTTGAAGTCGACCGTGCTAAAGTTGATGTCATAGCCAAATTACCTCCACCTTCAACCGTGAAGGGTGTGAGAAGTTTTTTGGGTCATGCGGGCTTCTATCGTCGATTCATTCAAGATTTCTCTAAAATCGCTCGCCCGATGACCCACCTCTTGGAAAAAGATACTCCTTTTATCTTTTCTAAAGAGTGTCTCGAAGCCTTCGATCTTCTAAAGGATAAGCTAACTAAGGCACCGGTCTTGGTTACCCCTAATTGGGAGCTGCCTTTTGAATTGATGTGCGATGCTAGCGACTTTGCTATTGGTGCGGTTTTGGGCCAAAGAGTGAATAAACACTTCCAACCAATCCACTATGCTAGCAAAACAATGACGGGGGCTCAATTGCATTATACGACAACCGAAAAAGAGCTTTTAGCTGTTGTCTATGCTTTTGAGAAATTTTGCCCCTATCTTGTTTTATCCCCCACCATCGTATACACGGACCATTCCGCGTTGAAGTACTTGATGACTAAGCATGATTCTAAGCCAAGACTTCTTCGCTGGGTTTTACTCCTTCAGGAATTCAACATTGAAATTCGTGACAAGAAGGGTGCTGAAAACCTGGCCGCGGATCATCTGAGCAGACTTGAGGATCCATATCAGGGGGATCATCCGAACAAAGAGATCAATGACTCTTTCCCCCTTGAGACCTTAATGTCTATAAATCTCAATCTTGATGACACCCCGTGGTTTGCGGACATTGCAAACTACTTAGCGGGTGGTATTCTCATCAAAGGGTTAACATCCTAACAAAAGAAGAAGTTCTTGAATGATGTTAAGACTTACTTTTGGGATGACCCTTATCTATTCAAACAGTGTGCTGATCTGATTATTCGTCGATGTGTTGACGGACCGGAAGCTTTTGACATCCTCTAAGCTTGCCACAAAGGACCCACCGGTGGTCACTTTGGTCCCAACTACACCGCTAAAAAAGTGTTTGATTCTGGATTCTACTGGCCCACCATTTATCGTGACGCTCACAAAATGGTTAAGCATTGTGATGCTTGCCAACGTCAAGGCAAGATCACATAAGGATGAGATGCCTCAAAATTTCATACAGGAATGTGAAATCTTTGATGTATGGGGCATCGACTTTATGGGGCCATTTCCATCCTCCAAAGGGAACAAGTACATCCTCGTCACCGTCGACTATGTTTCTAAATGGGTTGAAGCTAAGGCTCTTCCTACGAATGATGCGAGGGTGGTTGTGAACTTTTTGGAGCAACTTTTCGCTCGATTTGGCGTTCCTCGTGCTATTATAAGTGACCGCGGGACTCATTTTTGCAACGATCAATTTGCAAGAGTCATGGCAAAGTATGGTGTCAATCACCATCTTTCCACCGCCTATCATCCCCAAACCAATGGGCAAGCCGAAATTTCCAACCGTGGCTTGAAGAGAATTTTGGAGCGTACTGTGGGAGAGCATCGCGCCGCGTGGGCCGATAAGTTAGATGATGCTCTGTGGGCTTTCCGTACTGCTTACAAGACCCCGATCGGTTGTACACCTTATCGTCTTGTGTACGGGAAAGCCTGCCACCTCCCCATCGAGCTGGAACATAAGGCGCACTAGGCCTTGAAGTGGGCTAACTTCGACATCAACAAAGCCGGTGATCATCGCAAGGTTCAACTCAACGAGCTAAATGAACTGAGGAATGAAGCTTATGAGAACTCGCTGATCTACAAGGAGAAGACGAAGATTATCCACGATGCTAAAATCAAGAACCGAGAGTTCCACGTTGGTGATCAAGTCTTACTCTTTAACTCTCGGTTGAAGATCTTCTCTGGCAAGTTGAAGAGCCGATGGTCTGGTCCATTCACCGTCGCCAAAGTTTTTCCGTATGGGACCATTGAGCTTTCTCAGCCACATGGGCCCAACTTCAAGGTGAATGGCCAGCGTCTGAAGCTGTATTTTGGTGAGGACATCTCTAAAGAGATGATTCCATCCCTCACCACGTTCCCCATGAACTAAATTTGGGTCGAGTCAGGCTCATGACTCGGTGAACAAAAACAAGCGCTTCTCGGGAGGCAACCCGTGTTCTATCCTTTACTGCTTTCAAAATAAGTGTAGGGGGAGCCCCACATATGTTTGTTGTCTTGTTTCTTGTGCTGTGCAGGGATTAAAGCTTCAAAGATCCACCTTGATGACTTTTGACGAACCGTGATACCGTGTTCCCATCTTCCCGGTTCTATCCTAAACTCTTGTGATTCAATATTTCATATTTTATATGTTCACATTGAATTCACTTTAGTTGTCCTTTCCTTAGCAAGATTTAAACAAAGTAAACAATGTCCTAAGTGTAGGGGAGTTTACTCCCACATGCTTAAACATTGAGGACAATGTTTATCTCAAGTGTAGGGGGGACTTCTATCGAAGTAAGTGGTCTTTTCCATGAATTTGCCCTCATTTTAACCGGAAAATTTGATTTTTCGACATTTTTCAAAATTTTTAATCTATTTTGGCCTAGTTGTATAGTTTTATTTGCCTTTGTTATGTTTATTTTCTCTCCATTGCTAGAATAGTTTTTTAATAAAGTGGTTTTAGATTTTTCTTAGTCGTGAACATTTTGACTCAACCCGAGTTTACTTGCCTAAGTCTACTCTAGCTAGTATCCTTAACGTGTTTAAGTCAAGTTTTGCTAGGCTTTTATATAGGGAGCTATAAAACGCGAAAGACTTAACTCTCACGGGTTAAGAACAAGAACTTTTCGCAAGTTCCTATAATTGATCCTAGAGAGTCGTTTATCAAGGGAACTTTAAAACGCGATTTCTAAACTTGAAAAAGTCTAAGAATTTGCAAGATCCTATAGGTGACTCGAAAACCCAAAACATTGATTTAATAGGCTAAGCATCCACGAGTCTCATTCCTTGAGATTTTAAACTATGGAGAACGAGAGATGATAGAGCCAATTATAAGTTTGGTATTCTTTCGTAAATTTATGTGAGTTAATTATAAGCTTATTCTCCCTCCGCTTGTTAATAAATTTATCTGCAATAAATAAGGCTGTACGATTTAAAAGGTTACTTAGCTTCTAGGCCCAGATCATTTAAAAGTTGCTCGATACGGATTAGAATTCATAGCCAAGGCATAACTTATTGAAGCGGGATGCGAAGATTGGCGAGTCCGAAAAGGCCCTAATAAGGCATGAGGGCTACATTTTGTTGCTAAAGATCCAAAAGTGATGTGAAGAATCATTTGTCGAAAATCAATATGAAGGATCGAGACACACAACGAAAAGCAAAAACTCCCCAAAAGTCATGGAGAAGTCTATCCGAAAAGACCCTAACAAGGTATGAGGATAAATAGATCCAAGTCCTAAAAGGAGGCGGATCGTTGTATATCAAAGTCCAAAATAAAGATTGGAGAAAAATGAAGAAGTCGTGGTCCAAAGTTGAAGAATCTCTCAAAACTTCAAGTGAAGAAATTCCTATTATGAAGAGAAGACCATTATTTCAAGAACGTCTCTCAAGATTCGAAGTATGAAGTCGCTGCCAAATATCGGTCCGAGAAAGGTCTCAAATCGCGAAGCGAGTTATGCCAAGATATGAACTTTATGAGGTCCCGAGAAGCAGTTTTAAAAGATTTGGTCCTTTAGCTAACTATTGATTAAATCGTTCACCTTATTTTCGGACTAAATAACTATCAAAATAAGTCAAACAATGCATCTTCGTGATCATTCAAGACAAAAATAAAATATAAGAGTTACACCTAGGAATAAGGGAGTCTAAGTGGATAATTGGCCCACATGAATTCATGTTAGTTTGCTAACTTATAATAACAATGATCTCGGTTTTAAGCTTGGTATGGGGAACGTGAAACTTGAGGATGATAAACGTTCATGGCCGCCAAAATCCAATGTAAGTTTTTAGTTTCTTTACCTATTATCTTTTATGTTTAGTATTTAATAAAGGCCAAGGTGGGTTATTTATGATGGAGAATGTAAACCGTGCTTTAAAATTAATGCATTGCATGAGGGCATTGCAATGGTCAAGTGTAGGGGATTTAATAAGTGTGAAAACACTTATCCTTTTACCACTTATTTCCAGTAATAACAAGACCAAAACGTGTGATTTATGTCGTAAAAGTCGGAATTATGCGTGGTTTGTGTTTTTATTGTGTTTTAGGGCCAAAATATGAAAAAGAAAGAAAACACGGGTTTTCACGGGCTTTTATCGAAGAAAACGGGAAAAGATAAAGTCAAAAGATCAAGAGTGCAAAAAGAACGGAAGTCCAAGGCCTATTCTGAAGATTTATCGAAGAAAAAGTCTAAAGACGGAAGTTTAACGAAGTCGAAGAACTTAAGTCTAATAAAAGAAGAAAATTAAAAGACAAGTTCAAATCCCGAGACGACAAAGACAAAGAATTAAAGTCGAGTCGAGAAAACGTGAAGAAAGCAAGAAAGAAGATGCAACACATGCACTCCTTCCACCTTCCCTATAAATACCCTCCTAATAGTCATTAGGAGGGGAGTTAGTTAATTTTTAGCTAGTCTTTATTTTCTTAGTTTTCTCTAGTTTTAGAGAGAGAAAGTCTTAAACTTTCTCTCAATTTCATCTTCTTTCTTAATCTTTTAAGATTAAACACCTTTGTATTGCTTATTTTTATTAATCAAAGTTCTATTTTAAGCTTTAAATCCTTAATCTCATTCTACTTTTCTTTGATTTAAGATTGATTTTGGTGCGATTATCAATAGATCCGTGTTGTTCTTAATGATTTCGTGCTTAAAAAGTTAATCTTTTGATCACTTTATAAGTTTTCATTTGATCAAGCTTTAAGACTTTTGTGCTTATTGGCTTATTTTTATGATTAGCTTATTTACTTTATAAAAAATCTTCCTTAAAAAGTTTATGTTTTTATTGTTTGATCTAAAAAGTTGCTTATTTTCGGGTCGAATAAGTTGAGTTAAGTGCTTATTTGATTCGGTTAAGTGTTTGGATTGTTAAGTTTCGGTTATTAGCTTATTAAAGTTAGCTTATTACCTAGCTTAACCGAATTCCACAATTTTAGGAAGGGGTACAACTCCCCTTTCCGATTGCCCTTTTCCGACCGGCCCACCAGACCACCCTTTCCGATTGAGTCCAATCGGAAAAGGGTTTTGCACATTCAGATTTGCACCCTCGATATTCCGACGGTGGTTGTTTAGCTTATATTCCGATTGCCACTTTTCCATTTATTCCGATTGAGCAACCTTGTGGTATTCCGATTTGGTATTGTGAGTGATATTCCGATTGTAGCTTGCCCAATATTCCGATTAATATGTTTTTGCAAGTTTTCCGATTTGGTCAAGGTTAACATTCCGATTAAGGATCTTCCCCACATTCCGATTGGATCTTTATTGATCAATCCGATTGCTCCCTTTTGTGAACATTCCGATCAGACCTTATTTCCCCATATTCCGATCAACCGATCGGAAAACATTCCGATCGGGGTTTCTTTTGGCTTGTTTTGGTGTACTTTGTTCTTACTTTCTTATAGTACTTTTTAACTAAGTTTTTATTTGTAGAAAGTTTTCCTAGTGTTAATTCTTATTAAGTGTGCTAGTACTTTTCCATTGTTACCTTTTAGTTTTCAATCATTTATTTTTATTCGTCATTTTAAATATTAATCTTTATTCTTCCATTTTACTCAACGACACTTTAATTACTTGCTATATAGTTTAAATTAGTCAAACAAACCAAACCATTCTCCTGATTCACCAAAAGACGATTGAGTCGCACTTAAGACCGGTTTTCAATTCGAAAAGATTTGGGACTACGAATTTTGATACTAGGCCTAAAAACCGAGTATTACGATCGTAGGCTACGATCTGTGTTACGATCGGTGGTCACGATCCAATAGTGCGATCAACCACTGTGATCTGAGTACGATCTTGTTGCGATCTTACTTATCTTAGTTTTTAAATTTTACTTTTCCCGCATTTTTTACTTAGTATTATTTTTAAACGAGTTTTGTCTTATTTTATTTTTATGAAGTTTTAAGTTTTACAAAGTTTTCAAGTTTTAAATTCATTACGTTTTAATTTCCAAAAATTGCACGCTTCCCGAAATCTCTGTTTTTACCAAGTGTTTTTCTAGTAATTTTTAGTTTAATTTTTAATGCTTTTATTTTTACTCAACGACATTTTTATATTTGCTTATAGTTTAAAATAGATAATCAACCCATTTTATTTTCTACCAAGAACGACTGAGTCGCACTTTCTACTAGTTATCAATTCGAAAAGATCGGAACAACGAATTTTCATACGAGGAAAACCCTTGTATTAAATGGCGCCGCTGCCGGCTCTTTTCGTTAAGATTAACGGTTTTTAGTGAGAGACGCGTTGGATTTTGGGATCCGTTCACCTTTGAACGTTATTTTCCTTGCTTAAAAATTTTCACCAAAAAAAAATCCATAAAAATTAAAAAATTTCAGAAATACAAAAAAAAAAAATAGAAAAACATAAAAAACAAAAAATATTTCTTGTCTATTTTCTTTTCTTTTTGTAGGTGTGTATGCGTACTCGTGCTCGTAAGAAGAAACTAGCTCAAGCCGAAGTCATTACTCCACCTATTGTCACCATGGAGAATCAACCAATGATCGAGCTTTTGCAATCGCACGTAGAGGGCAACACCGATGCTATTGTCATACCCGAGATTGGAGCCAACAATTTTGAACTCAAATCCGGCTTCATTCAAATGGTCTCTGCTCAACCTTTCTTGGGGCGTTCGCTTGATGATCCTCATGACCATATAAAAAGGTTCCTTCAACTCACTAATACGGTTAAGTATAATGGGGTTTCACAAGAAGTGACTCACTTACAATTTTTTCCTTTCTCCTTAGAGGGACAAGCCCGGAATTGGCTTGATAAGGAACCGCCACAAAGTATTCTTACGTGGACGGATTTAGAGACCAAATTCATCAATTAATTTTTCCCACCCTCACGTACTACCGCTTTGCGGAATGAAATCATTACCTTTGAACAAAAGTACGGTGAGACATTTAGTGAATCTTGGGACCGTTTTAAGGAACTTTTAAGAAGTGTCCACAACATGGTTTCACAAAAGTACATCAAATTAATACTTTTTACAATGGTTTAAGCATGAATGACCAAGATTCACTAAATAGTGCCTCGAGGGGTAACATTTTGGTTAAGTCTTCTAATGCCGCATAGGATATTATTGAGAATAAGTCTAGAGTGAAAACTAAGAGTGTTCGGACTAATGTGGCTTGTGCTAGTACTAATACTAGTGACGCCGACAAGAGAATTGATAAGCTTACTTCGCTTGTTGAAACACTTGCTCTACAAACCGCTAACAGTACCAAAGCCATCAATGCGCAAGTTAATGCTTTGAGTTAGTCATGTGAAATATGCGGGGGTTCTCATTCATACACCAATTGTCCTTCGACTCATGACAATCCGGAAAATGTGTATGCCGCCAACGGTAACTTTTCTACAGGAGGCTATCCAGCACGTCCTCAAGGTGACCGCAATTTGCTCAGCTATCGCTCAAACAACTTTCTTTCACCACCAGGTTTTCCCCCTCAAAACCCAAACAACCTCAATCGCAACAATCAAAACCAACCTCGAGCTCCAATCAATATCAAACCCAAAGAAACCCATATCCACCTCAAAGAAACAACCAAGTTCACCAACCACCCGCTTATCAACCACCTGCCTACCATGCTCTTCCTCCAACCCAACCCACCACATTTAATCAAGAGGTTGACACTTACATGAGGACTAATGATGTGATAGTGTAAAATCTTCAGCGGGAAATGATCAACTTGAAAGCAGATATGGTGAAGCAAGGGAATGATCTTCGAACCGATATGCGAAACTCTTTGGCAAGTCAAACGAATGACTTAAGGAACATGATGGCTAGTTTCTTCCCAAGTAATCAAGCCTCTGGTTCGGGTTCTCTTCCGAGTAATACCGTTTCTAATCCCAAAGGGGAGATGAAAGCAATCACCAATCACAGTGGAAAAGGTTTAAAGGAACCCGAGCTTCCTACATCTACACCGGTGATTGTGACAAAGGAAAACGAGCCTCCTTCTCCAATTCCTCCACCTTCTATTTCCCCACTTTCTCCACCTTCTACTTCCACCCCTCCACCACCTACGGATGTGTGTGAGAATTCCATTCCAAAGCCTTCATCTCAACCCAATATACCTTATCCCTCAAGTTTGAGGAAAGAGAAATTGAAGAACAAGGATGATATTCAGGTTTCTAACTTTCTTAAAATGTTTAAACAACTGAATTTCAATATCTCCTTTGCTGAGGCTCTCGCTCACATGCCGAAATATGCTAAAATGTTTAAAGATATTCTCAGTGATAAGGAGAAACTTCTTGATATCGCTCAGACCTAACTTAATGAGAATTGCTCTGCAGTGCTCTTAAGGAAATTACCCACCAAACTTGGTGATCCGGGTCGTTTTCTCATTCCTTGCAACTTCCCCGGGGTAGAGAATTGTATGGCCCTAGCCGATCTAGGTGCTAGTATCAACTTAATGCCTTTAAGCGTTTGGAAACAATTATCTCTACCTGAGCTAGTCCCCACACGAATGACATTGGAATTAGCTAACCGTACGGTTGCTTATCCGGTGGGGATAGCCGAATATGTCTTCGTCGGTGTCGACAAATTCACCTTTCCGGTGGATTTTGTTGTCGTTGACTACGAGATGGACCCCTGTGTTCCATTAATCGTTGGACGTCCATTCTTGAGGACCGGTCTCACTCTCATTGATGTAGCCGCGGGAGAATTAATCATGAGAGTTGGTGACGATAAAATCGTCTTCAACATGGGTAAACTTTCTAAGCAGCCTTTTGAAAACAAGAGCGTTAATTTTATTGACGTTCTTAATGAGGTTTGTGAAGAACATTTCAAAGACGCTTGTAAAAGTGGATCTTCTTCTATACCCATTATTGAGACCGTTGCCTCTATTTCTCCATCACTAACTCCATTTGGAGAAATTGATTTCATTTTGAAAGAATTTGAAGCAACTTTGGGAGATGTGGACTTACAATATGACGATTCCCCCTCCAATTGGGATGAAGACATTCGTACCATTAAGAAACTTCTCAATTAGGACCATATTTCTCCACCATCTCCTAAGGATATCTCTATCGATGATCCGAATTTGACTACACCTTCTATCAAAAATCCTCCGGATTTAGAGCTTAAGGACCTACCGTCTCATCTCGAGTACGTTTTCCTTGAAGACAACAAGAAGTCACCCGTCATCATCGCAAAGGACTTGAAAGAGGAAGAAAATCTCGACTTATCGCCGTGCTGAAGAATCATAAGAAAGCGATTGCTTGGAAAATCTCTGATATTCGTGGAATTGATCCTTACTTTTGCACACATAAAATTCTCATGGAGGACGACTTTAAACCCACTATTCAAAGCCAAAGAAGGGTGAATCCCAAGATCCATGACGTTATCAAAAAAGTGGTTATCAAACTTCTTGATGCGGGAATGATCTACCCTATGTCGGATTCACCATGGGTTAGTCCCGTCCATTGTATGCCTAAGAAAGGCGGAATCACCGTTGTGCCCAATAAAAACAACGAGTTAATTCCTACTCGTCTCGTTACAGGGTGGAGAGTTTGTATAGACTATCACAAACTCAATGATGCTACGAGAAAGGATCATTTTCCTCTTCCTTTTATGGACCAAATGCTTGAACGTCTAGCGGGTAATGACTATTATTGCTTCCTAGATGGTTTCTCCGGGTATTTTCAAATTCCCATCGACCCTAAAGACCAACAGAAAACCACATTCACTTGTCCTTATGGAACATTTGCTTACAAAAGAATGCCTTTCGGCTTATGCAATGCTCCTGGGACATTCCAAAGGTGTATGATGGCTATCTTCCATGACATGGTTGAAGAAACTATGGAAGTCTTCATGGATGATTTCTCGGTCTATGGTGATTCTTTCTCTCATTTCCTTGCCAATTTGGAACGCATGCTTAAGCGGTGTGAAGACACTCGCCTTGTTCTAAATTGGGAAAAATGCCATTTCATGGTAAAAGAAGGCATTGTGCTTGGACATAAAATCTCTAAAGCCGGTCTTGAAGTGGACCGTGCTAAAGTGGATGTCATAGCCAAATTACCTCCACCTTCAACCGTGAAGGGTGTGAGAAGTTTCCTTGGTCATGCGGGCTTCTATCGTCGATTCATTCAAGATTTTTTTAAAATCGCTCGCCCGATGACCAACATCTTGGAAAAAGATACTCCTTTCATCTTTTCTAAAGAGTGTCTTGAATCCTTCAATCTTCTTAAGGACAAGCTAACTAAGGCACCGGTCTTGGTTACCCCTAATTGGGAGCTACCTTTTGAATTGATGTGTGATGCTAGCGACTTTGCTATTGGAGCGGTTTTGGGCCAAAGAGTGAACAAACACTTCCAACCAATCCACTATGCTAGCAAGACAATGACGGGGGCTCAATTGCATTATACCACTACCGAAAAAGAGCTTTTAGCTGTAGTGTATGCTTTTGAGAAGTTTCGCCCCTATCTTGTCCTTTCCACCACCATTGTCTATACCGACAATTCCGCGTTGAAGTACTTGTTAACTAAACAAGATTCCAAGCCAAGACTTCTTTGTTGGGTTTTGCTCCTTCAAGAATTTAAAATTAAAATTCGTGACAAGAAGGGAGCCTAAAACCTAGCCGCAGATCATCTAAGTAGACTTGAGGATCCTTATCAAGGGGATCATCCGACTCAAGAGATCAATGACTCTTTTCCTCTTGAGGCCCTAATGTCTATCAATTCCAATCTTGATGACACCCCGTGGTTTGCGGACGTTGCAAACTACTTAGCGGGTGGTATTCTCATCGAAGGGTTAACATCCCAACAAAAGAAGAAGTTCTTTAAAGATGTTAAGACTTACTTTTGGGA
Source organism: Glebionis coronaria (assembly GCA_025667525.1). Classification (NCBI taxonomy): domain Eukaryota; kingdom Viridiplantae; phylum Streptophyta; class Magnoliopsida; order Asterales; family Asteraceae; genus Glebionis; species Glebionis coronaria. The sequence goes on from CM046879.1 coordinate 230,726,545, forward strand.
TGACCCTTATCTCTTCAAACAATGTGCTGATCTGATTATTCGTCGGTGTGTTGATGGACCCGCAGCTTTAGACATTCTCGAAGCTTGCCATAAAGGACCCACTGGTGGTCACTTTGGTCCCAACTACACCGCGAAGAAAGTGTTTGATTCGGGATTCTATTGGCCCACCATTTATTGTGACGCTCACGAGATGGTTAAAAATTGTGAAGCTTGCCAACGCCAAGGCAAGATCACACATAAGGATGAGATGCCTCAAAATTTCATACAAGAATGTGAAATCTTTGATGTATGGGGTATCGACTTTATGGGGCGATTTCCATCATCTAAAGGGAACAAGTACATCCTCGTAGCCGTTGACTTCGTTTCTAAATGGGTTGAAGCAAAGGCTCTCCCTACGAACGATGCGAGGGTGGTTGTGAACTTTCTGAAGCAACTTTTTGCTCGATTCGGTGTTCCTCGTGCTATAATCAGTGACCGCGGGACTCATTTTTGCAATGATCAATTTGCTCGAGTCATGGCTAAGTACGATGTCAATCACCGTCTTTCCACCGCTTATCATCCTCAAACAAATGGTCAAGCCGAGATTTCTAACCATGGATTGAAGCGTATTCTTGAGCGTACTGTGGGAGAGCATCGTGCCTCGTGGGCCGATAAGTTAGATGATGCTTTGTGGGCTTTCCGTACCACATATAAGACGCCGATTGGTTGCACTCCATATCGTCTTGTGTACGGAAAGGCATGCCACTTCCCTATTGAGCTGGAACATAAGGCGTACTGGGCCTTAAAGTGGGCGAATTTTGACATCAACAAAGCCGGCTATCTTCGGAAGATTCAACTCAACGAGCTCAACGAACTAAGGAATGAAGCTTATGAGAACTCATTGATCTACAAGGAGAAGACCAAGATCATCCATGATTCAAAGATTAAGAACCGAAAGTTCCACGTTGGTGATCAAGTTTTACTTTTTAACTCTCGGTTGAAGATCTTCTCGGGAAAGCTGAAGAGCCGCTGGTCTGGTCCATTCAACGTCGCCAAAGTCTTCCCATATGGCACCATTGAGCTTTCTCAGCTAAATGGGCCCAATTTTAAGGTGAATGGCCAGCGCGTGAAGTTGTACTTTGGTGAGGACATCTCTCATGAGATGATTCCATCCCTCACCACGTTTCCCTTGAAGTAGTTCTGGGCCGAGTCAGGCTCGTGACTCGGTTAACAAAAATAAGCGCTTCTCGGGAGGCAACCCGTGATCTATCCTTTACCGTTTTCTTAATAAGTGTAGGGGGAGCCCCGTATGTGTTTGTTGTCTTGTTTCTTCTTCTGTGCAGGGATTAAAGCTTCAAAGATCCATTCTCGATGACTTTGACGAACCGTGATCCCGTGTACCCGTCTTCCTGGTTCTATCCTAAACTGTCGTGATTCAATATTTCATATCTTATATGTTCACATTGAAATCACTATAGTTGTCCTTTCCTTAGCAAGATTTAAACAACGTGCACAATGTCATAAGTGTAGGGGAGTTTACTCCCACATGCTTAAACATTGAGGACAATGTTTATATCAAGTGTAGGGGGACTTCTATCGAAGTAAGTGGTCTTTTCCATGAATTTGTCCTCATTTTAACCGGAAAATTTGATTTTTCGACATTTTTCAAAATTTTTAATCTATTTTGGTCTACTAGTATAGTAGTATTTTCCTTTACTATCGTTATTTACTTTCCTTGCTAAAATAAAAGTTTAATAAAGTGGTTTTAAATTTTTCAAAGTCGTGAATATTTTGACTCAACCCGAGTTTACTTATCTAAGTTTACTCTAGCTAGTATCCTTAACGTGTTTAAGTCAAGTTTTGCTAGGCTTTTATATAGGGAACTTTAAAACGCGAAAGTCTTAACTCTCACGGGTTAAGAACAAGAACTTTTCGCAAGTTCCTATAATTGATCCTAGAGAGTCGTTTATCAAAGGAACTTTAAAATGCGATTTCTAAACTTGAAAAAGTCTAAGAGTTTGCAAGATCCTACAAATGACTCGAAAACCCAGAACTTTGATTTAATTGGCTAAGCATCCACGAGTCTCATTCCTTGAGATTTTAAATTGTGGAGAACGAGAGATGATAGAGTCAATTATAAGTTTGGTATTCTTTCATGAATTTATGTGAGTTAATTATGAGCTTTTTCTCCCATCGCTTGCTAATAAATTTATTTGCAATAAATAAGGTTGTACGATTTGAAAAGTTACTTAGCTTCTAGCACAAGATCGTTTAAAAGTTGCTCGATATTAATTAGAGTTCATAGCCAAGGCATAACTTATTGAAGCGGGATGCGAAGATTGGGAAGTCCGAAAAGGCCCTAACAAGGCATGAGGGCTACATTTTGTTGCTAAAGATCCCAAGTGATGTGAAGAATCATTTATCAAAAATCAATATGAAGGATCGAGACACACGACGAGAAGCAAATACTCCCCTAAAGATCATGGAGAAGTCTATCCAAAAAGGCCCTAACAAGGTATGAGGATAAATAGATCCAAGTCCTAAAAGGAGGCGGATCGTTGTATATCAAAGTCCAAAATAAAGATTGGAGAAAAATAAAGAAGTCGTGGTCCAAATATGAAGAATCTCTCAAAAACTTCAGGTGAAGAAATTCCTATTATGAAGAGAAGACCATAATTTCAAGAACGTCTCTCAAGATTCGAAGTATGAAGTCGCTGCCAAATATCGGTTCGAGAAAGGTCTCAAATCGTGAAGCGGGTTATGCCAAGATATGAACTTTAAAAGGTCCCAAGAAGCAGTTTTAAAAGATTTTGTCCTTTAGCTAACTATTGATTAAATCGTCCCACTTTATTTTCGGCCTAAATAAACTATCGAAATAAGTCAAACAATGCATCCTCGTGATCATTCAAGACAATCATAAAATATAAGAGATACACCTAGGAATAAGGGAGTCTAAGTGAATAATTGGGCCACATGAGTTCGTGTTAGTTTGCTAACTTATAATAACAATGATCTCGTTTTTAAGCTTGGTATGGGGAACGTGAAACTTGAGGATGATGAACATTCATGACGGCCAAAACCCCAATGTAAGTCTTTGATTTCTTTACTTGTTTTGTACATATTTCTATCTTTTTAGTTTAGTATTTAATAAATGCCAAGGTGGGTTATTTATGATGAGAAATGTAATCTGTGCTTTAAAATTAATGCATTGCATGAGGGCATTGCAATGGTCAAGTGTAGGGGATTTAATAAGTGTGAAAACACTTATCCTTTTACCACTTATTTCCAATAATAACAAGACCAAAACGTATATTTTATGTCGTAAAAGTCGGAATTATGCGTGGTTTGTGTTTTTATTATGTTTTAGGACCAAAAGATGAAAAAGGAAGAAAACATGGGCTATCACGGGCTTTTATCGAAGAAAACGAGAAACGACGAAGTCAAAAGATCAAGAGTGCAAATAGAACGGAAGTCCAAGGCCTATTCTGAAGATTTATCGAAGAAAAAGTCTAAAGACGGAAGTTTAATGAAGTCGAAGAACTCAAGTCTAATAGAAGAAGAAAATTACAAGACAAGTTCAATTTACATCAACAAATCCCGAGACGACGTCGAGAAAGACAAAGAATTTAAATCAAGTCGAGAAGAAAGAAAGAAAGAAGGAAGCACATGCATCTCCCCATCTCCTATAAATACCCTCCTAATGACACATTAGGAGGGTGTTAGCTAGTTTATTTCCTTTTTGTAGTTTTCATTTTTAGAGAGAGAAAGTGTTTAACTTTCTCTCACTAGAATTTCATCTTTTCTTCTTTTCATGTTTAAGCTTTGATTTAATCTTGTATTTTGGAATCATTAATCTATAAGCTCAAGTTAAGTTTTTCATATTCAATCTCTTTCTACCTTTCTTGATTTTTACTTATTTGATCCGAAAATCATTCTTGATTTTTGTTTAATCTTGATGTTTGATTGATTAAAATTTTTATCTTTTGGTTTCTATCTAAGTTTTATACGGATTAAGCTTTGAGCTTATCATGCTTATTGGATTATTTTGTGTTTAGCTTATTTACTTTTTAGTTTTCTTAAAAAGTTTAGTCTTTTTGAAGTTTGATTCATAAAGTTTGCTTATTTCGTGTTTTAAAAGTTTTTAAATTTATGCTTGTTTTCATTTTGTTAAGATTTAAATAAGTGCTTATTTGTCTTTGCTTATTTGTGCTTATTCGGTTCTGCTTATTTGTCTTTGAATCCCATCGTATTGTGTCTAAGGGTTTTACCAGCTACGATAAAGTAAGTGTGATCGCGTAAACCCCTAGGGTTTCTACTTGCGATCCTTTACTTCGATCACCAAGTACGATCCACATCACGATCACTAGCTGCGATCCCATAGTGCGATCGTGGTTAGGATTGTTGGGTGCGATCCATAGTTACGATCCATAGTTACGATCCATAGGATACGATTGCATTGACTGCGATCCAAACTTCTTTCATTGACTACGATCCACGCCACGATCCACTTGTTAGGATTGGTGGGTGCGATCGTGTCACGATCACTTGTTACGATCGCATTGAGTGCGATCCCTTATACTACGATCTAGGCTGTGATCGAGTGTTACGATCGTAGGCTACGATCTGTGTTGCGATCGGTGGTCATGATCCAATAGTGCGATCAATCACTGTGATCTGAGTACGATCGTGTTGCGATCTTACTTATCTTAGGTTTTAAATTTTACTTTTCCCGCATTTTTTACTTAGTATTATTTTTAAACGAGTTTTGTCTTAGTTTTATTTTATAAAGTTTTAAGTTTTACAAAGTTTTCAAGTTTTAAATTCATTACGTTTTAATTTCCAAAAATTGCACGCTTCCCAAAATCTCTGTTTTTACCAAGTGTTTTTCTAGTAACTTTTAGTTTAATTTTTAAAGCTTTTATTTTTACTCAACGACATTTTTTATATTTGCTTATAGTTTAAAATAGATAATCAACCCATTTTATTTTCCACCAAGAACGACTGAGTCGCACTTTCTACTAGTAATCAATTCGAAAAGATCGGAACAACGAATTTTCATACGAGGAAAACCCTTGTATTAGCCATTAAGAAGGCGCTTCTTGATCTTGGTGCCAGTATCAACATCCTTCCTGCTAGTTTGGTCGATAAGCATGACTTAGGAACTCTTCGTAAGACATACACCATTATTTCCTTAGCCGATCGATCAACCAAAATTCCTAGAGGTATCTTAGAGGATGTAATTGTGAAAGTTGATGACTTCTATTACCTAGTTGACTTCTTTGTTATGGACACTGAGTCATCATACAAGGATGTTCAACCAACTATTATCCTTGGGCGCCCATTCTTAGCCACGATAGATGCTAGGATTAATTGTCGGACTGGTGCCATGGATATTGCATTCGATAATAAGAAGATAAGATTGAATGTGTTTAATTCTATGAATTCTCCTACGATGAATGAAGGTTACCAAGTAGATGTGATCGATAAGGAAGTCCAAAAGCATGCATCACGTATGCTTAAGGATGATCCTTTGGAATTATATTTAACTGGTGAGAATGTGGAGATTTTTGATGTTGCTGAAGTTCAAGAGATTCAAGAGTGTTTGGTCAGTTCTTTGGACCATCAAAAAGCACCTTGGTCTTATAAAGTGGAGCCCTTGCCTTCTACTTTTGACACGGCCACGAAGCCGTCTCTAGAGGTGCCTCCAACTCTTGAGCTAAAACCTTTGCCATCCAATCTAAAATATGCTTTTCTAGGTCCTAATAATACTTGATGTTCGTTTGCAAGTCTTAAATTTATATTACAAGATTTAGATAAAACAAGGGACTAGAAGACAAACACGGGCAAGTATACCCTTTCGTTCGTAATATAGCTTTGTAGTGGTAAGCCAGGATCGTTCGCTGAGACTTAGTTTCGTTTTGGTAGTCAAGATAACAATTGAAGAAATAGATGGTTGAAGTAATATCAATAATAACAAATATGACTAATATGGGATAGTTCGTATAAGTTTATGATGATGATAATAATGATCGAGATATGTTTATGTAGGTAAAATGTGATAATCCTTTTTCGTCAAAACGGCGTTTACATAATTTACTTGGGTTGATTCAAGACTTATGTTTATTTAAGCGATTAAGCTCAAAACAAGTTGCCAACAAGTTCAATATTTTATCAAGCTTCTAAGCGGATTTCTCCAACCAAAGATTCATGACCATATACAAGTTCTAGAAAACTTATTATAACAATTTGCGTTTCTCAACGCCAAATTATCGTAACAAATCAACTTAGATAAAATATTGTTTGTAGAACTAGGAGGTAAAATGATTCTATAACACTAGCTTAAAATCATTTATAAAGGATCATATCATAGCATCATCACTAATTATAGTCACATACCCATATAGTCACAAATAGCTTAGCCTAACATAGTAATCAAAGTAACAATTGGAAAAGAGTAAGAGAACATCATACTTAGATTGGATTGAATAAACGAGTACACAAGTGTCACGATTGTATCGTTCCTCCAAGAATCGAAGAGTGGAATACTCTCGTTACAAGTATCTCCCAAAAGTGGATAATATTGAAAATTTACTAAAATGACTAAAATACTCAAGCTATGGAGTATTGAGAGAGAGAGGTGTGTGTAAAATGAGTGGAAACGGCCTCTATTTATAGTACCGTCTGGGGTCAAATGAGCGCCGCACTTATCCTCAAGTGCGCCACACTTTGGAAATGCGAATGTGCGCCGCACTTACAACTTTGTGCGCCGCACTTCTGGGCAATTCAGAATCTTCTTTTAATAACTTTGGCTTTATTGCATATTGAGGCCCCTTCTTTGTATATCTTTACTTTGCTCCTTCATACTTTACATCTGCATATAAAACACAATATATTAAGTATCGGAAGCTCTTATTTATACTACAAAGTGGCATTATAATGATAGGTTGAATATGTATAATTAGGTCGTTATCAAATTCCTCCACACTTAGCTATTGCTTGCCCTGAAGCAATCAAAGTGAGAAAACAATTTCAATTTTAAAAATGCTTTTAAGTGTTGTGAAGTATGATAGAAAAATGATTTAACTTTTATGAATAGCAAAAGCAAATGACAAAATAACTTTAGCACCTCACATGGATAGTGTTTGGATTTTAAGTTCAGACAAGTGTCACTCACAAAAGGGTAGATGTAAGGCAACACTCAATTAGCTCGGTCATGAAATAGATAGCTACCATAGGTTTGTACAAGACACATAAACATAACCGTTGTGAAGTGAGCACCAGATAAATTTTTCAAGAAGCAAAACGTGATTAATGATGTGGGTGTAGGATCAAAAGTATATGCCTTTGTCAAAGTTATAGAACAAACTATACTAGAATACTTGACTTACTTTTCTTTTTCTTTTTTTTTATGTTTTTTAAGAGAACATCATAAACTTTATAACTTGACAAGTGGTTAGGCATAACATATAAGGATATTGGCACAATGGATAATATAACATATGCGTATGAGTGCCACATATTTTAGTAAGCCAGTGTAGCTTGACTAAAATGATATAAGGGTGATTTTATTTTGCTTCCTTTCGAAAATATCTATAAATTAACCTCACTGCGGTTTAGTAAATGATGATCAAGCACAAATTCTAAAGCATACTAGATTATCGGCTTTCATACAAAATAGAGAAATATAAGGCTAAGTTTTTCTCACATATTTAGGAAATGGGTTTTTGTGCTAAATTATAATGTCAATCAATGAGATTTTTGCTTTGCTAAAAACTTATTTATTTACAAAACATATATATTTTTATTGTTTTTCAAAAAGGTTTTCATGTGGAGAAATTTTATTATATTTTTTTTTATTATTTCATTTTTTCTATTTGTCACCTCCTCCACACTTAAGTTGAACATCGTCCTCGAGGTAATAACTGATAGAATATTAAAAAATAGGAAAAATTCAAAGGGAAACGAGAACTTCCCGGGGCTTAGTAGAAAATTGTGGGATTTCGAGAGATGAATCTAGCTAGAGCTCCAATTTGCTATTTTCCTGCATGCTATAAAACAAAACAAAACACATGCAATATATACAAGGACGGTTTTATTTATTTACAGGTCCTCCTCCACACTTAAGTTAAAAGGTGGGGATAAAATACAGATTGCCTTCCGAATAGCGCTAAGTTTAGAGTCTTCAGCCAGACTCGGCTACTCGGATCTATTTTAAGAAGAAAGGAATTTCTTCTCCTTCGATTTCATTACAGTATTCTTCTTCTTCATGGTAGAGCTTAAGTCTATACCCATTGACTATAAAGGTGCTATTGTTTAGACCGTGTAATTCAACATATCCGGATGGATATTGGTGTTTTACTAGATAAGGTCCAGTCCATCTTGAAGTAAGCTTAGGTTGCTTGAACTTATATTTCGAGATAAAGAGAAGTATTTTGTCTCCTTTTTTGAATGCTTTTCTTTGTCGTAATTTACCAACATGCCTAACTTTGGTTCGTTCTTTATATAATCGTGTACTTTCATAAGCGTGATGTCGAAATTCATCTAACTCGTGAAGTTGAAAGTTACGTTTTTCACCGACTACAATAAGATCTGGGTTGCAGTTTTTAAGTGCCCAGTATGCACGGTGTTCATATTCTATTGGCAAATGGCATATCTTTCCATACAACAGTTTGTACGGTGTGGTTCCAGTTGGTGTTTTGAATGCGGTACGAAAGGCCCATACAGCATCTTCTAATTTTTTAGACCAACAAGAAGGGTTGTTTTGAACGGTCTTTTCAAGTATACGTTTGAGAGCTCTATTAGTGTTTTCAACTTGGCCACTCGTTTGAGGGTGGTAAGATGTGGAAAATCGGTGTTTCACTCCATATCTTTTCATAACATTTTCCATGAGTTTGTTACGGAAATGAGTTCCTCTGTCGCTTATTAATGCTTTTGGCATTCCAAAACGACAAAATAATTTCTTTAAGAATGCGATAACAACTCTGGCATCGTTTGTTTGTAAAGCTTGAGCTTCGGCCCATTTTGATACATAGTCGACGGCGACTAAAATGTATTCACATTTGTAAGATTTAGGAAATGGTCCATGAAGTCGATACCCCACACGTCAAAGATTACGTAGACTTGGATGTTGTTTAGAGGCATTTCATCTCTTTTAGAAATATATCCAGTCCTTTGACATGCTTCACATAGTCGTACTAAGGTATGAGCTTCACGCATAATAGTTGGCCAATAAAAGCCAGCGTCGAACACTTTTTTAGCGGTGGTGTTCGCGGCGTAATGTCCTCCGGTCGGTCCGTAATAACATTCGTCGAGAATTTTTCTAGATTCAAATCCGGAAATACAACGTCGGATTATTCCATGAGGACAGATTCTAAATAAGTAAGGATCGTCCCAAAAGTATTTTTTTAATTCAGAGAAAAATCATTTCTTTTGTTGGTGCGTCATTCCCTTTCGTAAAATACCTACAGCCAAATAGTTTGCAAAGTCTGCGAACCATGGTGTTTTGTTAGTACTTACTTGCATTATATGCTCATCGGGAAAATCGTCGATTTCATCATCGCTAGAATCATCATTCACTATGCGAGATAAATGATCGGCATCAACATTTTCAGCTCCTTTTTAATCTTTAATTTCCAAATCAAATTCTTGTAAAAGAAATATCCATCATATCAGACGAGGTTTGGCGTCTTGCTTTTTGAACAAGTATTTTAAAGCTGAATGATGGTGTAAACTATCGTTTTTGACAACACGAGGTAGGAACAAAATTTGTCAAACGCGTAAACTACAACAATGAGTTCTTTTTCTGTAATTGTATAATTTTGTTGGGCTACGTTAAGAGTTCTACTTGCAAAATAGATGGGATGAAATTGTTTACCATCTTTTTGTCCAAGGACGGCTCCAAGGACATGTTCACTAGCATCGCACATAAGCACAAATGGAAGGTTCCAATTGGGGCTTGTAATAATTGGTTTGCATGTAAGTTTTTCTTTAAGTATTTTGAATGCTGAATAACATTCGTCGGTAAAATCGAACGTTCTTTCTTTTTCTAGAAGTTGAGTTAAAGGTCTTGTGATTTTCGCAAAGTCTTTGATAAATCGTCGGTAAAAATCGGCATGACCTAAGAAACTTTTAGTGCCTCTAACATTATTAGGTGGTGGGAGTTTTGCGATCACGTCTATTTTTGCTTTGTCAACTTCAAGGCCGGCTCCAGACACTTTGTGTCCAAGAACAATTCCTTCTTTAACCATAAAGTGACATTTTTCCCAGTTTAGCACAAGATTTGCTTCTTCGCATCGTGCTAACATTTTATCGAGATTGTTTAGACATGTGCCGAAAGAATTTCCAAAGACGGACAAATCCTCCATGAAGACTGATGAGACAGCTTTTATACATAGTCTCATCGTCCAAAAAGGGCTTAAAATGCATTAATTATCATGAAAATACCCAAATATATGCTTGTGTTTGTTGCTTGTGTATTTTAGGTACGGATATCGAGAAAATGACAAAAGATCACAAGAATCAACCAAAAACGAACACGGGAAACGAAGTCGCACAACGAACCGGACCCGATTGTTGATTTTCCATGAAAACCCTTGAAGTTTGAAGAAATGACAAGTTTAGTCCTCTAAGTTTGAAGACTTGTCTTTTTTGGCCCTTGAAGAATCATTCTACACACGATTAGTCCTTGAAGTTCGAAAATGTGCACAAGACCAAAGCCGTGATTGAACTTAACGGAGCAAAATTGATATATTCGGTTCGACTCGACAAAGTTTAAAGATTTTACAATTTATTGACAAAGTCAAAGTCAAACTCAAAACCCGACAATCAAAATTGGCCATGAAAAACCGATCCGGAATGCCAAATTATTATTTTACGAGTTAACCCGCACCCGTTTAACGGGCCGAATAAACTCGTTTAATATTAACAACCAATTTTTTTTAATATCCGGTTAATATAAATTTTGTGTGGTGGGCTTTTTACCCAACAACAACCCGTTTCCAAAGAAACCAACCCACAAGTTTATTTACTTCAAGTCTGTTTGTCAGATGATTAATATCTCAGTATAACCAATGATAAGACAAAAAAGAAAGAAGAAAAAAGGATCTAGGGTTCATCTTAACCACCAGCCTCCATCCTTAATCCCAATTCAAAACCAACCCATGTACCATTTTCCGTTGACAGCTCACCATATGGGTCCTCACCCAGCTCATCTAGTCACGGGATGCACATACAAACAAGAACACTTGACCAAATGGATGGTCTTGATCATGTTACTTGCTGCCCACAACAAATCAACCATCTAAGATTGTTCTACAAGTCACATTCAAGCAGAAGTTTCAAGAAGAAAGAATCTCAAAGGCATATCCGTTTGAAGATCCAAGGGCAATTGAGAAATCACAACATTTTAGGGTTAGTACTTCTTTATTTTTCTAGAAATCTTGTGACCCACTATATAAGGGCATATAGGGTTTAATTTTTAGTTGTTCCAGAATTTTTTAATGTAATCCTTTTTTTCTTTCAATGAAAAAAGTTGGTGTTTAATTTTCTGAGTTCCAAAAGTTTATGCAATTTAATTTTATTTTATTGTCAATTTTAATTCTTGGTTTAATTTCGAAAATCAGTTTGTGTTTTTATTGGTGTTCTATTGTTACTGTTTCGAAAGAAAAAGTGACCTTTTTATGTTTTGTTGTACTGTTCGATAAAAAAAAAGGTTTCTTTTCACTATTCGGGTTAAAAAAAAGGGTGTTCGTTTTTATTTTTGTTTGGCTACTATGAGTTTTGGTGGAATGCTCGAATGATAAATCTCAATTTTTTTGAAGTGTTATTTGTTGGATAAAATTTACTTGTTCTTGTTCTCTAACTGTTCCAAAAAGAAAAAAAAAATAGATATATTCTGAGATGTTGCTGCTGGGCTCGTTCGAAGGAAAGAAAAAAAAAGAGGTTCATGGTTTGTGTTGTTGATGCTCGAAGGAATTAAGAAGACAAAAAGAGAATTGTGTTTTTGTTCTTGATTTGGGTTTCGGTTTGTTCGAAAGCAGCTATCGCATCGTAAATCATTTTTCCCTTTTTCATTCCTCCTTAAAAAAATGATGTACTGTTTTCTTGTAGTTTATATAGTTTGATTTGCTTACCGTTATTACTTGCACATTTTTCGTTATTGTAGAATAACATTGTGTTTTCGACTTTATTTATCAGCCTAGTATAGTAGCTAAATTCAGTTTGATGTTATAGAATTAAGTTAGCTTTACTAAACTGTCAAATTTAGATTCAAGTTCCTTCACTAGCGTTTAGCATAATACATCTTTGAGAGTTCCTGCTTAATTGTGAATTCTGGCTAGGTCGTGTAGTTACAGATTTTTAGTGTTCATATAATCTGATAAAGGATTGGTGATTGCTGGAATTTGATCTAAAACTGATAGCATTTAGGTATTACACCATGAGCTGTTCGGATAAAGTTTGGTTTTGAGTTTAGAAGTGTGACGAAATACCAACTATAACAGCAGCAACCATGAGTTGAATTAATGGAGTTAGGATTTGCGACTTAGGATTGTGTTAGTTTAGTGGTTCGATGCTTTTTCGGAGCTTATAAGTTAGCTAGATAGTGGCTTTTGTAAGTGATAATCTGCTCATCAGACCCCTGCTATTGTTGGGCAACAGGGAGGTTTGAACACCTGACCTGCACACTTTTACAGACTTAACAGACTGCACCATTACCATCAGTTCTATGGTTAATTTTTGTTATTAAGTCATGAGTTTCTATAATTCTTGTGTGTCAGAATTCTGTTTGTCAGAAGAAAAAAAAAGTATCACAGAAAAAGCGTAGGCAGGGGGGTTTGAACCCCTGACCACGCATACAAGCAGACACAACATTTCCTCTGTTATACCATCTGGTCTACAAAGTTGTTTGTTAAACTCTCCTTACAAGGTTTCTTTTATACGTTTTGTTTGTTTCCTGTATTCAGTTTATAAGCTCTTAATAAAAAAGTGCCTGATGAGGGTTTCGAACCCATGACCTCACCAGCAGCACTAGACGCAGCAGGCCTCCCACAACCATCTGCTCTTCTTAATCTTCTTGTTTAAAGTTCCCCTTTACTTTCTTTTATACCTTTTGTATTTTCTTTTTAGTTCTTTTATATATATATATAAGTTGTAGCTTATTTAAAGCTTTTCGAGCTTATTGGATAAGCTGCTTAGTCCAGCCTATTTTTCTTAGATTTTTCATTCACTTAGGAACTTGTCATGATTTTTTGGGATTTTTATAAATTAGTCTAATATTTTTAAATCATTTAATTAGTTTTAATATTAATTAATTCATAAAAAAATATTTAAAAGTCAAAAAAATGTAAATCTTTTTTCTAAAATTTTATTTTGTCATTTAGTACTTAGGAAAAATTATATTTGCTTTGGTAGGATTTTAAATTCGACTATTTGTTTAAATGTCGCGTCTTTACTTTCGTTAGTATTTTATTTTCTTTCGTTTTTGTTCAAATTCGTACATTTGGGCTTCTTAGCACAATTGTATTTTTCAAAAAAATATTTTCTAGTTTTTAAATAAAGTATTTTAGGTTTACAAATAAAAAAGTTTGAATTTTGTCTTTTTATTAGATATTTTATTTTTTTAGGATTTTTTTTAAAAATTAATATAAATTAATTTAAAACTTTTCAATTTTTTGGTTTTCATATTTTTCTTAGTTAGGTTTTTTAGGATTTATTAGTGATTTTTAATTATTTTTTAGGTTAAAATTTTCATTGGGTCGCGTTTTTACGTTCGTACGTTCGCGCGTTTTCGTCCGTTTTGAGCGTAACTCGTCTACGTTTTTTCTTTTCTTTTCGTCTTTACGAAAGCATATTCACTCGAATAAATAACGTATTATATTGTTGGCTAAACACCATACCTCCACCGAGAACGAACTCGACGACGAGTATTCGCGTTTTTCACAAAAACGTGATACTTAATACTTACCCGCTTTTGTCGCTTTGTTTTTCCTAAAATAAAGTGTACAAAATTAACGCATCAAAGACTTCGACTGATTCTTCAATCATATCGTGAAAGTTTGCACATACACCTCTGAAAAGTAGCAGGTGCATTGCATAGGCCAAAAGGCGTGTGCCTATAAGCGTAAGTTCCAAATGGACAAGTAAACGTAGTTTTCTCTTATCCATAGGGTCGATTGGGATTTAAAAGTATACAGAAAAACCATCGAGGAAACAAAAGTATTCATTTCCTGCGAGTCTTTCTAACATTTGATCCATGAAGGGTAAAGGAAAATGATCTTTCGCAGTTGCACCATTTAGTTTTCGATAATCAATACAAACTCGCCATCCGGTGATGGTTCGTGTTGGTACTAATTCGTTGTTTTCGTTGGTTACTATAGTGATACCTCCTTTTTAGGTACACAATGAATAAGACTAACCCATGGGCTATCGGCGATTGGGTAGATTATTCCAAAGTCTAGGAGCTTAAGGATTTCTTTTTTAACAACATCCTTCATGTTAGGATTTAATCTTCGTTGTTTTTCAACAATTGGTTTCTTGTTATCCAAAAGTTGGATTTTGTGTTTACAGAACGATGGACATATTCCAGGAATCTCAGAAGTTTTCCAAGCAAAGGCTTGTTTGTGCTTCTTGAGAATGTCAATTAGATCGTCTTTGTGTTCTTCCAAAAGTTTGGATGAAATATTTACAGGGAGTAATTTTTCTTCGTGAAGAAATGCATATTCCAGATGTTCAGGAAGAGGTCTAAGTTCTAAATCTGTAGAAGGTTCTTCAACAGATTTCTTAACATTGAAATCGGTTTTGAAAGTTATGGTTTCAAATGGGGTTTCGATTTCTTCTTCGATTTTTATGATTGGTTCATCATCGATATGGTCGGCTATGAAGGCGTCAAATTCAGCAAAAAGATCTTCTTCGATTATAGTTCCTTCGAGACAATGCAAAATTTCGCATCCTTCATCAAGAAGATCGTCGAAATCGGCTTCAACGATTTCTTCAACGACATCGATACTAAAACAAGTATCGTAATTAGAGTACGAGTGTTTCATAGCTTCGTCGATAGAGAAAGAAATTCTATCTTCTCCAACTCCAAGGTTGAGTTGTTTTTGCTTTACTTTAATTATTACATCAGCTGTGTGTAGGAAAGGTCTACCAAGGATAAGGGGTACCTTGCTATCTTCTTCCATTTCTAAGATTACAAAGTCAACAGGAAAAACAAATTTTCCGACTTCTATGAGCATGTTCTCAGCTATCCCCATTGGGTATTGGAAAGAACGGTCCGCGAGTCGAACGCTCATTTTTGTGGGTTTCAAAACATTTTTAGAGAGTTTAGCATACAAAGAGTATGACTTGAGGTTGATACTTGCGCCAAGATCGGCCAAGGCGTTGCAAGAATATGAGTGAGGAAAAGTACATGGGATTAGGAAACTTCCAGGATCTCCCAGTTTTGGTGGTACTTTGTTTTGGATAATGGCAGAACATTCATCCTTTAGAAAAGTTGAAGAGACTTCTTCAAACTTATGCTTTCTCTTGATAAGTTCTTTGATAAATTTTCCATAATTTGGCATTCCAGCCAGAACATCTACTAAAGGCATGTTAATTCGAACTTCTTGTATTATGTCGAGAAATTTACCATACTTAGCTTCCATCTTTTGCTTGTGTAAGCGTTGTGGATATGGTACTTTTGGTTTATATGGTTTGGGTGTTGGGTTTTCAGTTCGTTTGGTATGGATTGGTTGGGCTTCATCCTCATTATCACTATCGAATGGAATTTCGATTGGTGTATCTTGAGTAGGTTTGGTAGGTGATTCGTAAGATAAACCGCTCCGTGTAAATACGACATTCACTTGCTCGTTACGAGCTTATGGGGATTGATATTTGTTGTTGTTCTTGGGATTTGGGTTGGTATTGCTTGGTAAAGAACCAGAAACGCGATTCGATTGTTTATCGGCCAAACGATCAAATTTAGCTTCAAGGTTTTGAATGGAAGCTTGGTGGTTTTTGGTTGTGGTTTCGAACTTGGTTTTGAAGTCAGTGAATGTCTCTCGAGAAAAAATGTTGGTTTTTCTTTGAGATTCTATAAAGTTGTCGATTTTGCTTTCGAGGTTGTTTTTGTCTTTGGTTTGAGTGGGTTTCTTGTCGTCTCGATCATAACTTGGTTTATTATTCGATCTCCAATTATCGCGGTCGCGATTACGATAATCGTTATAAAATCGAGTTCGATGAAAGGTATTCATAAAGTTGGCTTCTTCTTCCTTCGTCATGGGTGTGTCATCGTCATCACATTCAGTAGAAGGATGGTTTCCTCCACAGTGTTTGCAGGTTTTGTGTTTAATCTCTTCAATCTTAAGAGACATGGCATCCATTCGAGACATAATTTTCTCAGTGTCGGTTGGGTTGTTGCTTCCTTTGGCAAAAGCTACGGTTTTCCGCGAGTTTTTGCTTTTGTGATTTTTGGACCAATCAAGCTTAAGTAGGACTTTGTTATCCAATAATTGGTGAGCTTGGTTAGGGGTTTTGTAAAGGAAAATTCCGCCCGCTGCGACGTTCAATGCATCTTGGGTAACATCGTCAAGACCATGATAGAAAATTTTAATTATTCCTTCTTTAAGTCCATGACCATGGCAATTCCTGAGTAGTTCTTTCATTCTTAACCATGCGTCAGTGAGAGTTTCTTGTTCTTGTTGAGAAAAGCTTCGGATTTCTCCAAGGAGTTTTTTAAATAGGACAGGAGGAAAGAATCGGCTAATGAAAGCAGTTCTAAGACCTTCCCATGTTCGAATGGTTCCTTCGTTAAGTTCATCGAGCCATGGCTTGGCTTTTCCAGTCAGGGATGATGGAAACATCATGAGTTGGACGGCTTCGGCTTGTCCTTCTCCATAGTTGAACATTTTACAAATTCCGCTGAATTCGTGGATGTGTTTTTGAGGATCGGTTTTGATTCGACCATCAAATTGGTTATTTTTGACAAGGGTTAAGTGGTTCCCTTTGATTGAAAAATCGTTTGCAATTTCTGGTAAAACGATTGTAGAGCCAGGAGTTGGTGCGACAACTCTATCGGCTGACCACATAGGTTCATCATCAGTGTCCGACATTGGATCGTAACGGGTTGATGAGTTTGGTGAGAAATAGGATTTGTGAAATATTGTCAAAAGGTTGGTTAATTATGCGTGGTTGAGTTTGTTCGTGTCTCCTAGATAAAGGTACACGACGATGAAGTCTACGTAGCCTACGGTTAAGGGTACGTTCAGGTAACGGTGATGTTGGTGGTGTTATGGATGAACGGGTGTGCATCCAATAAGGTTTTTTGTGTTTTCAGTAGAAATGTGCGGCGCACTTTTGGTTTTGTGCGGCGCACTTGGGTTCGATACAGGAAGTGCGGCGTACTTTTTGGTTCGTGAGCGTACTGCAGAAATTTTTTTGGTTTAAAGTGAGTAGCAATGGTTCAATTTCTTCAAGGATTATACTAATTTGGTTACAAAACAGGATTATAAGTCCCCGGCAGCGGCGCCAAAAACTTGATGTTCGTTTACAAGTCTTAAATTCATATTACAAGGTTTAGACAAAACAAGGGACTAGAAGACAAACACGGGCAAGTATACCCTTTCGTTCGTAATATAGCTTTGTAGTGGTAAGCCAGGATCGTTCGCTGAGACTTAGTTTCGTTTTGGTAATCAAGATAACAATTGAAGAAATAAATGGTTGTAGTAATATCAATAATAACAAATATGACTAATATGGGATAGTTCGTATAAGTTCGTGATGATGATAATAATGATCGAGATATGTTTATGTAGGTAAAGTGTGATAATCCTTTTTCGTCAAAACGACGTTTACACAATTTACTTGGGTTGATTCAAGACTTACGTTTATTTAAGCGATTAAGCTCAAAACAAGTTGCCAACAAGTTCAATATTTTATCAAGCTTCTAAGCGGATTTCTCCAACCAAAGACTCATGACCATAGACAAGTTCTAGAAAACTTATTATAACAATTTGTTTTTCTCAACGCCAAACTATCGTAACAAATCAACTTAGATAAAATATGGTTTTTAGAACTAGGAGGTAAAATGGTTCTACAACATTAGCTTTAAATCATTTATAAAGGATCATATCATAGCATCATCACTAATTATAGTCACATACCCATAATGTAGATTTGATAAAAGCTATCCGGTGGTCTAACATGGTGGAATATGGTGGTGGTAGCCATTGTTGGTTTAGAGAGAGAGAAGAGAGGTTGAATGTGTGTGAAAGAAAGGAAAATGAAATAAAAGTGAAAATGAGACACAAGCAACACCCCTCCTTGGAAGCTAAGGAGGGGTATATATAGTCACACGCGCACCTTAAACTATACATCGAACCTAGTCTAGTCTAAGCGTGTGTGACTATGATAACTAATGGGAATTCTTAAATGTCGTGACATAAAGTGAGTTTCCAACAATCTTCCCCCATGGGACGACGTGTAGAATTCCTTACAATATTTTTCCTAACAAGTACATAATGATAAAGAACAAGAGCTTTCATGAAGCGTCCATTGCTGATGATGTCTTCTGAGGCCTTTGACTTCAAAACGACTCATCTTTAACTTGTAGCAGAAATACTGTAACGGCACGAGCTAAGTAACCCATACTCTTCTGGTTAAGGAGAAGCTTCTGAATTAGCTTCCCCCTAATTCATGCCACATAAACTTGATGTAGAAGCTTTTAAATAGCTTCCCCCTAAATCGACAATCCTCGTAAGCAACTTCAAAGCTTTCAATAAAGCTTAGAATGATTAAGCGCACAACATAATCTAACAAGCAAATCCCATCATATAACATGATAACGTTGCTAAGAGGGATTGAAAGTAAGGGGTACACCAAGTAGATCAACAACTTCTCTTCTCACGCTTGAATAATTCTTCTGAATTTTTCTTCCCCCTGAGAGTTCAAGTTATGCATACCAGAAAGAATCAATACATTTCTTCCCCCACATAGTTGAAGAAAGTAAATCAATCCCAATTATGAAGCTCAAATACTGAAGTGGACACTTTATCCCATTCATGAAGTTGACATCGTAACACCAGAGTCAATTAAGTCCCAGAAATGCACATATCTTCTTCCGGAGATGCACCAGAGTCAATTAAGTCCCGGGAATGCATATAGGATAATGATGATGAATAATTGCAACAATCAAACAATTAAACCTCGAATCAGTAGTGTACCGTTTGGAGATTGATAACGCCACGAGTTAAAACACTGATTTTCTCTACGGCTATGACAAATGTCATCCTGGAATATCTTCAAATCAAAAGAAGGTATGAAGTTCATCACGTGTACTCGTTGTGCGTTCAATGTGTCTTCTTCTTCCCCCTTGATGGTTTCGAATTCGGAACCATCAACAAATCGTACGCACATAAACCTGAAATCTCGTGAGAATAATAAATAAGCTGAATTATATATTTTGTGAGAATCAGCTGTTGATCGAAAATATCTTCTCATAAACTCTCCATGGCCACCTTTACCAACCCACGTGAAAGAAATTTGAAGTGACCACTGAAAGAATGAACCGGATACATCAAACGTGAAACTGAATAAAAATCCTTCGATCTTGTGACTTAAGCTTGCACTATTGTTGAATGAAGAACGATGGAGAAATCTCTAAGTACTCAATGCATCACTGAAGAAGTCTATAAGCACAACACCTCTTGAAATTATCCACGTCGACTAAGCGCGTGACACCGAGTACAACAATGTAACCCCTTTAAGTGATAGTTATTCGAGTCATCAACCAAACACCACGAACCCGGAAACCAGATAACCAAGTCTTCATTCTAATATGAAGCACGAGCAAGTTATCTATGAAAGATAAAATAAGTACACGCCTTCAAAAAAAATCCGTCTTCAACGTCACGTAATTAATACCCGATCAAACAAAATCTGTAGCCACTAAAAAATCGCCCAATTTTTTGGTCTCGTCAAAATAAATTTCTTGTCATTTGGTCACATTACGTTTGTCTCTTTGTCTTAAAACGTGTCATCAAATCTTATCACTTTTGTCCCGAGAATACACAAAATTTTATTCAAAATAAAAAATTTTAAAAAAATTTGTGTAAGTTGTGATTTGGATCACACGACCCATAGCAATGTATAAAATCTCGTGTGTCCATCATCTGTTAAGCCCAACCTATCTCTTTTGATAAATAATTATTAGCCCGGCCCATTTTGCATTGTTTTTACCCGGTCCAACAATCTCACCATAAATTTAGGTATAATTCACCTAATTTCACTCATAATTCTGCGCCCCCATCCATCCATTCTCTCCCACCCCTCACCTCGAATCCTCCGTCCCATATCTCACACCTAATCTTAATCTTTCCCCAATCTCATCAAATTCTCAGAACAAAACACCACATTATATGAAACAAATCTCTTTCACCCTTGAATATCCTCACGAATCAACCACAAATTATTTATTGAAACCCTCCCCTTGTTTTCGAACAGAAAGAAGCCTAATCGTTCTTCTTTTCCCCACGAATTAACAACTTACGAAAACATGTGGCTAGTTGCTCTTTACTTAGTATATATGTTCCATGGAGAGCACAAGAATATGAGGCTTCAAGATCAATTAGTTTGGTCTCGGGTAGGTGTCAATATAATTGATTGCATGTGATTGTTTGTGACGAATCGAAGTAAAAGGACATAACTTTCTAGTTGATGCTCCTGACTTTGATTCGAATAGTAATGACAGGTTTTTGCCTTAACATAAATGATCAATGATGACTCAATTTAAACATGAAATCTCTATTGATTTTTCTTAACTTGAACGAATCTGAGATCATAATTTCTGTTTGAGTCTTTATTATAGATGGGTTAAGGAGACGTTTGGAGTAGGTTAGATCATGGTGGATTTGTTGGAGTTAAAAGGTTGGAGTGTAATGGTAGAGTATTGGTTCTGGTCAACACAGTCACGGTATGTTTTTTAAACTACATGGTCTAAGTTGCATGGGCTTGGGTATTTGATAAACTGTCCTTCTGATTTCTTTATCGCAATGACAAAAAATGAGGCCATCGTAGTCTGTTTAAACCCATCGCAACATAAGTGCCCCATCATCTCGATGGTTCCATCGCAACCTGATGGACACCATCGCAGCATGATGTAAGTCATCGCAGTCTAGTTCTAAAACACATCGCAGTCAAAAGAAAAGTCCATCGCAGTCTTACTCATCGCAGTCAATCATGATGAAATCCCATCGTATCAAGATGACCCATCGCGATGGTACCCATCGCAATGGTACCCATCGCAATGGAGCCATCGCAGTGGGACCATCGCAATGGTACCATTGTAGACAACCCATCGCACTCAATGCGATGCACCAAGAAGCAGAGTCTTATCCATATCTGTACTTGTTCATGAAAATCCAGAACAGTGATTTATGGGTCTGATTTTCTGGCAAATCTGGGTTTTCACCTTCATTTTCAAAAAATATATAACCCAGAACAGATATAATAATAAAAAAATCCAGGTTTTGACATCACTTTTGAAAGTCAGATTGATAGACGTGGACTGATACAAGACCTTTGACCAGAACAAATGAGACAAACGAACCATTTTGACTGATGAGATACTTTGGACCCAAACCAATGAGACAATGAGACTGTGGACAAGAAATAATAGAACGTGACAACAAAACTTGTGAATATGATAAGGAAAACACAAGCCGTGACACAGAAATAAACAAACGAACCAAAAAAAAATATAGAACGAGACCCCAAAAATATTTTTAGACCACCAAATCGAAACAAAAACATGATCCAAGGAATGAACCAAGGCTCTGATACCAAATGTAAATTTGCTAAAAGCTATCCGGTGGTCTAACATGGTGGAATATGGTGGTGGTAGCCATTGTTGGTTTTGAGAGAGAGAAGAGAGGTTGAATGTGTGTGAAAGAAAGGAAAATGAAATAAAAGTGAAAATGAGACACAAGCAACACCCCTCCTTGGAAGCTAAGGAGGGGTATATATAGTCACACACGCACCTTAAACTATACATCGAACCTAGTCTAGTCTAAGCGTGTGTGACTATGATAACTAATGGGAATTCTTAAATGTCGTCACATAAAGTGAGTTTCCAACACATATAGTCACAAATAGCTTAGCCTAACATAGTAATCAAAGTAACAATTGGAAAAGAGTAAGAGAACATAATACTTAGATTGGATTGAATAAACGAGTACACAAGTGTCACAATTGTATATTCCTCCAAGAATCGAAGAGTGGAATACTCTCGTTACAAGTATCTCCCAAAAGTGGATACTACTGAAATATTACTAAAAGGACTAAAATACTCGAGCTATGGAGTATTGAGAGAGAGGTGTGTGTAAAATGAGTGGAAATGGCCTCTATTTATAGTACTGTCTGGGGTCAAATGTGCGCCGCACTTATCCTCGAGTGCGCCGCACTTTGGAAATGCGAATGTGCGCCGCACTTACAACTTTGTGCGCCGCACTTCTGGTCGATTCAGAATCTTCTTTTAATAACTTTGGCTTTATTGCATATTCAGGCTCCTTCTTTGTAAATCTTAACTTTGCTCCTTCATGCTTTACATCTCCATATAAAACACAATATATTAAGTATCAGAAGCTCTTATTTATACTACAAAGTGGCATTATAATGATAGGTTGAATATGTATAATTAGGTCGTTATCAATACTTTACCTGTTATTGTTGCTTCTGATCTCTCTGAATCACAAGAGGAAGCACTTCTAAAAGTGATTTCCAAGTACAAAGCAACAGTGGCGTGGTCAATTGCAGCCTTGAAAGGGATCAGTCCTTCATTATGTATGCATCAGATTGTTACGGACCCAGATATTAAGCCAGCAAGAGATGCGCAAAGGCGTCTGAATCCTAATATGAAAGAGGTAGTGAAGACGGAAGTTCTTAAATGGTTAGATGTTGGTATCATCTATCCTATCTCGGATAGTAAATGGGTAAGTCCCACTCAAACGGTGCCTAAAAAGGCCGGCATCACCGTTGTGGAAATCGAGAATGGGGAAAAACTCACAACCCGACCAGTTACTGGGTGGAGAGTTTGTATAGATTATCGTAAGCTTAATAATGCCACATCGAAAGATCATTTCCCGCTGCCCTTCATTGATCAAATAGTTGAGAAGCTTTATGGTAAGAAGTTCTATTTCTTCCTGGATGGGTACTCCGATTATAATCAAATAGCCATCCATCCTGATGATCAGGCCAAAACTACGTTTACGTATCCTTATGGAACATTTTCATTTCGAAGAATGCCTTTTGGCCTGTGTAATGCACCCGCTACCTTTCAGCGGTGCATGATGAGTATCTTTTCTGACATGGTTGGAGAATCTGTAGAGATATTTATGGATGATTTCTCCATCTTTGGTCAGTCTTTAGAAAGCTGCCTTGATCAGCTTGAAAGTGTGTTAAAAAGATGCACCGAAACTAATCTGGTGCTTAGTTGGGAGAAGAGACATTACATGGTTCGAGAGGGAATTGTATTAGGGCATGTTGTGTCAGAAAAAGGATTTGAGGTTGACCGTGCCAAAGTTCAAGTAATTTCAACCCTTCCTCCTCCCACTACCATCAAAGGTGTGGGATCTTTTCTTGGTCATGCCGGGTTCTATAGGCGATTTATTAAAGATTTTAGTGCAATATCAAAGCCTCTTTGTAATTTACTCTTACTCTTTGTAATTTACTCTTAAAGATGTACGATTTGACTTTAATGAATCATGTCTTAAAGCATTCAACATGCTTAAGCAAAAGCTTGTAGAAGCCCCTATTCTACAATCACCTGATTGGTCGAAGCCTTTCGAGATCATGTGTGATGCGAGTGATTATGCCGCTGGGGCGGTTTTGGGACAGCGGGTCGATAAGAAACCCGTTGTAATATTTTATGCTAATAAGACTTTTTTGGAAGCTCAAATGAATTACACCACTACTGAAAAAGAGTTGCTAGCCGTGGTTTTTGCTCTTGATAAGTTTAGGTCATATATTTGGGGGCATTCTAAGGTAATAGTATTTTCAGTTCATAGTGCCTTAAGACATTTGTTGACTAAGAAAGAGACAAAACCGAGGTTGCTTAGGTGGATTTTTCTTTTACAAGAATTTAATCTAGAAATACGAGATAAAAAAGGGTCAGAAAATGTGGTTTCCGACCATTTGTCTAGAACTATCCCTCCACCGTTCAATCCTTCTGATGTGATTAAGGAAAGCTTTCCAGATGAAAGCTTGTTTGAGGTTTCTAAGGTTCCTTGGTACGCAAATATAGTAAATTACCTAGCTGTTAAAAAGCTTCCGGATTTTTGGTCCAAACAACAAAGAAAATACTTCTTCTCTCATTTAAAGCATTATTTGTGGGAGGATCCCGAGCTATATAAAGTGTGTGCTGACCAAGTTGTTAGGAGATGTGTTCCTGACCACGAGCATATGGACATATTGGCTCATTGCCATTCTTATGCATGTGGTGGACACTTTGGTGCTACGAAAACTGGGCATAAAATCTTATAAAGCGATTTCTTTTGGCCGACTATATTCAAGGATGCACAGTCTTTTGTGAAAGCATGTATTCGTTGCCAACAAGTTGGTGGGATTTCAAGGCGTGATTAAATGCCTATGAATCCCATACTTGTTGTTGAGATCTTTGACGTGTGGGGTATTTATTTTATGGGACCGTTCCCCACTTCCCATGGCAATGTGTACATTTTAGTGACAGCTGATTATGTGTCTAAGTGGGTAGCGGCTGAGGCTACTAGAACCAATGACCATAGTGTAGTTCTTAAGTTTGTTAAGAAGAATATCTTTGCTAGACACGGAATTCCTAAGGCTATCATTAGTGATGGGGGTTCCCACTTTAAGAACTTTAGATTTGGAAAATTATTGAAACACTATAGAGTTAATCATACGATAGCTACCCCTTATCACCCACAGACTAGTGGACAGGTGGAAGTATCAAATAGGGAGATTAAGTGAATTTTAGAAAAGACCGTTCGTAGTGATAGGAAAGATTGGTCCTTGAGGTTAGATGATGCCTTGTGGGCATATAGGACGGATTTTAAGACTCCTATTGGTATGTCATCGTATAAGTTGGTATATGGCAAGGCATGCCATTTACCGGTTGAGATAGTGCATAGGGCTGAATGGGCGATTAAGGCTGTTAATCTAGATTTAGAGAGAGCGGGTAGTTCTAGGAAACTTCAATTATCTGAATTGGATGAGATTAGACGTGATGCTTATGAGAGTTCTAGGATTTATAAAGAGAAAACCAAAGCTTTTCATGACCAACACATCACCAAGAAATCTTTCTTGGTTGGTCAAAAAGTTTGGTTATTCAATGCTAGACTTAAGCTTTTTCCTGGAAAGTTGAGAAGTAAATGGACGGGTCCATACGTTGTGACTCAAGTCTCTCCACATGGAGCCATTGAAATATAAAATTATGGTGGGTGGAGAGCCTTTTAAAGTTAATGGACACCGTTTGAAGCCGTATGTTGAGTTGGAGAGTGATCAGATGGAAACGATGGATGTGGTTTATTTGGAACCACTCCAACCGTCTCAATAGCTCATATGAGTTATGTCTGGCTGAAGAATGTAAACTTAGCGCTTCGCGGGAGGCAACCCTGTGGTTTGTGGTTTGTAGTGTGTGTATTTTCTTTTGTAATTTATTATCTTATTTTTGTGTGTGTTTAAAATTTTGTGTGTGTGTTCACTACAAACCCTCACGAGACAAAACTCGTCCAGTCGGGCTACCGAGTGGTTTAAAGGCTTGTTGCATACGCTAAATGCAACCGTGATTCCTACGAAAGTGAGTTAGGTTTTTGTTTTGTATGAGTTTGTCAAATTGATTTTTAACCAAAATTTCAATTTAAAGTTTTTGTATTAGGGGCAATGCAATGCTTTAAGTTGAAGGGTTGGGGGGGGGAGGGGGTTGGTGGCATATGTGTTACATGTTTTTGTGTGAAATTTTGGTCAAAATGGGTGAAAATGTGATTTTTTGGGAAAAATTGAAAATTTTTAAAGAATTTTAAATCACATTATAAGAGTCATGTGCTAATTAGATGTGGAAGTTTCTTCTACATATACGTTTGTTGAGTGTTTGCAGATTCTGAAGATTAGCTTGTGGATGATTTATTGGAGCAAGCTAGAGGATTTGGCCATAAATATCAAGTGCACCCGATTCCATTGTATAATTTGGTTATTAAATTGATTTGATTGTTTGCATGTAGTTAGGCATATGTATAATTTAGATGATCAAACCACGCCGGTTGAATTCCCTTTACTTACCTTTGCTTAGATCGAGTAGAAAGTTTGAATAAATAATATGAAATATAATAATGCAATAGTTGGGTTAGGACACTTAAAATTGATCTTATTCGGCTTGTCGCCCGCGCACGGTGGCCTTAGAAAAGAGTTGGAGAACTGTTATAATTATTGGTGGTAGTCATATGCTGGGCTTGCCTATCTGATTCGTCACCCGCGCAAGGTGATACTTTAGTTGTTAGCACGAGTCAGACGCTAATTTTTATGATGGATAACATTGCACTTAGCTGAGACAATTTTATGTGAAATAACCCAATTCTTGTATTGTTGTAATGAAATTAGGAACATTAGTTTAATTTAGTGCATTGATTAACTAGACTATGTGGTAGATAACTCCATCATGTGATGTACCAGTAGGCACGAAGTATAATTGTTCCCATTTAATTAAAACAAACTAAATTAACCGGTTCCCATGTGCCAATGTGTTTTAGTATGCACCAATAGGATAGATATTCATTTTTCTAAATGAGTGGTCTTTATATCAATCTTAAAAGGAGTGTACAAAGCGTTCAGGATGACTTGTATAAGAAACGGTCTCGGATGGCTAAAAAAGAAAAGAGCTTATGTGCGTTGTAAAAAAAAGAAAAAAAGTGAAAAAAAGAAAATATGTAAGCTAAAGTATGATGGCTTATGATGTGCTCTTATGGTATATAAACTCCAATGTTATAAAAGGTGTAAGATATTCTCACCTCTTGTTTTAGATTAATGTGTAGATTGATTATAGGTGTGCATTAGGTACGTTGGACACATGATTAATTATATGAAACATAAACTAAATGAAATGAGAATGGTTATGCTAAGTGTTTAAGAAGGACAAAAATATTGGTAATCATTTTGGATTATGTTTCATGTAGGATGGTTATTAGTGTACAAAGTTAAATTTGGTCTTTTTGATAGAATTTCAACAATATGATTAAAAATTATGAAATTAACATGCTTGTATATTTTTATTTTATTTCTACTTTGAGACAAAGTAAAGGTTAAGTCCAAGGGGATTTGATTGGTGTATTTTGTATACACCTAATAGCATGTTAGTTTAGCATAATTATATATTTATTTTTCATTATATATGTACTTTTTGTGTGTTTTGTGATTATGTAGGTTACGAGCGAAGCGGAATAAAAATGGACGTTTTATTTATTTTTTGGAGAAAAGACATTGTGAGCGCCGATAAATGAAGAAGAAATATTGAAGAAAAAGATTTGAGCGCGTCGCAATATTTTTGGTCATCTTTTATTTGTCCGGGCTTCGTTTGAGCAATTCTTGGCGTTGGGTTATTTTTTATTTGGTCAAAGTTATTATATGCCAAAAGAATTAAAAAGAAAAGAAAAAAACAACTTTGTCCCATTACCCATTGTAGCCGACTATAGAGAGCAGGATATAAAAAGAAAAAAAAACGCAATTGATGAAGAGGGTAGAGATTCGTTGAGATGGGAGATAGCAAAAAGAAAAAAAAGACGATTTTTTTTGGTTAAAGAAAAAGACGGCAAAAGGAGTGGAAGAAAAAAAAAGTCAACTTTTTAGGTTCTTGTAGTGGTGACATTGGGGCTCACAGAAAGAATAAAAAAGAAGTTTCTTTGAAGGTGATGTTTGGTATTAAGCGGGTCGAGTGCAGCGCGTTGTCCGGCTAATTTTGTTGTAATTCTTTCCGGTAACTTTATTTATGGTTTGATCATTACTTTTGGATTATCATATTTTTATTACATTTATTTATGATTTATTTATAAATTATTTTTATTGATTTAATATTATGTTTAATTATTTGTGCAAGACAATTTATTGTTAGTTAACAATTCATACTTATTTTATTTAGTTAAAAAAAGATGGTCGTATAATTAACATAAGTTGTACCTAAATAATTATTAAAACATAATTATTGCTTGGATTAATATAAGATTTATTATCGCGAGTCATTGATAAACATAATAAGTGCCGACATTAATTCATTCATATTAATTCGAGATAATCTTTGTAATTTAGCTAAAAAGTTTTGATAATCCATAAGTGTGATCAACCATAAATATTAGGAGCTGGAAGGGATTGCATTTTTCTTTTAATTTTCTACATCCTTATTATATTTTTCTAGCTTTATTATTAGTTTAAAGTGTTTTAATTTTTAATCGACATTTTTATTATTAAGAGTGTTTTAGTCGCTAGATTTCAAAACCAAAACTTTTATTGATCATTGATCACCCCAAAACTTAAACTAAAACCACATATTCCTCGTGGATTCGATACCCGCTTACCCTATCTAGTATAAGGTAATTAGGTTATTTTTGACTGGCACTTCGACGCTGATCACCACTCATTTTTTTATTAGCCGCTCTTATTTTTCTTTATTCCTCACAGAGAAAATTGAAAAGAATAAAAGGAAAAACACCCGCTAAGTATTAAGCATGGCATAAGTCTAGTACACATAAAACGTTCTAACTTAGAATCTTAAGACGTACTTATACCAAGCACGAATGATTAGTCAAAAATGCATAAGAGACTATGAACCAATTGAAACCGTTCTTGATTATTTATTAACATATATACATGCGTTGACAAGAAAGTAAAGGTTATGAAAGGGGATATAAGAGTTACAATTAATTAATATGAAGTTTATCTAGCCCTTCACACTTACTTCAAACTCTATCATCTCTTGTTCTCCACAATTTAAAATCTCAAATAATGAGACTAGTGGATGCTTAGCCTAATAAACCAATAAAGGTATACATGGTTAAGGATACTAGCTAGAGAAAGCTTGAAAAGCAAACTCGGGTTGAGTCAAAGGATTCATGGCGGGCTTAATATGTCAAAGAAGTCTAAACTTATTAAACCATATCCCTTATTATATATTTTCCTTTTTTATATATTTTTGATGAAAAATAAAAGAAATATATACAATGCAAATGTGTTATGCAAATGAAAAATGATTAATGCAAAAATTATGAATGCATATTTTTGTGGCCAAAGTAGATCAAAAATTTAAAAAATGTTTGAAAAATAAATTTTCCCAATTATCATGAAGTCAATAGCAAAGTTCTAGGTAAGGTCACTTCGATAGAAGACCCCCTACACTTGAGATAAACATTATCCTAAATGTTTAAGAGTATTGGTGTAACACCCCATTTTGGTAAATGGAATGTCACGCGTGATTATGGCGTGTCATCAAAGCATACAAGGTAAATGTCTTAAAAATATTAAATGACCATGAAAGGAAATACCGGAAACAAACATCGGTATCCCAAGTATAAGCTCATCACACACAAACATAAGTATTGTAAAGGAAAAGGACTAAACGATGTCCAAAGAAATACGTAGCAAAATGTATGATGAAATTCATAAAGTAGAGAAGGCTAGATAGCTTCCAATCCATATGCACGTACGCTTAAAGTCTACGAGCGCCCTTGAGTACCTGGCGTTTGGGAACATGAAAGGAAAACGACTGAGCATAACGCTCAATGCACGGATATACAAGTATAGCATGGAATAACATAAGCATAAAGACTAATAGCAGCGGAAAAGTATAAGTCCTAAGTAACATGGTATCATGTTCATAAAACTCGTTTTATAATTTGAAAAGACTTATGTTCTTATGTAAAATATGTATAATTAGCCAATAGCCCATATAGGTCATGAGGTTCCACCGTGCATGAATACTTGGAGAGGAGACCTCCTCATGCATCTAGAGGGGTTGCCTCTAATTAAATAGTCTGGGTAGGAGGGATCAACTCCTAGTAAAGGATGCAAGGCACACATCACAATCACTCTAATAATACTGGTAAAACATGTAACTAGGATACACCCATACGCCCCACATGATAATATAATATAATGGCCAAAGCTGAAAAGGGACGCCACGAGCAATCATTTCACCATGGGGAAGTCATAACACTGGTGCCTCTAGTGTTATGGTTATGGTACCTCCATAACTAGGTGACACTGGTCATGCATGGATATGGCTTAGGCTCTTAAACTAACATAAGTATCAAACATATAAAACAATAGTGGGAAAATAGTTGGCTGCAAACGAGGAATCTGATAGGTGTTAAAACACCAATCCTTTTACCATTTAACTACAATAATAACCAAGCCTAAACGTGTATTTTATGTCATAAATGTCAGAATTATACGTGGTTTGTGTTTTTGTTGTGATTTAGGATCAAGATGTGAAAAGGAAGGAAAACACGGGCTTTCACGGGCTTTTATCAACGAAAAAGACAAAAGACGAAGTCAAGAGATCAAAAGTGCAAAAAGAACGGAAGTCCAAGACCTTTTCTGAAGATCTATCGAAGAACAAGTCTAAAGACGAAAGTTTAATAAAGCCAAAGAACTCAAGTCTAATAGATGAAGAAATTTTAAGACGAGTTTAATTAATCCCGAGACAAAGTCGATAAAGTCGAAGAACTTAAAAGACGGAAAGACGTGAAGAAAGAAAGAGGAGGCAACACATGCACCTCTCCATTTCCTATAAATACCCTCCTAAACACATTTAGGAGGGTGGGTTTTTTAGAGTTAGCTAGTTCATTATTTTTAATTCTTGTAGGTAATTTTAAGGAGAGAAAGTGACAGTTTCTCTCACTAGGAATTTAATCTTTCATCTTCCTTTCTAGTTTTAATCAAATCATTACTTTTGATAGCTTAATTCTTGTTTTAATCTTTATCTTATTCTACCTTTCTTAGTTTTCATCTACTTTAATCCGAATTTTTACACGTCTTGTTTAAACTTTATGTTTGATTTATTAAAAAGTTTATCTTTTGATTTTAATCTAAGTTTCCTACGAAGTAAGCTTGAGCTTGACATGCTTATTGGCTTATTTTGTGTTTAGCTTATTTGTTTTTGAGTTTTCTTAAAAGTTTTAGTCTTTTTACAAAGTTTCCTTATTTTGTGTCTTGAAAGTTCTTTAATTTTTGCTTGTTTAGTTAGTCTTATTCTTGTTTAAACAGGTTTCGGTTATAGCTTATTAGAATTAGTTTATTTAGCTTATGCTTATTGCGATTTGTTCTTCCATCGAAAAGGGAATTGAGACATTCCGACAGCTTTGCTCACATTTCGATAGTGACAGTATCGGAAAGAGGGTCAATACATTTGATTGTGGTAAATTACACCTCTTGTTTAGGAAACAAAAGAGCGTAAATGAGCGGTAAGTATTAAGTGATGATTTAGGAAAATCAAGCACTAATGACCCTTATGATGTGAAAGTTCGTTTCCAAAGGAGGTATATGTGTGTGACTAAAATGTAGCAAAATTTGAGATTAATATTGGTTAGAAGGGGATGAGAAAAGAGGATGACGAAGACGTGAAATTAATTACTACTACGACTTAACGTAAAACCGTAAAATAAGCTAAAATAAAAATTAATTCTAAAAATTACCAAAAATTCACCAAAAATCAAAATAAATAAACTAAGAGTTTATCAATGATCAAAACTTTTTCAAGCCTTTTAATTAATTAAATATTCAAATTTTAAATGCTAATTAAAGCCCTAAAAATCAAATTAATTATCAAAAAGCAAAAATAAAGATTTTTCAATTTGTAAACCTCTAAAATGACCTAAAAAGATTAAAAACTATTTTGAGAAATTTTTAAACTAATAAAAACTATTTAAAATGATTTAAAAACTATTAAAACTTAAAATAATTATAAAAATTAATCTGAAGATGATAAAATTAATCTAAAAGTTGAAAAATTCCTATTTTAATGTATTTAAGCTAAGAAAAATATAAATAGTGCAAAAATGTGAAATTTGAAAATTAATAATAAAATAATATTAAAATAATATTAAAAATCCAAAAATTATAAAAAATTCTAGAAACTTGCAAACTAGTTTATTTTGACCTAATTAAACAGAAAATGAAAGTGAAAAGACCAGAATACCCCTATTGGGCCCCCAAATGGGTCAAAACCAAAAACAATTAAGCTTATTGGGCTTTTTAGCCCAAAAAGTCAAAATAAGCCCAAAACACTTGGTATCTGACTCAAAATTCAATTCTAAACACAAAACTCTGAAGGCCTAAAAGCTGAAAGTGAGCTTATCACAGCTTAATGATCAAACAGCTTATCCTTATTGGGCCATTAAGCCCATTAAGCAATAAGCTAATGCCATACGCTCTAATTTGACACACAACCTTCTTTTGGGATACTAAAGAGATCTGTAGAAAGAAATTTTGAAAAAGCACACTCAATAAGCCAGAAATAAGCAAAGTACCAATCCACTAAAAGACAAATTAGCCGGGTTTTAGTTCTAGGCTGTTTCAGAAGCTCTAATTTTTTTGCAAAAGCTCACAAATAGCTTAACAAAGAATAATCAATCAAGAAAATCACAAAAAGCCAAGTAGAATAAGCTGTGAGAACCAATAAACACTCTGAAAAAGCCAAATAAGCTAGTTTCCTAGCAAAAGCTTAACCAAAAGACTTGTAACCTTCCAGACTTGATATTAAGCTGAGAAAAATGAGTTCTATCACAAACGCTAAGTTTTTGCATGTACCAATAAGCAAAACAGATTCAATAAGATATGGACCAAGTTTGACCAAAAGTCAAACGCTGATAAGTGAAATTCAAACGCTGATAAGCACAAGTTGGACGTTGACAGACTTAATGACGTGTTTAGACTTGTTTTTCACCCTGCTGGTCAAGGCTTGAGTGCAAACCTTGTGAATCAAGGCCTACCAGTTGAGTAGACTTGAAAAGTTTTGGCACAAATAAGCCAGTAAGCTTATAAGCTATCAACAAATAAGTCCAAGTAGCCAAATAAACTCACAAGAAGAACACAAATAAGATTCAAGCAACAAAACAACAATCCTTACACTAAGAATACCAATGTAATCACCAAATGAGGTGGTCACTTTGCTGATGCAAATGACCACTTCAGCCAACTTTGATAAGCTATAACAAACACAATAAGCCACCAAATTCAACAACCAGATAACCAATAGATAGCTTATCACCCAAACTATCCCCAAACCTGATTTCAGACCTTAGATCCAACTAACAAAGAAGTTATTGGATCTGATGTGTTTGACCATTCTCAAAAGCACTTTTATTAGATTTTAGAAAAACTTCCAATCCTTTTTCCAAACTTTAAGAAACTTAACCAATGACTAAAACTTGTTCAAAATGACTTGTTTATACTTCCCAAACCCTAAGAACCAAGGGCACAAGGCCACAAGGCCTTATGAACCAGTAATCCCAAACAGTCCTTAATCTAGCACTTTTCAAAGCAACTTGTTATTTTTAAACACAACCTACTGATTTTATCATTCAAATAGCTACACTAGGTGAGAACTAACAGATTGCAACCATAAAACACAAAGCACAAACACAAATTCACCAAATCACATACCAAAATGCAAAACAGCCAAGATCATATGATTTTTAGAGGAATCTTAAAAAGAGGTTATACCTGTCCTCTACAACATCCTAGGAGGACCAGCAATGCTCCTTGGACCTTGTTCAACAACTAGAACAAGACCAAGGTACTTCAACAAGAAAGAAGGATGACTGCCTTGGTTGATGTTTCAAAGCAGAAACTCAAGGGCATGATTTCTTCAACACAATGAAAAACAGCCCAACCAAAGGCCCTAATCCTTTCACAAGCTTGGTGTCAACAAGCTTGCAAGAGCTTACAGCTTATGGTTAAGGATTAGTACACAAAAATAAGCAAATTCAGAAACCTCTTTTCAAGCTTTTTCAAACTTGAAAACCTTACCAAACATAAACGTCCTTGAACCTAATGATTCAAGCACACTTATAACAACAAATGGAACTCAGAATCACCTTTAAACAACACCAACTTTCAAAAACATAAAAAGGAATTACAATTTTCTCAAAATACCAACTTTTATAAATTTTAAAAAGGAATTACAAGTTTAAAAGGCAAAACTGGAACAAAGGGATTCTCACAGGTTGAGGTCTCCTTTTATAGGAAAATGCTTTCCTAACACTATTCATAAACCCTAGAACTGAATTCCCAAAAGTGCCCTTGAATTCTTCTAGATCATTTGATGGAATGAGCTGTCCAAATGCATCATGGACGTTTATTTTAGCTTTGGGGTTAAGCTAAGAGTCTTTGCCGTTGATCCTGACACGTGGCAATCCTTGGGGAATAAGTTGTGATGTGACAGGGCAACGGGTTGGGTGTGGGGTCCTTTGGTGAGTGGAGAAGAGGGATTTTATTGTTGGGATGGGTTTTCGCATGTGTGAATCACACATATGCCAAGGTAATTTCATTTTATCCTTTGGTTAAGTGGGTGCAGTTACTGGGTTCATCATGTGCTACAGTAGTAAGCTTTGATCCAAAAATGGGGGATTGTGTTTGTTTGGCGCGTGTTTGTGTATTCAAAATTTGGGAATGGCAGCTTTGGTCCTTGTTCTTTGGCAAAGTATGTTTAATAAGAATTTCAGCCACTAAAATGTGTTCCCTTCATTAATAAACTTTGTATTTTCACACTTTTGCCCCAAAACTTTGGCAAAAGGTTTTAAAGGGTTGTTTTTGCCATTTTTCCATAGTTCAAGGGCTGATCTTGAACATTCTTGATCTTCAAAGGTCTTCAATGTATCTTTGACTTCATGAGGGACCATAATTGACAATGTTGAACAGTTGAGGGACTAATCTTGCTATTTCTTCAAAGTTGAAGGACCTTTTTGCAATTTTGACAAACTTAAGGGACCAAACTTGTAATTATGAATTCACAAGGGTTTTAAGTGTCATTTCTTCATTGTTTGAGGATCAATATTGCATATCTTTAAGTCTTCAAGGGTAAATGTTGGATAATTCATGAACTAGGGCCCGATTCTTTGTTCGGCTTCGTTTCTCGTGTCCGTTTTTCCTTGTTTCTTGTGATCTTTTGTCTTTTTCACGATATCCATACCTAAAATACACAAGTAAACAAACACAAGCATATATATGGTATTTTATGACATTTTTATGCATTTAAAGCCCGAAAAGAACGATGAGATTATGTATAAATGCCATCTCTTCACTCCCCATACTAAGCCATTGCCGTGCCCTCACGCAATGCTAGAATAAAGTATCTAAGCATCACCAAAATTCAATTTTATTAACCTTTATTGAAGAGTAAAAGACTTGTAAAAATACTACGAGAATGTGTAAAGACATAATGTATGATTTTCATCACGAATGTGACTTTTAGGGTCAAAGAATAGAAACAAGTAAATGTCCCTTAGAGTAAATTTCGTCATCCTTGATTGTCATACATTCCATGCTAAGTGCAAAAACGAGATCATTGTTGGAACAAGTCACAGTGCTAACACTACTCATACGTCCAAATTGTGTAATACTTTTTCTCCCCGTAATCCTAGTTATTATAAAAGGAAATGGGTTACTAGCATTTTTTTAACTATTTGTCATGGATCACAAGTGATTCATATTGACTTATTTGAGTAGTTATTAGTCCGAAAGCAAAGTAGCACGATTTAATGGATAGTTAGCCGAAGGACAAAATCTTTTAAAACGGCTTCTCGTGTATCTCCTTAAGTTCATATCTTGGCATAACTCGTTTCACGATTTGAGACCTTTCTCGGACCGATATTTGGAATGTAATTCATACTTCAAATCTTGGGAAGACGTTCTTGAAATTATGGTCTTCTCTTCATATATTTGGAATTTCTTCACTTGATGTTTTTGAGAGATTCTTCATATTTGGACCACGACTTCATCATTTTTCTTTAATCTTTAATTTGGACTTTGATATACAACGATCCGCCTCCTTTTCGGACTTGGATATATTTATCCTCATACCTTGTAAGGGTTGATGAGACTGCTTTTATACATAGTCTCATCGTCCAAATCGAGATTAAAATGCATTAAATATCATCAAAATACCCAAATATATGCTTGTGTATTTTAGGTACGGATATTGAGAAAATGACAAAAGATCACAAGAATCAGTCAAAAACGAACACGGGAAACGAAGCCGCACGATGAACCAAGCCCTAATGAAGAATTTTCCAAAGAAAACCCTTGAAGATTTGAAGAATTATGAAGAAGGGTCCTCCAATTATAAAGAATTGACACTTTATACCCTTGTATCTTCATAATTACAAGATTGGTCCCTAAAGTTTGTCAAAATTTCAAAAAGGACCCTTAACTTTGAAGAATTGGCAAATTTAGTCCCTCAACAAAACTAAATTGTCAATATTGGTCC
This sequence comes from Glebionis coronaria, assembly GCA_025667525.1. Taxonomy (NCBI): domain Eukaryota; kingdom Viridiplantae; phylum Streptophyta; class Magnoliopsida; order Asterales; family Asteraceae; genus Glebionis; species Glebionis coronaria. The sequence goes on from CM046879.1 coordinate 230,762,993, forward strand.
TCCAAGAAGTCAACAAACAAGTCAAACCTTGAAGAATGAAGAAAATGCAAAAATCAGTCCTTCAAATATCATCAAATTGCATGATTAGTCCTTGAAACAAGTTTGGAAACTTGTTGTGCCATTTTTGACAAGTCCTTGAAAGTTATTTACAAAGGAAATAAGTTGTTGGCTGATTAAATACAAGATGAACAAAGAAAGAAAAGTAAGGGGCCAAAGCTGTCAAACATTCCAATTCACCCCAGCCAATCAAGCAGCCATGTCACCACCATCCACCAATACCATCTCTCCACCTCACCATCCACCCCACGTCACCCTCCACTCACTTATTAAACTAATTAGTTTAATACTTCCCTCCCAAACACTTAATTTGAAATCTATTAACCCCAAACCGGATTAAACTCACCCTAATCCACCCTTAAACCCTAATAATCCCCAGGATGAACACTTATCAAATCAAAGGGTTTTTTGTTAAGCTACTCCAGATCCCTAATTTACCTTATTGTCACTAAAACCCACTCACCAAAACCCTTCCCAACACACCCATGTGACCACCCCAAGGGTCCCCTGCACCCGTCACTTTCCCCCAAACCCAATACCAGACAAAATGAATGGTTAGATGTTAGTCCTTGATCCCAAAGGCACAATGAACGTCTAAGATCACTCAAACACAACTGTATCATCACATGTTGGCATCTTGACCAAGAATCCAGTCAAAACACAAGGGCATTTTTGGATTTTCAAACCATTAGGGTTTTAGTTTATATTATTTTATTCTTGTCATCTAGATAGTTCTATGAGGGCCTATATAAGAAGGATGCGGATTGTGCATACCTCTTATTCCTGAATTTTTCCTTAGGTCACAAACTTGTAAAGCCCATTTTGTTTATGAATGAAATTGGTTAAGTATTGTTGATACAGGATCCATTCTACTTTCTGCTTATTAATTGTGTCTCATTTACTGCTTGTTTGATTTTTAAGTTCTTTTTAAATTTAGTTTTGTTTGAAAGTTTCTGAAATTTTGATTTGGTTTGGTTAAAATCTTGTTTAAGATTTGGTCTTCCAAGGTTGGAATTGGATTTGTTTAAGTGTGTTTAAAGAAGTTATTTGAGAAGTTTTTGAAAGGTTTTAAAAGTTTCAGAAAATTAGAAATACAAGTGTATATTGCTTTGTGTTCTATTTTCTTAGCAGGTTTCATTGGAGATTGTTTATTCAAGGTTCAGCATAGACCCCAGTCTATTTGGAAAAGGCAAAGCAGCCTTGGTTGGGCCTGGATGTAGGTCCAACAAGGTATCTCCTTGTTTCTTAATTTCATTTTCATATTTTCAGCTTTTGTGTGATTTTGCATGATTTTGTGTAGAAGTTGTTCAAGTGTTGTTTATGTGGCTTGTTATTGCTTGTTATAGGTTTTTATGCATGTTAGTTTGAATTTGAATCAGTTTGGTTGGATTTTGAAGTCATTTGCTTTGTTAAAAATCATTTTCAAATTTTAAAGGGGTGTTTGGATTAGGGTATAAGTAGGGTTTAATGCTTTGAATTTAGCTTAAAACCTGTTTAGACACATCTCTTAGGTTGTTATTAGGTGTTAAGTGTGATTGGTTTTCAGTTTGAACAAGTTTAAACACATTTGTATGCTAAAAATTGGATAAAATACCTAAAATCCAGTAACTGCTTTGAGTGACTGAGTTTGTGTGGATTTTGCCATCTTATGTTGATGAGTTGTTAGAAGATAGATCATTTAAGGATTGTAAATCATTTATCTGCTATTTGGTGAGCTTATTTTCAAGATATGAGGCTTTGAAATCCATTTGAGTGCCTTAGTAAATCAGTCATTTGTTTAGCAGGAACCTTGTGCCTTAATCAGTAACTTTAAGAGGCTATTGTGTGGATATTTGTGAAGTAGCTTGCTTGTTTTTGTACATATTCTGACTCCCTATACTCAACTGAGTATAGGGGTGCCCCTATTGTCCAACAAAACATCAGCAAAATCAAAGATCAAGCCCTCTTGATCCAATCTGCACATGTGAAGAAATACTGTTTTCTTTGTGTTCATCAAAAACCATATCTGAGCACGTTTTTGGTTTTGTAGGACTTGATCCTAGCTTATTTTGATTGGTTGTTGTGATTTTGTGACTAAAATAGTCTTGGTTTTGAGTCTTTAAAGTTTAAAAAGAAAAAAAATATAAAGAGCAAAAAGGACTGGCCAGGACTCGAACCTGCGCCATCCTCCTCACAACACTCACAACTTACCAGCGTGCCCTAGGGTCTTTGACTGCTAGGTTCTCATTTCATTATTTACTTAAGTGGTGTTGTTTTGTAGCTTATTTAATTAGCAGCTTATATATTAAGCTGATTTTAGCTTATTTACTTAGGATTTTTACCAGTTAGCATTTTTCTTTTGTTTGTATTAGGTTTTAGGACTTTTTGGTTTAAAAATATTATTTTTCTCGTACTTAATTTATTTTCTAGGATTATTTTTAGTTTAAATTTTGGAAAGTAATTTAAAAATAGGAAAAAGCATTTTAAAAATCTGAAAAAATAGTTTTTAGGTTTTTAATCATATTTTTGAGGTTTACAGCTATTTAAGTTTTCAATTTAGCCTATTTTTGATTTTATAGGATTTTAGGGTTTTTAGCTAACTTTAAAATTTAATATAAAATTATTAAATAGGTTTCAGAAAATTTTGATTGCATTTTTGTCTTAGTTACATTATTCTTGATTTTTTGTAATTTTTTAGAATTTTTTTATGAAATTTGAATTTTTTTGAATATTTTAATATTATTTTATTATTAAAAATTGAAAGTTTGATTTTTTAAGTTTTAACATTTTTCCTTTATTGTAGTCACTTAATTAGGAGTTTTGTAACTTTCCAAATATTTTTAGGACTTTTCATTTATTTTCTAGAATTAATTTAAGTTTTAATTGATTTTAATAGTTTTTAAGTGTTTAAAAATAGCTTAATTTGGTTTAAAATTTCAAAAAATACTTTTTAGCTTAATTAGGTTATTTGTGAGGTTTACAAACTTTAAAATCTTTTTTAGGGCTTTTTAATAATTAATAGTGATTTTTAGGGCTTTAATTAGCATTAAAAAGTCATTATCTAATTAATTAAAAGGTTTTAGCAAGTTTGGATTTTTTGTAAACTCTTAGAATATTATTGTGGATTTTTAGTAATTTTAGGAATTTTTAGGTTAAAATTTTAATTTTGGCACTATTTACGGTTTTGCGTGATCGCCTTTTTCGTCTTAGTTTAATCCGTTTTCGTAACCGTCTTTCTCTTCTAATCTCATTTCTTTCTTCCTTTTTCAATCATATAATCAAAAATCATTAATCAATTCAACACACAACGCACTTGCCTCCTAGAGAACGAACTCACTTAGGGTCATTTACACACGGTTTTCCTAAATCGTCGTGCACACTTGCCCTATTTATTGCTCTTTTCCTAAAGGGTAGTAAAAACTCAAACATCATTTTGGCGCCGCTGCCGGGGAGGCGTGTTGTGTTTTGGTTGAACAATTGTTGTTTTTATATATAGCCATAATAGTATTTGTATTAGTAGCACTCTACTAATACGTATTATCGTTTTTCGTTTTTTGTGTGAATACTATTACTATATTGTATACGTAGAACAATAAATCCACAAGTACTCCAAATACGTGAGAAATCACAACCTTGACTTGGGAGGTCATTACCCAATCATTGTATTCGAATCTCAAACCAAAGAAAAGGCAAAAATAGATAAATACTTTCGTGAAGCTCGATTTTGAAAAATACAAACTATAAGGTGGGTATAAGGCGGTTGTATTTCACGACCTAAAGGAAAAAGGCTCTTAAGTGCTTCGCGCCGCCTCGTTTCCTCCGCTTGCTTGTGCGTATTTTGATTTTGAAAGCTAATCTAGGGTTTTGCCGCCCAAAGTATTATTACATATCATATATATTTTCTTGGGGTTCTAAAGTCATCGAAGGCGTTCACTTCACGTGATCGTTTTCATTCCTTGAGGCTTCTTTAATCGAGAGATTTGATTAAGGAGGAGATTTGTAGATTTTTGTCTACCTAATACATTCCAAAAATCCAAAAAAAGTAAAAACAATCAAAAACCAAAAAAAAAAAAATTTGAAAAAGTAAAAACACCAAAAAGAATCTTCTTTGCTCGCCTTCTCGTTGTACGTGACGTTTATGCAAAAGCAAGACGTGCTCGTAAACGAAGAAACAAATCAATTACTCCTTCTAGTGAGGAGTCTCCTATTGACGAACCCATTGTAGTGAAAGAAGCACCCATGGCTAATCGAACTATGATGGAGTTGCTTCAAGCACCCAACGAGGGTTATGGAGAAGCGATTGTGATTACCGCTATCCTTGCGGAGAATTTTGATGTTAAGACGGGTTTGTTGTCCATGATTCAAAACAACAAGTTTCGAGGTGACGAAAAGGACAACCCTCATAACCACATTCGCCAATTTAATCGTCTCACCGCCACTTGCAAGTTTAAGGATGTCTCAAACGACTCGATTAAGATGATGCTTTTTCCGTATTCCTTAGCGGGGCCCGCAAAAATTTGGTTAGATAAAGAGCCACCCAATTCTATATTGACGTGGAAGGATCTCGTTTCAAAATTCGTTAACCAATTTTTTCCGCCCTCTAAGACTACGCATTTGAAAAATGAGATTTCAAAGTTTTCACAAGAGTATAATGAGAGTTTTTCAACGGCTTGGAATAGGTTTAAAGAAATGTTGCACGAATGTCCTCATCATGGTTTTTCCGACTTGCATCAAATTGACACGTTTTACAATGGCTTGAACGATCATGAGCGTGATTATCTTAATGCCGCCGCGGGTGGTAATTTTTTGTGTAAGACGGTTGAGGAAGCATTGTTAATCATTGAGAATAGGTCTAAGGTCTATAGTCCTCGTAGCACGTCGAGTGTTTGTAAGACTTCGTCTTCGCCTTCGCCTTCATTGTCACACACCGTTGATGCTTGCCAAATCGAGGCTAATTTGGAGAACAAGATTTTTGATAAGCTTAAGGGATTGTTAATTGAGTTCAAAGTTGGTGAACAACCCACTCCCGCTACGGCTAAAGCGGTTGAGGTTTCTTGTATGTATTGTGGTGGAGCTCACGATTATTCCGAGTGCATTACCAACGGTGGTAACACTTCAAGTGCCTTCGCGGCCGCGGGAACTTACAACCAAAACGGTCAAGTTCCTCGCACTAATCAATTGACTCCACCGGGTTTTCCACCAAATCAAAATGCTAACAATTATCAAAACAATCAAGTTGGTTACCAAAGCAATCAAAGCAACAATTACAAGGGTAATAACAACTATGGGAATCAAGGAACTAGTAGCCAATTGCAAAATCAAAACCAAAACCGTAATTTTCAAAACACAAGTCAAGGTCTTCAAAATGTTTACACTAAAGAACTTCCAATGGACTTTTTGAATTATGCTACGGCAAATGATAATTGGAAAACATTCAAGAACAATTGGCTAGTCAAGCTAGGGACACGGCTAAAAACACCAAGGAATTGGCTAATTTTGTGAAGGAAAATCTTAACATGAGAAATGAGTTAAAAAATGATTTTGCTAATCAAATTAGAGGTCAAAACAATAAGATTGAACAAAGTCATGCTAGGCTTGAACAAAGAATTGACCAAAAAGCCGCTAGTCAAGATCTTAAGTTTAATAGTCAAGATGCTAAGCTTAATGCAATTTTAGAAGCCGTCATGGGGAACAAAGCCTCTACTTCGGGAAGTTTGCCTAGTAACACCGTTTCAAACCCGAAGGGAGAGATGAAAGTGATTACCACACGAAGTGGTAAGACACTTAAAGAACCGACTCCTCAACCAATTACTCCAACGGTGGAGGAAATTGAGGAAGAACCCGAGGTGGTGGTCGAAAAGGAGCATATCTCAAGCCCACAAAGTACCGCTCATGCCACACCTACGGTCAACCCTTTACCAACATTGGAACCCGAGATTCCAAAGGCTATGCCTATGCCCCAACCCACACCACCCTTGCCTTACCCATCTAGACTTAGGAATGAGAAACGACAAGAGCGCGACAACTACCAATTTGAACTTTTTATGAAAATGTTTCATGAGTTGCACCTTAATGTGAGTTTCGCCGATGCTTTGGTCATGATGCCTCGATTTTCTGCTAACTTTAAGAGTATGTTGAACAACAAGGAGAAATTGCACCAATTGTCTAGTTGTTCGTCGGTTTATCTTAATCACATACCTCAAAAAGTCGGTGATCCCGGTAAATTTTTGATCCCTTGTACAATTCAAGATATGGAAGAATGCTATGCCTTGGCCGATCTTGGTGCTAGCATTAACTTGATGCCACTTGCAATCTTCAAGTCTCTCAATCTTCCTAATCTTACTCCTTCACTAATGTCTATCGAGTTGGCCGACCATTCCACGATCCGTGCATGTGGTTTGGCGGAAGACGTTTTTGTGAAAGTGGGGAAGTTCTACTATTCCGTAGACTTTATCGTTGTCGATATTCCCACGGATCCTCAAGTTCCTCTTATTTTAGGTCGTTCGTTTTTAGATACGTCTATGGCTTTAATTGATGTTCATGCTAGAAAGATCACCTTACGTTTCAACGACGAGGAACTTGTTATAAACGCAACTCAAAATTCTCAACTTTCTCATGTTTATTCTGTTGCTACCATAAACCTCGTTGATATGATCGACGTGGTTTACGAGGAATTTTCACAAGAAGTTTTAGGGTTTGGTGATGAAGAAACTAGTGGCAATCCCACTATGTTAGATCCAATTCTTGATAATTCGACACCAACCTTCACTCCATTTGAAGGTGATGGTTTTACGTTGGAAGAATGCAATGTTCCACGTACTTGTGACGAAGACCTCGACAACGATGAGGACTTCTCGATTATCAAGGATTTTCTCAACGATTTCCCATTTCCTCCACCCGAGGAGGTTATGAGTATCGAGCCTAAATCTTCACTTGAGGAACCACCTATCCTCGAGTTGAAAGATTTACCTCCTCACCTCGAATATGTCTATTTGGAGGAGGGAGACAAGTTGCCGGTTATTATTGCGAAGGAACTTTCAAATGATGAAAAAACCGCACTTGTCGATGTTCTAAAGGATCACAAAGGGGCGATTGCGTGGAAGTTATCCGACATTAAGGGAATCGATCCCAAATTTTGTACCCACAAAATCTTAATGGAGGAGGATTTCAAGCCCACAATCCAAAGTCAAAGGAGGGTGAACCCTAAAATTCACGACGTCATCAAAAAGGAGGTCCTTAAACTCCTTGACGCGGGAATGATTTACCCTATTTCCGATAGCCCTTGGGTGAGTCCTATTCATTGTGTCCCTAAAAAGGGAGGGATGACCGTTGTGCCAAACGATGCCAACGAGTTGATTCCCACTAGACTCGTGACCGGATGGAGAGTGTGCATTGACTATCGAAAGTTGAATGAAGCCACTCGAAAAGACCATTTTCCCTTGCCCTTCATGGACCAAATGTTGGAGCGTCTTGCGGGAAACGATTTCTATTGCTTTTTAGATGGTTTTTCCGGTTACTTCCAAATTCCCATCGATCCTCGTGATCAAGAAAAAACTACGTTTACGTGTCCATATGGAACGTTTGCCTATCGTAGAATGCCATTCGGACTTTGTAATGCACCGGGAACCTTTCAAAGGTGCATGATGGCTATTTTTCATGATATGATCGAGAAGACGATGGAAGTCTTCATGGATGACTTTTCCGTGTTTGGTAATTCGTTCACTTCGTGTTTGTCGAACCTTGAGAGAATGTTAAAACGTTGTGAGGAAACCAACCTTGTGCTCAATTGGGAAAAATGTCATTTTATGGTTAAGAGTGGAATCGTCTTAGGGCACAAGGTCTCGAAAGCGGGGATTGAGGTAGATCAAGCTAAGGTAGACGTCATCGCCAAATTACCTCATCCCAAAACCGTTAAGGGAGTTAGGAGTTTCCTAGGCCACGCGGGCTTTTATCGTCGATTCATCAAGGATTTTTCAAAGATTTCTCGACCCATTACACATCTTCTTGAAAAAGAGGCACGTTTTGTCTTTGACGAAGATTGTGTACGAGCCTTTGAAATCCTTAAGAGGAAACTTACCGAAGCTCCCATTCTTGTTGCTCCCAATTGGAACCTCCCCTTTGAGCTTATGTGTGATGCTAGTAATTACGCTATTGGGGCCGTTTTGGGGCAACGTCATGATAAGCACTTCTTGCCTATTCACTATGCTAGCAAGACGATGACCGAGGCTCAACTTAAATACATTACAACGGAAAAGGAGTTCCTTGCCGTGGTGTATGCATTTGAGAAATTCCGACCTTACCTCGTCTTGACGAAATTCATAGTGTATACAGACCATTCGGCTATTAAGTATCTTATGGCAAAGCAAGATGCAAAGCCAAGATTACTTCGTTGGATTCTCCTCCTTCAAGAATTTGATCACACCATTGTTGACAAAAAAGGAGCCGAGAATCTAGCGGCCGATCATCTCTCTCGTTTGGAAGATCCTCACCAAAGTGTTTACGAGCCCAAGGAAATCACCGAAACATTTCCGCTCGAGACACTTGGTGTAGTGAATTCTAAGCTTGATTCTTCTACCCTATGGTTTGCGGACTTTGCAAATTACCATGCGGGTAACTTCATCATTAAGGGTATGGCGACTCAAGAAAAACAAAAATTCTTTCGTGACGTCAAGTTCTACTTTTGGAACGACCCTTACTTGTTTCGAACTTGTGCGGATCAAATCATCCGACGTTGTGTATTTGGCACCGAAGCTTCTAACATTCTTAGAGCTTGCCATGAGGGACCCACGGGTGGTCACCACGGTGCTAATCTCACGGCTAAGAAGGTGTTTGATGCCGGCTTCTTTTGGCCTACTATTTACCGAGATGCACAAGATCTTGTGAAGTCGTGTGATGCATGCCAATGACAAGGAGAAGCCTCACAAAAAGATGAAATGCCACAAAATATCATTCAAGTGTGTGAGATCTTTGACGTTTGGGGTATAGACTTTATGGGGCCGTTCCCATCATCTCGTGGTAATAAGTACATTCTCGTTGCGGTTGACTACTTATCTAAGTGGGTGGAGGCAAAGGCCTTGCCCACCAATGATGCTCGTGTGGTAGTCAAGTTTTTGAAGTAATTGTTTTCTCGGTTTGGAACCCCTCGTGCTATCATAAGCGATCGTGGAACCCATTTTTAATGACCAATTTGAAAGGGTTCTAAGGAAATATGGGGTTACACATCGGCTTTCTACGGCTTATCACCCACAAACAAGTGGGCAAGTCGAGGTTTCAAACCGAGCGTTGAAAAGGATCTTGGAGAGATCCGTAGGGGAAAACCGGCATTCATGGTCGGATAAGTTGGACGATGCTTTATGGGCCTTTAGGACCGCTCATAAGACGCCCATTGGGTGCACTCCCTATAAGCTTGTGTATGGAAAGAATTGTCATTTGCCTATCGAATTGGAACAAAAGGCTTATTGGGCCCTAAAGCATTGTAATGATGATATGGAGACCGCGGGAAAACACCGGAGAATGCAATTGAATGAATTAGATGAATTGAGGGATATTGCTTATGAAAATTCATTGATTTATAAAGAGAAAACTAAAAAGTTGCATGATTCTAAAATTAAAACCGGGTTTTTAACATTGGGGATCAAGTTTTGCTTTTTAATTCAAGATTGAAAATCTTTTCCGGTAAGTTGAAATCCCGTTGGTCCGGTCCATTCACCGTGATTCAAGTGTTTCCGTATGGGACCATCGAGTTAGCTCAAGATGATGGTCCTAACTTCAAGGTGAATGGACATAGGTTGAAGCACTACTTTGGCGGGGAAGTTCCATCCTTGAACTACCTCGACCAAGTCACCTTCCCCAATGATAATTAGTATTGAGGGGATCGAGTCGAACTCATGACTCGGTAATCAAAAAACGAGGTGCCTCGTGGGGGAGTCCCATGCTTATCCTATGTACATATTATCGCTTTCTAATGTAGCTTACGTGTGGGGATTTGTGCCCTTCCAACCTTTGTTCCGTGGTTGTTTGTGCATTATGGTTTTTAGATCATGATCTTCACGATTGGAGCCTCTCGTGTTCGTTTTATGGGAGCACTCGATCGTTTGCTTTGAAGACTTTCTCAATATCCATGATATATCCTTGATTGTTCTAACCTTAGGTTTATAGCACACTTCATAAACGACTATTAATTTATTGGTTACACCCTTTCCATGCTAGATTAGGCATTCGACTACGTCTCTAGTATGGGGGTGTTTGCACCCCTAGACTCGAAACATTGAGGACAATGTTTAACTTTAGTATGGGGGGGGGGTGAATAGATACTTGCCTTGCCAAACCTTCACGCTTTCCAAAGTTTATCTTTTTGTTTATCGTTTTTGTTGCAAAAATAAGGCTAAAAATGACCAAATTTTAAATTTTTTCTCATGTTTTATAAGTGTTTGAAGACACGAATGTAGGTTTTCCGATGGCAAGAATAAGAGTAATTTTTGACTCGACCGTGCGTGTTGAGCACTTAGCTTTGGTTCCTTAACTACACATTAGGCTAAGTCTCTTAAATGAGGACGAGAAATGATAGGGTTAATTATAAGTTACTATGCTAAACGTAGAGTACTTGTATTCTTTCAAAAACTCATGTGTTCTCGTTGTTTTCTTATTCTCCCTTCGCATGTAAATATTTTTTGCTTAATAAATATTGACTTAGCGGATTAGTTAGGATTTTTGGGTTTCTAGTCTTTTCTAGTAGCTTCCGTGTAATTAAATTGGGAAGCCATTAAGGTATCGCCAGCGTCACGGTTTTGAAGTATTGGCACCCGAATAATCGAAAGCTTCACCCAATAATAAGATTTCAAGTGCTCACCTAAATCTAGCAAACAATTTGAAGCCCCACAAGGCCGAAAAATCTATGCAAAATTGAAAGTGAATCAAGCCTTAATCTTCGAAGCTTTAAAGATCCAAAATTCGCTTTTGCGTGAGGATATACGTCTTTGGATAATAAAACCACCGATGAGGCGGATAATAAAAGGCAAGGCAAGACCGAAGTCATAATAAAAGCTTCATGGCGAAGTTGAATAAAAGATGGAGGTAAACCAAAGATAATAAGGCCCTTCCGTTAGGGGGCGTATAAAAGTCTTGGTAATAAGTCTCATGTTCAAAACTGTTCTAAAACCGTGTTTATCGATTCTTCTTGTCAACTTAATTTTTTAACATCGTTGTCTATTAGGAGGGGTTATTGATTTGATGGTCTTAGTTACACCGTTAGGACTCTATTTTTAGACCTAAATCTCTATTATAGCATAAGTCAACAATGTATCCTCGTGAAACATTCAAGACAAAATAAAATATAAGAGATACAACTTATAATGACAATGATCTCGTTGCACGCTTGGCATGGAATTAGAGTGAAAATCGAGGACGATGAAATTATTTCTAACGAAGCATTCACGTGTTCTTATTCTATGAACCTAAACGTCCCATTTTGCGATGAAAATCATACATTATGTCTAAAACGCAAGTAGTAGTAATAGTAGTAGTATAGCTAGTTTATCATTTCAATAAAGTAAATAAAAATGAATTTTGGAGGTGCTATGATACTTTATTCTAGCATTGCGTGAGGGCACGACAATGGTTTAGTATAGGGGAGTGATGAGACTGCTTTTATACATAGTCTCATTGTCCAAATCGGGCTTAAAATGCATTAAATATCATCAAAATACCCAAATATATGCTTGTGTTTGTTGCTTGTGTATTTTAGGTACGGATATTGAGAAAATGACAAAAGATCACAAGAATCAGTCAAAAACGAACACGGGAAACGAAGCCGCACGATGAACCAAGCCCTAATGAAGAATTTTCCAAAGAAAACCCTTGAAGATTTGAAGAATTATGAAGAAGGGTGCTCCAATTATGAAGAATTGACACTTTATACCCTTGTATCTTCATAATTACAAGATTGGTCCCTAAAGTTTGTCAAATCTTCAAAAAGGACCCTTAACTTTGAAGAATTGGCAAATTTAGTCCCTCAACAAAACTAAATTGTCAATATTGGTCCTCCAAGAAGTCAACAAACAAGTCAAACCTTGAAGAATGAAGAAAATGCCAAAATCAGTCCTTCAAATATCATCAAATTGCATGATTAGTCCTTGAAACAAGATTGGAAACTTGTTGTGCCATTTTTGACAAGTCCTTGAAAGTTATTTACAAAGGAAATAAGTTGTTGGCTGATTAAATACAAGATGAACAAAGAAAGAAAAGTAAGGGGCCAAAGCTGTCAAACATTCCAATTCACCCCAGCCAATCAAGCAGCCATGTCACCACCATCCACCAATACCATCTCTCCACCTCACCATCCACCCCACGTCACCCTCCACTCACTTATTAAACTAATTAGTTTAATACTTCCCTCCCAAACACTTAATTTGAAATCTATTAACCCCAAACCGGATTAAACTCACCCTAATCCACCCTTAAACCCTAATAATCACCAGGATGAACACTTATCAAATCAAAGGGTTTTTTGTTAAGCTACTCCAGATCCCTAATTTACCTTATTGTCACTAAAACCCACTCACCAAAACCCTTCCCAACACACCCATGTGACCACCCCAAGGGTCCCCTGCACCCGTCACTTTCCCCCAAACCCAATACCAGACAAAATGAATGGTTAGATGTTAGTCCTTGATCCCAAAGGCACAATGAACGTCTAAGATCACTCAAACACAGCTGTATCATCACATGTTGGCATCTTGACCAAGAATCCAGTCAAAACACAAGGGCATTTTTGGATTTTCAAACCATTAGGGTTTTAGTTTATATTATTTTATTCCTGTCATCTAGATAGTTCTATGAGGGCCTATATAAGAAGGATGCGGATTGTGCATACCTCTTATTCCTGAATTTTTCCTTAGGTCACAAACTTGTAAAGCCCATTTTGTTTATGAATGAAATTGGTTAAGTATTGTTGATGAAAAGATTCAGGATCCATTCTACTTTCTGCTTATTGATTATGTCTCATTTACTGCTTGTTTGATTTTTAAGTTCTTTTTAAATTTAGTTTTGTTTGAAAGTTTCTGAAATTTTGATTTGGTTCGGTTAAAATCTTGTTCAAGATTTGGTCTTACAAGGTTGGAATTGGATTTGTTTAAGTGTGTTTAAAGAAGTTATTTGAGAAGTTTTTGAAAGGTTTTAAAAGTTTCAAAAAATCAGAAATACAAGTGTATATTGCTTTGTGTTCTATTTTCTTAGCAGGTTTCATTGGAGATTGTTTATTCAAGGTTCAGCATAGACCCCAGCCTATTTGGAAAAGGCAAAGCAGCCTTGGTTGGGCCTGGATGTAGGTCCAACAAGGTATCTCCTTGTTTCTTAATTTCATTTTCATATTTTCAGATTTTGTGTGATTTTGCATGATTTTGTGTAGAAGTTGTTCAAGTGTTGTTTATGTGGCTTGTTATTGCTTGTTATAGGTCTTTATGCATGTTAGTTTGAATTTGAATCAGTTTTGTTGGATTTTGAAGTCATTTGCTTTGTTAAAAATCATTTTCAAATTTTAAAGGGGTGTTTGGATTAGGGTATAAGTAGGGTTTAACGCTTTGAATTTAGCTTAAAACCTGTTTAGACACATCTCTTAGGTTGTTATTAGGTGTTAAGTGTGATTGGTTTTTAGTTTGAACAAGTTTAAACACATTTTTATGCTAAAAATTGGATAAAATACCTAAAATCCAGTAACTGCTTTGAGTGACTGATTTTGTGTGGATTTTGCCATCTTATGTTGATGAGTTGTTAGAAGATAGATCATTTAAGGATTGTAAATCATTTATCTGCTATTTGGTGAGCTTATTTTCAAGATATGAGGCTTTGAAATCCATTTGAGTGCCAAGTAAATCAGTCATTTGTTCAGCAGGAACCTTGTGCCTTAATCAGTAACTTTAAAAGGCTATTGTGTGGATGTTTGTGAAGTAGATTGCTTGTTTTTGTGCATATTCTGACTCCCTATACTCAACTGAGTATAGGGGTGCCCCTATTGTCCTACAAAACATCAGCAAAATCAAAGATCAAGCCCTCTTGATCCAATCTGCACATGTGAAGAAATACTGTTTTCTTTGTGTTCATCAAAAACCATATCTGAGCACGTTTTTGGTTTTGTAGGCTTTGATTCTAGCTTATTTTGATTGGTTGTTGTGATTTTGTGACTAAAATAGTCTTGGTTTTGAGTCTTTAAAGTTTAAAAAGAAAAAAAAATATAAAGAGCAAAAAGGACTGGCCAGGACTCGAACCTGCGCCATTCTCCTCACAACACTCACAACTTATCAGCGTGCCCTAGGGTCTTTGACTGCTAGGTTCTCATTTCATTATTTACTTAAGTGGTGTTGTTTTGTAGCTTATTTAATTAGCAGCTTATATATTAAGCTGATTTTAGCTTATTTACGTAGGATTTTTACCAGTTAGCATTTTTCTTTTGTTTGTATTAGGTTTTAGGACTTTTTGGTTTAAAAATATTATTTTTCCCGTACTTAATTTATTTTCTAGGATTATTTTTAGTTTAAATTCTGGAAAGTAATTTAAAAATAGGAAAAAGCATTTTAAAAATCTGAAAAAATAGTTTTTAGGTTTTTAATCATATTTTTGATGTTTACAGCTATTTAAGTTTTCAATTTAGCTTATTTTTGATTTTATAGGATTTTAGGGTTTTTAGCTAACTTTAAAATTTAATATAAAATTATTAAATAGGTTTCAGAAAATTTTGATTGCATTTTTGTCATAGTTACATTATTCTAGATTTTTGTTAATGTTTTAGAATTTTTTTTATGAACTTTGAATTTTTTTGAATATTTTAATATTATTTTATTATTAAAAATTGAAAGTTTGATTTTTTAAGTTTTAACATTTTTCCTTTATTGTAGTCACTTAATTAGGAGTTTTATAACTTTCCAAATATTTTTAGGACTTCTCATTTATTTTCTAGAATTAATTTAAGTTTTAATTAATTTTAATAGTTTTTAACTGTTTAAAAATAGTTTAATTTGGTTTTAAAATTTCAAAAAATACTTTTTAGCTTAATTAGGTTATTTGTGAGGTTTACAAACTTTAAAATCTTTTTTAGGGCTTTTTAATAATTAATAGTGATTTTTAGGGCTTTAATTAGCATTAAAAAGTCATTATCTAATTAATTAAAAGGTTTTAGCAAGTTTGGATTTTTTGTAAACTCTTAGAATATTATTATGGATTTTTAGTAATTTTTAGGAATTTTTAGGTTAAAATTTTAATTTTGGCACTATTTACGGTTTTGCGTGATCGCCTTTTTCGTCTTAGTTTAATCCGTTTTCGTAACCGTCTTTCTCTTCTAATCTCATTTCTTTCTTCCTTTTTCAATCATATAATCACAAATCATTAATCAATTCAACACACAACGCACTTGCCTCCTCGAGAACGAACTCACTTAGGGTCATTTACACACGGTTTTCCTAAATCGTCGTGCACACTTGCCCTATTTATTGCTCTTTTCCTAAAGGGTAGTAAAAACTCCAACATCAAGGGTCTTTTTGGATAGAATTTCTCCATGATCTTTAGGGAAGTAATTGCTTTTCATCGTGTGTCTCGATCCTTCATATTGATTTAGGAATAATGATACTTCACATCAACTTGGATCTTTAGCAACAAAATAGAGCTCCTCATGCCTTGTTAGGGCCTTTTTGGATCTTCACCAATCTTCGCGTCCCGCTTCAATAAGTTATGCCTTTGCTATGAACTCTATTCAACCCTGAGCAACTTTTAAACGATCTTGCGCTAGAGGCTAAGTAACCTTTCAAATCGTACGACCTTACTTATTGCAATTATTTTTATTCATAATGCATTGATCTTATGGGAAGAAAAAGCCATAATTAAAAACATATGAGTTTTTGAAAGAACATTTTCATGTTCTACGTTTAGCATGATCACTTGTCTAACTCTATCATCTCTCGTTCTTCACTATATAAAGACCTCTAATTAAAGAGACTCGTGAATACTTAGCAATGCAAGTCAAAATTTGGCCATTTTTAGCCTTATTAGCAACAAAACAAAACATTGAAAGTTGGAAAACGTGAGGGCGTAGCAAGGCAAGTATCTATTCACCCCCATACTAAAAGTAAACATTGTCATCAATGTTTCGAGTCTAAAGGTGGAGCACCCCCATACTAGAGACGAAGAATCGAATGATTAGGATCTAGCATGGAAAGGGTGATCAACAACATATCTAAAGCCGTTTATTAAGTATGCTAAAAGATAATTGTTAGAACAAGAAAGGATATGTCAATGGATTCGTGAAAAACTTCTTCAAGCAAACGATGGAGGCTCACGTAAACGAACACGAGAGTCTTCAATTGTTGATGATGATGATCTAGATAACACAATCACAAACAACCACGAGACAACGAGTTGGAAGGGTACAAATCCCCTCTCATTAGTTATTAGTAAGCATAAAAGGATAAGCATGGGATCTCCCCCACGAGGCACCTCGTTTTTGATTACCGAGTCATGAGCTCGACTCGATCCTCTCAATGCTAATTATAATTAGGAAAGGTGACTTGGTCGAGGTCAACCATTGAAGGAATTTCCCCACCAAAGTAGTGCTTAAGCCTATGTCCATTCACCTTGAAGTTAGGACCATCATCTTGAGCTAGCTCGATGGTCCCATAAGGAAACACTTGTGTAACGGTGAAAGGACCCGACCAACGAGATTTCAATTTCCCGGAAAATAACTTAAGTCTAGAGTTAAAAAGTAACACTTGATCACCAACGTTAAAAACCCGGTTTTTAATCTTTGCATCATGAAACGTTTTAGTCTTTTCTTTGAAAATCAATGAATTTTCATAAGCATTGTCTCTTAGTTCATCCAATTCAATCAATTGTATTTTCCGGTGATCTCCCGCGGTCTTTAAGTCAAAGTTTGCATGCTTAAGGGCCCAATATGCCTTGTGCTCCAATTCAATGGGCAAATGACAATTCTTCCCATAGACTAACTTATAAGGAGTACAACCGATAGGTGTCTTATAAGCGGTTCTAAAGGCCCATAAAGCGTCATCGAGTTTGTCGGACCATGAAGCACAGTTTTCTCCAATCGACCTCTCTAAAATCCTTTTCAAAGCTCGGTTCGAAACCTCGACTTGCCCACTCGTTTGCGGGTGATAAGCCGTAGAAAGACGATGAGTAACTCCATATTTTCTTAAGACCTTCTCAAATTGGTCATTACAAAAATGGGTTCTACGATCGCTTATAATAGCACGAGGGGTTCCGAACCGAGAGAATAGTTGCTTCAAAAACTTTACTACCACACGAGCATCATTAGTAGGTAAAGCCTTAGCTTCCACCCACTTAGAAAGGTAGTCCACCGCGACGAGGATATACTTGTTACCATGAGATGATGGGAACGACCCCATAAAGTCTATGCCCCAAATGTCGAAAATCTCACACACTTGAATTATGTTTTGCGGCATTTCATCACGTTGAGACGATTTTCCTTGACGTTGGCACGAATCACACGACTTTACAAGTGCGTGTGCATCACGATAGATAGAAGGCCAAAAGAAGCCGACATCGAACACTTTCTTAGCCGTGAGATTAGCACCGTGGTGACCACCCGTGGGTCCCTCGTGACAAGCTCTAAGGATGTTAGAAGCTTCGGCACCAAAAACACAACGTCGAACGAGTTGATCCGCACAAACCCGAAAGAGATAAGGGTCGTACCAAAAATAGAAATTGACGTCACGAAAGAATTTTCGCTTTTGTTGTGTCGTCATACCCATGATTATGAAATTCCCCGCATGGTAATTTGCAATGTCGGCAAACCATGGGGTGGTGTCTTTAGAATTCACTACACCGAGAGTCTCGAGAGGAAATGTTTCGGTGATTTCCTTGTTCTCGAAAACATCTTTGTGAGGATCTTCTAGACGAGAGAGATGATTGGCCGCTAGATTCTCGGCTCCTTTTTTGTCAAGGACGGTGACATCAAATTCTTGGAGGAGGAGCATCCAACGAAGCAATCTCGGCTTAGCATCTTGCTTAGCTAAAAGATACTTGATAGCCGAATGGTCGGTATACACGATGCTTTTAGTCAAGACGAGATAAGGTCGGAATTTCTCAAAAGCATAGACCACGGCAAGGAATTCCTTTTCTGTTGTGGTGTACTTTAATTGAGCCTCGGTCATCGTCTTACTAGCATAATGGATAGGATGGAAATGCTTTTCATAACGTTGCCCTAAGACGGACCCTATAGCATAATCACTTGCATCGCACATGATTTCAAAGGGTAATTCCCAATTAGGAGCAACAAGAATGGGAGCTTCGGTAAGTTTCCTTTTAAGAGTTTCGAAAGCTCTAACACAATCCTCATTGAAATTAAAAGGAGCATCCTTCTCGAGAAGGTGTGTCATAGGTCGAGAGATTTTCTAAAAGTCTTTGATGAAACGACGATAAAAGCCCGCGTGGCCTAGGAAACTCCTAACTCCCTTAACGGTTTTGGGATGAGGTAACTTGGCGATGACGTCTACCTTAGCTTTATCGACCTCAATCCCCGCTTTCGAGACCTTATGTCCTAAGACGATTCCTTGTTTACACATGAAATGACATTTTTCCCAATTAAGCACAAGATTGGATTCTTCACAACGTTTTAACATTTGCTCGAGATTAGATAAACACGACGTGAACGAATTGCCAAACACCGAAAAATCATCCATAAACATTTCCATCGACTTCTCGATCATATCGTGAAAAATTGCATTCATACACCGTTGAAACGTACCCGGTGCATTACAAAGTCCGAAAGGTATCCTACAATAAGCAAACGTTCCATAAGGACACGTAAACGTAGTCTTCTCTTGATCACGAGGGTCGATAGGGATTTGAAAGTAACCGGAAAAACCATCTAAAAAGCAATAGAATTCATTTCCCGTGAGTCGCTCCAACATTTGATCCATGAAGGGCAAAGGAAAGTGGCCTTTACGAGTGGCGTCATTTAACTTTCGGTAGTCAATACACACCCTCCAACCGGTCACAACACGAGTGGGAATCAACTCGTTGTTTTCATTGGGCACAACGGTCATTCCTCCTTTTTTAGGGACACAATGGATTGGGCTCACCCATGGGATATTGGAGATAGGATAAATCATTCCCGCGTCAAGGAGTTTCAAAACTTTCTTCTTAATGACCTTGTAAATTTTGGGATTCACCCTTCTTTGACTTTGAATTGCGGGTTTGTAGTCCTCCTCCATTAAAATCTTGTGAGTACAAAATTTTGGGTCAATACCCTTAATGTCGGAAATTTTCCACGCAATTGCCCCTTTATGAGCTTTAAGAACTTTCAAGAGCTCGGTTTTTTCATCATTAGCAAGACGTCTTGCAATAATAACCGGCAACTTGTCATCACCTTCCAAGAATGCGTATTCAAGGTGAGAAGGAAGATCTTTCAATTTAAGGATAGGTGGTTCCTCGATTGAAGATTTTGGTTCAACACTCATAAATTCCATCAGCGGAAGAAATGGTGGAATAGAAATATCATCACTAATCAACACCTCATCTTCATTGTTGATTTCATTTGAAGTAAAATCGCCTCCTTGGAATGGAGTGAGATTTGGTGTAGAATTAGCAAGAATCGGATTCAAAATAGTGGGATTGCCACTTGACGAGCTATCGGAAAAACCTAACACTTCTTGTGAAAACTCATCGCAAACAACATCAACTAAGTCAATGTGATTGATGGTAGCGATTGCATAAACATGAGAAGGTTTTGAGTTTTGAGTAACGTTTATAACAAGTTCCTCTTCGCTGAATCTCAAAGTGATAGTTCTTGCATGAACGTCGATAAGCGATCTCGAGGTGTCTAAAAATGGACGACCTAAAATTAGAGGAACTTGAGGATCCGCGGGGATGTCAACTACTATAAAATAAACGGGATAGTAGAACTTCCCCACTTTCACGAAAACATCTTCGGCTACTCCAAATGCTAAAATCGTAGAATGATCGGCCATCTCGATAGACATGTTCGAAGGAATAAGAGCCGGAAGTGAAAGCGATTTCCAAATGGAAAATGGCATCAAATTAATGCTCGCACTAAGATCGGCCAAGGCGAGGCATTCTTTCATATCTTGTATGTCACAAGGAATGAGAAACTTTCCGGGGTCACCAACTTTTTCCGGTATGCGGTTAAGATAAACCGAAAAACAATTAGCAAGGTTTGAAAGCTTTTCCTTATCGCTCATCATACTTTTAAAAGTGGAAGCGAAACGAGGCATATATAATAATACGTCGGCTAAACTCACATCAAAATGCACTTGTTGAAACATTTTTATAAAAAGCTCGATTTGTTGTTTGTTACGTTCTTGCAATTTCCCCTTGTTTCGTCTCGAAGGGTAAGGTAAGGGTGGTGTGGGTTGGACATTAGGCAACGGCCTTGGAAACTCGGGTTCCACAATTGGTATTGGTTCAACCATAGGTGTGGTATGAGCGATACTTCGTGGGATTGTAATATGCTCCTTTTCAACCACCACCTCGGGCTCTTTCTCGATTTCCTTCTCCGTAGAAGTACTTGGACGAGAGGTTGGTTCCTTGAAAGTTTTACCACTTCGTGTAGTAATAACCTTCATTTCTCCCTTCGGGTTTGCAATGGTATCACTAGGAAGACCACCCGAGGAAGAGGTTTTACACATGATTGCTTCAAACATTTTTGCCATTCGGTCTTCAAATTTTGATTGCCTTGCATCCGCTTTTAACAATTCTTGCTTAATCTCATGTTGTCCTTGTTCCATCTTTTGTTGATTTTGTTGAAGACGTTGGACATTTCCTTCCATTTTATTTGCATGAGTTTTAAGTTCATTAGCAAGTTCGTTTTTAAGCTCGTTTTTCAACTCGGATCTTAAGCTAATCATCTCACGTTGCATGTTATCAAACTTAGCATCATTTGCTTTAGCATAATCCAAAAATTCTCCTTGAAGATTTTTAGTGTGAGCATTTTGAAAACCTTGTGTAGTATTTTGAAAATCACGGTTTTGGTTTTTATTAGTGACTTGTCCATTCCCACTTTGATAATTCCTTTTGTTGTAGTTACGTGAATTGCCTTGATAATTACCACCTTGGTTGTTGTTTCGATAGTTATTAGAATTTTGATTTGGTGGAGCTTGATTTGGGCGGGAACCTTGGCCGTTTTGGTTATAAGTTCCCGTTGCTACGTAAGCACCCGAAGTGCTACCACCGGCGGTAATGCACTCGGAAAGATCATGAGATCCTCCACAAGACAAACAACTCTTAGCAAACGCTTTAACCGAAGCGGAATTCAAAGCCTCTTGAGCTTTCCAATGAGTCATAAGATTAGCAAATCTATCGAAAAACCAATTTTCCTCATTAGCTTCATCATGTAAGGCATTAATGCTACGAGACGATGACGAACCCAAATTGGCAAAACTCGGTGTGTTACGAGGGCTATAAACCTTAGATCTATTCTCGATAATCTTTAAAGCTTCATCGGTCGTTTTGCACAAAAATTTACCACCCGCGGCGGCATTCAAGTAATCTCGTTCATGATAATTAAGCCCATTATAAAAAGTATCAATTTGATGCAATTCCGAAAAATCATGGTGTGGACATTCATGTAACATTTCTTTAAAGCGTTCCCATGCCATTGAAAAACTTTCATTATTTCGTTGCACAAATCTTGAAATCTCATTTTTCAAATGTGTTGTTTTAGATGGTGGAAAAAATTTGTTCACAAACTTAGAAACGAGATCACCCCATGTCGAAATTGAATTTGGCGGTTCTTTCTCAAGCCAAATTTTTGCGGGTCCATCTAACGAGTATGGAAACAACATCATCTTAATGGCTTCATGTGGAACATCCTTAAACTTGCTAGTAGCGGTGAAACGATTAAAATTCCTTATGTGGTAATGCGGGTTGTCTTTCTCATGACCTCTAAACTTATTAGCTTGCAACATCGACATTAAACCCGTCTTAATCTCGAAATTCTCCGCAAGGATAGCGGGAATCACAATGGCTTCTCCAAAACCCTCGGTGGGTGCTTGTAGCAACTCCATCATAGTACGATTAGCCATGACGACTTCTTGTTCTACAATAGGTTCAACAATTGGAGTTTGTTCTTCAATCAACGTCTCTTGATTTGCTTGCTTTTGAAGACGTTTACGAGCTCGTTTTGCTTGATTACGAGTGATCATAAACTTCACGAAGAATGGGAGGTGAGCAAAGAAGATTCTTTTTGGGTGTTTTGTGGATTTTCATTTTTTTGTGTTTTTGATTGTTTTTAATTCTTTTTGGATTTTGGTGTATCTTCGTAGAGAAAAATCTACCAAATCTCTCCTCGAATCAAACTCTTGATTAAAGAAGCCTCAAAGGAATGAAAACGATCACGTGGAGTGAACGCCTTCGAATGACTTTAGAACTTTGGTGAAAACCAATTTGTTCAAGAGGGTTTAATCACAAAGAAACCAAGCAAATATTATACGTAATAATACTTTGGGCGGCAAAACCCTCGATTAGCCTTCAATCTCAAAATACTCACAAGCAAGCGGGGAAACGAGGCGACGCGAAGCACTTAAGAGCCTTTTTCCTTAGGGTATATTTTATAATACCCGTCTTATACCCACCTTATAGTTTGTATTTTTCAAAATCGAGCTTCACGAAAGTATTTATCTATTTTTGCCTTTTTCTTTTAGTTTGAGATTCGAATACAATAATTAGGAGATCAAATCCCAATTAAGGTTGTGTTTTCACACTTTTGGAGATATTTTGAATTGATTGTGATACTTAATACAATATAGTAATAATAATTTTACAAGAAAAACCAAAAAAAGGATAATACGTATTAGTAGATTTCTACTAATACAAATACTATTTATGGTTAATATTAAAAACAACAAGACAAATTAATCACGACACACCTCCCCGGCAGCGGCGCCAAAATGATTGTGGTAAATTACACCTCTTGTTTAGGAAAACAAAAGAGCGTAAACGAGTGGTAAGTATTAAGTGATAATTTAGGAAAATCAAGCACTAATGACCCTTATGATGTGAAAATTCGTTTCCCAAGGAGGTATATGTGTGTGACTGAAATGTAGCAAGATTTGAGATTAATATTGGTTAGAAGGGGATGAGAAAAGAGGATGACGAAGACGTGAAATTAATTACTACTACGACTTAACGTAAAACCGTAAAATAAGCTAAAATAAAAATTAATTCTAAAAATTACCAAAAATTCACCAAAAATCAAAATAAATAAACTAAGAGTTTACCAATGATCAAAACTTTTTCAAGCCTTTTAATTAATTAAATAATCAATTTTTAAATGCTAATTAAAGCCCTAAAAAATCAAATTAATTATCAAAAAACCCAAATAAAGATTTTTCAATTTGTAAACCTCTAAAAAGACATAAAAAGATTAAAAACTATTTTGGGAAATTTTTAAACTAATAAAAATTATTTAAAATGATTTAAAAACTATTAAAACTTAAAATAATTATAAAAATTAATCTAAAGATGATAAAATTAATCTAAAATTTGCAAAATTTCTGTTTTAATGTATTTAAGCTAAGAGAAATATAAAAAGTGCGAAAATGTGAAATTTGAAAAATAATAATAAAATAATATTAAAAATCCAAAAATTATAAAAAATTCTAAAAACTTGCAAACTAGTTTATTTTGATCTAATTAAACAGAAAATGAAAGTGAAAAGACCAGAATACCCCTATTGGGCCCCCAAATGGGTCAAAACCAAAAACAGTTAAGCTTATTGGGCTTTTTAGCCCAAAAAGTCAAAATAAGCCCAAAACACTTGGAAAAGCACTATCTGACTCAAATTTCAATTCTAAACACAAAACTCTGAAGGCCCAAAAGCTGAAAGTGAGCTTATCACAGCTTAATGATCAAACAGCTTATCCTTATTGGGCCATTAAGCCCATTAAGCAATAAGCTAATGCCATAAGCTCTAATTTGACACACAACCTTCTTTTGGAATACTAAAGAGATCTGTAAAAAGAAATTTTGAAAAAGCACACTCAATAAGCCAGAAATAAGCAAAGCACCAATCCACTAAAAGACAAAATAGTCGGGTTTTAGTTCTAGGCTGTTTCAGAAGCTCTAGTTTTTTTTGCAAAAACTCACAAATAGCTTAACTAAAAATAATCAATCAAGAAAATCACAAAAAGCCAAGTAGAATAAGCTGTGAGAACCAATAAGCACTCTGAAAAAGCCAAATAAGCTAGTTTCCTAGCAAAAGCTTAACCAAAAGACTTGTAACCTTCCAGACTTGATAATTAAGCTGAGAAAAATGAGTTCTATCACAAAAGCCAAGTTGTTGCATGTACCAATAAGCAAAACAGATTCAATAAGATATGGACCAAGTTTGACCAAAAGTCAAATGCTGATAAGTGAAATTCAAACACTGATAAGCACAAGTTAGACGTTGACAGACTTAATGAAGTGTTTAGACTTGTTTTTCACCCTGCTGGTCAAGGCTTGAGTCCAAACCTTGTGAATCAAGGCCTACCAGTTGAGTAGACTTGACAAGTTTTGGCACAAATAAGCCAGTAAGCTTATAAGCTATCAACAAATAAGTCCAAGTAGCCAAATAACCTCACAAGAAGCACACAAATAAGATTCAAGCAACAAAACAACAATCCTTACACTAAGAATACCAATGTAATCACCAAATGAGGTGGTCACTTTGCTGATGCAAATGACCACTTCAGCCAACTTTGATAAGCTATAACAAACACAATAAGCCACCAAATTCAACAACCAAAGAACCAATTGATAGCTTATCACCCAAACTATTCCCAAACCTGATTTCAGACCATAGATCCAACTAACAAAGAAGTTATTGGATCTGATGTGTTTGACCATTCTCAAAAGCACTTTTATCAGATTTTAGCAAAACTTTCAATCCTTTTTCCAAACTTTCAGAAACTTAACCAATGACTAAAACTTGTTCAAAATGACTTGTTTATACTTCCCAAACCCTAAGAACCAAGGGTACAAGGCCACAAGGCCTTATGAACCAGTAATCCCAAACAGTCCTTAATCAAGCACTTTTCAAAGCAACTTGTGATTTTTAAACACAACCTACTGATTTTATAATTCAAATAGCTACACTAGGTGACAACTAACATATTGCAACCATAAAACACAAAGCAAAAATACAAAATCACCAAATCTCATACCAAAATGCAAAACAGCAAGATCATATGATTTTTTAGAGGAATCTTAACAAGAGGTTATACCTGTCCTCCACAACATCCTAGGAGGACCAGCAATGCTCCTTGGACCTTGTTCAACAACCAGAACAAGACCAAGGTACTTCAACAAGAAAGAAGGATGACTGCCTTGGTTGATGTTTCAAAGCAGAAACTCAAGGGCTTGATTTCTTCAACACAATGAACAAACAGCCCAACCAAAGGCCCTAATCCCTTCACAAGCTTGGTGTCAACAAGCTTGCAAGAGCTTACAGCTTATGGTTAAGGATTAGTACACAAAAATAAGCAAATTCAGAAACCTCTTTTCAAGCTTTTTCAAACCTGAAAACCTTACCTAACATAAACGTCCTTGAACCTAATGATTCAAGCACACTTATAACAACAAATGGAACTCAGAATCACCTTTAAACAACTCCAACTTTCAAAAACATAAAAAGGAATTACAATTTTCTCAAAATACCAACTTTTATAATTTTTAAAAAGGAGTTACAAGTTTAAAAGGCAAAAATGGAACAAAGGGACTCTCACAGGTTGAGGTCTCCTTTTATAGGCAAATGCTATCCTAACACTATTCATAAACCCTAGAACTAAATTCCCAAAAGTGCCCTTGAAGTCTTCTAGATCATTTGATGGAATGAGCTGTCCAAATGCATCATGGACGTTTATTTTAGCTTTGGGGTTAAGCTAAGAGTCTTTGCCGTTGATCCTAACACGTGGCAATCCTTGGGGGATAAGTTGTGATGTGACAGGGTAACGGGTTGGGTGTGGGGTCCTTTGGTGAGTGGAGAAGAGGGATTTTATTGTTGGGATGGGTTTCTGCATGTGTGAATCACACATGTGCCAAGGTAATTTCATTTTACCCTTTGGTTAAGTGGGTGGAGTTATTGGGTTCATCACGTGCTACAATAGTAAGTTTTGATCCGAAAATGGGGGATTGTGTTTGTTTGGCGCGTGTTTGTGTATTCAAACTTTGGGAATGGCAGCTTTGGTCCTTGTTCTTTGGCAAAGTATGTTTAATAAGAATTTCAGCCACAAAAATGTGTTCCCTTCATTAATAAACTTTGTATTTTCACACTTTTGCCCCAAAACTTTGGCAAAAGGTTTTAAAGGGTTGTTTTTGCCATTTTTCCATAATTCAAGGGCTGATCTTGGACATTCTTGATCTTCAAAGGTCTTCAATGTATCTTTGACTTCATGAGGGACCATAATTGACAATGTTGAATAGTTGAGGGAGTAATCTTGCCATTTCTTCAAAGTTGAAGGACCTTTTTGCAATTTTGACAAACTTAAGGGACCAAACTTGTAATTATGAATTCACAAGGGTTTTAAGTGTCATTTCTTCATTGTTTGAGGATCAATCTTGCATATCTTTAAGTCTTCAAGGGTAAATGTTGGATAATTCATGAACTAGGGCCCGGTTCTTTGTACGGCTTCGTTTCTCGTGTCCGTTTTTCCTTGTTTCTTGTGATCTTTTGTCTTTTTCACGATATCCATACCTAAAATACACAAGTAAACAAACACAAGCATATATATGGTATTTTATGACATTTTTATGCATTTAAATCCCGAAAAGAACGATGAGATCATGTATAAATGCCATCTCATCAACATTCCGACGGCTCTTTGCGACAGAACATTGCGATCTAAGATTTCTCCCCTTATTCCGATTGGGATTGCGATCGCACATTGCGATCGCATATTCTGACGGGTCTTAAGGCAATTTTAAGTCGAAGTGCTGCCCAAATTTCCTTAGCAACATTCCGATCTAAGTTACATTCCGATATATTGCATTTTTGTTAATTCCGATAGATTTTCTTTAGACTTATTCTGATAGTTTATTGCGATCAGTATTCCGATAGATTGTCACTTAATTATTCCGATAGGTTTTGTACCTATATTCCGATGGTTTGGGGTTTTGTTTGATTTTTAAGTTTACATTTTTATTACTTTGTCAAATTAATTTTTTGTCAAGCTTTAAGTTTTGTCATTTAATTAATTATAATTTTTAGTTTAATCTTTAAAGTTTTTACTGTTACTTAACGGCAAGTTTTTAATTTACTTTAGTTTAAAATAGATAATCAACAAACCATTTTCTTTTATCCACCAAGAACGACTGGGTCGCACTCTTAACTAGTAATCAATTCGAAAAGATCGGTTTAACGAATTTTCATACTTGGTAAAATCCGTGTATAAATGACGCCGCTGCCGGCTCTTTTCGTTAAGATTAACGGTTTTTAGTGAGAGACGCGTTGGATTTTGGGATCCGTTCACTCTTGAACGTTATTTTTCTCGTCTAATTTTCAAAAATCCAAAAAATAGAAAAACCATAAAAACTAAAAATATTTCTTGTATATCTTTCTTTCTTTTGTAGGTGTGTATGCGTACCCGTGCTCGTAAGAAGAAAGCAATTCAAGCCGAAGTCATTACTCAACCTATTGTCACCATGGACAATCGACCAATGATCGAGCTTTTGCAATCGCACGTTGAGGGCAACACCGATGCTATTATCATACCCGAGATTAGAGCCAACAATTTTGAGCTCAAATCCAGTTTCATTCAAATGGCCTCTGCTTAACCATTCTTGGGGCGTACACTTGATGATCCTCACGACCATATCAAAAGGTTTCTTCAACTCACTAATACGGTCAAGTTTAATGGGGTTTCACAAGAGGTCATTCGCTTGCAACTTTTTCCTTTCTCCTTAGAGGGACAAGCCCAGCATTGGCTTGATAAGGAACCGCCACAAAGTATTCTTACGTGGTCGGATTTAGAGACCAAATTCATAAACTACTTTTTCCCACCCTCGCGTACTACCGCTTAGCGGAATGAAATCATTAATTTTGAACTAAAGTACGGTGAGACATTTAGTGAATCTTGGGACCGTTTTAAGGAACTTTTAAGAAAGTGTTCGCAACATGAGTTCACAAAAGTGCATCAACTTAACACTTTTTACAATGGTTTAACCATGAATGACCAAGATTCACTAAATAGTGCCTCGGGGAGGGGGGGGGGGGGGTAACATTTTGGTTAAGTCTTCTAATGCTGCATGGGATATCATTGAGAACAAAGCCAAAGTCCAAACCAAGAGTGTTAGGGCTACTATGGCTAGTGCCAGTAAGAGTGAAGTCACTACTCAAATCAGGGAGCTTACTTCTATAGTAAAACATCTTGTTCTACGAGATAACCCTCCCACTCAACATGCCCATGCTCTTAATATAACTTGTGAAACTTGTGGTGGGCTACACTCTTATGCTAACTGTGATAAAGCTTATGATCAATCTCACGCGGAAGTGTATGCTTACAACAACACCGAGAGAGTTCATTTCAAGCCTAATGTCGATGTTAATCACTTGTCTTACAAATCGACAAATTATTTGGCTCCACCTGGTTTTCAACAAAGACCACCACAACCTAACCAAAACAACCAAGGGCCGTCAAGAGCTAATTTTCAAGGTAATGCCAATGTGAGGGGATCAAATGGAAACTAAGGTAATTATTCGATGTAAAACCAAGGCTTTCAACACCAAGGTGACAATCCTCAAGGTTTTCCACCTTATAACCAATACCAAAATCAAGGTTTTCAACAACAAGGGTTCAATTTACCTCATCCGCCACTGGACTTGGTTTTGCAAAAGTTGAATGAACATGAGAAAATCATGCTAGCAATGCAAGAATCTACAAGAAAAATTCAAGAGTCCACGGATAGGAAATTCGTTCAAATGTTACAAACCCTTCGTCCACAAGGTTCTCTTCCTTCTAACACCGAAACAACCCTAGAGTGAATGAGTGCTATTACTACACGAAGTGGAGCAACTCTAGTAGGACCTTCTACCCCTCCTCCCGTTACTCCATCTACACCTCCTCCACCTCCATTTATCCCTCCTACTTCCACACCTAGTACTAGTTCTCCATTACCGTCTCTAACTCTCACGGAAGAAATACCTAAACAAAACCCTCCACCAACCCCACCTACCACCTCTAAACCTTCTACTTCTCAACCCTCAACATCTCAACCTGTACCTGCTACACCTTCACCTGCTACACCCACACCACCTAAACCCAACATTCCTTACCCTTCCCGGCTCGACAAAGGTAGAATTCTCACTAAGGATGACGTTCAAGTATCCAACTTTTTAAACAAGATTGTCGGCATAAACATCACCTTTAGCCTTGTTGAAGCTCTTGCACAAATGCCTAAATTTGTCAAGATGTTTAAGGATTCGCTTAGCAAGAAGGAGAAGATGGCCGAGTTTGTTAATACTCGATTGAATGAAAATTGTTCTGCCGTCCTTCTTAAAGAACTTCCGGAAAAACTTGGAGATCCCGGTCGTTTGGTGCTACCTTGCATTTTCAACCAAACCGAAGAATTTACTGCCTTAGCCGATCTCGGGGCAAGTATAAACTTGATGCCTTTAAGTGTTTGGAAAACACTATCATTACCCGACCTTACACCAACAAAGATGACTCTTGAGCTAGCCAATCGCACTCTCGCTTACCCCGCTGGTATTGCCGAAGATGTATTTGTAAAAGTTGGCACCTTTACTTTTCCGGTTGACTTTGTTGTTGTGATTATGAAATGGACCCTCGTATTCCGTTAATACTTGGTCGACCATTCTTGAGAACCAGAAATGCTGAAGGTGAGCTCATCTTAAGGGTCGGGAATGATGCACAAATTTTTAAAATGGGGAAGATCACAAACAAATCCACTGGAAGAGAATCATCGAATATGATTAATGTGCTCGATGATTTTGTCGTCTACAACAATCCTCTGTTCGATTCTTGCTATGATAATCCACTGTTCCATGATGATGTGGATGATTCTCTCTCCAATGAAGATCCTCCACCAATTTATGATCCTCCACCAATCTATGATGATTATGCTGATGATTCTAGTTCCGATGGGGATGATTATGCTGCTTTCGTTTCAGAGTATCCAGACATGCCCACTTATGATGATTTTGCTGAGGCTGATACTCTCTCGAGTGATTCTTCACATGACGAAGATCCTCAACCAACCATGCTTAATCCTACTTTGGATGACTACTCATTTGAGGAAGACTTTGCTACATTTCTCAATACTTACTTACCAAATGAGAGTGACGCTCCTCCTTTAGACTTTGATGATTATGGTCTTTATCCTAATTTGGATATTAAGAAACCCGCTTCAAAGGAGAAGAAGCCGGCCGACATCGATATCAGCAACACTTATGTCTTAACTCCTCTCTACCCTCCGTCTGAGGGTGAGATTGCAAGATTTATGATCGGATCTTCTTCAAGATCTGCTGAGCCTGAGTGTTATTCTCCCCTAAAGGAGGAGGCAGGGGAAACAAAGGAGGGATTGATCGACCAACTTGAACAGATCCATAACCTGGTTCCATCTGTCCTGAATGAGGGAATTAAGGCGGGTATAGTCGAACTGGTTGATTCTAAGGTGGGTGATAAGCAGCTGTATCCGTATCAAGCCTACCAT
Source organism: Glebionis coronaria (assembly GCA_025667525.1). NCBI lineage: Eukaryota > Viridiplantae > Streptophyta > Magnoliopsida > Asterales > Asteraceae > Glebionis > Glebionis coronaria. The sequence continues at coordinate 230,793,713 of CM046879.1, forward strand.
CTCTTCTCACGAAAGTCTTTCCATCCCGTCTCCGTTTTGAAATATCTGTGGCCCTGCGCCCATCTACACACTCCAGCTGCCTCCTTTTGAGCTAGTCAAGCAGGCGTTGAACACGGACGGAGACTCTCCCGCCCCTTCGACAGCAATTCCTGCACTTGACGTCGGATCTCCTCATTCCCAAATGGGGATAAGCGAGAAGCCGCTTTGCAGGGTAGACTCACTCCTACCTGCAACTAAATCTGCTTCTATATCCTCCTCTTTAGGGGGTAATCAAGCCGGAAGAGTGTTGCAGAAAGATCTGCACTTCCCTTTTACAACATAGGAGGGGGCCTCCTTCCTAAAAAAAAAAGCCTTTCCGATTGCCTCAGCCCTTATCTCTTAAAGCTACGGCATCCCACCGATCGGTATTGCACTTTTTAAGCCATCTCAGTATCCATCTGATGAAATAAAAGGAAAAATCTTTGGAACTTATGAAGATATGCTTGCACCTCACCCTTGCTACCACCGTGCTCAATCACTGCTTAAGGGAACCTTGCCTACTCTTCTTTGGCTTGCCTTGTTCGCCTTAAGCTTGTGCTACTTGCTGGATGAAAACCATGTCTTTTATCCTGGTGGATTTGTTTCAAGCTTCTTCCTATGCTAATCAAGGTCGAGTCAGGCTCACGACTCGGTTATAAAAAAAAGCGCTTTTTGGGAGGCAACCCAATTATCTATCCTTTTATTCTGTTTTTCTAATAAGTGTAGGGGAGACCCTAGTATGTGCTTGTTATTTTCTTTCTTATCATATGCAGGGATTAGAGCTTTCAAAGATCCATTCTTGATGACTTTTGACGATCCGTGATTCCGTGTTCCCGTCTTCACGGTTTTATCCTAAACTCTTTTGATTCTCTATTTTATATTCTTTAATATTAAAATAGGAATCACTTTAGTTGTCTTTTCCTTAGCAAGATTTAAACAAACTACACAATGTCCTAAGTGTAGGGGAGTTTACTTCCACATGCTTAAACATTGAGGACAATGTTTATATTAAGTGTAGGGGGACTTCTATCGAAGTTAAGTGGTCTTTTCCTTGTATTTGTCCTCATTTTAACCGGAAAATCAATTTTTCGATATTTTTGATCTATTTTGGCCTATTAGTATTTACCTTTGTTATAGTTATTTTCTTTCTTTGCTAGAATAAATTTTAATAAAGTGGTTTTAATTTTTAAACGTTGTGAATCTTTTGACTCAACCCGAGTTTACTTATCTAAGTTTACTTTAGCTAGTATCCTTAACATGTTTAAGTCAAGTTTTGCTAGGCTTTTATATAGAGAACTTTAAAACGCGAAAGTCTTAACTCTCACGGGTTAAGAACAAGAACTTTTCGCAAGTTCCTATAATTGATCCTAGAGAGTCATTTATCAGGGGAACTTTAAAATTCGATTTCTAAACTTGAAAAAGTCTAAGAATTTGCAAGATCCTATAGATGATTCGAAAACCCAAAACTTTGATTTAATTGGCTAAGCATCCACTAGTCTCATTCCTTGAGATTTTAAATTGTGGAGTACGAGAGATGATAGAGTCAATTATAAGTTTGGTATACTTCCCAAAAGATCATGGAGAGGTCTATCCAAAAAGGCCCTAACAAGGTATGAGGATAAATAGATCCAAGTCCTAAAAGGAGGCGGATCGTTGTATATCAAAGTCCAAAATAAAGATTGGAGAAAATGAAGAAGTCATGGTCTAAATATAAAGAATCTCTCAAAACTTCAAGTGAAGAAATTCCTATTATGAATAAAAGACCATAATTTCAAGAACATCTCTCAAGATTTGAAGTATGAAGTCGCTGCCAAATATCGGTCCGAGAAAGGTCTCAAATCGTGAAGCGAGTTATGCCAAGATATGAACTTTATGAGGTCCCGAGAAGCAGTTTTAAAAGATTTTGTCCTTTAGCTAACTATCGATTAAATTGTCCCACTTTATTTTCAGCCTAAACTATCGAAAGAAGTCAACAATGCATCCTCGTGATCATTCAAGACAATAATAAAATATAAGATATACACCTAGGAATAAGGGAGTCTAAGTAAATAATTGGCCCACATGAGTTCGTGTTAGTCTGCTAACTTATAATAACAATGATCTCGTTTTTAAGCTTAGTTTGGGGAACGTGAAAACTTGAGGATGATAATCATTCATGACATTTTCAAAACCCCTAAGGTATGTCTTTGATTTCTCTTCTTCCTTTGAATGTTTTATAATTTTCTATCTTTTTAATAAAGGCCAAGGATCGATTATGATGGAAAATGTATGAAGAATAGTGATAATCTTATGAATCAATAAGGTGGGTTGAAGGTTTTAGAGAGAGAAAGTAGTGACAGAAAGTGAGAGATAAATATGTGTTTTTATCTCAATAAGATTATCAATAAGGTGGGTTGAAGGTTTCATAAATTGACGGCTTCAATCCTGTCAGGAAGTTACTTAATTGAAACTATACGGGCCGACCCATGACAAGCCCATGGGCCGATTTTACTAAACAAATATTAACTACGAGCTATACAACTTTCAATAATATTGTGGAGTGACCGATACTTCTAATATACGTTAAAAACGTATTTCTAACAATCTCCCCCTAAGGGAGGTCACTCCATGTTACACAGTTCTAAACCTAGCATACTATACTAAGTCTTCGTTCTTCTGCTCGTAGTCTTTTCTTCTTTTCTTTTTGTTATGAATATGTTGATTTGATCTTTTAGGATTTGGCTTGAGAGCATTGTTCTTTTGACCAATCACGTGCGATCTTTGCCTTCTTGTGAATCTTGCCTCCTCGTGACTCCATGTTCCACACACTTATGTTTTTGTTGAATTCTTGAAAGCTTCAGAGTTTGGTACAGCGAAAGACTTCATTTTGTACTTTCTTGAATTTTACTTAACTTTGATGTAGAAAAACATAAGCATGTGGGAACGACTTCAGCTGGTACACCGCAACGCCACCGTCTTCGCAACAACATAATAAGACACGAATGAAATGGCTTAGAACATTTCATTCTAAATCGGTAGCGTTTTACCTCCGGTCAGTGAAGACCGTTGGACGATATTAGATATCGTACCTGTGACGGATAGTTTCAATTAAGTAACTTCCTGACAGGATTTCGCGGGTAAACCCGTTCTCTTTATTCGACGATCACTAAGCTTGACTGCGAACATAAAGAGTGAATCACTTGGATAAATTATCCTTGTGATTGAAGCCGTCAATTTATGAAACCTGGAACAAGTGAATTTCGATTAAGATTTTCACCATCGTTGCTTTCCAGTTATCACGAGCTTGATTCATAAAGAATCTTGCACGTCACCTACCAAGTGCTGTTTGATGTTAACACTAGAAGGATTTCCACTCGTCACTGTGAACACTAAAGAGTGTCACTCTGAGTGTTCTGGCAAGATCATACGATAATGCATAGAGGCCTGGAACGAGTTTAAGTTCAATTAAGAATTAAACTACTGTTTCTTTCCAGTTTTCATAAGATTGGTTTCTAAAGAAACCGCACGTGTCACCTACCATGAGCTTGTTTGATGTTGGCTCAAGCAGGATTTCCATCTTCATTGTAATACTTGCGTATCACTCGGATGTTCTGGCAATATTACAAGAATACTACGTAGGACTCATAAAGATCTCTTACTTTTCACAGTGTGTGAGAAAGCAAGGAATAAATGGAAAGTGTCCTAATGAGACTTTTGATGATCTCGTGGCTCTAGACTCGATAGTGCGTTTTGATTTAGTGAGCTATGGCTGGAGAGGAGTGCCACCTATTCAATATCAGTCTATTCGGAGTGAATAAACCAATAGATAACGTGTTGATCTCCGTGTGATTAAAACAAATACCTTTTGAGAGATATTTGAGTTAGCTGGGAAGGGTTGTGCATTGCATCACTGGGTCCATGATGTCTTTCTTCAATATCGAGAATCATTAACAAATGATCTCAATAGCATATGTATTGACCCGGTTTCTGCCTAAAGTTGTAAGGAGGGCTTCTTTCTTTACACCCTTTATCTTTACAATTCTTTTTCATTCTTCAACCCCTTCAATGCTTACCAATACGTCATAACTAGCACCTTGTTGTGATTGTTCCAGTGCTAGCTTAAGTACTTGGTCGGCATTCAGCTACGTTCACAATCTTTCTCCATCTTTCCTAGGACTTCTAATTCTATCTGGGGAATTGTCCTTGGGAAGATTCCATCGGCTCTGATGAATCATTGGACTAATACCTATTCCTACCACCCTTTTGTCACCACATCCGTCGTGAATTAAGCGTGTTTTGGGAAAGTATAGTCACCATGAAAAATCCTTGAAAATCACTTAAGGTACTTGTGATATTGAAATCAAGAGTTTTGTACCTTAAGTGTTTTGTTCATAAAAAACGCTCCCCCTTAACACGTGCTTTACACATATTAAGTTGGATTATCGTTAAGTCTTTTTCATCTTTTAGCCAAGTATCGTTTGAGTCTCCTTAATCCCATTTTCTCCCCTTATCCAAAATGTTAACCATTAATATTTGGGATATTGAATGGATTAACCAGTCTTTGGGTAAAAATGAAATCAACGTTTGGCCAAAGAACATATTAATGCTCCTCCTTAAATTAATAAAGGTTAATTGTAGTGCTTTAGTATGACATATTTTGAAAGATTTAGAATCTCGTGAGAAATTCTTGAAAAATTATCATACCTTAACACTACATCAAGCCATAAAAGCAAAATATTCACAAAATTTACATATTCACAAATAAAACCAATATAGAGTGGACCTGAGATGTACAACCCATTAGATGGATCGTTGCAGTAACTAGTAGTGCACTCCATATCGTCTGCCACCAACGAATTTTTCTAAGCTCCTCATCAATCTACGTTCCCGGAGCTTTTCATCAATCTTCTTGATCACATATGTCGCCATCTTCGGATAAGCCGGATGCCAATCCTCAATCATTTCTGGTAATGTCCCGCCATTTGAGATGCTCCAATTTTCCTCTGACGAATATGAGAGTCCCATCACTGTACTTATGAAGCTCACCTACCCTCATAAACTTCATGATCCCACGATTGTTCATGTAGAAAATCCCGTACATCGGAACGGTCGTGCCGGTATAGGGACATCTTTTGACATGTTGAGGTAGAACTTGATTCATTAGACGGGTCAAGTTAAGCTTCCTTTGGTAGCTTTCAACTCCCAATTGAAGATCTTCAACTCGTTTCTTGATAACAACGCTTCGTGTGAACATACGAAGTGCTGTATTTAAGGCAATGATTTCTTCACGAGTAAGATAGGTAAGTTGATCACGGGTCATCATAAGCAACATGTCTTCGATATCTTCAAGGCGAATGATAGAAAAGTCTCCCTGCTGTATCTTGTATTCTCTGTCATCCTCCCTTTTTAGACGAATCTCCGTCACATGATGATAGCCATTCTTGGGTTCAATCTTCAGTCCCAAAATACTTGTGATGCGAAGATTGGATCTGACGATACTTCCTGAATTGGCTAAGCAGCAACCTCTGTACGCCATTCGGACTCGCTCGTCCCAATCTGATGCTCCTATAGCAGCATACATGTCATAATTACGGCTTACCTTTGGAACCCAGAGGCGGTTGACCTTTTCTTCGATATAAGGTATTGTCCCCCAATTAGCAGCTTTCAACAAGGTAAGGGAGGTCGCGTACTTGGATGATCCCTTGAGGAGATAATCAAGATCATTGGTAACAAAGAATTCAAGAGCAATTTGATTATCTTGAGAGGGATCAAGTGGAGGTGGAGCTCTTTCTGACTCATGAAGTCCTGGCCTTTGAACGGTATTGAGAGCTTTCAGGATCTCTTTAGCATAATACTCGTACTCTATGCGGCTTAACCTGGTTTTGGCGTAAAGTCTCTTGTCCTTTAGCGCTCTCTTTACCAAAGACGGAGTGACCGAATATTTTAACTCATGAGCCCAAAATGCACACAAGTCTATCGGACTACGGATACGGAGATATAGAACATCTCTATCAGCGTCTGTGATTGGATCATATTTTGCAGCTGCCGTGATCCAAGCTTGTGGCGGTACAGTTTCATCAATCTCCAATGTATCCGCCCAACCCGTGTGCTTGACTCGGGAACAGTAGATTCTGGTTCTTTTTGCAGAGGAGTAGAAACATGAACACTTGCTGGTTCGGATTCAGGCATTTCAGCGGTATCATAAACAGGCGAGTGTTGTGTAGATTCATGTTCAATTACTGGTTCTGCAATCACAGGAGCAACAGAAGAACTAACAGGATTAGTGGTAACAGGTATAGAAACAGATGCAGATGTACCGGGAATCGATGACGTAGTAGCAGCATTCACATCATGGCGCCACTTGGTTTGTCCTGACTCCGTAGAGGTGGACTTTTCCTTTCGGGCAGCATCTTTCTGAGACTTAGTACCAGACTTGGATGGTTTCTTTTTGCTGGCAACCTTGTCCCCCGTTTCATCGTCATCGGACTGATCCAGCTGGTCATTTTTACCGCTATCCCTGTTTTCGTTGTCACCATCATCCTCATCATCATCCCCATTGCTACCCTTATCACTCTCCTCATTTTGATCACCACCATCACCATCATCATCATCATCATCATCACCATCATCATCATCACCATCATCATCTTTTTCACCATCACCCTCTTCTTCACCATCACTCTCCTCTTGCTCACTATCTTCCTTTTCCTCCTCATCCAAGATGTGGTAAGGTACCACACTTCCAAATGTCTTAAACAACCGATCATCCTCCAAGATAGCTTCATTGAGTGCTTTGTAGAGTGTCCACTGAATTTTAGACTTGTCAAATGATCCAACTTCCTTCATGCGAGCTTTGAGGATCTTCTTTAGTTCAAAATCCGTTAAGTCATATGCAATTTTGTAGGCCGACTCGGAAGGGTTGGACGACTTAATCATCAACTTATCAGCCGCAAGTTTCCTAAACTCTTCACGCAGCTTTGGCATAAGAGACTCAACAGATTCATTCACTTTCTCTACAATAGAAGCTTCAAGTGTTTCTTTCTGCTCCTTATATTTATCCTTTATGGCTCGAAGTCTTGTAATCGTGCTTCATTCTTATCAGCTTCAGCCTGTTTGACCTGAGCAAGTTCTTCTGCATGAGATTTACGTGTCATCTCCATCTCTGTAGTGAACTTAGCTATCATCTCTTCTTGGGCTTTCTTGGATGCCTCTTCACTTTGCACTCGTCGAAATAACTCTTCTCGAAGTTGAGCCATCTCTTTTCTTTGACTGTCCATGTGTTTATCCAACATTTCTGCCATTACGAATGCAGCCATTGAAGATGGTACAGGGCTACTCTGGGATGGTTGAAGAGGCACGGTTGTGATTACAATACTCATGACGGAAGTAGGTGGAGGTGGAGGGAATGGTGTTGGCATAGGTCGGGTTGGTAAAGGCTGGATTGGTGGAGGTTGAGTTACAAGAGGCTGTGTAGTCACAATGATTGTTGTAGCACCAGACTCCTTCTCAACACTTGCTATATCAGCAATGGATGTCTCCTTCGATGCTGAGTAACGTTCGGGTGATCCAAACTCACTAATGTCATGTGGCTCCTCGTATTCTTCTTCAACATCCATCTATACACCCAAACCACTACCGCCTGTATCTCTCCTACTCTTTTCAATAGCCTCCTTCATTAACTTTTTCTCATGTTAGCTCGAGAGTAGGATCGTCATCAACATCTTCTTCATCGTGATGAACAAGCTCGTTAGCCGTGCTCTTACCCTTCTTAGCCACTGTCTTTCTCTTCTTGGTTTTGGGTTCAGGTAAAGCTGTTTGCTTGCGTTTACCTTTACTCTTAACCGTGGTAGACGAGTCTTCTCCTGCTTGAATGCTTGCTTGTTAATTCTCGATTTCTATTAGCATGTTCTTGTAATCAGCAGAAGCGATAATCTTATCTGTCAGGAGATGATTGGGAATAGGACCAGGGATAACAACATTGGAGTGAGTTTCTTGCCTTAAGTCCACCAGATCATCAGCATCCTTTGTGTGGTGACGGCTACCTGCAAGCTTATCAATAGACGCATCATTTTCCATAAAATAATGTATGATTAGCTTTATGAACCTAGGGTACTGGTAACCTTTAGCCTTAGTCTTCGTGTTTGTGAAGAGTTGAAAAATAAACTCTTCCCACAACAATGAGGCATAATCAATATTAATACCTTTGAACATACCATAGAACATATTGATGATTGGTGAACGCAAAGCATCATACCCAGTCGTTTTGGGAGTGAGACATCGGCTGAGAATACCAAACATCGCTCTCCAAGGTTGACCCACTTTGGCTGTGGTAAAGTCGGACACTATTCGTAAGTCCGCACATCCAATAGCAGAGAACATCGCCATAAGCTCGTTCTTGGTCGGGTTCGCTGAGAATGTTGTACCTTTGGGTGACTCCCGAAAACCAAAGATCTTGCGGAATTCTAACACGGTGAGAGTCTGTTGCTTGTTTTCCAGGAAGAATGTAATCTTGTTTGACGTCTTCTCTTTGGTTGCCCATAATTCGTACATGTAGTCGAAGGGCACCGAAGCACTACTCCTTAGCGCATTCTTGAAGTGAGAATTGTCAAGAATGGCTGAAGCTACCTTGAATCCATTGTGATTGGAGTTAGAGACCTCCTTCAACCGGTAGTTGTTTGGAATGAACTTGAGGGTTTTGGCTTCTTCAATGGATGCTGCTCTAGTGTTTTGTATTTGTTGCACGGTTGGGTTGGTCATTGTTTCTGCTTAAGATAAAACATAAAGGTTGATACACACAGATGTAAATACCATTATGAATTTATACCTAAGCATTAAACATATAACATAAAACCTTAAGCATTTACAACACTCAAACAAGTTATTAAGCAAAAAAACCTTCATTCAGAATAAACATTTCATCCGGAATAAATTGGTCTATCCGGAATAAATTGGTCTATCCGGAATAAACTGGTCTATCCGGAATAAACTGGTCTATCCGGAATAAACTGGTCTATCCGGATTAAACTGGTCTATCCGGAATAAACTGGTCTATCCGGAATAAACTGGTCTATCCGGAATAAATGGTTTATCCGGAATATTTTTGCCAAACACTTGTTCATTCGGAATACTCCTAAATTCGTTCTATCATGAATTATTCTAATAGCATTCGTGTGTTTTAAGGCATTCTAAGGCAACAAGACTCGTTCTAATCCTATTCCAAGACAAACCCAGCTAAATCCCCTAATGAATTTGACCTAATTAAAGCATAAGCCCTAATTTGATTAATTTAATTATAACGAATTCATTAATTGGATTTAACTAGTGAATTAGGCGAAATAGATGACGTTTGTACCTTGTTAAATGAATGAAACGAATTGGAGATCAAGAAAAACGCGAATTGAGAGCTTGAGTGTGTGTTTTATGTGTGTTAATGGCGGCAGGTAGAAAACAGAAAGAAGAAGAGAGAAGACGGGGGGGGGGGGGGGTTGACTTGGTCAAAACTTTTCAACTTTTACCCTTTGTCATTTTTAATCCCCCATTTTAAAGTCTTGTCACTTATTGTCCCTTAACTTTTTGTTTGTCTTTTCTTTTCCTTTTCTTTTCATTTCTAGTGACTAACCATCGTTAGACTTAACCATTTTAATCTATCTTAGCGATCACATAACTTAACTATACACAACAAATCACGAATGAATACAAGACGAATGCCAAAGCAATTTCAGTCATTAACCTTTTTGCCAATTAATTTTCCTCGAAAACTTTTGAAGATCTTTTTGATGACGAAGACGACTTAATATTTTCTCCCCCTTAAACGATGACCCGTTTTCTAATTAAAGAGATGTAGTCGTTGTTTAACGGGGCACATGTTGATGAAAACATTTTCCAATTAATATCTTGAAAAGATTGATTCGTGGTGGCAATAAGATTTCTCTTATTTTGACAAATTAATGCACTGAGACGTACACTAACTCGTGTTAGACCAAGTTATAAAGTAAACTTGATCCCTTTGCATGATTTGGCCTGTAAATCATGCCCGATAAAATTAATTCCCGTTGTGAGCCAACGTTTTCCAAGGAAATACCTGACTTTAATGCGAAAAGCGGGTTGCAGTCTGAAATAAATACAAGCCATAATGGGCATGTTTTAAAAAAAATGTACAACTTTTATACGGACTCTATTTATGGCGCCGTGTCAATATTGATCGACATTTCTAAGGCCGTAAATATTACCGTACTAAAAGAGATGCCCGATTTAAAAAGACGAAAATATTTTTGGGTTTTCTTGGTTTTATATTTTTTATGGTTTTTGTAGGTTTTATATTTTTTATGGTTTTTGTAGGTTTTATATTTTTGTATTTTTCTTTTTGTGGTTTAAATATATACGATAATATACATGATCACGAAGAAAGGATACGCATGAATAGTTTACCACCACTATTCTGCTGATTCTTCTGCCAACTCTTTGAGAGTCGCTGGAGAGAAGGATTTCATGGCAAGCTTGTCGATCAAAAACTCGATTTGTCCTCGATCTAAGGCTTTTGTGAACATATCTGCCAGCTGATACTCAGTGGTGACAAAATACAGCTCGATCACTCCGTTTTCCACTTGCTCTTTAATGAAATGGTAGCGAATGTCGATGTGCTTTGCCCGGGAGTGTTGAACGTAGTTGCAGAAAGGGCAATGGCGCTCTTGTTGTCACAATACATCGGGATTTTGTTAAATCCAAGACCGTAGTCAGTTAGTTGTGATCTCATCCAAAGGACTTGAGCACAACAACCGGACATGGCAATGTATTCAGCCTCCGTGCTAGAAATTGCAGCGCTTTTCTGCCTTTTTGAAGACCAACTAATCAATCTGTCTCCAAGGAGTTGCACAGACCCAGAAGTGCTACGCCTTGTGTCTTGACACCCAGCATGATCGACATCTGCATATGATATTAAAGCAATAGAGGAATCTTTCGGATACCAGAGACCACGATGAAGTGTTCCTTTGAGATACCGAAAGTTCCTTTTAACAGCATGTAGGTACTTTTCGGTAGGCCGAGCCTGATACCGGGCACACATGCATACAGGAAATTGCAAATCAGGCCTGCTAGCAGTCAGATAGAGAAGGGTGCCGATCATTCCACGGTTGAGTTTCGGATCGACAATAATCCCATTCCTATCTTCATCTAACTTGGATTTCTCCACCAATGGAGTGTCCACGGGGTCACAATTTTCAAAGTTATATTTCTTTAAAGATTCTAGAGCATATTTGGATTGATTAATAAAGATGCCTTTGGGATTCTGAGAAATTTGTAATCCTAAGAAAAATGAGATTTTTCCCATCATTGACATCTAAAAGCGTGTGGACAATATTTTCTCAAAGCGGGTTGACAATTCTATGTTAGAGGCAGCAAATATTATATCATCAACCTAAATTTGTACCAGTATCATGTCGTTGTCTTCCTTGAGAGTGAATAGAGTGGGGTCCACCTTGCCTTTGGAGAAGCCTTCCGAAATGAGATATGTTGAAAGGAGATCATACCACGCGCGAGGAGCTTGTTTCAACCCATAAAGAGCCTTCTTAAGCTTGTACACATGATTAGGAAACTCCGTGCTAACGAACCCATCCGGCTGACTAACATAGACTTCTTCCCTTAGTTCACCATTCAAAAATGCCGTCTTCACATCCATTTGATAGACGATCATGTTCATATGAGCAGCATACGCAAGGAATAGTCTAATAGCCTCCAATCTTGCAACAGGAGCAAAAGATTCTTCAAAGTCGATACCCAAGGCTTGTTTGTATCCTCTAGCAACCAATCTAGCCTTATTCTTCAAGACTCCACCCATCTCATCGAGTTTAACCTTATAAACCCACAACAAAGTAAGGATGTTAACCTTCTCAGGCAGAGGAACTAATTCCCATACTTCAAGTCTTTGGAATTCATTTAGTTCCTCTTGCATGGCTTCAATCCAAGATGATTGAGTCATAGCATGTTGCCCGTTTTTAGGTTCAACTTCGGAGAGAAATGCATCAAAATAGCAATAGAGCGCACTCTCTTGTAATTGATAGCGTGTAGAGACTGGTCGATCGAGACCTCCAATAATATTCCTAATTGGGTGATCTTTTGTCCATTTGGTGCTGTGATTTTCAATCCGTGGTGGTCTGGAGTGAACGATTGTAGGAGCTTCTTCTGAGGTAGACGCGGCTGAAGGGTTTTCAGGTATCGGTATACCAAAGAATGGAAGCTCTTGTAGGTGAGCATATTCCAAATCGTGATCAAAAGAATCCTCTTCAACATCATTAGGCACAAGTAAGGGTGAAGATTCAGGTGTAGTTTGAGAATTACTTGGTGGAGGTGCATCCGGTTCAATGTTAATTGAAGATGCATTTGATGAAGCTTCATTAGCTTGAGCAACAACTTCAGGGATTGGAGCTATCACTATAGGTGCTGGAACTTCATCACTTAGGGGATCAAAGAATTCATCAAACAACGGTTGAAATAATTTATCCCACTCGGGCCTTGTAGGTGGTAGAAATGATGTAGAAGTAGGATTATTAGGAACTAATCCGGAACTAATAGCACCGGTTCCCATCTCGTGAAGCGTGGGTTCAGAGCTGCGTTGCTCTGAAGCCATCGCTGTCAGCTCATCAAAATCTGCGTCCATAGTTTCTACTATCTTACCAAGACGACGGTTGTAATTTCGGTATGCTTTCTTGGAAGGTGAGTAACCAATGAAAATACCTATATCGGCTTTCGGTTGAAGTTTACCCAAATTCTCACTATTAATGTTTGGATAACAAAGAGCACCAAACACATGAAAGAATGAAACATCGGGTTTACGATCATGTAGAAGCTCGTAAGGTGTTTTTCCATGGCGTTTCCGAATGATAGAATGGTTTTGGGTGAAACATGCAGTAGATACAGCTTCTGCCCATAAGAATAATGGAGCGTTCGCATAAATCAGCATAGTCCGAGCAGCTTCCATAAGTGTACGATTCCGTCTTTCAATGACACTGTTTTGTTGTGGAGTACGTGCAGCGGATGTTTCATGTGAGATACCAACTTCTTCATAGTAATCACGAAGAGTCTGGTTGACGAACTCTGTTCCATTATCAGTACGAATACGGCGGACATTAGTATTTATACGTACTTGAATGAATTTCAGGAAAGTGATGATAGCCTTCAGTGCTTCATCCTTTGTACGTAGAAATCTAACCCATGTAAACCTGGAGAAATCATCCACAATAACAAGAATGAATTTCTTACCGCTCACACTTTCGGTTCGCATTGGACCACCAAGATCCATATGCAAAAGATGAAGTTTTTCTTGATTTGTGTCTTCAGCTTTGGGCTTGTATGATTTCTTGGTGCTTTTCCCCCTTGAACACGCGGAACATAAATGGTCCTTGTGAAATTTAAGCTTTGGAAGACCACGAACTAATTTGTTTTTAGCCAAATGATTAATAGCATCAAAGTTGAGATGAGATAATCTGCGATGCCATAACCATGACTTGGTCTTAGATTCTTTGGAGAGCAGACATACTGGAGAGGCGGCCATCATGTCTTGTAGGGACAAAGTATAAAGATTTGCACCACGAGACCCCTTCAACAAGTCTTTTCCTTCCAAGTTACGGATGAAACAAGTATGTTGTCGAAAATCAACCTCTAGGTTGGAATCACAGAACTGTCCTACTGAAAATAAATTATGACCAAGACCTTCTACATAGTATACCCTTGAAATCGTAACATTTCCAATTTGATATTCACCATACCCCATTATCTTTGCAATATGATCATTACCGAATTTAACCGTTCCAAGAAACTTGCTGACGAAATTTCGGAGCATCGAGCGATCTCCAGTCATATGCTTTGAGCAACCGGAGTCCAAATACCAGAGGATGATTTGGACCACCTGAAAATATCACCAGACGAGGACAATGTATAGGTTTCAGAATCTGAATGTTCCTTGTTATTAGCAGGTACAGATTTAATGATCTTAGATTTGCTAACATTAGATTTCTTAGATTTCCTAGCCTTCTTCCTAGTTGGTGGTGTAGATTCAAGTTGGCTTAAATCCTGAGGTATTTCTTCACTGATAGGCACTATAGTGGGGGCAGACCTAATTAAAGGGCGCGGTTTCCATACTTTAGTGCTAGTGTGTCTAATTAAAGGACGCTGAGACCTAACCTCAATGGATGCATTCCTAGTTAAAGGGCACATTTTTCCATCTAATGTAAAGGTCCTACCAGTGGGACGCCATTGCCATCCAACTTGGGTACGAGTTCTCCCAGTTGGCTTCCATTCAAGATCATTCCTAATGGCATTCATTTCATTCACATGATCAATAAGACACAAATCATGACGTCGGGAAAACATGCATTCATTACAATTCCAACATTCCAAATTAGAATTCACAAATGGTTTAGGCTTCTGCACAGGCGCAGAGCTTTTAGTCTTAGCAACATGATTCTTTTTATTTAAATCTGAAATAACATTCCTAGGGTGAGCTTCTACTTTCTTCTTGATGGTACTACTAGTGGAGGGCTTGATCTTATCTTTCTTGAGTGGCGATCCTTTAGCCTTAGTAGACTCTTTTAATCCTGTAGAAGGCAAAGTGGGAACATTAGCAACAGATTTTAAAGGTGCCTTAGTTGATTATTTAATACAAGGTTTTTGACACCCTGCATAAAAGTTTATCGTTCTCGTGGTCTAATCGAATTGATCTAGGTTCTAAGTGCGACTCAATCGTTCTTGGTGAAACAAAAGTTGTCGTTGTAGTATATTAAAAAGGTGCAAAACGATTAAAGTAAAAGTGCGTTAGAGTAAAAAGGTATTGAAATAAAATCTAAATCTAATTAAACGAAAGGTGCAATATTTAAAAACGTGACGGAAAGTAAATTGATTAAATGATTAAAAATAAAAGCGTGACGAGAATTAAAATTGACAAAGTATAAAAATGAGAATGTAAAAATTAAACAAGACAAAACATGAAAAATAACCACCCAATCGGAATCTATTCCGATCAGTCAACAATCACCTTAGATCGGAATGTTGGTCGGAACCCAATCGGAATAATGTCACCTCTACCTGATCGGAATAACCAAACTACTCTTGATCTGAATGATTGTCTTTCCTCAGATCGGAATAAGCAAACTTACTTCCCAATCGGAATACACTCGCCCACCTGATCGGAATGGTGGGTTGGAACAACCAATCGGAATGTATAGAAGATATCTGATCGGAATACCTGTTACTTAGCTCTGATCGGAATACCACTAAACTCCCAAATCGGAATATTGCGTCCTTCTCATCGGAATATGTAAACCCTTTTCCGACCAAGCAAGGAACGCTGGTCGGAAAGTATAACCCCATTCCGATCGTATAAATCGGAATACGGAGGAAAGTACACAAAATAAGCTAAACAAATAAGCTACTAATCAAATAAGCACAAGTCTAAAATCCTAAGGCAAACCGTATAAAAATAAGCTATTAAACTGAAATTTAAAGACTTTTAACACACGAAATGAATAATCTTTAAGAAAAACAACTTTTATATAAAAATAACTTTTATAAAAACTTTATAAACTTAAAGATGAAAACAAATAAGCTATAAGAATCAATGATCTAACACAATCACAAGCATAAAAACGCAATCTTTAATCAAATAAGCAAGACAATAAGCATGTAAACATAAAGATCAAGCAAGAAAGAAAGGTAGAATGAGAGATTAAAAGCAAGAAAATTAAATAACACTTACTTGGAAATTAAATGTATTAAAAGTGCAAGACAAGTATTTAAATGTGCAATAAAGTAAATGTG
This sequence comes from Glebionis coronaria, assembly GCA_025667525.1. Taxonomy (NCBI): domain Eukaryota; kingdom Viridiplantae; phylum Streptophyta; class Magnoliopsida; order Asterales; family Asteraceae; genus Glebionis; species Glebionis coronaria. The sequence continues at coordinate 230,809,517 of CM046879.1, forward strand.
CAAGGTAAATAAAAGTGGAAGACTAATTGTCACCTTAGCCAACAAGAGTAAAATGATAATCCAAATGGCTATATATAGGAGATTAGGAGAGTGGTTAGAGGAAGCTTCCTCCTCTCCTTCCTTTCTTGTTAATTGCACCCTTAAGTCCTTCCTTCTTAGTCTTTTGTTAATTCTTAGACTTTAAGGACTTTTGGCTCGGGATTTCTTTAAACTCGTCTTTTAATTCTTCATTAAATAAGACTCGAGTTCTTCGGCTTTTGGTAAACATTCGTCTTTTGACTTTTCTTCGATAAATCTTCAGAATTGGTCTTGGACTTCCGTTTTTTTTTTGCACTCTCGACTTCTCGACTTCATCTTTCATCTTTTTATTCAATAAAAGCCCGTAAATGCCGTGTTTTCTCCACTTTTCACAATTTCGTCCTAAACCACAACAAAAACACAAACCACGCATAATTCCGACATAAAAGACATAAAATACACGTTTTGGCTCGGTTATTATTGTAATTAAGTGGTAGAAAAGATGGGTGTTTTCACACCTATCAAATCCCCTACACTTGACCATTGCAATGTCCTCATGCAATGCATTAGTTACAAAGCATGTTTACACTTTCCATCATAATCAATCCACGTTGGCCTTTATTAAAAAGATAGACACTATACAAACATTAAAAATAAAGAGATCAAAAAGCATACCTTGGGTTTTGGAAATGTCATGAATAATCATCATCCTCAAGTTTTCACTTTCTCCAAACCAAGCTTAAAAAGGAGATCATTGTTATTATAAGTTAGTAGACTAACACGAACTCATGTGGGCCAATTATTCACTTAGACTCCCTTATTCCTAGGTGTATCTCTTATATTTTATTTTTGTCTTGAATGATCACGAGGATGCATTGTTGACTTATTTCGATAGTTATTTAGTCCGAAAATAAAGTGAACGATTTAATCAATAGTTAGCTAAAGGACAAAATCTTTTAAAACTGCTTCTCGAGACCTCATAAAGTTCATATCTTGGCATAACTCGCTTTGCGATTTGAGACCTTTCTCGGATCGATATTTGGCAGCAACTTCATACTTCAAACCTTGAGAGACGTTCATGAAATAATGGTCTTCTCTTCATATAGGAATTTCTTCACTTGAAGTTTTGAGAGATTCATACTTGGACCACGACTTCTTCATTTTTCTCCAATCTTTATTTTGGACTTTGATATACAACGATACGCCTCCTTTTATGACTTGGATCTATTTATCCTCATACCTTGCTAGGGTCTTTTTGGATACACTTCTCCATGACTTTTGGGGAGTTTTTGCTTTTCGTCGTGTGTCTCGATCCTTCATATTGATTATCGATAAATGATTCTTCACATCACTTCGGATCTTTAGCAACAAAATATAGCCCTCATGCCTTGTTAGGGCCTTTTCGGACTCGCCAATCTTCGCATCCCGCTTCAATAAGTTATGCCTTGGCTATGAACTCTAATCCATACCGAGCAACTTTTAAACGATCTTGGGCTAGAAGCTAAGTAACTTTTCAAATCGTACAACCTTATTTATTGCAGATAAATTTATTAGCAAGCGATGGGAGAATAGGCTTATAATTAACTCACATAAATTCACGAAAGAATACCAAACTTATAATTGACTCTATCATCTCTCGTTCTCCACAGTTTAAAAACTCAAGTAATGAGACTCGTGGATGCTTAGCCTATTAAATCAAAGTTTTGGGTTTTCGAGTCGCCTATAGGATCTTGCAAATTCTTAGACTCTTTCAAGTTTAGAAATCGTGTTTTAAAGTTCCCTTGATAAACGACTCTCTAGGATCAATTATAGGAACTTGCGAAAAGTTCTTGTTCTTAACCCGTGAGAGTTAAGACTTTCGCGTTTTATAGCTCCCTATATAAAAGCCTAGCAAAACATGACTTAAACACGTTAAGGATACTAGCTAGAGTAACTTAGATAAGTAAACTCGGGTTGAGTCAAAAGATTCACAACGTTTTGAAAATTAAAACCACTTATTAGAGATTTATTCTAGTAAGGAAAGAAAATAACTATACAAAGGGCAAAACTAATAGGCTAAAATAGATCAAAATTTTGAAAAATGTCGAAAAATTGATTTTCCGGTTAAAATGAGGACAAATACAAGGAAAAGGCCACTTAACTTCGATAGAAGTCCCCCCTACACTTAACATAAACATTGTCCTCAATGTTTAAGCATGTGGGAGTAAACTCCCCTACACTTAGGACATTGTGCACGCTTTTTAAATCTCACTAAGGAAGAGACAACTAAAGAGATTCCTATTTTAATATTGAGAAAATATAAAATAGTGAATCGAAAAGAGTTTAGGATAGAACCCGGAAGAAGTGAACACGGAATCATGGGTCGTCAAGAATCGTCAAGAGTGGATCATTGAAGCTCGAATCCCTGATTATAAGAAGAGAGGAGAGGAAATAGCAAACCAACGGGTCTCCCCCTACACTTATGATAAAGAAAGCGAAAAGATAGATGCATGGGTTGCCTCCCAAGAAGCGCTTGGTTTTTGTTAACCGAGTCGTGAGCCTGACTCGACCTTGATCATCATAGGAAGAAGCATAAAACATATCCACCAGGATCAAAGACATAGTTTTCGTCCATCAAATAGCAGAGACTTAAGGCGAACAAGGCAAGCCAAAGAAGAGTAGGCAAGGTTCCCTTAAGCAGCGATGGAGCACGGTGGAAGCAGGGGTGAAGTGGTGCAAGCAGATTTCCATAAGTTCCAAAGATTTTTCCTTTTATTTCATCAGGTGGATACTGAGATGGCTTAAAGATTGCAATACCTGGGTCGAACACCTTTTCCTTTAGGGGAAAATAGTACTCAGGCTCAGCAGTAATGTGAAGAAGATCCACGAAGAAGCACAACCTCGCCCTCGGAAGGGGGACAAAGAGGTGTTAACTCATACGTGCTGCGGATATTGGTGTCGACCGGTTTCTTCTCCTTAGAAAGAATGTGCGTCAAATCCAAAGTAGGATCAAGACGATAATCTTCAAAGTCCAAAGGAGGAGCATCACTCTCATGAGGGAAGTAAGTGTTGAGAAACGTAGAGAAATCTTCCTCAAATGAGTAATCGTCCAAAGTAGGATCGAGTGATGGCGGAGGATCTTCATCATGTGAAGAATCGCTCGAAAGAGTATCAGCCTCATCGAAATCATCATACGTGGGCAGATCGGGATACTCAGAAGTAAGGTCATCATAATCATCCGAGTCTGAGCTAGAATCATCATCATAAGCATCAAAGACCGGTGGCGAATCAAAAATGGGAGAAGGGTCCAAATTGGGGCGAGAATCATCCACATCATCTTGAAAAAGTGGATTATCGATGCAAGAGTCGAATAGAGGATTGTTGTAGACAACGAAGTCATCATGCACATTAATCATATTCACTGATTCTCGGCCTCCAAAGGATTTGCCTGTAAGCTTCCCCATTTTAAAAATTTGTGCATCATCCCCGACTCTTAAGATTAACTCACCTTCGGCCACATCCACTAAAGCTCGTCCGGTTCTCAAGAATGGCCGACCAAGTATTAAAGGAATACGAGGGTCCATTTCATAATCAACAACGACGAAATTGACCGGGAAAGTAAATGTGCCAACTTTGATGAACACGTCTTCGGCTATACCAACGGGGTAAGCGAGAGTGCGATTAGCAAGCTCAAGAGTCATCTTTGTTGGAGTAAGGTCGGGCAATGATAGTGTTTTCCAAACACTCAAAGGCATCAAATTAATACTGGCCCCGAGATCAGCAAGGGCAGTAAATTCTTCGGTTTTGTTGAACACGCAAGGCAACACAAAACGACCGGGATCTCCAAGCTTTTCCGGAAGTTCTTTAAGAATAACTGCAGAGCAGTTTTCATTTAATCGTGTGTTGGCGAGTTCAATCAGCTTCTCCTTCTTGTTAAGCAATTCCTTAAATGCTTTAACAAATTTGGGCATGTGGACAAGTGCTTCAAGAAAGCTAATGTTGAAGTTCATTTGAGAAATCATCTTCACATAGCGAGTCACTTCGGAGTCCTCCTTAGTTAGCATTTTGGTCTTCCCTAAACGAGAGGGATAAGGGATATTTGGTTTGGGTGGTGAAGGTGCAGGTGTAGGTGGTAAAGGTTGAGATGTTGAAGGGTCCGTCCTAGGAACATCGTCATGGTGAGGCGGAGACGGTAATGGTGCACTAATACTAGGTGTAGGAGGAGTAGGGATAAATGGTGGTGGAGGAGGTGTAGATGATGGTGGTGGGATTGGTGGTCCTACGATGGTGACTCCACTACGGGTAGTAATAGCACTCACATTTACTCGTGGATTGGTGACGGTGTTTGAAGGTAGAGAACTCGAAGAAGAAGGTTGAGCGGCGGGCAAGAAACTAGCAAGCATATTCTTCAAATCATTGGGTTGATTGCTGAAGGAGGATTGAATATTATCTCGAAGCTCGGATCTTATCTCATTTCCTTGCTTGGTAATATCTCTTTTAAGATTGATAATTTGGCTCTGCAAATTCTTGATTTGCTCACCTTGGGTTCTCATGATGGCCTTAACATCCGGATTACTGGGTGGGGTTTGTTGGGCGGGTGGGTGATAAGGATTAGAAGCTCTTGGTGGGATTTGGTTGCTTCTATTGTAGTTGTTGGCGGGGTTTTGGTTTTGAGGAGAAAAATTGGGTGAAAGGTAGTTGTTGGACCGGTAGCTCAGCAAATTTCTATCCCCTTGAGGTCGAGCTTGGTAATTTTCCGGTGAATAATTACCATAAGCTGCATACACATTTTCCGGATTTCCTTGAGTCGAAGGACAATCGGTGTATGAGTGAGGACCGCCGCATGTTTCACAAGGATTAGCAACCGCTTTAACTTGTTGTTGTTGTTGGTTTGAAGCGAGAAGCGTAATACTTTTGCTCATTTCGGTCATCATGCGGGTGAGTTCGGTCATATCAGGGTTTGCTGAAGTAGAAGAAACATTGACTCTCGGGTTGTTCCTTGAAGAAGCGGAGGAATCCCAGTTTTTGTGGTGAGTAGTCATGTTCTCAGTTAACTCTCTACACTCCTCGGGTCTCCTTTTCATGAATGTGCCACCGGCGGCTGCATTAATCGTATCACGATCTCGAAAAGTCAAACCGTTGTAGAAAGTGTCTATTAAGGTCACAAGGAGCATGTTGTGGTTCGGACAACGATCAATCAAGACATTATATCTCTCCCAAGCATCAAAAAGAGATTCATCAGGGTCTTGCATGAAACCGCTGATTTGATTGCGAAGGCTCGTGACCATGGATGGTGGAAAGTAGCGCGACAAAAAGCGTTGAGTCATGTCATCCCAAGTATGAATAGAATTCTTTGGGAGACGATCAAACCATTTCTCGGCATGATGCGATAAAGTATGTGGGAAGAGTTGTAGGCGAAGAACATCCATTGTGGCACCAGGAAACTTCATGCTTTGGGTGATTGTAATGAACTTGTCGAGGTGTTTGTTGGCATCTTCATCAGGCATTCCGGCGAATGGATTAGTTTGCACTTGCTGAATCATGTGGTGCTTCAACGAAAACTCAGGAGCGTTGATTTGCATCAGCGCAATCGGTCCTCCTCGTCCAAACATGGTAGGTTGACAAAGCTCCTCCATGGTCCGAAGATTGGGCTGTGGAAGAACATTGTTGTTATTGTTGAGGTGCGGTGGATGATTATTGTTGTTAACACCTGACATACTTAAATCTTCTTGAGTCTCGGGCTCTTGATAATTAGAAGATCTAGTACGCATACACATGAAAATGCAAAAGAAAAAGAAACCAAACACAAAGACAATATATATACACAATAAAGATAAAATCTTTTTGGACTTTTGAAATTTTTAGTTTTTATGGATTTTTAACAATTTTTAATTTTTATGATTTTTTGAATTTTTTAATTTTTTAAGCAAGAAAATAACGCTCACAAGTGAACGGATCCCAAAAAGCAACGCGTCTTTCACAGAAAACCGTTAATCTTTACGAAAAGAGCCGGCAACGGCGCCATTTAATACAAGGTTTTTGACACCCTGTATAAAAATTTATCATTCTCGTGGTCTAATCGAATTGATCTAGGTTCTAAGTGCGACTCAGTCGTTCTTGGTGAAACAAAAGTTGTCGTTGTAGTATATTAAAAAGGTGCAAAACGATTAAAGTAAAAGTGCGTTAGAATAAAAAGGTATTGAAATAAAATCTAAATCTAATTAAACGAAAGGTGCAATATTTAAAAACGTGACAGAAAGTAAATTGATTAAATGATTAAAAATAAAAGCGTGACGAGAATTAAAATTGACAAAGTATAAAAATGAGAATGTAAAAATTAAACAAGACAAAACATGAAAAATAACCACCCAATCGGAATCTATTCCGATCAGTCAACAATCACCTTAGATCGGAATGTTGGTCGGAACCCAATCGGAATAATGTCACCTCTACCTGATCGGAATAACCAAACTACTCTTGATCTGAATGATTGTCTTTCCTCAGATCGGAATAAGTAAACTTACTTCCCAATCGGAATACACTCGCCCACCTGATCGGAATGGTGGGTTGGAACAACCAATCGGAATGTATAGAAGATATCTGATCGGAATACCTGTCACTTAGCTCCAATCGGAATACCACTAAACTCCCAAATCGGAATATTGAGTCCTTCTCATCGGAATATGTAAACCCTTTTCCGACCAAGCAAGGAACGCTGGTCGGAAAGTATAACCCCATTCCGATCGTATAGATCGGAATACGGAGGAAAGTACACAAAATAAGCTAAACAAATAAGCTACTAATCAAATAAGCACAAGTCTAAAATCCTAGGGCAAACCGTATAAAAATAAGCTATTAGACTGAAATTTAAAGACTTTTAACACACGAAATGAATAAGCTTTAAGAAAAACAACTTTTATATAAAAATAACTTTTATAAAAACTTTATAAACTTAAAGATGAAAACAAATAAGCTATAAGAATCAATGATCTAACACAATCACAAGCATAAAAACACAATCTTTAATCAAATAAGCAAGACAATAAGCATGTAAACATAAAGATCAAGCAAGAAAGAAAGGTAGAATGAGAGATTAAAAGCAAGAAAATTAAAGAACACTTACTTGGAAATTAAATGTATTAAAAGTGCAAGACAAGTATTTAAATGTGCAATAAAGTAAATGTGCAAGGTAAATAAAAGTGGAAGACTAATTTTCACCTTAGCCAACAAGAGTAAAATGATAATCCTAATGGCTATATATAGGAGATTAGGAGAGTGGTTAGAGGAAGCTTCCTCCTCTCCTTCCTTTCTTGTTAATTGCACCCTTAAGTCCTTCCTTCTTAGTCTTTTGTTAATTCTTGGACTTTAAGGACTTTTGGCTCGGGATTTCTTTAAACTCGTCTTTTAATTCTTCATTAAATAAGACTCGAGTTCTTCGGCTTTTGGTAAACTTCCGTCTTTTGACTTTTCTTCGATAAATCTTCAGAATTGGTCTTGGACTTCCGTTTTTGTTTTGCACTCTCGACTTATCGACTTCATCTTTCATCTTTTTCTTCAATAAAAGCCCGTAAATGCCGTGTTTTCTCCACTTTTCACAATTTCGTCCTAAACCACAACAAAAACACAAACCACGCATAATTCCGACATAAAAGACATAAAATACACGCTTTGGCTCGGTTATTATTGTAATTAAGTGGTAGAAAAGATGGGTGTTTTCACACCTATCAATGGTGCCAATGACGGTTTTGCTCCTGGGGTCTTATTGAATGGAGTTACAACAATGGGTCGATTAGTGAGTAGTGCAGAACCCGGTTTTCCTATGTATTGCAAATATGCTAAGCAATATTGAACTCGCTGAATATATGCATGAGCTGAATAATAGTGACTGCTTGAGGGATCTAACGAATACAAATCATCTAAAATATCCCTAACAAGGTCCACATGCTTAATTGCATTCATCATATAAACATCGTAAGTATCCGGATTTTGCTTATGGCGCGGGTTCTTATAGATCACTACTGAATTGGTTGATGGAGCACTAGAGGACGGTGCAGAGTTGGTAGCTAAGTTATTAACAACTTCTTGTCGGGTGAGAAGAAGTGTCTCCTTTAACTCAGCCAAGACCATGTTTTTGTCTATGAGCTGGATATTTAAGTCAGAGATTTCCTCACACTTTTGGTTCAGTTGTTCAACATAAGATTGTTGCTGTGCTGCATTAAAAGCTAAGCGTTCTTCTATTGAACCATAAAGAGCGGATAGTCCCTGTCTTGCCCGATCCATCTCCCCTAGAATAGACGAAAGTCTAGTTTCTAAGCACTGGTTTTTAGACTCTGCAGCCTCTAGTTCCAATTTTAGTGTTTCGTTCGATGACACATCTCTCTTTAATCTCATAATCTCTTCCTCTAATGCCTTAACTATCTCAATCATCTTGTCACTCGTCTCAACACTGTTTTCACAAACATTTGTTATCAAAAGATCCTCATTTTGAGTTTGTTGTTTTAATTCTAAAGATATACAATGTTGTTCAAGTTGATTAAAGCGTTTTGTAAGTAAATTGTAAAAATCTTGAAGCTTTAAAAATTCAGCGTTAGACTCGTGACAAGAATGATTATCTACCTCATTTACATTCTCAGCAATATTTACAGAGAGATCATGCACATCATCACATATATTCATAGCATCACAGTTATTCATAGCGGATGTAAGCTCATTCGAATAATTAACATTCACAGTAGTAAGCACATCACACGAAATTACTTGGGACACGAATCGGTCATACTCGGATAAAATCTTTTCCTTTTCAATTAATTGTAGTTTGTAAGCGGTGTCCATTTCATAAAACACTTTTTGAACTTCTTTAATTTCAAAATCAAGATTTTCCGAAAGAGATGCAAAACTTCCTTTTAGATTTTCGACAAAAGGGTTGATCTCATTCTTAAACACCTCGTTCATGTGTTCGAAAGCCCATTCTCCGGCGTTTAAGCCATTTGAAGTCGTACATTCCCGGATGACCTTGTCAAAACTAGCAAAGTATTGATTAATCTCTTGCAAGTTTATCCATACAGTGCTAATAGGTGGAAGATCCTTTGGAATTTCCTTAGGTCCTTCCATGTTGACAAGTGTAGGAAGTGTACTACGGTTTTCTTCATTTAACATGTAGGTTGGTGTTGTGATGAGATCTTTATCCATATGGAAGCGAATTCTAAAGTATGTTTTTGCAAGCTCCTGATTCATTTTAAAATAATCACACTGGGGATATTTTGCAAAGTTGTATGACCGACTCTCATCAACTAGATCCTTATTCGTGCGATCCTCGAAAATATCAATCGGATCTAAGACCAATCCTAATTTGGTTGCATCATAAAGTCTTGGATTATGGATAAAAGCTTGTCTTGCATACCGTGGGTTAGGGGGAAGGTCTTTTTGACGCGATAAGTTAAACTCTCTAAATGATGCGTCAAATAAGTGCACTAGTTGAGAGGCAGCGTATTGTCTTAAAAGCAAATAATCTAAACTTCTAATCTTATTAGCCGCATTAATTTCCATTTCATTCTTTTTAGACTCGAGTAATTCAAAATCTGTTTGAAGTTTGTGAAAATTAGTCACCACTAACTCTTTTTCTTTAAGTTAGTTGGAAAGATCTGCTCTTAAGGTTTCAATTTCTTGCAAATGACCCATTTGTTTGTTTCGAAAATGATCATATTCGGGATTTGTTAGAACATTAGACGAAGGAACTAATTCCAAAGTTTGAACTTTTTCGTTGCACAAGGCAAGCTCAACAGACAAATTCTTATTCGTAGCTAGGGTTTCTAAGAGTGCAGTATTCATTTGGCTAAATAATTTTGCAGGAACCATGACCAAATCTTGTTGAGCAGGAGTATGCGTATGCGAAATGACTCCCAGTTGTGATTCACTCAAAGTCTGGGGACTTGCATTGATATTGCTATCATTGATTGTCTCCACATTTGAAAGACTCACCACCGAAGACTCATTCGGATCAGCACCCTCTTGCCCAACTTGATGTGGTTGAATACTAGTATCAGTGGTATTAGAAGGTACCTCAGATATTTCATCTGACCCAAAGCTAGAGATAGTTGCCATAAGAGCTGCCTGAGCAGATTGAAGATCATCACAGTCTGAATCGTAAGCATCCAGATCATCTGCTTGGTATGCTGCATTCTGTGTAGTGAGAACTTCTTGTTCCGCAATCCCTGGATCAGCAAGAAATGCAAGCTCCTCTTCATCAAGTTCCTGTTCTTGTGCCTGAGCGTTCACCAAATAAATCTTCTCTGCAAACCATTGACCATCCCTTCTCCTCTTGGGTTTTGTGCAATCCCTAGACATGTGACCTTCTTCCTTACAGTTGTAGCATGTAATCATTCTCAACTTACCTATGGAATTAGCCCGTGGAGGAGTGTTGACCTTTGGAGCAGGATTGACCATGCGTGCATTGGTGGTTGATGTAGTGGGTCTCCCCTGATAAGGTTGAATAGGTTGAACCATTACCCTGCCATTCTCAATGGTAGCTTGTTGTCGAGAATTGGATGAATTCCTCAGCTGATTGTTAGTAGGAGTTGGTCCTCTAAATCCTCGTTTGCTCAATGTCCTTGTGAGATAAGCAGACATAGTGGCTAACACTTCAACTAGGTCAGTTACTTGTTTGAATTCAAGAATGGGAACTTCATCATTATCACAATACATTGCTTGGTCTTGTTGAGCGGCATAAGCACTAGAAGGAATACTCATGTGGTCAGGATAGCTTGATGGATATGCTGCATTTTCTTGATAAGAAGAGTATGATGACTGAGCATAAGCTGCAATGCTTGCTGGTGAATATGGGTGAGGTTGTGACGCATATTGTGATGCTTGTGGTTCTCTCTGAGACGAAGGTGCATTAAACCGATATTTTTGCTGATGTGAGGTGGGTGGTTGTGGTAGAATCGAATATTAGGGGAAGCTTGGTGTCATGTACGGTGATGGATGATAAGCTTGGTGTCTCATGATATAAGGAGTGTTGTTATATGACAAGCTTGGTTGATTTGCCATCAAAGCTAAAGAGTCCGGGTACATACCTCGAGGTGAACGGTGCATGATCACGTGTTTGTCATGCTGCTGGAGAAAAGCATAGAGTTGATCCAAATTGCACTTATGCAAATCCCTGGTTAACTTAACATCGATAATATACTCACCCCATTCAACTTGAGGTAAAGTATTCAAAAACTTGATGTTAACCTAGAATGGAGCAATCACGAGATTGTATACATTCAAATCATTCATGAGAGTAGTGAATCTGAAGTGGTAGTCGTGTAGCGTTTCCCCTGGACTGTACGTGAACCTATCAAACAGATCATACAACTGACATTCCCGTTCCTGTTTAGTAAGAGACGTACCTTGTAGCAAAACCTTTAGACGTTCCCATAAATCCTTTGCAACCGTATATTGACTTACCATTCGATAGATGTCATGTGGAAGAGCTTGGAGAATGGTTTGAAGAGCCTTCTGCATCGGTAATAAGTTGTTGAGCTGGTGTAAGTTCTTCAAACTCTCGTGGTCGAGTCACATTGTTAACAACGATGGTACCATAATCAAGTGGACCATTTAGAATTGACTTGACCATAAGCCTCCCATAAGTCGGTTTTCCCTTAATGTATGACATCATACGGCCTTGCCATGCTTCAAAGACTTCTTTAATGAGCATTGGAGGGCGATTATCCGTTCCCGTAATAACGGAAATATCCGTAAGTGATGTCATTTGAGGCATTAATGAACTCGGATTCATTTTAATCACTTTAAAGAATCAAAGATTATCGGTTGATCGAGCAGTGAAGTAAGGTTGTGAGTTGTGTTGTGTTGTTGAAGTAAAGTGTGTGTAAGAAACCAAGATTAAATCCACTAAAAAATCATCGAAAAAACTCGTAAAATACCCCTTGATCCGGAATAATTAAGTTGATTCGGAATAAATACCTTAATGTGAAAAAGATCTTGATTCGGAATAATTACCTTGATCCGGAATACTTGGTTTATCCGGAATAACTTGTTTATCCGGAATAACTTGTTTATCCGGAATAACTTGTTTATCCGGAATAACTTGTTTATCCGGAATAACTTGTTTATCCGGAATAACTTGTTTATCCGGAATAAGTTGGTGATCCGGAATAAGTTGGTGATCCGGAATAAGTTGGTGATCCGGAATAAGTTGGTGATCCGGAATAAGTTGGTTATCCGGAATAAGTTGGTGATCCGGAATAAATTGTTGATCCGGAATAAGTTGTTGATCCGGAATAACGGGTTGATCCGGAATCTTTTGCTTTGTTCGGAATAGTCTGTTATTCCGAATAATTCTGGAAAAACACTTCGAGACCAAGAACAAGCCCTTTAAACGAATCTAAACTCGATTTTTTGATCAAAAACCACAAAAAGTTTTGTGATTTCTACCAAAATAAGCTAAACCCAACACTTATCAACTAATCCCAACAACAAAAACACCAAAAATTACAAGATTCAAGGTTGGTTTTCCTAAAAATCACTAATACAATCAAAAAAAAAAAAAAAGCAACACAAATCCTTACCTTAAATCACCCCATGGCTCTTGATACCAATTGAAGAATAGTGATAATCTTATGAATCAATAAGGTGGGTTGAAGGTTTTAGAGAGAGAAAGTAGTGAGAGAAAGTGAGAGACAAATATGTGTTTTCTATTGAAATGAAATGTGAAACAACCAACAACCAACCCCCTTTCCATGGTGGAAAGGGGTATTTATATCCAAGCCACTAATGGGCTTGGCCCGACCCATGACAAGCCCATGGGCCGGTTTTACTAAACAAATATTAACTACGAGCTATACAACATTCAATAATATTGTGGAGTGACCGATACTTCTAATATACGTTAAAAACGTATTTCTAACAATGTAAAACATGCTTTGTAACTAATGTATTGCATGAGGACATTGCAATGGTCAAGTGTAGGGGATTTTATAGGTGTGAAAACACCCATCCTTTTACCATTTAACTACAATAATAACCAAGCCCAAACGTGTATTTTATGTCATAAATGTCAGAATTATACGTGGTTTGTGTTTTTGTTGTGATTTAGGATCAAGATGTGAAAAGGAAGGAAAACACGGGCTTTCACGGGCTTTTATCAACGAAAAAGACAAAAGACGAAGTCAAGAGATCAAGAGTGCAAAAAGAACGGAAGTCTAAGACCTTTTCTGAAGATATATCGAAGAACAAGTCGAAAGACGAAAGTTTAATAAAGCCGAAGAACTCAAGTCTAATAAATGAAGAAATTATAAGACGAGTTTAATTAATCCCGAGACAAAGTCGATAAAGTCGAAGAACTTAAAAGACGGAAAGACGTGAAGAAAGAAAGAGGAGGCAACACATGCACCTCCCAATTTCCTATAAATACCCTCCTAAACACATTTAGGAGGGTGGGTTTTCTAGAGGTAGCTAGTTCATTATTTTTCATTCTTGTAGGTAATTTTAGGGAGAGAAAGGGACAGTTTCTCTCACTAGGAATTTAATCTTTCATCTTCCTTTCTAGTTTTAATCAAATCTTTACTTTTGATAGCTTAATTCTTGTTTTAATCTTTATCTTATTCTACCTTTCTTAGTTTTCATCTACTTTAATCCGAATTTTTACGCGTCTTGTTTAAACTTTATGTTTGATTTATTAAAAAGTTTATCTTTTGATTTTAATCTAAGTTTCCTACGAAGTAAGCTTGAGCTTGACATTCTTATTGTCTTATTTTGTGTTTAGCTTATTTGTTTTTGAGTTTTCTTAAAAGTTTTAGTCTTTTTACAAAGTTTCCTTATTTTGTGTCTTGAAAGTTCTTTAATTTTGCTTGTTTAGTTAGTCTTATTCTTGTTTAAACATGTTTCGGTTATAGCTTATTAGAATTAGCTTATTTAGCTTATGCTTATTGCGATTTGTTCTTCTATCGGAAAGGGAATTGAGACATTCCGACAGCTTTACTCACATTTCGATAGTGACAGTATCGGAAAGAGGGTCAATACATTCCGACGGCTCTTTGCGACAAAACATTGCGATCTAAGATTTCTCCCCCTTATTCCGATTGGGATTGCGATCGCACATTGCGATCACATATTCCGACGGGTCTTAAGGCAATTTTAAGTCGAAGTGCTGCCCAAATTTCCTTAGCAACATTCCGATCTAAGTGACATTCCGATAGATTGCATTTTGTTCATTCCGATAGATTTTCTTTAGACTTATTCCGATAGTTTATTGCGATCAGTATTCCGATAGATTGTCACTGATAGGTGTGTAAACACCCATCCCTTTTACCACTTAATTACAATAATAACCGGACCAAAACGTGTATTTTATGTCGTAAATGTCGGAATTATGCGTGGTTTGTGTTTTTGTTGTGATTTAGGACGAAAATGTGGAAAAGGGAGAAAACACGGGCATTCACGGGCTTTTATCGAAGAAAAAGACAAAAGACGAAGTCAAGAAATCAAGAGTGCAAAAAGAACGGAAGTCCAAGACCAATTCTGAAGATTTATCGAAGAAAAAGTCAAAAGACGGAAGTTTACTAAAAGCCGAAGAACTCAAGTCTAATTTATTGAAGAAATATAAGACGAGTTTAAAAGAATCCCGAGACAAAGTCGTTAAAGTCAAAAGATTAAAGAAGATTAAGGACTTAAGCATGCAATTAAAGAAAGAAGAAAGAGGGGAGGAAGCTTCCTAAGCACCTCCTAATCCTCCCCTATAAATAGATTAGGATTTCATTTCATTTTCTCTTGTTGGCTAATAGTGACAATTAGTTCTTCCATTTTATTTACCTTGTCATTTAAATTCATGTCCATTTAAATACATTGTCTTGCACTTTTAATACTTTTAATTCCAAGTAAGTGTTCTTTAATTTTGTTGCTTTAATCTTCATTTACCTTTGATCAAGTGTTCTTTTATCATTCTCTTTCTACCTTTCTTTTGATTTTGGTTTGTTTTGAAAACGGATTAAGCAAGTTTTGCTTAATCACTTTACATATTCGATTGAAAGTTTTGTCTTTTCTTTTCCCTTTAAGTTTTCATACGAAATAAGCCACAAGTTTGACAATCTTATGTGCTTATTTGGTATTTAGCTTAATTGTTTTCAAAGTTTTCTTAAAAGTTTTATCTTTGTAAAATCCATTTCATTAAGTTTCGTCTTTTACATTTCAAAAGGTTTTAACTTTTTAGCTTATTGTCTCGTTTTGCTTTCATTTCATTTTAGTATTTGTTACTGCTTATTAGAATTAGCTTATTTAGTTCTTGTGCTTATTGCGAATTTGTTACTCCATCGGAAAGAAAGGATCCTCCACATTGCGATAGCTCGACTTCTCCACATTCCGATGGTGATAGCATGGGACAAGGGTTTTGCATTCCGATCCGGGATTGCGATCTAGAGTAACATCACCCTCATTCCGATCTGGGATTGCGATCGAACATTGCGATCGCATATTCCGACGGCTCTTGAGGTTTGCTAAGACGAAGTGCTGCCCAAATTTATTGAGCAACATTCCGATCTAGGATTGCGATCTGGGCTTTCCGATCTGAACAAACATTCCGATAGGTTACACTTCAAACATTCCGATAGGTTGCACTTTAAACATTCCGATAGATAGCATTTTCTACATTCCGATGGATTTTGTACCTATATTCCGATCTGACATTCCGATGGACTTGGTGACAGCTTTCCGATATGGATGCCGATGGTTTGGGGTTTAGGATTATATTTTGCTTTGATTTGTTTTTTAAGTTACATTTTTAATACTTTGTCGAATTTAATTTTCGTCACGCTTTAGTTTTTAAGTCATTTAATAACTTTACTTTTAAAAGTTTTAATATTGCACAACTAAGTTTTTAATTAGTTTAGATTTAATTAAACTTCATTTTCATTTACGTCTTGCACTTTTTAATTACTACAACGACACAACTATTTGTTTCCACCAAAGAACGACTGAGTCGCATAGTTGACCAGGATCAATTCGATTAGACCACAACAACGAACTTTTTAACTGAGTAAAATCTAGTTATCAAATGGCGCCGCTGCCGGCTCCAAAAAGATTTTATTTTTATTGTGTATATATATTGTCTTTGTGTTTGGTATTGTTTTCTTTTGCCTTTGTAGGTGTATGCGTACTAGATCTTCAAATTATCAAGAGCCCGAGACTCGAGAAGATTTAGTTATGGCAGGTGTTAACAACAACAATAATCCACCGCACCTCAATAATAACAACAACAATGTTCTTCCACAGCTCGATCTTCGGAAAATGGAGGAGCTTTGTCAACCCACCATGTTTGGACGAGGAGGACTGATTGCGCCGATGCAAATCACGGCTCTGGAGTTTTCGTTGAAGCACCACATGATTCAGCAAGTGCAAACTAATTCATTCCGCGAAATGCCTGATGATGATGCCAACAAACACCTCGACAAGTTCATTACTATTACCCAAAGCATGAAGTTGCCCCGTGCCACAATGGATGTTCTTCGCCTTCAACTCTTTCCACATACTTTATCACACCACGCCGAGAAATGGTTTGATCGTCTTCCAAAGAATTCAATTCATACTTGGGATGACATGACTCAACGCTTTTTGTCGCGTTACTTTCCACCATCCATGGTCACGAGCCTTCGCAATCAAATCAGCGGTTTCATGCAAGAACCTGATGAATCTCTCTTTGATGCTTGGGAAAGATATAATGTTTTGATTGATCGTTGTCCAAACCACAACATGCTCCCTGTGACCTTAATTGATACTTTCTACAATGGTTTGACTTTTCGTGATCGTGATACGATTAATGAAGCCGCCGGTGGCACATTTATGAAAAGAAGACCCGAGGAGTGTAGAGAGCTTATTGAGAACATGACTACTCACCACAAAAACTGGGGTTCCTCCGCTTCTTCAAGGAACAACCCGAGAGTCAATGTTTCTTCCACTTCAGCAAACCCCGATATGACCGAATTCACCCGCATGATGACCGAAATGAACAAAAATATCTTGCTCCTCGCTACAAACCAACAACAAGTTAAAGCGGTTGCTAATCCTTGTGAGACATGCGGCGGTCCACACTCATACACTGATTGTCCTTCTACTTAAGGAAATCCGGAAAACGTGTATGCAGCTTATGGTAATTATTCACCGGAAAATTACCAAGCCCGACCTCAAGGGGATAGAAATTTGCTGAGTTATCGATCAAACAACTACCTTTCACCCGGTTTTTCTCCTCAAAACCAAAACCCCAACAACAATTACACTAGAAGCAACCAAATCCCACCTCGATCTTCTAATCCTTATCACCAACCCGCTCAAAAAGCCCCACCCATTAATCAAGATGTTGAAGCTTTAATGAGAACCCAAGGAGAGCAAATTAAGAATCTACAAAGCCAAATTATCAATTTGAAAGGGGATATCACCAAGCAAGGGAATGACATTAGATCCGAGCTTCGAAATGATATACAATCCTCCATCAGCAATCAAACGAATGATTTAAAGAATATGCTGGCTAGTTTCTTACCCACAACTCAACCCTTTACTTCGAGTTCTCTACCTTCAAACACCGTCACCAATCCGCGAGCGAATGTGAGTGCTATTACTACCTGTAGTGGAGTAACCATAGTAGGAGCACCTATCCCGCCCCCATCATCCACACCTCCTCCACCACCATTGATCCCTACTACTCCCACACCTAGTATTAGTGCACCATTACCGTCTCCGCCTCGTCGTGATGAAGTACCTACCAAGAATCCTCCACCAACCCCACCTTCAACATCTCAAGCTTTACCTGCTACACCTACACCTTCAGCACCCAAACCCAATATTCCTTATCCATCTCGCTTAGGCAAGGCCAAAATGGACACCAAAGATGACATTCAAGTGTCAAACTATTTGAATAAAGTTTCGGAAATGACCGTCACTTTTCCCCTTGTCGAAGCTCTAGCACAAATGCCTCAATTTGTGAAGATGTTTAAGGAATTGCTTAGTAAGAAGGAGAAGATGGCCGAGTTTGTTAATACTCGATTGAATGAAAATTGTTCTGCCGTCCTTCTTAAAGAACTTCCGGAGAAACTTGGAGATCCTGGTCGTTTTGTGCTACCTTGTACTTTTAACCAAACCGACAAATTTACTGCCTTAGCCAATCTCGGGGCAAGTATAAATTTGATTCCTTTAAGTGTTTGGAAAAAGTTATCATTGCCCGACCTTACACCCACCAAAATGACTCTTGAGCTAGCCAATCGCACTCTCGCTTACCCCGTTGGTATTACCGAAGAGGTGTTCATTAAAGTTGGCACATTCACTTTTCCGGTCGACTTCGTCGTTTTTGATTATGAAATGGACCCTCGTATTCCGTTAATACTTGGGTGCCCATTTTTGAGAACCGGTAGAGCTTTAATTGATGTGGATAAATGTGAGCTCGTTTTAAGAGTCGGGGATGATGCACAAGTTTTTGAAATGGGGAAGCTTACAAGCAAATCCTTTGGAGGCCGAGAATCAGCGAATATGATTAATGTGCTTGATGATTTTGTCGTCTACAACAATCCTCTATTCGATTCTTGCAATGATAATCCATTTATTCAAGATGATGTGGATAATTCTCTCTCCAATTTGGAACCTTCACCCATATATGTTCTCCACCGATCTTTGATGCTTATGATGATGATTCTAGCTCAAATTCGGATGATTATGATGATTTTACTTCCGAGTATCCCGACATGCCCACCTATGATGATTTTGATGAGGTTGATACTCTTTCGAGTGATTCTTTACAAGATGAAGATCCTCCGCCTACCATGCTTAATCCTACTTTGGATGATTACTCATTTGAGGAAGACTTCTCTACATTTCTCAATACATACTTCCCTCATGAGAGTGATGCACCTCCTTTAGACTTTGATGATTATCATCTTGATCCTACTTTGAATTTGAAGAAAATTCTTTCAAAGGAGCAGCAACCGAACGACACCAACATCCGCAGCACGTATGAGTTGACACCTCTTTGTCCACCTTCTGAGGACGAGGTTGTGCATTTTCTTCGCGGATCATCTTCACATTCTGCTGAGCCTGAGTGCTATTTTCCCCTAAAGGAAAAGGTGTTCGACCCTGGTATCGATATTTTTAAGCCATCTCAGTATCCGTCTGATGAAATAAAAGGAAAAATCTTTGGAACTTTTGAAGATATGCTTGCACCACCTCACCCTTGCTACCACCGTGCTCCATCTTTGCTTAAGGGAACCTTGCCTACTCTTCTTTGGCTTGCCTTGTTCACCTTAAGCTTGTGCTATTTGATGGACGAAAACTATGTCTTTGATCCCGGTGGATATGTTTCATGCTTCTTCCTATGATAATCAAGGTCGAGTCAGGCTCACGACTCGGTGAACAAAAATCAAGCGCTTCTTGGGAGGCAACCCATGTATCTATCTTTTAGCTATTTATATCCTAAGTGTAGAGGAGACCCGTTGGTGTTTGTTATTTCCTCTCCTCTCATATTCAGGGATTCGAGCGCCCAATGATCCACTTTTGATGATTTTTGACGGCCCGTGATTCCGTGTTCCCATTTTCCCGGTTCTATCCTAAACTCTTTTTGATTCACTATTTTATATTTTCCAATATTAAAATAGGAATCTCTTTAGTTGTTTCTTCCTTAGCAAGATTTAACCAACGTGCACAATGTCCTAAGTGTAGGGAGTTTACTCCCACATGCTTAAACATTAAGGACAATGTTTATATCAAGTGTAGGGGGGACTTCTATCGAAGTTAAGTGGTCTTTTCCTTGTATTTGTCCTCATTTTAACCGGAAAATCATTTTTTCGACATTTTTCAAAATTTTTGATCTATTTTGGCCTATTAGCTTATCCCTTTGTATAGTTATTTTCTTTCCTTGCTAGAATAAATTTTAATAAAGTGGTTTTAATTTTCAAACGTTGTGAATCTTTTGACTCAACCCGAGTTTACTTATCTAAGTTTACTCTAGCTAGTATCCTTAACGTGTTTAAGTCAAGTTTTGCTAGGCTTTTATATAGGGAGCTATAAAATGCGAAAGTCTTAACTCTCACGGGTTAAGAACAAGAACTTTTCTCAAGTTCCTATAATTGATCCTAGAGAGTCGTTTATCAAGGGAACTTTAAAATGCGATTTCTAAACTTGTAAAAGTCTAAGAGTTTGCAAGATGCTATAGACGACTCGAAAACCCAAAACTTTGATTTAATAAGCTAAGCATCCACGAGTCTCATTCCTTGAGATTTTAAACTGTGGAAAACGAGAGATGATAGAGTCAATTATAAGTTTGGTATTCTTTCGTGAATTCATGTGAGTTAATTATAAGCCTATTCTCCCATCGCTTGCTAATAAAATTCTCTACAATAAATAAGGTTGTACGATTTGAAAAGTTACTTAGCTTCTAGCCCAAGATCGTTTAAAAGTTGCTCGGTATGGATTAGAGTTCATAGCCAAGGCATAACTTATTGAAGCGGGATGCGAAGATTGGCGAGTCCAAAAAGGTCCTAACAAGACACGAGGGCTACATTTTGTTGCTAAAGATCCAAAGTGATGTGAAGAATCATTTATCAAAGATCAATATGAAGGATCGAGACACACGACGAAAAGCAAAAACTCCCCAAAAGTCATGGAGAAGTCTATCCGAAAAGGCCCTAACAAGGTATGAGGATAAATAGATCCAAGTCCAAAAAGGAGGCGGATCGTTGTATATCAAAGTCCAAAATAAATATTGGAGAAAAATGAAGAAGTCGTGGTCCAAATATGAAGAATCTCTCAAAACTTCAAGTGAAGAAATTCCTATTATGAAAAGAAGACCATTATTTCATGAACGTCTCTCAAGATTTGAAGTATGAAGTCGCTGCCAAACATCGGTCTGAGAAAGGTCTCAAATCGCGAAGCGAGTTATGCCAAGATATGAACTTTATGAGGTCCCGAGAAGCAGTTTTAAAAGATTTTGTCCTTTAGCTAACTATTGATTAAATCGTCCCACTTTATTTTCAGCCTAAATAACTATCAAAATAAGTCAAGAATGCATCCTCGTGATCATTCAAGACAACAATAAAATATAAGAGATACACCTAGGAATAAGGGAGTCTAAGTGAATAATTGGCCCACATAAGTTCGTGTTAGTTTACTAACTTATAATAACAATGATCTCGTTTTTAAGCTTGGTTTGGAGAAAGTGAAAACTTGAGGATGATGATTATTCATGACATTTCCAAAACCCAAGGTATGTTTTTGATTTCTTTACTTTGAATGTTTATAATTTTCTATCTCTTTAATAAAGTCCAATAAGGGTTGATTATGATGGGAAATGTATTCGTGCTTTGTAACTAATACATTGCATGAGGACATTGCAATGGTCAAGTGTAGGGGATTTGATAGGTGTGTAAACACCCATCCCTTTTACCACTTAATTACAATAATAACCGGACCAAAACGTGTATTTTATGTCGTAAATGTCGGAATTATGCGTGGTTTATGTTTTTGTTGTGATTTAGGACGAAAATGTGGAAAAGGGAGAAAACACGGGCATTCACGGGCTTTTATCGAAGAAAAAGACAAAAGACGAAGTCAAGAAATCAAGAGTGCAAAAAGAACGGAAGTCCAAGACCAATTCTGAAGATTTATAGAAGAAAAAGTCAAAAGACGGAAGTTTACTAAAAGCCGAAGAACTCAAGTCTAATTTATTGAAGAATTACAAGACGAGTTTAAAAGAATCCCGAGACAAAGTCATTAAAGTCAAAAGATTAAAGAAGATTAAGGACTTAAGCATGCAATTAAAGAAAGAAGAAAGAGGGGAGGAAGCTTCCTAAGCACCTCCTAATCCTCCCCTATAAATAGA
Source organism: Glebionis coronaria (assembly GCA_025667525.1). Classification (NCBI taxonomy): domain Eukaryota; kingdom Viridiplantae; phylum Streptophyta; class Magnoliopsida; order Asterales; family Asteraceae; genus Glebionis; species Glebionis coronaria. The sequence goes on from CM046879.1 coordinate 230,831,364, forward strand.
TTCGGATTTCATTTCATTTTCTCTTGTTGGCTAATAGTGACAATTAGTTCTTCCTTTTTATTTACCTTGTCATTTAAAGTCATGTCCATTTAAATACATTGTCTTGCACTTTTAATACTTTTAATTCCAAGTAAGTGTTCTTTAATTTTGTTGCTTTAATCTTCATTTACCTTTGATCAAGTGTTCTTTTATCATTCTCTTTCTACCTTTCTTTTGATTTTGGTTTGTTTTGAAAACGGATTAAGCAAGTTTTGCTTAATCACTTTACTTATTCGATTGAAAGTTTTGTCTTTTCTTTTCCCTTTAAGTTTTCATACGAAATAAGCCACAAGTTTGACAATCTTATGTGCTTATTTGGTATTTAGCTTAATTGTTTTCAAAGTTTTCTTAAAAGTTTTATCTTTGTAAAATCCATTTCATTAAGTTTCGTCTTTTACATTGCGAAAGGTTTTAACTTTTTAGCTTATTGTCTCGTTTTTCTTTCATTTCATTTTAGTATTTTGTTACTGCTTATTAGAATTAGCTTATTTAGTTCTTGTGCTTATTTCGAATTTGTTACTCCATCGGAAAGAAAGGATCCTCCACATTGCGATAACTTGACTTCTCCACATTCTGATGGTGACAGCATGGGACAAGGGTTTTGCATTCCGATCCGGGATTGCGATCTAGAGTAACATCACCCTCATTCCGATCTGGGATTGCGATCGAACATTGCGATCGCATATTCCGACGGCTCTTGAGGTTTGCTAAGACGAAGTGCTGCCCAAATTTATTGAGCAACATTCCGATCTAGGATTGCGATCTGGGCTTTCCGATCTGAACAAACATTCTGATAGGTTGCACTTCAAACATTCCGATAGGTTGCACTTTAAACATTCCGATAGATAGCATTTTTCTACATTCCGATGGATTTTGTACCTATATTCCGATCTGACATTCCGATGGACTTGGTGACAGCTTTTTGATCTGGATTCCGATGGTTTGGGGTTTAGGATTATATTTTGCTTTGATTTGTTTTTTAAGTTACATTTTTAATACTTTGTCGAATTTAATTTTCGTCACGCTTTAGTTTTTAAGTCATTTAATAACTTTACTTTTAAAAGTTTTAATATTGCACAACTAAGTTTTTAATTAGTTTAGATTTAATTAAACGTCATTTTCATTTACGTCTTGCACTTTTTAATTACTACAACGACACAACTATTTGTTTCCACCAAAGAACGACTGAGTCGCATAGTTGACCAGGATCAATTCGATTAGACCACAACAACAAACTTTTTAACTGAGTAAAATCTAGTTATCAGTCACTTAATTATTCCGATAGGTTTTGTACTATATTCCGATCTGGACATTCCGATGGTATTGGTGACAGCATTCCGATCTGGATTTTGATGGTTTGGGGTTTTGTTTGATTTTTAAGTTTACATTTTCTTACTTTGTCAAATTATTTTTTCGTCAAGTTTTAAGTTTTGTCATTTAATTAATTATAATTTTTAGTTTAATCTTTAAAGTTTTTACTCTTACTCAACGGAAAGTTTTTATTTTACTTTAGTTTATAATAGATAATCAACAAACCATTTTCTTTTATCCACCAAGAACGACTGAGTCGCACTCTTAACTAGTAATCAATTAGAAAAGATCGGTTTATCGAATTTTCATACTTGGTAAAAGCCGTGTATTAGAATCCTAATAAGGAAAGAATGTCCATACTAAAGGATGGGAATCCGTACCTTATGTCCAGTGAACGAAGAAGATGAAAGAATGGAAGTCCTACTTCGATCTCACTAATACTACATAAAATAGGGTACATGTATAAGTATTCTGTTTATTGAGTACTTAACTGATTATATCTTGTCTTAGCTTGTTTTATATGTTCTTGTCTTGTTTTACTGATTTAAAGGTTATGCTGTGTTTATCATGTATTCTATGTATTCTGATTAAGTATTACTTGTATTTCTTGTATTATTATACTTGTTGTGTAATAATAAGTAACTTTCTAAAAATAGCAAGTTTACTAAAATAGAAAGTTTCCAAAAATAGAAAGTTTCTAAAAATAGAAAGTTTCAAAAAAATAGATTTTCTTAAAAAATAGTTCAGTTTCTAAAAACAGAAAGTTTCCAAAAATAATAAGTTTCCTGAATTAGAAAGTTTCAAAATTTAGAATTAAGCTGGATTAATAAGCTAATAATATAAGCTTAAGTTTACTGGTTAAATAACATAAGTCATGTGATTATAATATAGTTTATTAATAATATCATATTAACTAAATAAACTATAAGTTATATGATTTAACTAAATATAAGCATGATTTAATTAAATTAAGGTGTATAAAATACTTAGGTTAAAACATGTATTAATATTATATTAATTATAACCTAAGCCAGCTTTATTAATTACTTATATTCCATGTCTAAATAATGAATTACTACTATAGTCTAAATTAAATAAATAAATACTTAGGTTAAAACATGTATTATTTCATAAATAATAATTAACCTAAGTCCATGATTAATTAAATTAATTATTAGTCATGTTTTAATTAATTTAATTTTCTTGTTAAATTAATGTACTTGTAAAAGCTAATAACTTGTAAAAATTAGTCATGAACCGAACCCGTGAATTTGATTTAGATATATCGTGAACCGAAACTGAAACCCCATGAACCGGACCAACCAAACACACCCTTAATAGTGGCAAACCGGCTCGGCCGGTTGCCACTGCTTGTGTAACCACACCACTGGCTGCAGCCGGTGGTTCCTCTCGGCTAGCCGCTGACCACAACGAGTTTCCCACCGGCTGTGTGCCGGTGGTGGTGGCTGTTGCTGCCGAGACCCCCAATCAAACCAAAAGGCTACCCCGACTCACGTTGGGGTCCGTTGTTCCTGCTGCCGACTGAGACCAACCAAACCGAGACTCAAAGTCTCGGTTGGTGGTACGAACCAAAGCAAGCCGAGAGCCATGAGGCTCTCGGTTTGGTATAGGCCAAGCAAAACCAACCCAAAACATCCCTTAATTTTCCCCCCATGATTACATGACATGTTTTAATTACTTGTTTAATAAACCCCATGATTTCGTGTTCTTAATTAATTAAAAAAAATTAAAATAAAAGGGATAACAGATTACCGAATGCGTGTAACGAATGGAGTTTAATAACACGAACAATATACTTGAATTTAATCAACCAAAATCGATCAAACACCTCCTTGTAGAGCTCTTTAGGCCGGCGGATTATAGAGACAAAAGGGGCTAGGGTTTTTGATTTTTATGAAAACTCTGTAAAGTGAAAAACATGTTTCCCCTTTTGTTTATTTTAATAAAACACAAAGTGGGCATGGCCCTTTGTCTCTTTGGTATCCGCGGCATGTGGGCCCACATAGGAAAACCCGAAGTTTTCTCGTGTCTAATATTTTACGTGTTCGTATGTTCGTGTTTTCGTGTTGTGTTATACTTAATTGTTCGTGTTATATATAAATAATTGTACGTAGTGATATTAATCGTATTGTATTAAATAAGTACGTAATTACGTGTTCGTGATTTTTACGTTCATGATTTCATGTTCGTGATTATAATTATTATTGTTAATAATTATCGTGTACTATCACGCACTTAATACTTATCGTGTAATAATACGTACATAACTTCTGTGATTAATAATCGTGACACGTGTTCATGCTATAAAAGAAAAGTTTTTATATGTACGTACGTTTACTAAGTGTACTGTTCATGGTAAAAGCATGCGGGTTTTACAACTCTTCCCCCTTAAAAAGAATAATTCGTCCCCGAATTATAGATAAAGTAAACTGAAAGAGGAACATACCGGAATTCAAAATTTGAAATGAGGGTAAGAAGCCCGGATAGACTCTTCTATTTCCCAAGTGGCTTCCCGCTCGGTATAATCCCTCCAAAGGATTTTGACGAATGGAATCATCTTCTTCCTCATGACTCGTTCTTGCCTGTCAAGAACTCGTTCGGGTTCCTCTATGAATGTAATATCTTCACGAATCTGTTCTAGTGGATACTGAACCATGTGAAGGGGATGATAATTGTACCCTCTAAGTAAGGATACATGGAAAACGTCATGAACGTAAGAAAGCTGCGGAGGTAACGCTAAATGATAAGATACTTCACCGACTCGCTCGATGATATCAAACGGTCTGATGAATCGAGGACCGAGTTTCCCTTTGATTCCAAAACGTCTAACACCACGTGCCGGTGATACCTTAAGAAAGACATGATCTCCTACGTTGAAACGTAAGTCCCTACGATGCTTTTCGGCATAACTCTTCTGACCTGCGCGAGCTTCTTGTAACTTCTGCTTAGCTACAACGACCTTCTCGTTGGTAAACTCTATCATCTTCGGTCCTTCAAGTGTTCGCTCACCAACCTGATCCCAGCAGATTGGGGCGCGACACTTCCTGCCATATAAAATCTCGAATGGTGCACACTTAATGCTGGCTTGCCAACTGATGTTTTATGCAAACTCTACCAAACAGATATAATTATCTCAATCTCTTGTCCACTCCAATGCACATGCTCGGATCATGTCTTCTAATGTCTGAATCGTTCGCTCCGATTGTCCGTCTGTTTGAGGATGAAAATCCGTGCTAAGCTTAAGTTTTGTACCCCAATCTTTCTGCAGACTCTTCCAAAATCGCGAAGTGAACCGAGGATCTATGTCCGAGACGATACTGGATGAAGCACCATGAACTCTCATGATCTCCTTCTTGTAAGTATCGGCGAGTTTGATGACTGGATCATCCTTGTGGGTCGGTAAGAAATGAGATGACTTAGTAAGTCGATCAACGATAACCCAAATCGCATCATGCCTCCTATTTGTCTACGGAAGAACGGTAACAAAATCCATGTTGATCTTGTCCCACTTCCACTCTAGAATGTCTAACAGTTATAGTAGACCACTAGACCGCTGATGCTCGATCTTAACCTGTTGACAAGTAAGACATTTGGAGACATAAGTAGCAACATCCTGTTTCATACCACTCCACCAAAAGTACTGCTTGATGTCGTGGTACATCTTGGTCGAACCAGGATGGATGGAGAATAGGGAGCTATGAGCTTCAGCTAATAACGCTTCCCTGAGTGTAAGATCACCAGGAACATAAAGTCTGGTGCCCTGCCATAAGAAACCGTCGTCATCCAACCGAAACTCCATCTGCTGATCCAAGTTCTGAATGATCGCCCAAATTTTACCATCATCCTTCTGAGCTTCCTTGATCCTACAGAGCAATTTAGGTTCTACTCTAAGATTAGCCCAGTAACCGTGTTGTCCACGTACCATGATCTCAATGTCTAGTCGCTCCAAGTCTCTTATAATCTCTTCCTCTATCTTGATGCCGTTGATCATACCCGACTTCCTACTAAGAGCATCTGCCACTACATTAGCCTTGCCGGGATGATACTGTAGATTAATGTCATAATCCTTCAACAGCTCTAACCATCTTCTCTGTCTCATGTTCAGTTTACGTTGATTGAAGATGTATTTCAGGCTCTTGTGATATGTGAAGATATCACATGATTCTCCATACAAGTAGTGCCTCCATATCTTCAATGCGAACATGACTGCTGCAAGTTCCAAATCATGCGTAGGGTAGTTCTCCTCATAAGGCTTAAGTTTCCGTGATGCGTAAGCAATCACTTTCCCATGTTGCATGAGAACACAGCCGAGTCCCTTCCCTGAAGCATCACTGTAGATTTGAAATCCACCTGTACCAGATGGCAGAGTAAGAATCGGTGCAGATACTAGCTTCTGCTTTAGGTATTCAAAGCTCTTCTCTCTTTCTTCAGTCCAGACGAATTTCTCCCATTTCCGCATAAGTTGGTCAATGGCAGTTCTAAACGGGAAAAGTTCTTTACGAACCTACGGTAGTAACCAGTTAAGCCTAGGAAACTGCGAACTTCAGTCGCTGATGTCGGTCTTGTCCACTTGGTAACAGCCTCAACCTTTGCTGGGTCCATGGTTATTCCTTCTGCTGATACAATGTGGCCTAGGAACGCCACTTTGTCTAACAAAACACACACTTGGAGAATTTGGCATACAACTGCTTTTGGCAAAGTATATGTAGTACAGTACGAAGATGTTCTTCGTGTTCCTCCTTTGACTTAGAGAAAATCAGAATGTCATCAATGAAGACAATGATGAACTTGTCCAAAAACTCATGGAAGATACGGTTCATTAGATCCATGAAAACAGCTGGAGCATTGGTAAGACCAAATGTCATGACTACGAATTCGTAGTGCCCATAACGTGTGCGGAAAGCAGTCTTAGCGATGTCCTACTCTTTAACCCGTAACTGATGATAGCCCGACCTTAGATCAATCTTGGAGAAATGTTTGGCCCCTTGGAGTTGGTCAAACAAGTCGTCAATGCGTGGCAACGGATATATATTCCTGATGGTGATCTTGTTAAGCTCACGATAATCTATGCACATACGCATGCTGCCGTCCTTCTTCTTTACGAGCCCCATGGAGAAGCACTAGGTCGAATGAAACCACGTTCCAACAATTATTGCAATTGTTCCTTTAACTCCTTCAGCTCTATGGGAGCCATGCGGTAAGGAGCCTTAGAAATTGGCTCAGCTCCTGGGATGAGCTCAATATTAAACTCCACTTCACGAGCAGATGGTATGCCCGGGAGTTCTTCTGGAAACACGTTTGAGAATTATGACACGATCGGCTGATTCTAGATAGATGGAGATTCAGCCTCCAAATCATGAACAGTAGCAAGATAGCCCTCACAACCATGTGAAAGTAGTGCACGTGCTTGTAAGGTTTAAATTATTTGTACAGACCTTCCGGGTATGAAACCGTTGTGAATGTACTCTGGTGTATTTACATCATCAAAGATGACCCGATATAAATGGCAGTCAATGGTGGCGTGATGTTTGGATAGCCAATCCATGCCTAATATCATGTGAAAATCGCACATATCCATTGGAAGTGCGTCAACAGGACAAATCTTGTCGTCAAACTCTAGGGGAAGGCTCTTGTACCCATGGGTTATGCGTACAGAGTCTCTTAAGGGCGTGGAAATGTTTACTACATTCTCTAATGGCATAGGGGATATCCTAACTTTCTTGGCATAAGCAGTAGAAATGACCGAATAAGTAGCACCCGTATCAAATAAAACACATGCAGCTTGACCATACATATACAAGATTCCAGTGATGGTACCTATAGACTTGTTGTCCTGATCACGAGAAGTCGTGTACACCCTCCCACTAGTAGGAGGTGACTTGGAATCAACATGTCCAAATGTGCCCTCTATCTCACCCTTGCGGCAGCCTTCATGCGATGACCAGTAAGGCCACACTTGAAGCAAGCATCGCTGTCGCGGCGACATGGCCCTGGGTGCCTACGGTTTCCGGTAGCGCAGAGAGGGTGAGTATAACCTCCAACATGTGCCCTTGCTGGCTGGGAGCCTGTTCCGAAAAGTACACATGAGACATGGTTTATAGGTACAAAAGGACAATGCGGAAAATCGTAAGACATAATACCAGTGATGGCTGTACGGTTAGGCTGTAAACCTCTACGGTCCTGCTCCCTTCCGTTACCATGATTCCTGGTAGAAGATGCTAAGTGTCAGAATTATGAATCATAAACGTGTAACATAAGAAATGAGTAAGTTTAGGGACCTGTTGCTATTGGAGTTTCCAACGTTGTTACGGTAATTATCATTACCGTCACGCCTATCCGTAGCAGAACGGTCTTAGGTCTGACCGTTACCCTTGGGCTGAGTAGGCTGTTGCTGGGTAGCCGGTTGAGACCGGTCCCCAATCTTCTGCCTAAAAGATGCAGCTTTAAGAGAAAGATAAATATTGGATAGTACTGAATGAATTGAAATGATCACCGCTGAGTGACGGACAAATACCTCTTCTCGGGTCTCTCCACTTCACCGAATTCCTCTCTCTCCTGCAACATCTCCAGCTTACGTGCTGCATCGGCTACTTGTGCCACCATGTTGAAGGTAGCACACACCAAGTTATCAGCGACCGATGTACGAATAGCCCAACGAAAGTGGTATGCTTGCTCTTCGGCAGTACCTGCTGCTGCGCCAAGAAAACCAACCAAACAAAAAAGCGCTGCATGAACTCGTTGTTGTTCTCCCCAGCTCTCTGCCTAATCGCGTAGTATTCCCTTGTCATCCTATCCTCCTCAGCCTTGGGGTGATCTATGGTGGTGGAGGATGGTTGTTGTCTCGGGGAAGGATGGCTTGTAGAGCTGCATTGGCAGCTCCAGCCATCTCTCGAACATTACATGTGTTCACCATCTGACAGTTTAAAACAAAATGCATGATTAAAATGATAAAACATAATATACATACATGAAAAAAAATTATGCCAATAAATCATGAGAAAAATTATATGCATGAAAACGGTGTATGAATGCATGATGCAGTTATAAAACTTTTTAAATGCACGAGGGTAAACGCCTGTGGTCAGTTCACCCAAAACAAAAGACATATCGAGGGGACGCCTATGGGTCGGTCCCAAAGTTAAAAGTTTCGATAAAAGCACATGCGACTAAATAGGGTCAGTCCTATACCAACCATTACTTAGTCATAAACCTGTGACAATGACATATGACATAAATGCATGAAAACAATGAATGCATGAAAACCGACTGTCAGTTCTAGGAAGAGCATAGTGACTACCTACTAATCACAGGTCATGTTTTGAGAGCCTACAGGTCGAAGCCTTGGGCTCTGATACAATAATTGTAACACGCCATTTTGGTAAATAGAGTGTCACGCATGATTATGGTGTGTCATCAAAGCATACAAGGTAAATGTCATAAAAACATTAAATGACCATGAAAGAAAATACCGGAAACAAACATCGGTACCCCAAGTATAAGCTCATCACACACAAACATAAGTACTGTAAAGGAAAAGGACTAAATGATGTCCAAAGAAATAAGTAGCAAAATGTATGATGAAATGCATAAAGTAGAGAAGGCTAGATATCTTCCAATCCATATGCACGTACGCTTAAAGTCTACGAGCGCCCTTGAGTACCTACCGTTTGGGAACATGAAAGGAAAACGGCTGAGCATAACGCTCAGTGCACGGATATACAAGTATAGCATGGAATAACATAAGCATAAAGACTAATAGCAGCGGAAAAGTATAAGTCCTAAGTAACCTGGTATCATGTTCATAAAATTGGTTTTATAGTTTGTAAAGACTTATGTTCTTATGTAAAATCTGTATTAATTAGCCAATAGCCCATATAGGCCATGAGGTTCCACCGCGCATGAATACTTGGAGGGGAAACCTCGTCATGCAATTAGAGGGGTTACCTCTAATTAAATAGTTTGGGTAGGAGGGATCAACTCCTAGTGGAGAATGCAAGGCACACATCGCAATCACTCTGATAATGCTAGTAAAACATGTAACTAGGATACACCCATACGCCCCACATGATAATATAATATAATGGCCAAAGCTGAAAAGGGACGCCACGAGCAATCACTTCACCGTGGGGAAGTCATAACACTGGTGCCTCTAGTGTTATGGTTATGGTACCTCCATAACTAGGTGACACAGGTCATGCATGTATATGCCTTAGGCTCTTAAACTAACATAAGTATCAAACATATAAAACAATACTTGGAAAACAGTTGACTGCAAACGGGGAATCCTAATAAGGAAAGAATGTCCATACTAAAGGATGGGAATCCGTACCTTATGTCCAGTGAACGAAGAAGATGAAAGAATGGAAGTCCTACTTCGATCTCACTAATACTACAAAAAATAGGGTACATGTATAAGTATTCTGTTTATTGAGTACTTAACTGATTATATCTTGTCTTAGCTTGTTTTATATGTTCTTGTCTTGTTTTACTGATTTAAAGGTTATGCTGTGTTTATCATGTATTCTATGTATTCTGATTAAGTATTACTTGTATTTCTTGTATTATTATACTTGTTGTGTAATAATAAGTAACTTTCTAAAAATCGCAGGTTTCCTAAAATAGAAAGTTTCCAAAAATAAAAAGTTTCCAAAAATAGAAAGTTTCCAAAAATAGATTAACTTCTTAAAATAGATCAGTTTCTAAAAATAGAAAGTTTCCAAAAATAGTAAGTTTCCTGAATTAGAAAGTTTCCATATTTAGAATTAAGCTGGATTAGTAAGCTAATAATATAACCTTAAGTTTACTGGCTAAATAACATAAGTCATGTGATTATAATATAGTTTATTAATAATATCATATTAATTAAATAAACTATAAGTTATATGATTTAACTAAATATAAGCATGATTTAATTAAATTAAGGTGTATAAAATACTTAGGTTAAAACATGTATTAATATTATATTAATTATAACCTAAGTCATGTTTATTAATATATTATATTCCATGTCTAAATAATTAATTAATACTATAGTCTAAATTAAATAAATAAATACTTAGGTTAAAACATGTATTATTTCATAAATAATAATTAACCTAAGTCAATGATTAATTAAATTAATTATTAGTCATGTTTTAATTAATTTAATTTTCTTGTTAAAATAATGTACTTGTAAAAGCTAATAACTTGTAAAAATTAGTCGTGAACCGAACCCGTGAATTTAATTTGGACATGTCGTGAACCGGACCCGAAACCGCATGAACCGGACCAACCAAACACACCTTTAACAGTGGCAAACCGGATCGGCCAGTTGCCACTGCTTGTGTAACCACACCACCGGCTGCAGCCGGTTGTTCCACTCGGCTAGCCGCTGACCACATCGAGTTTCCAACCGGCTGTGTGCCGGTGGTTCCCCCTGCTGCCGCCGCGGTTCCCCCTGCTTGACCCAAAACCGCTACCGAATGTGTGCTGGTGGTGGTGGCTGCTGCTGTCTAGACCCCCAATCAAACCACAAGGCCACCCCGACTCACGTCGGGGTCCGTTGTTCCTGCTGCCGATCGAGACCAACCAAACCGAGACTCAAAGTCTCGGTTGTTGGTGCGAACCAAAGCAAGCCGAGAGCCATGGGGCTCTCGGTTGGGTGTCAGCCGAGCAAAACCAACCCGAAGCATCCCTTAATTTTCCCCCCATGATTACCTGACATGTTTTAATTACTTGTTTAATAAACCCCATGATTTCGTGTTCTTAATTAATTAAAAATAATTAAAAGAAAAGGGATAATGGATTACCGAATGCGTGTAACGAATGGAGGTTAATAACAAGAACAATATACTTGAATTTAATCAACCAAAATCGATCAAACATCTCCTTGTGGAGCTCCTTAGGCCGACGGCTTATAGAGAGAAAAAGGGCTAGGGTTTTTGATTTTTATGAAAACTCTGTAAAGTGAAAAACATGTTTCCCCTTTTGTTTATTTTAATAAAACCAAAAGTGGGCTTGGCCCTTTGTCTCTTTGGTGTCCGCGGCATGTGGGCCCACATGGGAAAACCCGAAGTTTTCCCGTGTCTAATATTTTACGTGTTCGTCTGTTCGTGTTTTCGTGTTGTGTTATACTTAATTGTTCGTGTTATATATAAATACTTGTACGTAACGATATTAATCGTATTCTATTAAATAAGTACGTAATTACATGTTCGTGATTTTTACGTTCATGATTTCATGTTCGTAATTATAATTATTATTGTTAATAATTATCGTGTAATATCATGTACTTAATACTTATCGTGCAATAATACGTACATAACATCTGTAATTAATAATCATGACACGTGTTCATGCTATAAAAGGAAAGTTTTTATATGTACATACATTTACTAAGTGTACTGTTCATGGTAAAAGCTGTTGGGTCTAAAAGTTGATGTGGCAGAAACTCTAAACGAAGAAAACATGAAGTCATTTGTTTAAACGCTGACACATTGTGTCTAGACGCTGACAAATGTAAACGAGACACTGACAGCCTTCGACGCTGTTGAAAATCTATCTAGGATAAATATTCAGAATATCGTTTATCAATATTCTGTATTATTTTATTTAAATAGAAGATATACATGTTTATTTGATCTTATATCTTGTAAAACCCTAATCCTTACACTATAAAAGGAACCAAGGTTTGTAGGTTTATTCATACTTTCATATACAATGTAAACCTAAAGCGTGTGTCGACTATCTGTGGGATTAAATGTATACACACCTAGTGGTTGTTTATTATTAATATAATGAGCAATCCTTGAGTAATTCATCTGTGTTCTTGTGCCTAAACACCTTGTTTAATGATTGTTGTTCTATTCCGTTGTGATTGTCTAATCACATGAACAATGATCATACCTAGTATCTAAAAGATCAAGGAAACTTAGGTTTCGACAGTTCGTATCAGAGCCTCGTGGCTCGTGCTGCTCGGACCAACAAGGTGTTCGTGTTATGAGAAGGAAGAAAAATCCGCATAGGGTTTTTCTGGGCGGTTTTGTGTGCGCAGCAGTATTCAGAAGACCATAACTTTTTACTACACACATATATCTAGATATCCACTGGAGGGATTGTGTGTGTTCTACACACATATATCTAGATATCCACTGGAGGGATTGTCAAGATCTATTTTCAAGAATAAGTTATTAAGCGTCGAAATCAGCAGTAGAAAAGAATGATCACATGTAGTTTTCTGTGGACAACCGTACTCAAAACCTGATTTTTCCTTCGTTAACCGTTGGATCATCGTGAAATTTTTTTCTGTAGATTCTTGGCACTTGTGTCTAGGATCTCACCGAAGGGATCTTCAATCTGAGCTCTCATAAAGAAGATATTCGCTATCAAGATTCGCTGCAGGATGTGATTCTCAAATTTCTAGTTTACATAAATCATGAATTAAGGTTTCCTCCAAACCCAAAATCAATTCTAAACAGAAAAAGAGGAGATCGTGACTGTTGTAATGATTATTTTTTAGGGTTTTCATAGATTCTAGATCCATAATTCATAGAAGTAGCAACTGATGGATGTTTATGACAAAGCAAGAACTGGGGTTTCATTAAAACCCTAAATCATTTTTCTTAATATACGTAGAAGATGTTTCTGTTCATATCATGTGATAAAATCTTGTGAGATTATTCTCATTATGATCTGGATGGATTATGGGTTAGCATAATGTTGCTCAGATATTCAAGAAACTTGAAAAGTGTGAGAGCAGGTATGTTTTTTTGTATAAAACTACAAAACTGCTCAAAATTCATGCGTACTTGGAGTTGATCACAAGCAGATGTTAAGGCTGCGCAATATTGGTATACATGAAGGACGTTTACTATGATCCTAATTTATTGGGATTTTGGTTGACACACATTTTTCTGCTTTGGACGTGATTATGGTATGGCTGATTTTTAGGAGATATTTTCTCACGTATATATATTTAGATGAGATCTATTCTTTTCAATTTAACAGACGTAAGGGAGTATATTACAATTATTACTAAGTCATATTAAGTGGTAAGGTATTATTTGGGCTACAATCATGCAGACATCTGTATGGAATTTATCAGTTTATGGTTACCTTAGCCGCTGACACGTTTACTTCATCCACTGACAAGGAATAAGTCAGGCGCTGACAGAAGCTCTAAAATGTGTTTTCCGAGATATTTTGTTTAAAGAGCTGACAAGTATTGTCCGATATTGGAAAATACATATGGTAAAGTTATTGGACAGTGGAGGATCTTGGATGACAAAGGAAATGCTGCTGTTTGGAAAATTGGTTAGGTTTTGGCACACAAAACGAGGAGAGTATTTACACACAAAGGTACATGGAATCTCTATTTTATTCAGAATATCGTTATGATATTGATGGCTCGGAGATGTTTAAAAAGTATGTATGATTTTACGTGAGTTAGCTACAATCCGTGAAGTATTATTGGAGTAATATTTATTATGTAATCGGGGTAGCCTTGTGAAAGAGTTATCCATAAGTCACTTTTACATATGAAGATATTGTTTCATTAAGACTCGTCATGAAGAGGTGTTGGCTTAAGGGGAAGAATTCTTATGGTAAATTTGATGCTTGAAGTAGATTTTCGCGAGTATGTGTTCTATCATATCTTAAAGTTGTGGTGTTGTAAATTGCGCTTACACTTTAAAGATAACTTATTCGTGCTTACATGGTTGATGACGAAGACTTGTCATATCTAGTAACACCATTTACATTGCTATCACTTGAAGGAGTTACATTATCGTGCTCAGTGTCTCACAAAGGATGATGATTTTGACAAGAGATCGAGGTCTGCTTATACTTAAACGTTTTCATATAAATTCGACGTCACGTGAATAGTACAAGACATGGAACATATGTTTGGGTTATTCTACTTTTACATCAAGATTATTATAGTTATTTTTCTTCAAGATCATTACACAGAGCCTACATTTAGAGAATCTTTAATTGCATACATTGTTTCCTTCCCTATTTGATGTGATAAAAAGGGGAAGATATATATGCTAGACTTGAGGGGAAGCAATTTGAAGGTGATGTACCACTTACAAGAGATACACAAAGAGTTTTGCCGACATCAACTAGGGGAAGATTGTTGGGTCTAAAAGTTGATGTGGCAGAAACTCTAAACGAAGAAAACATGAAGGCATTTGTTTCAACGCTGACACAATGTGTCTAGACGCTGACAAATGTAAACGAGACGCTGACAACCTTCAACGCTGTTGAAAATCTATTTAGGATAAATATTCAGAATATTGTTTATCAATATTCTGTATTAGTTTATTTAAATAGAAGATATACATGTTTATTTGATCATATCTCTTGTAAGACCCTAATCCTTACACTATAAAAGGAACCAAGGGTTATAGGTTTATTCATAACTTTCATATACAATGTAAACCTAAAGCGTGTGTTGACTAGGTGTGGGATTAAATGTATACACACCTAGTGGTTGTTTATTATTAATATAATGAGAAATATTTGAGTAATTCATTTTTGTTCTTGTGCCTAAACACCTTGTTTAATGGTTGTTGTTCTATTCCACCGTGATGGTCTAATCACATGAACAATGATCATTCCTAGTAGCTAAAAGATCAAGGAAACTTAGGTTCCCACAAAAGCATGCGAGTTTTACAATTAGAGTAAACTCCCCTACACTTATGACATTGATAACTTTGCTTGACCCAAGCTAAGGAAAGGTCTACAATAGTGAATTCATTTTAAGCACAATGTGGTTTGAAAATCACAATAGTAACGAAGTGAACCCGATACAAGGGCCTCCTTCATAAGCTCCAATGCATGCAATGAGAGAGAGAAACCCTACAAACATCAAGAAGACAAAAGAGAGGCACCCCCTACACTTATGATCATCTATATACCCTTTATTCCTATCCTACCACACTCTAGTCTAAAAGATCTAAGCCTAGTTATTCAAGCTTGATTTTTGGAGTCTCTAGCTCGACTCTTCCCACAATGAATTAATTCATGGGGAAAATGGGGATCTGTTGGACCATTTCAACGGAAATGTCTTCCCCAAAGTAATGCTTAACACGGTGACCATTCAATTTGAAATTTAGGCCATTTGGTTGTGACAACTCAAGAGTCCCATATTGAAATACTTGAGCAATAGGGAATGGACCGAACCATCGTGACTTAAGCTTACCCGCAAAGAGTTTCAACCTTGAGTTAAAGAGGAGAACCGACTCTCCAACTTTAAACTCACGGGCTTGATCTTAACATCATGCAATTGCTTAATCTTTTCCTTATAAAGCAATGAGTTTTCATAGGCATTGGCTCTTAGTTCATTCATCTCATTAAGTTGGTCTTTCCTATGTGAACCGGCTTGGTTTAGATCAAAGTTAGCCAATTTAAGAGCCCATGAAGCCTTATGTTCTAACTCGAATGGGAGGTGGCATGCTTTTCCATAGACAAGTCTATAAGGAGTACAACCAATTGGTGTCTTAAAAGCGGTACTAAAAGCCCACAAAGCATCTGAAGCTTATCCGACCAAGAAGCTCAATGCTCTCCCACCATTCTTTCTAGAATTCTCTTTAAACTATGATTTGTGACCTTGGTTTGGCCATTGGTTTGAGGGTGATACGCGGTAGAAAGTCTATGGTTAACACCATACTTCTTCATGACTCTTGTAAATTGATCATTACAAAAATGAGTCCCACGATCACTTATGATGGCCCGAGGGACACCAAATCTAGCAAACAATTGCTTTAAGAACTTGACTACAACTCTAGCATCATTGGTAGGCAAGGCTTTAGCCTCAACCCACTTAGAAACATAATCCACGACAATGAGTATGTACTTATTGCCCTTTGATGATGGAAAAGGTCCCATGAAATCTGTGCCCCATACATAAAAAATCTCACATTCTTGTATGAAAATTTTTGGCATCTCATCTCGTTGATTAATCTTTCCTTGTCTTTGACAAACATCACAAAATTTCACCATTTCTTGGGCGTCTTTGTAAATGGAAGGCCAATAGTAACCCGAATCAAAGACTTTCTTGGCCGTGTAGTTAGGCCCAAAATGGCCCCCGTGGGTCCCTAATGGCAAGCTTCTAAGATCTTAAATGCTTCGGTCCCATCTACACAACGTCTTATGATTTGGTCCGCACATTGCCTAAAGAGGTAAGGGTCATCCCAAAAGTAATATTTAGCTTCCTTGAGAAACTTTTTCTTTTGTTGGGAAGTTAAACCCTCAATAAGCACATCCCCCACAAGATAATTTGCAATGTCCGCAAACCAAGGGGTGGCATACTCTTGTGAAGAGATAGACATGAGTTCCTCAAGTGGAAAGGATTCATTGATCTCCTTATGAGGAATTCTCCTTGGAAAGGATGCTCAAGTCTACTCAAGTGATCCGCCGCTAAATTCTCGGCTCCTTTCTTATCACGGATTTCTATAGAAAACTCTTGTAGCAACAAAACCCATCTCAAAAGCCTAGGCTTAGCAACTTGCTTTGTCATAAGGTACTTGAGAGCAGAATGATCCGTATACACTATGGTCTTAGAAAGCACAAGATAAGGTCTAAATTTCTTAAAGGCATAAACAATAGCAAGCAACTCTTTTTCCGTAGTGGTATAATGAAGTTGAGCACCCGTTATTGTCTTACTCGCATAGTGTATAGGTTGGAAATGTTTTTAACTCTTTGTCCCAAAACGGCCCCCATGACATAATCACTAGCATCACACATGAGTTCAAAAGGAAAATTCCAATTTGGTGATACCAAAACGGGAGCCTTAGTCAACTTTTCCTTAAGAATCTCAAAAGACTCTAAACACTCTTGTGTGAATATGAAAGGATCCTTTTTTCTAAGAGGTGGGTCATGGGTCTTGCTATCTTAGAGAAGTCTTGGATAAAACGTCTATAGAAACCCGCATGACCCAAAAAGCTCCTAACTCCTTTCACCGTGGTAGGTGGGGAAGTTTGGCAGTAACATCTACTTTAGCTCGATCCACTTCTAAACCTTGGTTGGATATCTTATGTCCCAAAACTATCCCTTCTTTTACCATGAAATGACACTTCTCCCAGTTAAGAACAAGACGTGTTTCTTCACACCTCTTTAGCATACGTTCTAAATGGGAGAGACAAGAATTGAATGAATCTCCAAAGACCGAGAAATCATCCATGAATACTTCCATTTTGTGCTCAATCATGTCATGAAAAATTGCCATTATACACCTTTGGAATGTCCCCGGGGCATTGCACAAGCCAAAAGGCATTCTCTTATAAGCAAATGTGCCATAGCGACAAGTGAATGTGGTCTTTTCTTGATCCTTTGGATCAATGGGTATTGGGAAATAACCTGAAAATCCATCTAGAAAGAAATAGTACTCATTTCCCGCAAAGCGTTCAAGCATTTGGTCCATGAAAGGTAATGGGAAATAATCTTTCCTAGTGGCATCATTAAGCTTCCTATAGTCAATACAAACTCTCCAACCCGTGACAAGTCTAGTGGGAATTAGCTCATTGTTCTCATTAGGCAGAATGGTGATTCCACCCTTTTTAGGCACACAATGCACCGGGCTAAACCATGGTGAGTCGGAAATTGGGTAAATCATACCCACATCAAGGAGTTTGATAACTTCCTTTTTGATAACTTCATGGATTTTTGGGTTAACCCTTTGTTGGTTTTGAATGGCAAGTTTGTAATCATCCTCCATAAGGATTTTGTGCGTACAAAAATTAGGATCAATCCCCTTTATGTCGGATATTTTAAAAGCTATAGCTTTCTTATGTTTCTTAAGAACTTCTATGAGTTTTTCCTTCTCATCATCTTTCATGTCTTTGGCTATGATAACGGGTAATTTGTCCTCTCCCTCTAAGAAAGCATATTCAAGGTGTGATGGAAGATCCTTAAGCTCTAGGGAAGGTGTACTCTCAATAGAAGGTTTCACTAATGATGGATCACCATTAGTAACATCTTATGGAGTAGGTGAAGGAATGGGATCCTCATTGAGTAACTTTTGGATAGTGAGAATGTATTCTTCCCAATTGATGGGAGAATCATCATTACCAAGAAAGTTAGACTCAAATTCCTCTAGAGGAAATCACTTTCTCCAAATGGTATTAAAGAGGGAGCAATTGAGGCAACGACCTCCACATGTGGCATGTTCTCACTATCATTCTTGCAAGCTTCATGAAAATGTTCATTACACACCTCATCAAGAACATCCACTATGTTTACGGTTTCACAACTTTGGTATTTCTTAGTAACTTTCCCCCAACTTAAACACTACTTTCTCATCCTCAACTCTCATAATTATTTCTCCTTCCGCCACATCAATAAGAGTACGACCCGTCCTCAAGAAAGGTCTACCTACAATAAGAGGAACTCTTGGGTCCATGTCATAGTCAACAACTACAAAATCTGCAGGGAATGTGAATTTATCAACCCCTACAAACACATCCTCCACAATACCTACTGGATAAGCTACTGAACAGTTTTCTAACTCAAGGGTTATCCTAGTAGGAGTGAGCTCGGGAAGAGAGAGTTGTTTCCAAACCGACAAAGGCATCAAATTTATGCTTGCCCCAAGATCCACAAGTACCATGCAATTTTCCACCCCGGGAAATTACAAGGGATCAAAAACCGTCCCGGATCTCTAAGTTTTGTTGGTAAAGTCTTCAACAACACCGCAGAACAATTTTCGTTCAATGACGTGTTAGGCATATCAACTAGATTTTCTTTTTTTGAGAGGAGGTCTTTGAACATTTTGGCAAACTTGGGCATATAATCTAGAGCTTCCGTAGAGGATATGTTGTTATTCAATTGCGCAAACATCCTCAAAAAGTTAGATACTTGAATGTCATCCTTATTTTTAAGCTTCTCCTTTCTCAATCTTGAAGGATATGGAAGATTTGGTTTTGGTGTAGGTTGAGTGGTAGTTGTTGAAGGACTCTCTTTGTTGGCTTCTTCATTGATGGGTGTGGAAGGTGAAGGAGTAGTAGGTGTAAGATTAAAAGGTGCAGGCTTTGAAGTTGTAGAGCTTGAAGGTGTCGGCTTATCACAAGGAGGAACCATAATAGGAGTTACCAAAGTAGGTGTAGGAGGCATTGAAGGATCAATAGTTGTTTTCCCACTCCTTGTAGTGATTGCATTTACATTTGATCTTGGATTGGTTTGAGTATTGGAGGTAAAGCACCTTGTGGTCTTTGATTTAAGAGCATCATAAACCTCTTGTTGGTTTCCTCTTGCATAGCTCTTATGTAACACCCCATTTTGGTAAATGGAATGTCATGCGTGATTATGGAGTGTCATCAAATCATACAAGGATAAATGTCTAAAACATCACATGACCATAAAGGAAATACCGGAAACAAACATCGGTACCCCAAAAGTAGAACTCATCACATACAAACATAAGTACTGTAAATGAAAAGGACTAAACAATGTCCATAGAAATGAGTATCAAAAGTATGAAGAAATGCATAAAGTAATGAAGGCTAGGAAGCTTCCAATCCATATGCACGTACGCTTAAAGTCTACGAGCGTCCTTTAGTACCTGCCGTTTTGGGAACATGAAAGAAAAAACGGCTGAGCATAACGCTAAGTGCACGGATATACAAGTATAGCATGAATAATATAAGCATATAAGCATAAAGCAGCGGAAATGTCTAAGTCCTGGAAAACCTGGTATAACTAGTAAAACTAATTTTATAGTTTGAAAAGCCTTATGTTTATCTTATAAAAACTGTTTAACATGTTTACCATTAGCCAATATAGGTCATGAAATATCAACGTGCATGAATACTTGGAGGGGTGACCTCGTCATGCAATTAGAGGTGCTGCCTCTAATTAATATAAGTTATTGGGTAGGAGGGATCAACTCCTTGTGAAGGATGCAAGGCACACACCACATTCACCTGAATAATCTGTAAAAACATGTAACCTAGGATGCACCTATACACCCCACATGATAATAATAATATGGCCAAAAGCTAAAGGGACGCCACGAGCTATCACTCCGCCATGGTGAAGTCATAACACTGGTGCCTCTAGTGTTATGGTTATGGTACCTCCATAACTAGGTGAAACTGGTCATGCATGTATATGGCTTTAGGTATCTAATTAAACATAAGCAATTCAAAAACATATAAAACATCTACTGGGAAAACAGTTGGCTGCATATGGGGAATCCTAATAAGAAAAGAATGGCCCATACAGAAAGGACGGAGAATCCATACCTTGTGTCCAGTAAATGAAGAAGATGAACGGAAGAGAGTCCTACTTCGATACCACTAATGCTACATAAATAATATATGTGTATAAGTATTCTGATTACTGTATACGTAACTGGTTTTATATCATGTCTTAGCTTGTTTTATATGTTCATGTCTTGTTTTACTGTTTTTAACGTTATGCTATGTTTATCATGTATTCTGTCTATTCCAATTAAGTATTACTTGTATTTCTTGTATTATTATACTTGTTGTGTAATAGTAAGTAACTTCCTAAAAATAGCAGGTTTCCTAAAATAGAAAGTTTCCAATAATAAAATTTTTCCAAAAATAGAAAGTTTTCAAAAATAGATTTACTGCTTAAAATAGATAAGTTTCTAAAAATAGAAAGTTTCAATAAATAGATTAGATGTCTTAATTAAATAAGTTTCTAAAAATAGAAAGTTTCCATAAATAGAAATAAGCTGGATTATTAAGCTAATAATATAAGCTTAAGTTTTACTGATTAATATTCTAAGTCATGTGATATATAGTATCGTTTATTAGTTATTACATGTAAATTAAATAAACTATAGGTTATAAGATTTAATTAATATAGCATGATTTAATTAAATAAAAGGTAATAATAATACTTAGGTTAAAACATGTATTAATCTATATATTAATATAACCTAAGTCATGGAAATTAATTAATTATAAGTCATGATTTTAATAATTAATTAATTACTTAGTCTAATTTATATAATAAATACTTAGGTTAAAAATCCATGTATTATTAATAATAATAATTAACCTAAGTCATGTTGTAATTAAATTAATTATGTAACATGTTAAATTAATTCAATTAAGCTTGTAAATAATTAACTTGTAAAATAATTAAACTTGTAAAATAACCAAGTCGTGAACCGTGTTTTATTTTACTAAATCATGACGTGAACCGTGTTCGTGAACCCGTGAACCGGCCAAACAAAAGCACCCTTAACAGTGGCAAAATCGGCTTAGCCGGTTGCCACTGTTTTCACAAAAACAGCCACCGGCTGTGCCGGTGGTTTCCCCTGGTTTCTCGGCTGTAGCCGCCGGCTGGGCAAAGTTCCCATCGGCAGTTAGCCGGTGGTTCCCCCTGCTGCCGCGGCTCATGTTCCCCCCTCCTTTCCTTATTTAGCCACCGGCTTAAGCCGGTGGTGTTTCTTGTTTGTTTTCAGCCGAGACCCACACAAACCAAACCACATCCCGACGCATGTCGGGGTTCCCTTGTTCTTGCGACCGAGACATCACAGCCACACCGAGACCCCTTGGTCTCGGTTATTGGTGCGAACAAAAGCAAGCTGAGAGCCTAGGCTCTCGGTTCCTTGCGTCGGCCGAAACAAACATCCCATAAAAACACCATGATTTAACCCCCATGATTAATTACAAGTTTATGTTAACTTGTTTATTATACTTTATGATTTCATGTGTTTTTATTTAATAAAGCATAAAAGAAAAAGGGGTTTAATGATTTACCAAATACGTGAAACAATGGAGATTGATAACACTAACAACCTTGCAAGAATTGATCACCAAAAATCAACCAATCACACCCTTGGTGGTGTTTGTACCCGGCGGCCAAGAGAAAGAAAAAGAGAAATTATGGTTTTGTGTTATTTTCTAATTTTTGTAATTATGAAAATATCTTTTCCCTTTTTCTTGTTTTAGTAAAAATCAAATATGGACTTGGCCCTCTTCTTATGTCCTTGCCGCGGTTATGTGGGGCCCACAAGGGGAACCCATTGTTTTTCGTGTCTAAATATTATACGTGTTCTCGTGTCGTGTTTACGTGGTTTATTTAGTTATCGTTCGTGTCGTAAACTATATTTATTCGTAATCGTAATAATATACGTAAATACATAATATTAAGTTCGTGATTATTTACGTTCATGATTTTCATGTTCGTGATTATAATTATTGTGGATAATAATTATCGTTTCTTAATACGTAATAAATACTGATCGTGTAATAACACGTACGTAATACTTGTAATTCTTATTCGTGAAACGTAAACGTGCTAAAAAAGGAAAGTTCTAATCATGTACGTACGATCATAAGAGTACTATTCATGGTAAAAGCATGCGGGTTTTACAACTCTACCCCCTAAAAAGAATAGATCGTCGCCGAATTATAGATAATGTAAACTAGAAAAGAAGAACATACCCGAATTCAAAATATGAAATGAGGGTAAGAAGCCCGGATAGAAACCTATGTTTCCCAAGTGGCTTCCCGCTCGGTATGATCCCTCCAAAGGATTTTGACGAATGGAATCGTCTTCCTCCTCATGACTCGTTCTTGTTTGTCAAGAACTCGTTCGGGTTCTTCTATGAAAGTGAGATCTTCACGAATCTGTTCCAGTGGATACTAAACCATGTGAAGGTGATGATACTTGTACCCTCTGAGTAAGGACACATGAAAAACATCGTGGACATGAGAAATCTGCGGAGGTAACGCTAAACGATAAGATACTTCACTGACTCGCTCAATAACATTAAACGGTCCGATGAATCTAGGACCGAGCTTCCTTTTGATTCCAAAACGTCTAACCCCACGTGCCGGCGAAACCTTAAGGAAAACGTGATCTCCTACGTTAAAGTGTAAGTCCCTACGATGCTTGTCTGCATAACTCTTTTGACGTGACCGTGCTTTTTGCAGTTTCTGCTTAGCTACTGCGACCTTCTCGTTGGTCAACTCAATCATTTCTGGTCCTTCAAGTGTTCGCTCACCAACCTGATCCCAGCAGATTGGGGCGCGACACTTTCTGCCATACAACATCTCGAATGGAGCATACTTGATACTTGCGTGCCAACTATTGTTATATGCAAACTCTACCAAACAGATATAATCGTCCTAATCTCCCGTTCATTCCAACGCACATGACCTCAACATGTCTTTTAATATCTGAATCGTTCGTTCCGATTGCCCGTCTGTTTGAGGATGAAAAGCCGTGCTAAGCTTAAGTGTTGTACCCCAAGCTTTCTGCAGACTTCTCCAGAATCGCGAAGTGAACCGAGGATCTCTGTCTGAGACGATGCTGGATGGAGCACCATGAAGTCTCATGATCTCCCTCCTATAAGTATCGGCGAGTTTACTGACCGAATCTTCCTTGCGGATCGGTAAGAAATGAGCTGACTTGGTAAGTCGATCAACGATAACCCAAATCGCATCGTGCTTCCTCTTTGTCTGCGGAAGACTGGTAACAAAATCCATATTGATTTTGTCCTACTTCCACTCTGGGATATCTAATGGTTGAAGAAGATCGCCAGATCGCTGATGCTCGATCTTAACCTGCTGGTAGGTAAGACATTTGGAGACGTAAGTCGCAACATCCTGTTTCATACCACTCCACCAAAAGTATTGCTTGATGTCATGGTACATCTTGGTCGAACCAGGATGAATAGATAATGGGGAGCTATGAGCCTCAGCTAACAATGCCTCCCCGAGTTCTTGATCATCAGGAACACAAAGTCTCGTGCCCTGCCATAAGATACCATCTGCGTCTACTTGAAATTCTATCTGCTTCTCCAAATTCTGAATTATCGCCCAGATTTCACCATCATCTTTCTGAGCTTCCTTAATCCTAGAGAGTAACTCGGGTTCCACTCTATGATTAGCCCAGTAACCTTGCTGTCCACGTACCATGATCTCTATGTCTAGTCGCTCCAAGTCTCTTATAATTTCCTCCTTGATTTTAATGTCGTTTATCATTCCGGACTTTCTGCTAAGTGCATCTGCCACTACATTCGCCTTGCCGGGATGATACTGCAGATTAATGTCCTAATCCTTCAACAGATCTAACCATCTCCTCTGTCTCATGTTCAATTCACCACGTTGAGTTAAGATATACTTCAAGCTCGTGTGGTCCGTGAAAATGTCGCATGATTCTCCATACAAGTAGTGCCTCTATATCTTCAATGCAAACACGACTGCTGCAAGTTCCAAGTCATGCGTAGGGTAACTTTCCTCATAAGGCTTAAGCTTCCGTGAAGCGTACGCGATCACTTTCCCATGTTGCATGAGAACATAGCTAAGTCCTTTCCCCGATGCATCACTGTAGATCTGAAATCCACCTGTACCAGATGGGAGAGTAAGAATCGGTGCTGATACTAACTTCTGCTTTAGGTCTTCAAAGCTCTTCTCTCTTTCTTCAGTCCAGACGAATTTCTCCCCTTTCCGCATCAGTTTGGTCAATGGTAGTGCTAAACGGGAAAAGTTCTCCACGAACCTACGGTAGTAACCAGCTAAGCCTAGGAAACTGTGGACTTCAGTCGCTGATGTCGGTCTTGGCCACTTGGTAATAGCCTCAACCTTTGCTGGATCCACCGTGATTCCATCTGATGATACAATGTGACCTAAGAATGCCACCTTGTCTAACCAGAACTCACACTTGGAGAATTTAGCATACATCTGCTTCTGGCAAAGAATCTGTAATATTGTACGAAGATGGTCTTCGTGTTCCTCCTTGGACTTGGAGAATATCAAGATGTCGTCAATGAAAACAATGACAAACTTGTCCAGAAATTCATGGAAGATTCTGTTCATCAAATCCATGAACACTGCTGGAGCATTGGTAAGACCAAATGGCATGACTACAAATTCGTAGTAGCCATAGCGTGTACGGAAAGCAGTCTTGGCGATGTCCTGCTCTTTAACCCATAGCTGATGATAGCCCGACCTTAGATCAATCTTGTAGAAATGTTTAGCCCCTTGGAGTTGGTCAAACAGATCGTCGATGCGTGGTAGAGGATACCTATTCCTGATGGTGATCTTATTGAGCTCACGATAGTCTATGCATAGACGCATACTGCCATCCTTCTTCTTAACGAATAAGACCGGTGCGCCCCATAGAGATACGCTCGGTCGAATGAAGCCTCGTTCCAGAAGTTCTTGCAATTGATCCTTCAGCTCCTTCAACTCTATGGGAGCCATGCGATAAGGAGCCTTGGAAATCGGCTCAGCTCCTAGGATGAGCTCGATATTAAATTCTACTTCACGTGCAGGTGGTATGCCCGGAAGTTCTTCTGGAAATACATCTTGAAATTCTGACACTATCGGCTGATTCTGAATTGATGAGGATTCAGCATCCATGTCATGAACAGTAGCTAGATAGCCCTCGCAACCATGTGAAAGTAATGCACGTGCTTGCAGGGTTGATATAATTTGTACAGACCTTCCGGTTACAAACCTGTTGTGAATGTACTCTGGTGCATTAACATCACCGAAGATGACTCGATATGAATGACAGTCTATGGTAGCATGATGCTTGGATAGCTAGTCCATGCCCAATATCATATCAAAATCATTCATGTCCAGCGGAAGTGCGTCAACATGACGATCTTGGCATCAAACTCTAGGGGAAGGCTCTTGTACACATGGGTTATGCGTACAACGTCTCTTAAAGGCATGGAAATATTTAGTATATTCTCTAGTGGCGTGGGGAGTATCCTAACATTCTTAGCATAAGCAGTAGAAATGACCGAGTGAGTAGCACCCGTGTCAAATAGAACACATGCAGCTTGACCATACATATACAAGATTCTAGTGATGGTACCTGTAGACTTGTTGGCCTGATCGCGAGATGTCGTGTAAATGCGTCCACTAGTAGGAGGCGACTTGGTATCAGCATGTCCTGATGTGCCTTACATCTCGCCCTTGCGACAGTCCTTCATGCGATGGCCAGGAAGACCACACTTGAAGCATGCGTCACTGTCGCGGCAACATGGCCCTGGGTGCCTACGGTTGTAGGTAGTGCAAAGAGGATGAGTATATCCTCCAGCAGGTGTCCTTGCTGGCTGAGAGCCAGTGATAGCTGGACGGTTAGGCTGTGAATCTCTCTGGTTTTGGTCCCTCCCGTTACCATGATTCCTGGTAGAAGATTCTCTAATGTGTCAGAATTAAGAACTATAGCATGTAATCATAAGAAATGAGCAAGTATAAGGACCTGCTGCTGTTGGAGTGTCCAGCGTTGTTACGGTAATTATCATTACCGCCACGCCTATCCATAGCAGAACGGTCATGAGTCTGACCGTTTCCCTTGGGCTGAGAACGCTGTTGCTGAGTAGCCGGCTGAGACCGGTCCCAAGTCTTCTGCCTGGAAGATAAACTTTAAAAGAGATGAAATTATTGACATATACTGAAAGAATATGGTTTGGTCACCGCTAAATACGAATGTTTGCCTCTTATCAGGTCTCTCTGCTTCCCCGAACTCTTCTCTTTCTTGTAGCATCTCCAACTTACGTGCTGCATCGGCCACTTGTGCCACCGTGTTGAACGTAGCACACACCAAGTTGTTTGCGACCGATGTACGAAGAGCCCACCGGAATTGGTGTGCTTGCTCTTCGGGAGTACCTGTTGTTGCACCAAGAAAACCAGCCAAGCGAAGAAAGCGCTACATGAACTCGTTGCTATTCTCCCCAACTCTTTGTCGGATTCCATGGTACTCTCTCTTCAGCTTGTCTTGCTCAGCCTTGGGAAAGAACTGTCCCATCACCAAATCCCTGAACTAAGCCCAAGTCAAACCAACTACCCAATTATCACCTCCCTCAAACTACTCCAGTGGCTTCCATCATACTAACACATTACCTTCGAACCGGTAGCAAGCCAACCTCGACTTGAAGACGGGGTCACAACCCATGGCATCGAAGATCTTCTCAATGTGAGCCAACCAACTTTCAGCTTCACTAGGGCTATCTCTTCTCTCGAAAGCTCGAGGGCGTAACTTATTGAATCTCTCCAGCCATGTGACCAATGTTGCTGGAGGAGGAGGATGAGGAGGTACTGGGTGCTGCTGCTGATTGTTGGCAGTCTACACCTCAACCCTGATTTCGTTCCTCAGATGAGGAAGCATAGCTTGCATTGCAGCTTGGACTGCTGCATTGAGTAGTTCCTGCTCGCGTGTGAGAACCATCTGACAGTATAACCAAAAATATACATGGTTAACTTATCAAAACATAAACTATATACATGAAAAAAATTTATACCAATAAATCATGAGAAATATTTTATGCAAGAAAAACTAGTACATGAATGCATGATGTAGTTTTATGAAAACTTTTATATGCGCGAGAGTGAACGCCTATGGTCAGTTCACTCAAAACAAAAGACATGGCAAAGGAACGCCAATGGGTCGGTCCCAAAGTTAAAAGTTTCGATAAAAGCACATGCGACTAAATAGGGCCAGGCATGTACCAACCATTACTTAGTCATAAACATGCGACAATGAAATATATATGTATGAATGAAAACAATGAATGCATGAAAAACGACTGTCAGTTCTAGGAAGACCATAGTGACTACCCACTAATCACAGGTCGTGTTTTGAGAGCCTACAGGTCGAAGCCTTGGCTCTGATACCATAATTGTAACATCCCATTTTGGTAAATGGAATGTCACGCGTTATTATGGCGTGTCATCAAATCATACAAGGATAAATGTATAAAACATCACATGACCATAAAGGAAATACCGGAAACAAACATCGGTACCCCAAAAGTAGAACTCATCACACACAAACATTAGTACTGTAAATGAAAAGGACTAAACAATGTCCATACAAATGAGTATCAAAAGTATGAAGAAATGCATAAAGTAATAAAGGCTAGGAAGCTTCCAATCCATATGCACGTACGCTTAAAGTCTACGAGCGTCCTTGAGTACCTGCCGTTTTGGGAACATGAAAGGAAAAACGGCTGAGCATAACGCTCAGTGCACGGATATACAAGTATAGAATGAATAATATAAGCATATAAGCATAAAGCAGCGGAAATGTCTAAGTCCTGGAAAACCTGGTATAACTTAGTAAAACTGGTTTTATAGTTTGAAAAGCCTTATGTTTATCTTATAAAAACTGTTTAACATGTTTACCATTAGCCAATATAGGTCATGAAATATCAACGTGTATGAATACTTAGAGGGGAGACCTCGTCATGCAATTAGAGGGGCTGCCTCTAATTAATATAAGTTTTTGGGTAGGAGGGATCAGCTCTTTGTGAAGGATGCAAGGCACACACCACATTCACCTGAATAATCTGTAAAAACATGTAACCTAGGATGCAGCCATACGCCCGACATGATAATAATAATATGGCCAAAAGCTGAAGGGACGCCACGAGCTATCACTCCGCCGTGGTGAAGTCATAACATTGGTGCCTCCAGTGTTATGGTTATGGTACCTCCATAACTAGGTGAAACTGGTCATGCATGTATATGGATTTAGGTATCTAATTAAACATAGGCAATTCAAAAATATATAAAACATCTACTGGGAAAACAGTTGGCTGCATACAGGGAATTCTAATAAGAAAAGAATGTCCATACTGAAAGGACGGAGAATCCGTACCTTGTGTCCAGTGAACGAAGAAGACGAACGGAAGAGAGTCTTACTTCGATATCATTAATGCTACATAAATAATATACGTGTATAAGTATTCTGATTACTGTATACGTAACTGGTTTTATATCATGTCTTAGCTTGTTTTATATGTTCATGTCTTGTTTTACTGTTTTTAACGTTATGCTATGTTTATCATGTATTCTGTCTATTCCAATTAAGTATTACTTGTATTTCTTGTATTATTATACTTGTTGTGTAATAATAAGTAACTTCCTAAAAATAGCAGGTTTCCTAAAATAGAAAGTTTCCAAAAATAGAAAGTTTCCTAAAATAGAAAGTTTCCAAAAATAGATTTACTGCTTAAAATAGATAAGTTTCTAAAAATAGAAAGTTTCCATAAATAGATTAGATGTCTTAATTAAATAAGTTTCAAAAAATAGAAAGTTTCCATAAATAGAAATAAGCTGGATTATTAAGCTAATAATATAAGCTTAAGTGTTTACTAATTAATATTCTAAGTCATGTGATATATAGTATAGTTTATTAATTATTACATGTAAACTAAATAAACTATAGGTTATAAGATTTAATTAAATATAGCATGATAAAAGGTAATAATAATACTTAGGTTAAAACATGTATTAATCTATATATTAATATAGCATAAGTCATGGAAATTAATTAATTATAAGTCATGATTTTAATAATTAATTAATTACTTAGTCTAATTTAAATAATAAATACTTAGGTTAAAATCCATGTATTATTAATAATAATAATTAACCTAAGTCATGTTGTAATTAAATTAATTATGTAACATGTTAAATTAATTTAATTAAGCTTGTAAATAATTAACTTGTAAAATAATTAAACTTGTAAAATTAACCAAGTCGTGAACTATGTTTTATTTTACTAAAGCGTGATGTGAACCGTGTTCGTAAACCCGTGAACCGGACCCGTGAACCGGCCAAACAAACGCACCCTTAACAGTGGAAAAACCGGCTTGGCAGGTTGCCACTGTTTTCGCAAAAACAGCCACCGGCTGTGCCGGTGGTTTCCCCTGGTTTCTCGGTTGTACCCGCCGGCTGGGCAAAGTTCCCACCGGCAGTTAGCCGGTGGTCCCCCTGCTGCCGCGACTCATGTTCCCCCTGCTTTCCTTATTTAGCCACCGGCTTAAGCCGGTGGTGTTTCTTGTTTGTTTTCAGCCGAGACCCACACAAACCAAACCACACCCCGACGCATGTCGGGGTTCCCTTGTTCTTGCGACCGAGACATTACAGCCACACCGAGACCCCTTGGTCTCGGTTGTTGGTGCGAACAAAAGCAAGCCGAGAGCCTAGGCTCTTGGTTCCTTGCGTCGGCCGAAACAAACACCCCATAAAAACACCATGATTTAACCCCCATGATTAATTACATGTTTATGTTAACTTGTTTATTATACTTTATGATTTCATGTGTTTTTATTTAATAAAACATAAAAGAAAAAGGGGTTTAATTATTTACCAAATACATGAAACAATGGAGAACGATAACACTAACAACCTTGCAAGAATTGATCACCAAAAATCAACCAATCACACCCTTGGTGGTGTTTGTACCCGGCGGCCAAGAGAAATAAAAAGAGATATTAGGGTTTTGTGTTATTTTCTAATTTTTGTAATTATGAAAATATCTTTTCCCTTTTTCTTGTTTTAGTAAAAATCAAATATGGGCTTGGCCCTCTTCTTGTGTTCTTACCGCGGGTATGTTGGGCCCACAAGGGGAAACCCATTGTTTTCCATGTCTAAATATTATACGTGTTCTCGTGTCGTGTTTACATGGTTTATTTAGTTATCGTTCATGTCGTAAACTATATTTATTCGTAATCGTAATAATATACGTAAATACATAATATTAAGTTCATGATTATTTACGTTCATGATTTTCATGTTCGTGATTATAATTATTGTGGATAAAAATTATCGTGTCTTAATTCGTAATAAATACTTATCGTGTAATAACATGTACGTAATCGTAAGACCCCCAAATCTGGTAACGGGACAGGTAAGCACTGAGGGGTCCCACATCATGGTAACAGCATACATGACAGTAAGGTAATAAAAGATGGAGTAAATAATATAACACCATTTAACAAATTTCTTCAAAAGCTGCGGAATAAATTTTTTATTGTGACAACCGTGGTTTTGAGGTTCGTCACTTGGTCTTATTTTAAGGTTAATTTATGTGTGACTATGTGATTTGCGTGTTTACATGTTATTTTGCGTGAACGAGGTTGGTGTGGATATCGTTTATGGGTATAAAGTACTCATAAGTAAATCGAGGAACGGTTATTTCATGTTCATGAGCTCACAAATTAGTGACTATGAAATAAAATGGTGTTATTTTGGTGTTTTACGTATACGTATAAGTATTATAGTAAATCGTATTTTTTTTTACGATTTGGGGTTTAGCATTTAGAGGTCTCGGGTAAGGTGTTTAGTCATGTGAGTATTTTTCGGGATGGTTTTAAGTCATTTAGGACTTAGTTATAAATTTATTTCAAAATTTAAGATTTTTTTTAAAACTGTATATTTTACGTTTTTTCGGTATACGCGTAAAATTGACTAGTTTTATGGTTTTAAGGTTTCGGAGGCTTTAGGAGCTGAAATAAATTAAGGTAAAATAAGGTATTATTAATAACATAATAATAAGTAATAAAAAGAAAAAAAATAAAAAAATATATGTTAAAGTCGGTTTTGGCCGATTAAAAAGAAAGAAAAGGGAAAAAAAGGAAAAAAGGGAACCGGGCTTTTGTAATGGGCCAATGACTTGTTAGGAAATTATATAAAGACTTTTTATTAACCAAAAACACATCATAATCCCCTGGTGATCAAGCTTAAGTCGAAATCAATGGAGTCTATTTAGGGTTCTTCATTAATTTTTCTTCTTTCAAAAATTCTAAGGTAAAATCTTCAATACACTTTTTAATTAAATTGTTTTTAATTCTCTTACAATCAATACATGATGGATCTAGGGTTAAGTAATTATGAATTCTGTATTATAATAGTACTAGACGAGTACCCGCGCATAGCGGCGGAAACTCCTAGCGATAAATAATTTACGATATTAAATATTCTGGTAAGTGTTTCGTATAACATTCAAAACAAAACATTAAAAATTAAAATAAGATTACAAACGATCTTAGCATGCATAATTTTTAAGAAATATGAAAAGCTAGCCAAACACGAAAATCCAAATGAAATCGCGCCAATATTTGTTAGGTAGTAGTCAAGTATACCTACACATACTAAATAATTTTTAAGACATATGATCATGAAAAATTACAATATGATCATGAAAAATAAATTATTGTCAAAATATATTGTTACCCTAGGCGAGTACTCGCCCATAGCAACATAAATGTCTAGCAGTAGATAATTAAGGATATGCTCGTAAGTGTTTCGTGTGACGTTCAAAATAGAAAGTGATGAAGCGGTGAAAAATGCAGTAAAACGACGAGAACGAACGTTAGCAAGAAAAGCTTTATACAAGAATGCATTCTCAGTTCCTTTCCATCAAAACTTTAGAACACAGCCCAACTAACCAATATGCGAGTGAATGGCCAAAATTGCGACATGTTACCTAAGACCTTCAGTTATTAAGAAATCAACATGTTACCTAAAATTTTAACATACCATTATATTGACGTTATTATGAAACGTGTACATCAGGCATGTCCCAACTATCAACCGACGGCTGGTTATTTCTAAGACACATAGAACCTTGGACATCGTGTTAAAGTAGTTATTCCAAAAAAGCAAAAAGTTGGGGTTCTTTTAGGCCTTTTGCCTTCTTTCTTTGCACCTGGAACCCCTCTGAAATCTACATAAAACACCACAAGTTTAGTTACATGCCTGTTAATAAAACTCAATTATATCTCATTTTTGTAATAGTGTACTCACAATATAGCACCAAAGGACAAATAAACGCAGTTGGAGCTAAACAGAAATGTGACCTTTGTCTTAGGTTTTTGTTCATTACGGTAACTCCGTGCACCAGTTATTGTCCCATTAGTGCCAATGACGAAAACAAAAGCATCAAATTTACAGTTTGAACCTTCCAAATTGCTGGCCAGTTGTTTCTGATGGATCTAGAACTGCACTGTGCTCAGTTTCGCCACCTGGTTCTCACCAACCTTAACCACCGCATCCACCTTCAAACCAAATACTCATATAATTAATGATTCAACGAAAACTAAAAAGAGAAAGATCTTGAATTACCAATAAATTATCAACATCACAACCATGATCTTCATCCACGAACTCCTGAAAGTAAAAATCGTCTTTGCACAAACAACAGCTAAAATTGACTGTTTCTTCAATGGGCAAACATAAACGACCACATGTAAGTATTTTGCTAAAAGAATATGCAGTTAAAAACTTACCATTCCCTATGACATGATATTATAATAGCGTCTCTTGATACTGTCGGTTCACTAATCCTCTAAATGCACTCATATATAACTATATTCTTCAAAATGGCCACTTCGAACAGGTTTATCAATTTACCTCATCAAATATTGGCTTATTTATATTTGATCAAAATGTGATGAGTCAACACTGGACAAGGTTTTGATTCACATTATCATGCCAAGGTTCCAGATTACAATATCAGTACAAAAAAATATTTCAACCAAATAAAAAATCAAATTAACTACAAACTTATAAATTGTTTAAATAAAAAAAGATTTACCTGTTGAATCCTTGTACAAAACTCAAACGTAGGACCCATTTATATGTTTTGATGAACTTTGATATAAGAATGATGACATTCGTGGTGCTTTTTTCGGTGACACACGATGAAAACATAATAAAGATTTTGAAAAGTAACATGGAACATGTGATTGATGAGGGTCTCGGATTGGAGTGACAGTAAGAAAAAATTCAATGGACGATGGAGGCGGCTAGGGTTTTTCATGTGAAACAGAAAACACATAATAAAGGATTTGGGAGTAGTGCACCACCCGAATAAACAAAAAACCACCAAAACCAACCATCAATATCATTATCACCCATCGAAACTACCTTGAAACCGCCTAAACAACCAAAAAGTGAGGCGGATTCGGCAGATCCGAAAATGATAAAATTATGATGGCGGCAGGGATTTTTGTGTGTCTTAGGGTTGAGAGAGAATTAGGTTTGTGTGTGAGGAGAATGTATTAATGCTGTGGATTGTTAACTCTGTGTTTTCAACAATTCCTAAATTACTTTGTTTTTCAACATTTCCTTATTTAAGGCTTTTTCAACATTCAAGAAAATAAGAAATTCTCTTTATAAGTAGTAAAGATAAACATGATTAGATTAATTAGAGATAATAATTATACATGGTGATGGTAATTAATTAAGCTAATTGTGTTAAATTAGTTTTTAAAAACTGGGCAAAATTTTATGTCATTTATTTTGATCATATCTAGAGTTCTACAAACCCTTATTTTGCGATCCAAGCATCCCTGAATAGGTATTTGAAGTGGCTTTCAAATTCAAGAAACGAGAACTAAGTTGGAGGCAGGGAGGTGGGTCAAATACAGGTTACAATAGTCGGAGGTCAAAACAGTTTTTAAATCAGTCGGGTTTAATTTAATGTTTTAAGGTGATTGGGGTAATTAATAGTACACTTGAGCCCTCTAATGAGCAAGGTAGTTGATTTATATATTAAATAAGAGACCTGTAGGGTGGCTAAGCAAATGGGTTAGGGTAAGACCCCCTAATCATAACAAACTTTTTGTATGTTCAAAATCGATAATATGCGGATAGGCAGAAGTATATATATATATATATATATATATATATATATATATATATATATATATATATATATATATATATATATATATATATATATATATATATATATATCGGGGCCTTAACAGTAGCTTTAAGGTTGGGGTAAAAGGGAGGAGTTAGCTGACATATGTAAGGGAATAGGGTTTCCTTTACAGAGATCATGAGTATGGTTAGGTGGGCGTTTGGCTTATAGTTTGGAGACCTAAAAACCGGGACTGTTTTGGGTAAAATGTTAACGAGACGGGTTATGAAGTAAACTAAGTTAAGGGCTTTATAGAGGGGTGTAATGAGATGCTTATGGCATATAAATGAGGTATATATATAGGAGAAGGTTAGATGTCCATCATGGGTTGATGAGCCATCTTAGTGTCTGGTTCATGTTTTGATTGTGTGCTTTTGTTTGTTAGCTTTTTGCTAGTGCGCGGATTTTTGGAGAAGCTCAATCTGGTGAGTTTCATAGTCCCATATCTTTGAATGATTTTCACTTCCAGATGGGATGGAAGAGACACTGTATGGTTTTGTAACTAATGTTGTGAATGTTTTTATGGTTTGTGATGGACTTGTGTGTGCACTTATGTGATTAACTACTATGTGATTCTTGATTGTGTTTATGATTTGGATCGGGGGACACGTACCGTCTTAGTTATTTTGGTTTGACTTGGTACCAAGGGGATGGTGACAAGGAGGGGCCTTGGGGAGGTACATAGATGTATGAGCATCTATGGGACCAATGGATGATGACATGGCGGGGCCTTGGGATTGGTACATAGGTGTATGGGAGCTTATGGTACCATGGTGTTTGGTAAGGCTGGGAGCCTTGGATTTGGTTTGGAATTATTGATCTTGAATGTTAGTTGTTAATGCATACTTGTAGCACATTGTCCATATGTTTAGTGGTTTATGGTTGTTCACAGCTTATTATAATCTATTTTCGGTTGGAGTCTAAACCAATGACTCTCACCAACATTATGTTGACGTGTTTTAGTGTCTCTTTCAGGTGATAAAGTGGTTAAGCGTGAGAAGGAGATCCCCGTTCCTTCTTAGTTTATTTTTCTGTTTGTTTCAATAAGTGATACTATGAACCTATATGATGTTTTGTTTGTGGTAATTGTTTGTCTTGGGTAAGAGGTAGGACTGTTACGTACTTGCCTAGACTCCTGCATTTTGTGGAGATATTGTCATGACATTTGTGTCACCATTTTATGACATTTCCATTTCATTTAGTTATCTCTATAGACACGCCATGTTGTGATGATATACATACGTCGCGCCCCATATTCCGCCATGCTGGGGTGTGACAGAATGGTATAAGAGACAATGGTTATAGAGAATTAGGTTGCCTTGTCTAGTAGCCTAGTCTATAACTTAAGGGTCCCTGCATATAGGCGTCATAGGAGTATCTGTGCATTAAAAAGTTTTCTGGATGTTATTGGTTTTTATTTATTGCGATGTTTGTTAAGTTACGAACTATTATGGTTCATACTTAGCCACATGTTATTTTCTTTTTGGGGTGTGACTAGTGCTGGTTGAATGTCACACCCCACCATGGCGGAATATGGGGCACGGCGTATGGATATCATCACAACAATAGCGTGTCTATAGAGATAACTAAATGATATAAGAAATGTCATAAAATGGTGACACAAATGTCATGACAATATCTCAACAATGCAGGAGTCTAGGTAAGTAGGTAACAGTCCTACCTCTTACCCAAGACAAACAAATAACACAACAAATCAAACATATAGGTGCCAACAGTATCACTTATTAAACAAACAAAAGAAACTAAGAAGGAACGGGGATCTCCTTCTAAATGCATATCCTACGCTCTCCAAATCCTAGCCAGTTATGTTCTCAAGCTTAACCATAACATCACCTGAAAGAGACACTAAAACACGTCAACATAATGTTGGTGAGAGTCATAGGTTTAGACTCCAACGCTAAATCAGTTACAAGCTGTGAATAACGAACACAAATACAATAACATATGGACAATGTGCTACAATTATGTAATAACAACTAGCATTCAAGATCAATCATTCTAAACCAAAATCCAAGGCTCCTACCTTGCCAAACAACATGGTACCATAGATGATCACACTATGTACCTATCCCAAGGCCACTACCTTGGCAAACCACAAGGCCACTACCTTGTCAAACCACAAGGCCACTACCTTGTTAAACCACAAGGCCACTACCTTGTCAAACCACAAGGCCACTACCTTGTCAAACCACAATAACTGAGACGACACTTGTCCCCCGATCCAAATCATACACAATCAAAAATCACATAGCAGTTAATCATATAATGTACACACAAGTCCATCTCAAATCACAAACACATTCACAGCATCAATTTAGAAAATAACTCAACACAGTGTCTCTTCCATCCCATCTGGAAGTCAAAATCAATATTAAACATGGGACTATGAAACTCACCTGATTGAGCTTCTCCAAATGTCCTCGCACTAGCAAAAAGCTAACAAACCAACAACACATAATCAAAACATGAACCAATCACTAAAACGGCTCATCAACCTATGATGGACATCTAGCATCCTCCTATATAAATACCTCATTTATATGCTCTAAGCATCTCATTACACCCCTCTATAAAGCCCTTAACTCCTTTTACTTCATAACTCGTCCCGTTAACATTTTACCCAAAACAGTCCCCTTTTTCATACCTTAAACTATGGGTCGATCTCCCCCTTAAACATACCCATGATCTCTGTAAAAGGAATATTCATACTTTTACATATGTTAGCTAAAACCTACCACTTGCCCTAAGCTTAAAGCTACTGTTAAGGCCCCGATATATGTGTATATATTGCTACCTATCCAGAATTCACTGTTTTTAAATGTATGAAAAGTTCATTACCATTAGAGGGTCTTACCCTAAACCACAACCTTAGCCCAAGTTCAGATACTTACTACAATATATAAACCATCTCTCATGTCCGTGAGAAGATCCCAATGCAACCCTAAGTACCCCAAACAACCCAAAACTTAAAAAGAAAACAGGCTGATTACAAAATTGTTTTGACCTCCGACTGTTGTAACCTGTTTTTGACCCACTTCCCGACCTTCAATTTAGTTCTCAATTCTTGCATTGGAAAGCCACTTCAATTACCTTTTCAGGGATACTTGGATCGCATCTTGAATGTTCCTAGAACTCCCGATATTATCAAAACAATTGACTCAAAATTCTGCCCAGTTTTTAAAAACGGGTTTAACAAAATCAACCACATTAATTAACCCTAATCCCTCTAATTACAAGCCCTAATTTATTTAATCATTATGAACTCATTATTATAACATTAATTTACTGTTCTTAAATTAAACCCTAACCTAAATCCATCATAAGATGATTAAAGAAAACATTAAACAATTTAATTGAAAAGAGTATTAAAGATTTTATCTTAGAATTTTTGAAAGAAAAAAAATTAATGAAGAACCCTAAAACCACCATTTATGCCGACCAAACCTTGATCTCCAGGGATTTTATGAGTGTTTTGATTAATAAAAAGACTTTATATACTTTCTTAACAAGTCCTTGGCCCATGTACAAAAGCCCGGTTCCCTTTTTCCCTTTTTTCCTTTTTCTTTTCTTTTTTTCACATAACCGACCTATACCCATTTAATTTCGTTTTGTTTTTCCTTTTTATTATTAATATTTGTATTAATAATATTACCTTAATTTTCCTTAATTTATTTCAGCTCCTAAAGCCTCCAAAACCTCAAAACCGTAAAACTAGTCAAATTTACGCGTTTTACCGTAAAAGACGTAAAATATACACTTTTAAAAAAAATCTCAAATTTTGAAATAAACTTTATAACTAAATCCTAAATGACTTAAAACCATCCCGAAAATATCCATATGACCAATTACCTCATACGATACCTCAAAAAGGTAAACCGTAAATCCTAAAAAAACATACTATTACTATAATACTTATACGTATACGTAAAACCACTAAATAAAACCATCTCACTTCATAGTCACTACCATGTGAACCCATGAACATGAAATCATCACACATCGTTTCACTCACAAGGTACCACGTACCGGAAACGATATCCAAACCACAATCTATACACACCAATAAGCACATAAACACGTAAAGACACGTAACTAGCACAAAATAAAACTAAGTGACGAACCTCAAAACCAGGGTTGTCACATCACTCCCTCCTAATAGAAATCTCGTCCCGAGATTTACTCCTTAGGATCAACACACAACCAACAAATCACACGAGGATACTTGTTCTAAACGAACTCCCCTCATTTCCACGTGAACTTTAGTTCAAGTTTCAAAATACCACATATACAAACCAAAAATAATTAAACTCATTGCCAAACTCTTGACCTCACAGTCAATAAATCTCACAGATGACTCTTTGATAAAACAAAAACTTATTAACACAAGTCCCGAATAACCGTACATGCAAATATGCATTCTCAACAACATTTACCAATCTTTATACATGAAATATATCATGTATACCACTCAATTTCCCCCAGGTAATTCTATGCTCATAAGCTAATGGTCCGATCTTTCCAAAGATCATAAATGGGCCTACAAAACTCTACATCAACTCTTCCATTTTACCGAAACGTACCACCCGTTACTATGGGTGAAACTTCATACACAACTTTGTCACTAACTCTAGTGGTTTCCTCCTTTTCTACATAGCATCCCTTGTTGCTCTCATCCTTTTCACAAACACCATTACTACATTAGTAGCCTCCTTTACCAATTCTAGTCCACAATGGGGACAACTCACCCTATCCTTTCATATAGTGCCTCAAATGGCATTTATCGACTTCTAGTACGATAACTATCATTATATGAAAACTCAGCCATCGCTAACGAGTTTCCGAGCTACCTCTAAATCAATGACCCATGTCCAATTATGTTCATCAACTCCCTTCAGTCCGTATCCCAAACTACTTAAAAATTCCAATTTTCTTACAAAGTGACCTATGACGGTCTTTCACATATCCATTAATTCTTCCAACTTCCCAACAACTCCAAACCAACTCATAATTTGCCTCACTCTCTTTCTACGATTTGAGTAGATCAAGATGTCGTCGATTCTCCCGATGACAACTTGTTTAT
This sequence comes from Glebionis coronaria, assembly GCA_025667525.1. Lineage (NCBI taxonomy): Eukaryota > Viridiplantae > Streptophyta > Magnoliopsida > Asterales > Asteraceae > Glebionis > Glebionis coronaria. The sequence continues at coordinate 230,871,250 of CM046879.1, forward strand.
ACCCGTTCATGCACACTCGGTTCATTGACTCCATGAAAACCGCTAGTGCTTTGGCGAAGCCAAATGCATAACCGTAAACCCAAGGTGTTCATACAACATCCTTAGCAGTTTCAATTATGTCCTCATTGCATCCTCTCTCAGCGGCAATACGAATGAATTTCTACCTCGTTCTACTCGCAAAAATCTACACGTATTCTATAAGGCCAATACTTCCTCTTATCAGACCACTCAACCGCTTCCACATCACATTTACTACCAGGAAACTCAACCTTTATCCGGCATTCCTTGCAATTTCTAACAGCTCTTGTTTTTAAATCACTCCATAATCAATTTCCTTGGGAAGGCACTAACTGAAACTCCTCTCACCTCCCATACTTGCTCTATTTATGGTTCTACCTCACAGTAATAGGCAAACCTACTAAATTTCAGGAAATTTTCGGAAAACTTACATGCCCTACGAACAATCATGAATACCTTTGAGGTATTGTATTCCCTTCCAACACTCTCTATGGTGCGTTACTTGTGCTAGTTTCCCACAAATCTCTATTCATCTCATTGGTACTCCTAAGAGACCACATAACCACATTAGTTCGTCTACGAACTTCTTTCCTCCCCATTAAGGGCATTCCGACCGTTCTCTCATGGTCACCTACTTAATCGTGTAGGCACAACCAAGTCTCTCATACGACTACCTCAACGCTCCCGACCAATACGAAACAAAAACTACATCCTGAATCCACCAGATATGATCAACGAATCAAACCCACGGATAACTAACGATATTTCACGTGCACCAGTTAAAACAAGTCAAAAACCACGAGACTCAAAAGAAAACTCAAACCCAGAACGTGTATCAATTCAAAATGACCCATGACAACGAAAAATAATCCAAGAAACACTCAATGGTAACCAAACATATTACGCCCCGCGACATATTATTTAAACCGTGTAAAAGATCGACTTTTCCAAAAGAATTTATATCTTCTTTTTTTTATTATTACCTCCCACATCTATGTGACTCAAACAATCTATAAATAACCTTCTAGACGATATCAAAACTCAACTCAAAGACTAGGTATCCCGTGCATCCAAAATCATAAAAAAATAAACTACTATTTAAACTCAACCTTTAACCCGACACTTGTACAATAATTTCGGCCAAGATACTGACCTCCCATGACTATACATTCTGAATATTTGAAAAGTACGTTCCGAGTACATAATTTTTGGCTTTTGAATCACCCAAAAAGCTTTAAAAACGAACAAGTTACGACAAAAACAATTTTATACTAGTTGTTTTAAAAAAACTAAAGATTAAACTTAGTGATTAATGTAATCCTTTTAAATGACAGATATAATTGTATGTGTAACCTTCATAAACTTAATTTAACCTTGTATTAATAATTATAAATGACGTGAATCGGTTAAACCCAATTATATAAACTATGTAAGTAGAAAGAAATTTTACTTCGCTTTATTTTAAAGAAATTCCTTTAGAATTTGAAATATATAAGTGTTGATTAAAAAGAAATCTTATGTTACATCTTGTTTCAAACACGACTCCAACACCTTACCCTTATTTTACCGAATACAACCAACCATCTAACTCAATATATACCGACCAAAGAAATGCAAGACCCAACACAAAAGATTTCATTATCTCAAAAGAAATCCCAAGTTATTTCAGTAGACTTGAAACCAAAAACACCATTTTAAAACGTACACGTGAAATACGAGACTCAAAGAATACGCTACAAGACACACTTCAAAAGATTAAAAACGTCGGTGGAACTCCAACAAACTACTTCAAAAGATTCAAAACGTCGGTGGAACTCCAACAAACTCCAGCACCATAAAACACGACAAACACGAGGTACGTTCAAGTTATAATAACTAGTGAACGACCATATACCATAACCCAACACGTAGTAGTATATATACATCCGCATATATATACCTATCGAATCTCCCAAACATACTCGTTATCATATATGTCAAGTCAATCAATCGCTTTATACGCTCGTTTTTCCATACGAGTAATCACCATCTAACCGTGCCACAACAAGGCATAAAGCCCACCTCCAAAACCAAACCATATCGTGTGACCCCAAAATCACACAACACCACTATAATCCCAAAACATATAACACACTAATAAAAATAGCCATATCGTAGGCAGCCGTTACATAAACCCATATATTATACGTATACCCAATATCTACATCTCACCATATACAAGCATGTACTAATCCTCTTTCATGCAATCATACTTGAGAACCCATTGAAGTTGTGGTACTTGTATAACTATGTTGGCCACCATACTTATACAATTACCCTTTTCCCCAATGCACTCCCTCCTATGATGACACTTATAAGAATCAATACAACATATAACACATAAATCCATCTACTCACATAAGCTCATAACCACATAACCAAATAGGTCCAAAACCCCATCTATTAAAATAACATAGTAAAACTCTTGGAATACCGAAATCCATAGTCTAGCTAAAACAACATAGACTAAATCCAAAACAAAAACATAATCAGTTATAAGTCATGTCGCCCGTAAGAGTGGAAACAGCTTAAAACCCTTCCTATCCACCTACTCCTAGTAACTCGAACAACCACACGATTCTTAGGGAACATGACTTAAACATCAAAAGAAAAATAACATACCTCAGGTATGTAAAATAACTTGATAAAAGATAGAAACTACCTTGTACTAAATTATATACTATAATGTACAATTTAAGCAAAATACAACAGTGGACGATTATGGTTCAACCCGCACTAGTCACAAACCCGAAAAGAAAATAACATGTGACTAAGTATGAACATACTACGGTTCAATCCATACTAGTCAAAACATCGCAATAAATAACATCCAAACACATCAATTAATATAAAATGCACATGTACTCCTATGACGCCTATATGCAGGGACCCTTAAGCTATAGACTAGGCTACGCGACTAGGCAACCTAATTCTCTATAACCATTGTCTCTGATACCATTCTGTCACACCCCACCATGGCGGAATATGGGGCACGACGTATGGATATCATCACAACAATAGCGTGTCTATAGAGATAACTAAATGATATAAGAAATGTCATAAAATGGTGACACAAATGTCATGACAATATCTCAACAATGCAGGAGTCTAGGTAAGTAGGTAACAGTCCTACCTCTTACCCAGGACAAACAAATAACACAACAAATCAAACATATAGGTGCCAACAGTATCACTTATTAAACAAACAAAAGAAACTAAGAAGGAACGGGGATCTCCTTCTAAATGCATATCCTACGCTCTCCAAATCCTAGCCACTTATGTTCTCAAGCTTAACCATAACATCACCTGAAAGAGACACTAAAACACGTCAACATAATGTTGGTGAGAGTCATAGGTTTAGACTCCAACGCTAAATCAGTTACAAGCTGTGAATAACGAACACAAATACAATAACATATGGACAATGTGCTACAATTATGTATTAACAACTAGCATTCAAGATCAATCATTCCAAACCAAAATCCAAGGCTCCTACCTTGCCAAACAACATGGTACCATAGATGATCACACTATGTACCTATCCCAAGGCTACTACCTTGGCAAACCACAAGGCCACTACCTTGTCAAACCACAAGGCCACTACCTTGTCAAACCACAAGGCCACTACCTTGTCAAACCACAAGGCCACTACCTTGTCAAACCACAATAACTGAGATGACACGTGTCCCCCGATCCAAATCATACACAATCAAAAATCACATAGCAGTTAATCACATAATGTACACACAAGTCCATTTCAAATCACAAACACATTCACAGCATCAATTTAGAAAATAACTCAACACAGTGTCTCTTCCATCCCATCTGGAAGTCAAAATCAATATTAAACATGGGACTATGAAACTCACCTGATTGAGCTTCTCCAAATGTCCTCGCACTAGCAAAAAGCTAACAAACCAAAAACACATAATCAAAACATGAACCAATCACTAAAACGGATCATCAACCTATGATGGACATCTAGCCTCCTCCTATATAAATACCTCATTTATATGCTCTAAGCATCTCATTACACCCCTCTATAAAGCCCTTAACTCCTTTTACTTCATAACCCGTCCCGTTAACATTTTACCCAAAACAGTCCCGTTTTTCATACCTTAAACTATGGGTCGATCTCCCCCTTAAACATACCCATGATCTCTGTAAAAGGAATATTCATACTTTTACATATGTTAGCTAAAACCTACCACTTGCCCTAAGCTTAAAGCTACTGTTAAGGCCCCGATATATGTGTATATATTGCTACCTATCCAGAATTCACTGTTTTTAAATGTATGAAAAGTTCATTACCATTAGAGGGTCTTACCCTAAACCACAACCTTAGCCCAAGTGCAGATACTTACTAAAATATATAAACCATCTCTCATGTCCGTGAGAAGATCCCAATGAAACCCTAAGTACCCCAAATAACCCAAAACTTAAAAAGAAAACAGGCTGATTACAAAACTGTTTTGACCTCCGACTGTTGTAACCTGTTTTTGACCCACTTCCCGACCTTTAATTTAGTTCTCGTTTCTTGCATTGGAAAGCCACTTCAATTACCTTTTCAGGGATACTTGGATCGCATCTTGAATGTTCCTAGAACTCCCGATATGATCAAAACAGTTGACTCAAAATTCTGCCCAGTTTTTAAAAACGGGTTTAACAAAATCAACCACATTAATTAACCACAATCCCTCTAATTACAAGCCCTAATTTATTTAATCATTCTGAACTCATTATTATAACATTAATTTACTGTTCTTAAATTAAACCCTAACCTAAATCCATCATAAGATGATTAAAGAAAACATTAAACAATTTAATTGAAAAGAGTATTAAAGATTTTACCTTAGAATTTTTGAAAGAAAAAAAATTAATGAAGAACCCTAAAACCACCATTTATGCCGACCAAACCTTGATCTCCAGGGATTTTATGAGTGTTTTGATTAATAAAAAGACTTTATATACTTTCTTAACAAGTCCTTGGCCCATGTACAAAAGCCCGGTTCCCTTTTTCCCTTTTTTCCCCTTTTCTTTTCTTTTTTTCACATAACCGACCTATACCCATTTCATTTCGTTTTGTTTTTCCTTTTTATTATTAATATTTGTATTAATAATATTACCTTAGTTTTCCTTAATTTATTTCAGCTCCTAAAGCCTCCAAAACCTCAAAACCGTAAAACTAGTCAAATTTACGCGTTTTACCGTAAAAGACGTAAAATATATACTTTTAAAAAAAATCTCAAATTTTGAAATAAACTTTATAACTAAGTCCTAAATGACTTAAAACCATCCTGAAAATATCCATATGACCAATTACCTCATACGAGACCTCAAAAAGGTAAACCGTAAATCCTAAAAAAACATACTATTACTATAATACTTATACGTATACGTAAAACCACTAAATAACACCATCTCACTTCATAGTCACTACCATGTGAACTCATGAACATGAAATCATCACACATCGTTTCACTCACAAGGTACCCCGTACCGGAAACGATATCCAAACCACAATCTATACACACCAATAAGCACATAAACACGTAAAGACACGTAACTAGCACAAAATAAAACTAAGTGACGAACCTCAAAACCAGGGTTGTCACATTGAACCATAATCATCCACGCTAGTCATTGTCGTATTTTGCTTAAATTGTACATTATAGTACATAATTTGGTACATGGTAGTTTCTATCTTTTGTTGGGTTATTTTATGTACCTGAGTTATAGTATTTTTCTTTTGATGTTTAAGTCATGTTCCCTTAGAATCATGTGGTGGTTCGAGTTATTAGGAGTAGGTGGATATGAAGGATTTTAAGCTGTTTCCACTCTTATGGGTGACATGACTTATAACTAATTATGTTTTCGTTTTGGATTTAGTCTATGCTGTTTTAGCTGGACTATGGATTTACGTATTTCAAGAGTTTGACTATGTTATTTTAATGGATGGAGTTTTGGATTTTTTTGGTTATGTGGTTATGAGCTTATGTGAGTAGATGGATATATGTGTTATGTGTTGTATTAATTCTTATAAGTGTCATCATAGGAAGGAGTGCATTGGGGAAGGGTAATTGTATAAGTATGGTGGCCAACATAGTTATACAAGTACCACAACTTCAATGGATTCCTAAGTGTGATTGCATGAAAGAGGGTTAGTACATGCTTGTATAGTAGATGTTAGACGGATTTAAGTATATGTATCCCGATATGCCTATATATGTATGATCCCCTACAATTATCGATTGTATCCTTAGGAGGGTGGCTAGCTCGCTTTTTTATATTAAACCTTCGTTGTAGCGTATTCTTTGAGTTTCGTATTTCACGTAACAATTAAGTTCGTTTTTCCTCGACTCACTCGAATTGATTTTCAATTAACGTTTTGACTTAACTTTGTTTTTGGTAAATAAAAATTTGGAATTTTAAACTAATTGCTATTTAATTAAAAACTATTTAATAATAAAAACTTTTATTTTTGAACTTAAAACATTTTAAATAAAGTCTAATTTTAAATGAAAGTAAATTTAAAAACTTATTTAAAAAAAATCTAATTTAACTAATTTAAATAAAAACTGATTTTAAAAATAAAATCTAAATTTTAAATCTAATACTTTTAATGAAATCTAATTAAACAAGACTTTTAAATAAAAACTACTTTAAATAAATAAAATAATATGAAAACTAATTTAAAAGTAATAAAGCACTTTTTCTTCACTTTTAATTTTTTTGAAAAACTGAATTTAAAAATTTAAAATAAAACTTTCTAATTAAATTTTAAATAAACTAAAATCATGTATTTAATTAAATAAACTAAAACTGTCTACATTTTAAAAACAGTATTTCAATTGAATGTTGCAAAACATAAACACAAAAAGACTACTGGTCAAACTGGTTGTGTCGTTTGACAGGCGAGCGAGAGGTCCTGGGTTCGAACCCCAGGAAAGACAAATTTACTATATATTTTTTTACTTTTTTTTTTTGAACTTTGTTAGTTTTTTTTTGGAAATAGTAACATACAGATCAAAAAGATCTGTAGTAATAACAGACAAGCAAATATCAGTTGAAATAAGCCTAATAACAGAATATTAAATAAGCAGACTAATAAGAATAACGAAAATAAGCTAAACCGCATAAGCAATAATCAATTGAAGCAAATCAAAATCAAAAACAAAATAATAACTGAACAAAGGCAGATTAAAATCAGACTATGTCAAATAAGCAGAAGCAGCATAAGCAAAAAGCAATAAGCTAGAGCAGTATTAAACCAAATAAGCTATGACAGTACAAGCATAAGCAGAAATCAGATAAGGAAACAAATCATGTAAGCTAGACAGGCACTACGCAAACCAGACAAATAAACAACGAGAAGGCAAATCTAAACATACTAGAAGTCAATAAGTAAATCATTAAGAAGAAAATAAGCAATCGAAAAGCAATAAACCATATAAGCAGTACCCGCAAACAAGATAAGCAAAAGTACAAATAAGCAGAAACGAAAATAAGCCGAAATCCTAATTAAATAAACTAAACATAAGCTGATTCAAAATTAACAAAAGTATAACTGACTAAATCAAACAATTAACCAAACTGAGTAAAATAAGCAGTTAAATCAAAAAGATCTAAAACTTAAACTAAAACAGTAACAAATAACTAAATTAAAAACTTAACAAGAACAATAAAAAAAAGAACTCAAACCTGGTGATGAAACCTTTGGGTCGAAGGTAGGCGCTGTGCCCCCTTTGTCACCGAATACAAACACCACCGTATAACCCTCCGGATATCATCATCATAGTCAAACCGTAAGAACATCAACAAATAGCTCTTCGAACCAAACATCAAACCACGAACAATGAAGCAGCGAACAACAACATTAATGTCTTCGTTTTATTTATATATTTTTTTATTTTTTTATTTTTTTATTTTTTTATTTTTATTTTTTTTATATTGATGATAAAAACAATAAACAGTAGTCAAGCGAAACAGATTTAGAGATCAAAAATTCAATTCGACAGTATTTAAAAAAAGACACGAATTAAATAAAAATCAATTTTTTATTAATTAATAAAAATTACAATAACTGGAATTTAAATATTACAATAAACCTACCAATCTAATTTTCAGAAAACTAAATCTAAATTACCCTATTCCTAAAATTAATTAAAAAACTGAAAAATAAAGAAAAAGTTGCCTTGTCAATTACAAGATGTGTGGGGTTTTATAGGCAACCCCAAATGCCTTGGTGCTCACGGAGTAAAATCTTGGCCGCATAATCCTTTTCTTCTCTTTCTTCTCTTGAATCAATGGTTGAGAATAACCCTTCCCGCACGGATTTCCAGCGTGGAATAGTATGATTGGTGGAGATGTGGTCCATCCAATCAAACCCAAGGGATTAGCCACGTAGGATTGGAGAGAGGACCACCAGTTAATAGTTCCGGTTTGAGGGGGGATTTAATTGGGGGATGTGAAGAACACGCGCCTTTAAGCATCAAATGGTGAAAACCCCCAATTTTTAGGGTTTGGGTGATATGGTGAGGTGACTGTGTTTTTTCATTGAGAGAGAGAAAGGGAGTGATTTATCTTTGGTTGTATCGAAATAAAGAAAGAAGTGGGGTAATTGGGAATTAAGTAATACCGTTTATTATTATGGGTAGCTAAACACGTGTGAGGTATGTGTTGGCTTTGACTGGGTGTGAGTCAAAAGAAACCAAAGAAAAAGTTTTATTTCCTTTTCATTCATTTGTGATGGGGGGTTATAAGGTGGGTAAATAAATATAATAAATATGAGTGGGACGGTTAGCTTATTTATTTGTGTGAGGGTTGACCGTGTGTTAATAAGTTTGACTGGAAAATTTAACTAGCAAATGAAATATCCCGTCCCATTTAAATGTGAAATGGGCTTTGGCCCATTTTTGTCAAACACCTCTCGTAAATCATAAGCCAATGGGCCATAATGGGCTTTTGGTTAAATATGAAGTTAATATCCATAAATGGGCCTTCAAAACCCATTTAGCTAATGTGAGACCCACAAAGCTCGACTATCTTCAAAAAGTTGAAATTCATTAAAAACGAACTTGATTTCGGCTTCCTTGATTGTTTCTTCAAAATCGTGTCGATTTTGCCGGGTTTCGTGATCTTTGGCATACTTTTGATCTTTTGACTTTGTCTTCGTCTCTTTTTGGACTTTTCTTCAACATTTGACCGTGAAATCCCGTATTTTCTCTTCTTTTGATTATTTGTACCTATTTAACACACAAAACACAAAACCACGCGTAATTCCGACATTTACGATATAAAACACATGATTAGGTCTTGTTTTTCCTTGATTTTGGTGGCAAAAGGATAAGTGTTTACACACTTATTAAGGGTGGCTAGCTCGCTTTTTTATATTAAACCTCCGTTGTAGCGTATTCTTTGAGTTTCGTATTTCACGTATGCGTTTTAAAATGGTGTTCTTGGTTTTAAGTCTATTGAAATAACTTGGGATTTCTTTTGAGATAATGAAATCTTTTGTGTTGGGTCTTACATTTCTTTTGGTCGGTATATATTGAAAAAAAGGGACTTGGAAATCTACTATAGAGTTAGATAGTTGGTTGTATTCGGTAAAATAAGGGTAAGGTGTTGGATTCGTGTTTGAAACAAGATGTAACATAAGATTTTTTTAATCAACACTTATTTATTTCAAATTCTAAAAATCTTTCTTTAAAATAAAGCGAAATAAATTTTCTTTCTACTTAAATAGTTTATATAAGTGAGCTTAATCAATATACGTCATTTATAATTATTTATGCAAGACTAAACAAAGTTCATGAAAATTTCACATACATTTATTTCTTTTCATTTAAAAAGGATTACGTTAATTACTAAGAGGATTCTTTAGTTTTTTTTAAAAAACAACTAGTATAAAACTGTTTTGGTCATAACTTGTTCGTTTTTAAAGCTTTTTGGGTGATTCAAAAGCCTAAAATTATGTACTCGGAATGTACTTCTCAAATATTTGGTATGTATAGTCATGAGGTGTCAGTAGCTTGATCGAAATTTTGGTACAAGTGACGGGTTCAAGGTTGAGTTTTAAATAGTAGTTTTTTTTATGATTTGGGATGCACGGGATACCTAGTCTTTGAGTTGAGTTTTGAGATCGTCTAGAAGGTTGTTTGTAGATTGTTTAAGTCACATAGATGTGGTGAGGAAAGAAAAAAAAATATTCTTTTGGAAAAGTCGATCTTGTGCACGGTTTAAATAATATGTCGCGGGACATAAGATGTTTTGGTTGCCATTAAGTGTTTCTTGGATCATTTTTCATTGTCATGAGTCATTTGAATTGGTACATGTTTGAGTTTTCCTTTTGAGTTTTCATGGTTTTGGTCTGTTTTAACTCGTGCACGTGAAATGTCGTTAGTTATTCGTGGGTTTGATTCGTTGATCGTATCTAGTGGATTCAGGATGTAGTTTTGGGTTCGTATTGATTGAGAGCGTTGAGGTAGACATATGAAAGACTTGGTCGCGCCTACACGATTAAGTAGGTGGCCCTAAGAGAATGGTCGGAATGCCCTTAGTGGGGATGAAAGAGTTAAAAGTTCGTAGACGAACTAATGTGGTCATGAGCTCTCTTAGGAGTGCCAAGGGAGATGAATAGAGATTTGTATAATGTATGGATATTGGCACAAGTAATGCGCCATAGAGAGTGTTGGAAGGGGATATAATACCTCAAAGGTATTTATGATTGTTCGTAAGGCATGTAAGTTTTCTGAAAATTTCCTGAGATTTAGTAGGTTTGCCTATTACTGTGAGGTAGAACCATAAATATAGCAACTAGGAGAAGTGAGAGGAGTTGTAGTTAGTGCCTTTCCAAGGAAATTGTTGATGCAATGATTTTAAGAGCAAGAGTTGTTAGAAATTGCAACGGATGCAAGGTAAAATTTAAGTTGCTTAGTAGTAGATTGGCTGTGAAAAGCGGTTGAGTGGTCTGATAAGAGGAAGTATTGGTCTTTTAGAATACGTGTAGATTTTCGCGAGTAGAACGAGGTAGAAATTTATCCGTATTGCTTCTAAGTTAGGGTGAAAGGAGGACGTAGTTGAAACTGCTAAGGATGTTGTATGAACGCTTTGGGTTTACGGTTATGATTTTGGCTTGGCCGAGGCACTAGCAGTGTTCATGAAGTCAATGAACCGGGGGTGCATGACAATATATAAACGAGTTGTCATCGAGAGCATCGACGACATCTTGATCTAATCAAATCTAAGAAGGAGAGTGAGGCGAATTATGAGTTGGTTTTGGAGTTATTAGGAAAGGGAATTATACGTGAGATTTTCAAGTGTGAGTTTTAGGATTAAGTTGGCCAGGACGAGTAGTCAGAGATGATGGCATATCGTGGAACCAGCAAGGGGCAAAGTGAAGAAGGGTGAGGAAGCGTTTTGGAGGCTGAAGAGGTGGATTGGATAATGAGCAGATCTTGGAATTATCAGAAGGACTGGATGAATTCGTGAAGCATGACGATACGTGGAGCAAGGATTTGGATGTATACGAGAACGACAAAGAAAGGCGGTTGTTTATACGTTGTGGGAACTAAAGATTTGGAAGAACTAGATAGACTTAGTTAGTGGAGCTGGATTGTTATATCTGCCTAGAATGCTAGAGGTATTTGGGGTACGAGACGTAGAGAATGATCTATACAGATCATAAACGTCTCCAACACATATTTAATCATCTTGATTGAACATTTGGAAAAGGTGATGGGTGGAGTTAAGTGATGAAAGAAAATTTCAAGGCCAAGTACCATTTGGGAAAGGCAAGCATGGTTGATGAGACATGGAATAAGAATAATGAAGTGAAGCTGAGACGAACTTGAACTATATGGATGACGTATTAGGGTGGTTGGATAAAGGATGTAGGTTGCACGAGTTGCGTTGTCTAAAGAAGAGAACGCGTCAACATGTATGTTGCGTGGCTTGGACAATCATATGGAGAAAAGGGACGTAGACTATACTTCCTACATAGATAGGAGTAGCTTAGAAAGGGTGATGTAAGGACGAAGTTGGTGAAAGGGATACATAATGGGGTGGAGGAATAAGTACGACGAGAGTTGGGTGATAGTCGATAGACTGACTAATTCATCTCATATTTCAAGAGGAATGAGAAGTCATGTAGTTGAAAAGTTGGAAGGATTGCGTATGGAGGTGATGGAATAGAGGGTTTTGCGTAAAAGTTAGCCTAATATGTATGGAATGCCTTATGAAGGATTATGGCAAGGGAAGAAACGATGGGAAGCAAGCGTAGTTGATAGGTGTGTAAACACCCATCTTTTCTACCACTTAATTACAATCATAACCGGACCAAAACGTGTATTTTATGTCGGAATTATGCGTGGTTTGTGTTTTTGTTATGATTTAGGATGAAAAGGTGAAAAGTGGAGAAAACACGGACATTCACGGGCATTTACGGACTTTTATTGAAGAAAAGGATGAAAGACGAAGTCAAGAAGTCAAGAGTGCAAAAAGAACGAAAGTCCACGACCAATTCTGAAGATTTATCGAAGAAAAAGTCAAAAGACGGAAGTTTATCAAAAGCCGAAGAATTCAAGTCTATTTTATTGAAGAATTTAAAGACGAGTTCAAAGAAATCCCGAAGCCAAAAGTTCTCAAAGTTTAAGTTTAAAGAAGATTAGAAGAAAAGGACTAATGGTGCAATTAATGAAGAAAGGACCTAATCTTGTAATTAAGAGAAAAAGAAAGAGGGGAGGAAGCTTCCTTAATCCTCCCCTATATATAGTCATTAGTTGTATTCATTTCTTTCTTGTTGGCTAAGTGTGACAATTAGCTCTTCCACCATTTAAATACCTTGTCATTTACTTTTCTTGTCAAATTTAAATACCTTGTCTTGCACCTTAAATTCATTTAATTTCAAGTAAGTTTTCCTTTAATTATTGTCAATCTTTACTTTATCTTGTCAATATCTTATCTACCTTTCTTAATCTTTGATTTATGTGTTTATGTTTATGTTCATGTTCATGCTTTTATTTTGATCCAAGTGATTGTTGATTATTGTGGTAAAAGTTGTTAAATTTCGTGTTTTATATTGTTTGTTGATGTTACTGTTGATTCGTTGTTATTTTTATTAGATCATTTGTGTTAATTTTGGTTAATTTGTGTTTAAATCTGCTGTTACTGTATTCCCTTGTTCTTCGGGAAAGTTGTTTTGTTTCTGATCTTTCCAGGAATTCTTCCGAACCAAGTAGGAGGGAAAGTGCTCATTCGGAACTCCAAAGTTCCGAATCAAGGGTTCATCCGGAAGATTTTGGGATAAGCAAAACTTCCGAGTCAAGCTGTTCATCCGGAACATTCAAAGTTCCGGACGAAGGGAAACTTCCGACTCAAGCTCTGTTCATGCGGAACTAAAAAGTTCCGGATCAACTTACTTCATTCGGAACTTAAAAAGTTCCGGATCAAGGAGACTCATTCGGAACATCAAAAGTTCCGAATCAAGGGGCTTCATTCGGAAGTCACCATAGTTCCGAACCAATTCCGAATAAACATCCGAATCAAGGGGCTAGTTCCGGGTCAGTGTTTGTTCATTCGGAAGTTTTAAACTTCCGAATCAAGGAGGTTCATTCGGAAACTTCCGAATCAAGGGTTAATCATAAGTTCCGAATCAAGGCAAGATTTAGAAGTTCTGAACCAGCAATGTTCCGAACGAAGGATTGTTTTGGATAAGTGACATATTCAGATCAATTTGTTCCGGATCAAGGATTTTGGTACTATTCCGAGCGAAGAAGAATCATTTCAACCGAAGGTGACATTCCGGACGAGTGATTGTTCCAAACGAAGGTTTATTCCGAATGAGATGTATTCAGGTTCTTATTAGTTTTTGTCTTTGATTTTTACTTACAAGCTTTATTTTTCCTGCCTTTTATTTAATTGCACTATAAGTTTATTTGCCTTAGTTTTATTTTAGACTTGCCTTAGTTTTAGTCGCGTTTTAAGTTTGCCTTAGATAGATTTAAGTTTACGACTTTACTTTAGCGTACTTTAATTTCAGTCACGTTTTTAAATACTTGCACCTTTATTTTAATTAGACTTAGATTTACTTTAAGAGCACCTTTACGCTAATTGTTTTGCACCTTTTATTTTAAATACTACAACGACACATCTTTGTTTCACCAAAAACAATAGAGTCACACATTAAACACAAGTTTTTCAATTCGAAGAGAACACGAGAACGATAATTTTTAATTAGGTAAAAACCTAGTTATCAAATGGCGCCGCTGCCGGCTCTTTTCGTTAAGATTGATGGTTTTCTGTGATAGACAAGTTGCTTTTTGGGATCCGCTCACTTGTGAACGTTATTTTTCTTGCCTAAAAAATTCAAAAAACCATAAAAATTAAAAATTTCAAATATCCAAAAAGATTTTATCTTTATTGTGTATATATATTGTTTTTGTGTTTGGTTTTGTTTTCTTTTGCATTTTCAGGTGTATGCGTACTAGATCTTCTAATTATCAAGAGCCCGAGCCTCAAGAAGATTTAAATATGGCAGGTGTTAAAAACTACAACATTCCACCGAACCTCAATAATAATAATAACAACAATGCTCTTCCACAGCCCGATCTTCGGACCATGGAGGAACTTTGTCAACCAACCATGTTTGGACGAGGAGGACCGATTGCGCCGATGCAAATCAACGCTCCCGAGTTTTCGTTGAAGCACCACATGATTCAGCAAGTGCAAACAAACCCATTTAGAGGATTGTCTGATGATGATGCCAACAAACACCTCGACAAGTTCATTACAATCACCCAAAGCATGAAGTTGCCTGGGGCCACAATGGATGTTCTCCGCCTACAACTCTTTCCACATACTTTATCGCATCATGCCGAGAAATGGTTTGATCGTCTACCGAAGAATTCTATTCACACTTGGGATGATATGACTCAACGCTTTCTATCGCGCTACTTTCCACCATCCATGGTCACTAGCCTTCGCAATCAGATCAGCCGTTTCATGCAAGACCCCGATGAATCTCTTTTTGACGCTTGGGAGCGATATAATGTCTTGATCGATAGATGTCCAAACCACAACATGCTCCCTGTGACATTAATCGATACTTTCTACAACGGATTGACTTTTCGAGATCGTGATACTATCAATGCAGCCGCCGGTGGCACATTCATGAAAAGGAGACCCGAGGAGTGTAGAGAGTTAATTGAGAACATGACTACTCACCACAAGAACTGGGATTCCTCTGCATCTTCTAGGAACAACACGAGAGTCAATGTTTCCTCAACCTCAGCAAACCCTGAGATGACCGAACTCACCCGCATGATGGCCGAAATGAGCAAAAGTATTACGCTTCTCGGTTCAAACCAACAACAACAACAAGTTAAAGCGGTTGCTAATCCTTGTGAAACATGTGGCGGTCCTCACTCATACACCGATTGTCCTTCGACACAAGGAAATCCGGAAAATGTGTATGCAGCTTATGGTAATTATTCACCGGAAAATTACCAAGCTAGACAACAAGGGGATAGAAATCTGCTGAGTTAGCGTTCCAACAATTACCTTTCACCCGGTTTTTCTCCTCAAAACCAAAATCCCGCCAACAACTACAATAGAAGCAACCAAATCCCACCTCGTGCTTCTAACCCTTATCAACCACCCACCCAACAACACCCACCCATTAATCCCGATGTTGACACCATCATGAGAACTCAAGGTGAGCAAATCAAGAATCTACAGAGCCAAATAATCAATTTGAAAGGAGATATCTTGAAGCAAGGAAATGACATTAGAACCGAGGTTCGTGATAATATTCAATCCTCCTTCAGCACTCAAACGACTGAATTAAAGAATCTGTTGGCTAGTTTCTTGCCTAAAGCTCAACCTTCTTCTTCGGGTTCTCTACCTTCAAACACCGTCACCAATCCGCGAGCTAATGTGAGTGCTATAACTACGCGTAGTGGAATTACCATTGTCAATCCACCTATCCCACCACCATCATCTACACCTCCTCCACCACCATGTATATCTACTCCTCCTACACCTAGTAGTAGTGCACCATTACCCTCTCCGCCTCGTAATGACGATGTATCTCGGAAGGACCCTTCAACATCACAACCTTCACCAACTACACCTTCACCGTCTCCCTATCAACCCAGAATTCCATACCCTTCTCGCATAGGCAAGACCAACGAGCTAACCAAGAATGACTGTCAAGTATCGAAATATGTGGATATGCTCTCTAAAATGACCATCAACGTTAGCCTTGTTGAAGTACTTTGCCACATGCCGAAATTTGTCAAAGCATTCAAGGAATTGCTTAGCAAGAAGGAGAAGCTGATTGAACTCGCCAACACACGCTTAAATGAAAACTGCTCTGCAGTTCTTCTTAGAGAACTTCCGGAAAAGCTTGGAGATCCCGGTCGTTTTGTGTTGCCTTGCGTGTTCAACAAAACTGAAGAATTTACTGCCCTCGCTGATCTCGGGGCTAGTATTAATTTAATGCCACTGAGTGTTTGGAAAACACTATCATTGCCCGACCTCATTCCAACAAAGATGACTCTCGAACTTGCAAATCGCACTCTCGCTTACCCCGTTGGTATAGCCGAAGACGTGTTTATCAAAGTTGGCACATTTACTTTCCCGGTCGATTTTGTCGTAGTTGATTATGAAATGGACCCTCGTATTCCTTTAATACTTGGTCGGCCATTTTTGAGAACCGGACGAGCTTTAGTGGATGTGGCCGAAGGTGAGTTAATCTTACGAGTCGGGGATGATTCAAAAGTTTTTAAAATGGGGAAGCTTACAGGCAAATCCTTTGGAGGCCGAGAATCAGTGAATATGATAAATGTGCTCGATGACTTTACCGTCTACGACAATCCTCTATTCGACTCTTGCATCGATAATCCACTTTTTCAAGATGATGTGGATGATTCTCTCCCTACTTTGGAACCTTCTACCATTTATGATTCACCACCGGTCTTTGATGCTTATGATGATTATGATTCTAGCTCAGATTCGGATGATTTTGATGATTGTACTTCTGAGTATCCCGATCTGCCCACGTATGATGATTTTGATGAGGCTGATACTCTATCGAGCGATTCTTCACATGATGAAAATCCTCCGCCATCACTCGATCCTACTTTAGACGATTACTCATTTGAGGAAGACTTCTCTGAATTTCTCAACACTTACTTCCCTAATGAGAGTGATGCCCCTCCTTATGACTTTGAAGATTATCGTCTTGATCCTACTTTGGATTTGAAGCACATTCTGTCAAAGGAGAAGAAACCGGTCGACACCAAAATCCGTTGCACTTATGATTTAACACCTCTTTGTCCTCCTTCTGAGGACGAGGTTGTGCTTCTTTGCGGATCTTCTTCACACTCGGCTGAGCCTGAGTGCTATTTTCCCCTGAAGGAAAAGGTGTTCGACCCCGGTATTGAAGTTTTTAAGCCATCTCAGTATCCACCTGATGAAATAAAAGGAAAAATCTTTGGAAATTTTGAAGACATGCTTGCTCCACTTCAACCTTGCTTCCACCGTGCTCCATCGCTGCATTAGGGAACCTTGCCTACTCTTCTTTTGCTTGCCTTGTTCGCCTTAAGCTTGTGCTATTTGATGGATGAAAACTATGTCTTTGATCCTGGTGGATATGTTTCATGCTTCTTCCGTTGATGATCAAGGTCGAGTCAGGCTCACGACTCGGTTAACAAAAAACCAAGCGCTTCTTGGGAGGCAACCCATGCATTTATCTTTCCGCTTTCTTTACCATAAGTGTAGGGGGGACCCTTTGGTTTGCTATTTCCTCTCCTCACTTCTTAATCAGAGATTCGAGCTTCAGTGATCCACTCTTGATGATTCTTGACGACCCGTGATTCCGTGTTCTACTTCTTCCCGGTTCTATCCTAAACTCTTTTCGATTCACTATTTTATATTTTCTCTATATTAAAATAGGAATCTCTTTAGTTGTCTTTTCCTTCGCGATATTTAAACAACGTGTACAATGTCCTAAGTGTAGGAGAGTTTACTCCCACATGCTTAAACATTGAGGACAATGTTTATCTTAAGTGTAGGGGGGACTTCTATCGAAGTTAAGTGGTCTTTTCCTTGTATTTGTCCTCATTTTAACCGGAAAAGCAATTTTTCGACATTTTTCAAAATTTTTGATCTATTTTGGCCTATTAGTTTTTTCCTTTGTATAGTTATTTTCTCTCTTTATTAGAATAAATGTTTAATAAGTGGTTTTAATTTTCAAACGTTGTGAATCTTTTGACTCAATCCGAGATTACTCTAGCTAGTATCCTTAACGTGTTTAAGTCAAGTTTTGCTAGGCTTTTATATAGGGAGCTATAAAACGCGAAAGTCTTAACTCTCACGGGTTAAGAACAAGAACTTTTCCCAAGTTCCTATAATTGATCCTAGAGAGTCGTTTATCAAGGGAACTTTAAAATGCGATTTCTAAACTTGAAAAAGTCTAAGAATTTGCAAGATCCTATAAGCGACTCGAAAACCCAAAACTTTGATTTAATAGGCTAAGTATCCACGAGTCTCATTACTTGAGATTTTAAATTGTGGAGAACGAGAGATGATAGAGCCAATTATAAGTTAGGTATTCTTTCGTGAATTTATGTGAGTTAATTATAAGCCTATTCTCCCATCGCTTGCTAATAATTTATCTGCTAATAAATAAGGTTGTACGATTTGAAAGGTTACTTAGCTTCTAGCCCCAGATCGTTTAAAAGTTGCTCGGTATGGATTAGAGTTCATAGCCAAGGCATAACTTATTGAAGCGGGATGCGAAGATTGGCGAGTCCGAAAAGGCCCTAACAAGGCATGAGGGCTATATTTTGTTGCTAAAGATCCAAAGTGATGTGAAGAATCATTTATCGAAAATCAATATGAAGGATCGAGACACACGACGTAAAGCAAAACTCCCCAAAAGTCATGGAGAAGTGTATCCGAAAAGACCCTAACAAGGTATGAGGATAAATAGATCCAAGTCATAAAAGGAGGCGGATCGTGGTATATCAAAGTACAAAATAAAGATTGGAGAAAAATGAAGAAGTCGTGGTCCAAGTATGAATCTCTCAAAAACTTCAAAGTGAAGAATCCCTATTATGAAGAGAAGACCATTATTTCATGAACGTCTCTCAAGATTTGAAGTATGAAGTCGCTGCCAAATATCGGTCCGAGAAAGGTCTCAAATCGCGAAGCGAGTTATGCCAAGATATGAACTTTATGAGGTCCCGAGAAGCAGTTTTAAAAGATTTGGTCCTTTAGCTAACTATTGATTAAATCGTTCACTTTATTTTCAGACTAAATAACTATCGAAATAAGTCAAAAAATGCACCCTCGTGATCATTCGAGACAAACAATAAAATATAAGAGATACCCATAGGAATAAGGGAGTCTAAGTAAGTAATTGGCCCACATGAGTTCGTGATAGTCTATTAACTTATAATAACAATGATCTCGTTTTTAAGCTTGGTTTGGAGAAAGTGAAAACTTGAGGATGATGATTATTCATGACATTTTCAAAACCCAAGGTATGCTTTTGATTTCATTATTTTGTATATCTTTAATTTTCTATTTCTTTAATAAAGGCCAACGTGGATTAATTATGATAAAAATGTATTCTTGCTTTGTAACTAATGCATTGCATGAGGACATTGCAATGGTCAAGTGTAGGGGATTTGATAGGTGTGTAAACACCCATCTTTTCTACCACTTAATTACAATAATAACCGGACCAAAACATGTATTTTATGTCTTTTATGTCGGAATTATGCGTGGTTTGTGTTTTTGTTATGATTTAGGATGAAAAGGTGAAAAGTGGAGAAAACACGGACATTCACGGGCATTTACGTACTTTTATTGAAGAAAAGGATGAAAGACGAAGTCAAGAAGTCAAGAGTGCAAAAGAACGGAAGTCCACGACCAATTCTGAAGATTTATCGAAGAAAAAGTCAAAAGACGGAAGTTTATCAAAAGCCGAAGAATTCAAGTCTATTTTATTGAAGAATTTAAAGACGAGTTCAAAGAAATCCCGAAGCCAAAAATCCTCAAAGTTCAAGTTTAAAGAAGATTAGAAGAAAATGACTAATGGTGCAATTAATGAAGATTAATGAAGAAAGGACCTAATCTTGTAATTAAGAGAAAAGGAAAGAGGGGAGGAAGCTTCCTTAATCCTCCCCTATATATAGTCATTAGTTGTATTCATTTCTTTCTTGTTGGCTAAGTGTGACAATTAGCTCTTCCACCATTTAAATACCTTGTCATTTACTTTTCTTGTCAAATTTAAATACCTTGTCTTGCACCTTAAATTAATTTAATTTCAAGTAATTTTTCCTTTAATTATTGTCAATCTTTACTTTATCTTGTCAATCTCTTATCTACCTTTCTTAATCTTTGATTTATGTGTTTATGTTTATGTTCATGTTCATGCTTTTATTTTGATCCAAGTGATTGTTGATTATTGTGGTAAAAGTTGTTAAATTTCGTGTTTTATATTGTTTGTTGATGTTACTGCTGATTCATTGTTATTTTTATTAGATCATTTGTGTTAATTTTGGTTAATTTGTGTTTAAATCTGCTGTTACTGTATTCCCTTGTTCTTCGGGAAAGTTGTTTTGTTTCTGATCTTTCCAGGAATTCTTCCGAACCAAGTAGGAGGGAAAGTGCTCATTCGGAACTCCAAAGTTCCGAATCAAGGGTTCATCCGGAAGATTTTGGGATAAGCAAAACTTCCGAGTCAAGCTGTTCATCCGGAACATTCAAAGTTCCGGACGAAGGGAAACTTCCGACTCAAGCTCTGTTCATGCGGAACTAAAAAGTTCCGGATCAACTTACTTCATTCGGAACTTAAAAAGTTCCGGATCAAGGAGACTCATTCGGAACTTCAAAAGTTCCGAATCAAGGGGCTTCATTCGGAAGTCACCATAGTTCCGAACCAAGGGCCGTTCATTCGGAACTTAAAAGTTCCGAATAAACTTCCGAATCAAGGGGCTAGTTCCGGGTCAGTGTTTGTTCATTCGGAAGTTTTAAACTTCCGAATCAAGGAGGTTCATTCGGAAACTTCCGAATCAAGGGTTAATCATAAGTTCCGAATCAAGGCAAGATTTAGAAGTTCCGAATCAGCAAAGTTCCGAACGAAGGATTGTTTTGGATAAGTGACATATTCAGATCAATTTGTTCCGGATCAAGGATTTTGGTACTATTCCGAGCGAAGAAGAATCATTTCAACCGAAAGTGACATTCCGGACGAGTGATTGTTCCAAACGAAGGTTTATTCCGAATGAGCTGTATTCAGGTTCTTATTAGTTTTTGTCTTTGATTTTTACTTACAAGCTTTATTTTTCCTGCCTTTTATTTAATTGCCCTATAAGTTTATTTGGCTTAGTTTTATTTTAGATTTGCCTTAGTTTTAGTCGCGTTTTAAGTTTGCCTTAGATAGATTTAAGTTTACGACTTTACTTTAGCGTACTTTAATTTCAGTCACGTTTTTAAATACTTGCACCTTTATTTTAATTAGACTTAGATTTACTTTAAGAGCACCTTTACGCTAATTGTTTTGTACCTTTTATTTTATATACTACAATGACACATCTTTGTTTCACCAAAAACAATAGAGTCACACATTAAACACAAGTTTTTCAATTCGAAGAGAACACGAGAACGATAATTTTTAATTAGTTAAAAACCTAGTTATCAGTAGTATACCGTTGATAGACTAATTTTTGGTATGAGCATACTATAGGGGTAACTGAAAAAGACGCCTAGGGCATTGGCGTGAGATTTGGAGATAGTTGGAGAACGCATTATATTAGGAAGAATTCTCCTACAAAGAGAGAGTCACCGGTGAGAGGGGCATATTCCCCATTGATGAAGATGTAAGGAATAAAGGAGGAAACACCTAATTATAGGCTGAAGACGGGATATAAGATGGTATGGAAATTAAGATTGTGGAGAGACAAGCGAAAAGTAGTATGGAGGAAGAATGATTCGAGGGAGCAAGAGGTTGTGAAGATAGTGAGGTGATATTGAAGAGAAACCGTTAGAGCAAGAGGTTAGTAGTCACGAACAATGGAACGTCCACCTAGAGAAAAGGTGTAACACATGTTAGTATGAAGGATGGTTAGATACTGGGTGCCGAGCATGGGAAAGCAAGGATGAGGTGGTGGTTATGACATGTTTCTTGTGAATATTATGGGAAGCTTTTGGTTATGCAATCCTGCATGTACCATTAGATGTGTTTAAGGTTGAGAGAACTTCCGAATGATGGAAAATCCGTAGAGGATAGAAGCCGTTAGGTATGGTGATAGGAATTGTAGTAGAAACTGTTGGAGTTAATTCATAGGAGATGAAGTGGATCACCGTTACAGTGGGATGAAGTTAGAAGCGGCCAACGTATTGGACCGGAGGTGGATCGGAAAACTATGGAGGTGGTGGCAGTGACTAAGTAGAGGTTGAAAATAGCAAAGAACCGACAAGAGAGCTATACGGACAAGAGGCGTAAGCCGTTGATATTTGAGATAAATTATGCTAAAGGTTTCACCATGGAAAGGGGTAATGCGGTTTGGAAAGAAAAGGGAAGTTAACACCTAGATTTGTGGGTCCATTTGAAATCCTTGAAAGGATTGGGATAGTGGCATATAGGTTGAGATTACCGGAGGAATTGAGTAGTGTGCATGACGTATTTCATGTATCAAACTTGAGGAAATGCTTAGCAAGAACTGACTTGCAAGTACCGTTAGATGATATTAGTATGGATACGAGTCTTCGTTTTATCGAAGAGCCGATAGAGATTTTGGGTCGTGAAGCTAGGACATTGGATAAAAAGGGTAATATACTGTAGTTATAGGTAGATGGAATTTGGAACGTGGACTAGAGTTCACGTGGGAACGGGAAGGATTTATGAGGAGCACGTATCCTCAGCTAATTGATAATGACGATCCTAAGGAGTAAATCTCGGGACGAGATTTCTATAAGTAGGGAGTGATGTGACAACCGTGGTTTTGAGGTTCGTCACTTGGTCTTATTTTAAGGTTAATTTATGTGTGACTATGTGATTTGCGTGTTTACATGTTATTTTGCGTGAACGAGGTTTGTGTGGATATCGTTTATGGGCATAAAGTACTCATAAGTAAATCGAGGAACGGTTATTTCATGTTCATGAGCTCACAAATTAGTGACTATGAAATGAAATGGTGTTATTTTGGTGTTTTACGTATACGTATAAGTATTATAGTAAATCGTATTTTTTTTACGATTTGGGGTTTAGCATTTAGAGGTCTCGGGTAAGGTTTTTAGTCATGTGAGTATTTTTCGGGATGGTTTTAAGTCATTTAGGACTTAGTTATAAAGTTTATTTCAAAATTTAAGATTTTTTTTAAAACTGTATATTTTACGTTTTTTCAGTATACGCGTAAAATTGACTAGTTTTACGGTTTTAAGGTTTCGGAGGCTTTAGGAGCTGAAACAAATTAAGGTAAATTAAGGTATTATTAATAACATAATAATAAGTAATAAAAAGAAAAAAAAAATATATGTTAAAGTCGGTTTAGGCCGATTAAAAAGAAAGAAAAGGGAAAAAAAGGAAAAAAAGGGAACCGGGCTTTTGTAATGGGCAAATGACTTGTTAGGAAATTATATAAAGACTTTTTATTAACTAAAAATACATCATAATCCCCTGGAGATCAAGCTTAAGTCGAAATCAATGGAGTCTATTTAGGGTTCTTCATTAATTTTTCTTCTTTAAAAAATTCTAAGGTTACAATCAATACATGATGGATCTAAGGTTAAGTTAATTATGAATTTTGTATTATAATGGTACAAACATGATTAGATTAACTAGAGATAATAATTATACATGGTGATGGTAATTAATTAAGCTAATTGTGTTAAATTCATTTTTAAAACTGGGCAAAATTTTATGTCACTTGTTTTGATCATATCTAGAGTTTTACAAACCCTTATTTTACGATCCAAGCATCCCTGAATAGGTATTTGAAGTGGCTTTCAAATGCAAGAAACTAGAACTAAATTGGAGGTCGGGAGGTGGGTCAAATACAGGTTACAGCAGTCGGAGGTTAAAACAGTTTTTTGAAATCAGTCGGGTTTAATTTAATGTTTTAAGGTGATTCGGGTACTTAGGAGTACACTTGAGCCCTATAATGAG
Organism: Glebionis coronaria; assembly: GCA_025667525.1. Taxonomy (NCBI): domain Eukaryota; kingdom Viridiplantae; phylum Streptophyta; class Magnoliopsida; order Asterales; family Asteraceae; genus Glebionis; species Glebionis coronaria. Next base: position 230,895,485 of record CM046879.1, read on the forward strand.
CATGGTAGTTGGTTTATATATTAAATAAGAGACCTGAAGGGTGGCTAAGCAAATGGGTTAGGTTAAGACCCCCTAATCATAACAAAGTTTTTGTATGTTCAAAATCAGTAATATGCGGATAGGCTATATATATATATATATATATATATATATATATATATATATATATATATATATATATATATATATATATATATATATATATATATATATATATATATATATATATATATATATCGGGGCCTTAACAGTAGCTTTAAGATTGGGGAAAAAGGGAGGAGTTAGCTGATATATGTAAGGGAATAGGGTTTCCTTTACAGAGATCATGGGTATGGTTAGGTGGGCGTTTGGCTTATAGTTTGGAGACCTAAAAACCGGGACTGTTTTGGGTAAAATGTTAACGAGACGGGTTATGAAGTAAACTAAGTTAAGGGATTTATAGAGGGGTGTAATGAGATGCTTAGAGCATATAAATGAGGTATATATATGGGAGAAGGTTAGATGTCCATCATGGGTTGATGAGCCATCTTAGTGTTTGGTTCATGTTTTGATTGTGTGCTTTTGTTTGTTAGCTTTTTGCTAGTGCGCGGATTTTTGGAGAAGCTCAATCAGGTGAGTTTCATAGTCCCATATCTTTTAATGATTTTCACTTCCAGATGGGATGGAAGAGACACTGTATGGTTTTGTAACTAATGTTGTGAATGTTTTTATGGTTTGTGATGGACTTGTGTGTGCACTTATGTGATTAACTGCTATGTGATCCTTGATTGTGTTTATGATTTGGATCGGGGGACACGTACCGTCTCAATTATTGTGGTTTGACTTGGTACCAAGAGATGTTGACAAGGAGGGGCCTTGGGGAGGTACATAGATGTGTGAGCATCTATGGGACCAATGGATTATGACAAGGCGGGGCCTTGAGATTGGTACATAGGTGTATGGGCGCCTATGGTACCATAATGTTTGGTAAGGCTGGGAGCCTTGGATTTAGTTTGGAATGATTGATCTTGAATGTTAGTTGTTAATGCATACTTGTAGCACATTGTCCATATGTTTAGTGGTTTATGGTTGGTCACAGCTTATTATAATCTATTTTCGGTTGGAGTCTAAACCTATGACTCTCACCAACATTATGTTGACGTCTTTTAGTGTCTCTTTCAGGTGATAAAGTGGTTAAGCGTTAGAACATATGTGGCTAGGATTGGAGTCGTGTAGGAATGCATTGAGAAGGAGATCCCCGTTCCTTCTTAGTTTATTTTTCTGTTTGTTTCAATAAGTGATACTATGAACCTATTTGATGTTTTGTGTGTGGTAATTGTTTGTCTTGGGTAAGAGGTAGGACTGTTACCTACTTGCCTAGACTCCTTCATTTTGTGGAGAAATTGTCATGACATTTGTGTCACCATTTTATGACATTTTCATTTCATTTAGTTATCTCTATAGACACGCCATGTTGTGATGATATACATACGTCGCGCCCCATATTCCGCAATGTTGGGGTGTGACATTTATAGATACGGTCCCAGTCTGTGCATAATTAAGACACAAAACAAAAGTCACCTAATTTACCAACATTCTGATAATAGTCTTAGTGCATGAAAGTAAATTTATTTAGCATGATTGAAATGGCCTAAGCAGTTTTCCCAAAAGATTTGGCCAAAAGGGACATGGAATCTTCTAGCTGCCGGATCCTACGGGCTCCCATCCATAAAATCAAGCATTTGCATTACCTGAGAAATAACATGTAGACGGGTCAACAAGAAGTTGAGTGATATTCATAAGTTTAATAGAATATGTTGTGGAATACAAGCAATGTTTCCATATAAACATGTAATATTAAAGAAAAGAAAGTTACACCAATGTGCAATTTAAATTTACTTCACTTAATGCAATAACTCATGACACCGAAGCGGTAACATATGTATTACTAGGGACCTCTAACAAGTATCTAGTAAAAATACTTGTATAAACGAATGTATATGCGTCGGTACTCATGACGTGGATTGTCAATCCCGATGGATCCATCCACAACAGTCGCGCTTGCGATATGTGAATTAACGGTTCATGATATAGAGGATTTTTGACTGAGGTACTAAGGCATTAAGTAAATCATGAAACTGTAAAAGCAATACTGAATACTTGATTGAATACTAGTAAAAGTAATACTATAAAAAGTCTACTACACGTATTCCACGCATGTATTTCTCACCCCGCATTTGTGAAACATGAATAAAGTAGTAAAAGGGGCTATGAACTCACCTTTAGAAAGTAATCACAATGTAAGGGGGCTGAGTAAAATGGAGTCTTCACGGACCTATGCAACGGTGACGCGTAATAAGAAAGTGTTCAATGTAGCAAATAACGTTTTAGGAGTAACGTGACATAGTATGACCAAGTTACTTCCGTGTGATGGCGAGACCTAGGATTAAGATGAAATTGACCAAAATAACTTGAACCTACTGTATTAACATGACATTAACCTTATATGATGGTCCAAGTATTTTATGCGGGTTTTAAACACGTTTTAGGCTCGGTTCATAATGTTGAAATATTGGGCTGAATTCAGTTTTCTGAAAAGGGCTGTGAAGAATTGGTCATATCTAAAAATCTATAATAGTACAGGAGGTGAAATTTTCGGACATGTAAAGGTGTTTCTCTTAAAATTTTAAAAGTTGGGCAAGAACAGCCCTAGAACTATTTTCAATCAACGGGAAATGCACTTTTAGTGACAGGCTATCAAATCAGAAAGTTGTAAACGTCTTTCGTACCTTACGGTAGATTGAGCATAAATCCAAATCGGTAAAAGATTTTCATACGAAACCAAAAAGAGAAGATTTATTATGTTTGTAGCTATTGTAAAAAGTTATAAAATCATAAATTAATCCTTTTTAACCAAGTTAATTTACCCACGTTTTAAGCATAACATTCAGATTTGACCTAGTTTAGTAAAACGACCATTCCCGGCTCATCCGGACACTTCCCGTTCCCATACAACTCACAACATACTAAGCACATCAGTGGGTATACATTTTTCAAATAAAAACAAGGTCATATGTTTAAGAAAATTTTGCGATGACCTGTTTGTTTCTGTGGTGATTTCCATACTATTAAAACGACCCCATTTAGCAACCTAACCGCGAACACGCAACTCTTAAGCTATACGAAATCGCCACGCAAGTGTCCTAAGTCCTAATATGCCCTAAGTATTCATATCTCAGTGGGTTTCACCCATGAGTTCAAAATCCATGAATTCAATGAAATCAAAGTACTAGTAACGCTAAAATCAAAATGCTAAGAGTGATTAAACCTTCACAACAGGTATGAATCAATCCAAACACGCAAATTAAACAATTCCTCCTCCTTGATCCTTAGAAATTTCGTGGCCCTAGGTCATAATAACATGCCCAAATCAAAATTTTATCCAACAAAATAAGGTTTTTTGCATTGGAACAACAAAAACAAACATAGGATTTTACAAAAACATCATCAAATCATAAGATTTGATGATTTTTGACATCAAGCAAAAACTTGATGCATGTTGTAATTAACACATGGGTATGAATAAGAATAAAAAATTAAACATGGAATTAGTATTTAGTTACCTCAAAACAAAAAAATAAAGGTTGTGTGGATTTGCTTTTATCTAATCCGGTGGTCTAGGTGGGTGGTGGAAGGTGGAAGCCATTGTTGAGAGAAAGAGAAGAGAGGTTGTGTGTGAAAATAGAAAAATGTATTAAAACAAGAAAATGAAAACACAATCAACACCCCTCCTTGGAAGCCTAGGAGGGGTATATATAGCCACACGACGCACTTAACTATACATTGTCCCTGGTCTAGTCTAAGCGTGTGTGACTATGATAACTAATGGGAATTCTTAAATGTCGTCACATAAAGTGAATTTCCAACAATCTTCCCCCATGGGACGACGTGTAGAATTCCTTACAATATTTTTTCCTAACAAGTACATAATGATTACGAACAAAAGCTTCCATGAAGCATCCAATGCTGATGATGTCTTCTGAGGCCTTTGACTTCAAGTCTTCACTTCAAAACGACTCATCTTTTAAAGTAACTTGTAGTAGAAATAATGTAACGACACGAGCTAAGTAATCCATATACTTCTGGTTAAGGAGAAGCTTCTGAATTAACTTCCCCCTAATTCATGCCACATAAACTTGATGTAGAAGCTTTTAAATAGTTTCCCCCTAAACCGACAATCCTCGTAAGCAACTTCAAAGCTTTCAATAAAACTTAGAATGATTAACCGCACATCGGAATTTAACAAGCAAATCCCATCATATAACATGATAACGTTGCTAAGAGGGATTGAAAGTTTGGGGCACACCAAGTAGATCAACAACTTCTCTTCTCACGCTTGAATAATTCTTCTAAATTTTTCTTCCCCCTAAGAGTTCAAGTTATGCATACTAGAAAGAATCAAGACATTTCTTCCCCACATAGTTGAAGAAAATAAATCAATCCCAAGTATGAAGCTCAAATACTGAAGTAGACACTTTATCCCATTCATGAAGTTGACATCGTAACACCAGAGTCAATTAAGTCTTGGAAATGCACATATCTTCTTCCGGAGATGCACCAAAGTTAATTAAGTCCCGGAAATGCATATCTCTCTAGTATTCCCATTCAATCCATAACACAAGATTTAGTGTAACACCCCACTCGGATAAATGGACCGTTACGTGTATTTATGGCGTGTCATCAAAGCATGCAAGGCAATGTATTAAACATTAACTGACCAAACGGAAATACCGGAATCAAACATCGGTAGTCCAACAAGCCCAAAATATAAAGATTAAGTACTGAAAGAAAAAGGACGAAACAATGTCCAACAACCAAAGAGATGTAATGTAATGTATGCATAAAATAAAGGAGTCTGGATAGCTCCCATCCAGTGCACATACTCTCTTAGCAGTCCTAAGATCGTCCCTGTGTACCTGCCGTTTGGAAACATGAAAGGAAACTACGGCTGAGCGATACGCTCAGTGGACGGATATAGCATGAATAGGATGTACTGAAGTAATGGAGATGAAAGACTACAATGAAACTATAAGACTGATATGAAAAGTGGTAAAACTCTGCATAAAATCTGATAAACCTTTTTATAAATACTGAAACTGAAATATAACTTATAAATTCTGAAACATGCATTTTCTGTATTTTAATTTGCCAAGAGCTTATATAGGTCATGTATTAAACCAACTGTTGCATGAATACATAGAGGGGTGTCCTCGTCATGCTATAGAGGGGTGACCTCTAAATAACTGTGCTGGGTGGAGGGATCAGCTCCAGTGTGAAGGATGTAGAGCACACACCACATTCACCTGCTAAACTGTAAACTATAGCCTAGGATGCACCCATACGCCCCACTAATAATACTGATAAAATGGCCAAGCTGAGCTGAGTGGAACGATGCAGGATATCACTCTCCTGCATGTGAGTCACGACACCGGTGCCTCTAGTGCCGTGGTTACGGTACCTCCGTAACTAGTACATAAACTAATCATGCTTGTATATAAGGCTCAGGCAATTTATTTTATTATAAACATAATTTCTGATAACTTTAAACATATACTGGGGAAAAACATTTGGCTGCAGACGGGGAATCCTAATCATGCATAAGAAAGAAAGTCCTTACTGAAAGGACGGAAAATCCGTACCTCTAGTCCAGTAACTGACTGAATGGAAGACTGAACGAATACTACTCGGGCTTCACGCGTGCTACATAATTAAAAGACGCGAATAAGTTAACTGATATCCGTTATCAAATTTTACTGGTCTTGTTGGTTTCTTATTTATTTATTCAGATATTCTATATGTATGATTACGGCTAAATCTGACCATTAAAATAATTTATTTTAATGTATGAACGTTATACTAATAGCTACGTACAACGTTTATCTAACGGTAAATAATTCTATAATAAGTATCTCTCTAAAATAGAAGTTCCTTAATTTAGAAAGTTCTTAAATAGTTTAATTCGTTTTTCTAAAATATACCCTTTTAAATATTAACGAAAAATAATTTAATTTAATACACATAAAGTATATATATATTAAATAATTATAAAACAACTTAATTTAAATTAAAAAAAGTATAACATAAAAAAAGGTTTATTTTATCATTTATAAAAACGTCCCGAGCTTACCGACTAACAAATTAATCTATACACAAAATCTGTCCGATATAATTAGTGACAGAATTTCTGTGTCACCAAAAACTGTCGCTAAAACTGTTTCTTAAAACTGTCTAAATCTTAACAGTTTTGCGACAGAAAAATCTGTCGCTAAACTGTCGCTAATGATTTTAAAACTTTCTTGATTTCTGTCCATCTTTTCCCACTGCTCTAAGTATCTCGTTCCCACTGTTTTACCAAACAGTTCCCCCCGCTTGTTCTATTTTACAACCAAACGCACCCTTAGGAATTGTGGCTCGGGTTTGGCAAGAAAAGGACCACCGAGACCGGCTGTGGTCTCGGTTGGGTCGTGCAGCACACACACACCGAGACCTTATGGTCTCGGTTCCTTGTTGTCACCAACCCGACGCCCCCCTTTCTTTTTTTTTTCTTTGCGGCTGTACAAAACAGACAACCCCGAGACTCTAGGTCTCGGGTTCTTGTTGCTGCGGCTGTAACCCAAAACCACCATTCACCTTTTTTTTTTTTTTTCGAGGCTGGGCAGAAGAAACAACCCGAATAAAAGGGATTAGAAATTACCTTGGTTGTTAGGATGAATAGTCGGACTCCCTTTTCTTTTTTTTCTATCCGGCGGTTTTTTTTTTTTTTTTTCTTTTTCTTTTCTTCCCGGCGGCTACTCAAACCCTAATTCTATTTCTTTTTTTTTTTGTACGAGTGATATGGGAAAGAAGGGAGTCCCGGTTGTTTTATGTGTAGCTAAAATGGGCTAAAGCCCAAGTCCTTCTTCTCTTTTTTTTTTTAATTAAAAACCGGCCCTCTTTCTTTATTATATATATTTTTTTTTTAACTTGTAATTAATACTTGTAATAAATATTATTTGTAATATTTTTTTTTCCGCGTTGTTCCGTTGTAAATTTTCTACGTATTAATCTAAGAAAATGACCCGCGTATTATAATAATAAACCGCGTATTTATAAATTCTCGATTTAAAATACGGGTTTTACAATTCTTCCCCTCTAAAAGAAATAATTCGTCCCCGAATTAAAATACGGCCGTACTGGGTTTTACAATTCTTCCCCTCTAAAAGGAGAATTCGTCCCCGAATTACAAGGTATTTAAGCTGACTGAAGTAAAGGCTGAAATGCTGATAAATTGAACGACATAAAAGCTGAAAGGACATACCCGAATCAAAACTGAAAGTGAGGATAAGAAGTCCGTATAGACTCCTCTGTTTCCCAAGTGGCCTCCCGCTCGGTATGGTTCCTCCACAGGATTTTGACGAAAGGAATGGTCTTCCTTCTCATGACTCGATCCTGGCGATCTAAAACCGCTTCGGGTTCCTCAATATAGGATAAATCCTCCCGAATCTGATCGAGTGGATAATTTACTTTGTGAAGCTCGTGATAGTTGTATCCCCTGAGCAATGAGACATGGAACACGTTGTGGACGTGTGAAAGCTGAGGCGGCAGCGCCAACCGATACGATACTTCCCCGACGCGTTCAAGGATTTCAAATGGTCCGATGTAGCGGGGGCTAAGTTTGCCTTTGAGGCCGAAACGTCTGACACCGCGTGCAGGTGACACTTTGAGGAACACACGATCTCCAGTCTGAAATGATAGATCTCTGCGATGTCTGTCGGCGTAACTCTTCTGGCGAGTACGCGCTTCTTGCAGTTTTGCCCTAGCGATGGCGACCTTTTCATTGGTCATTTCTATCAATTCTGGTCCCTCAATCAAACGTTCCCCAACCTGATCCCAACAAATAGGAGCACGACATTTTCTGCCGTATAACATCTCGAATGGAGCACGCTTGATACTAGCATGCCAACTGTTGTTGTAGGCAAACTCGACTAAGCAAATATAGTCATCCCAGTGTCCTGTCCATTCTAATGAACAGGCGCGTAGCATGTCCTCTAAGGTCTGGATGGTACGCTCTGACTGACCGTCTGTCTGTGGATGGAAAGCTGTGCTGAGCTTGAGCCTGGTTCCCCAAGCTTTATGCAAGCCTCTCCAGAAATGAGAAGTGAACCGTGGATCTCTATCTGATATAATTTCGGAGGGTGTACCATGTAACCGTACAATCTCCTCGGTGAAAAGTTTCGCTAATTTACTGACTGCGAAATCTTTACGAATAGGAATGAAATGTGCTGACTTGGTCAAACGATCGACAACTACCCAGATTGCATCATGTCGCCGCTGAGTCTGTGGTAAACCGGTAACAAAATCCATAGAAATCTTGTCCCATTTCCACATTGGAATTTCTAATGGCTGGAGTAACCCGCTGGTACGCTGATGTTCTATCTTAACCTGCTGGCAGGTTAGACATTTCGACACAAATGTTGCAACATCCTGCTTCATGCCGCTCCACCAGAAATGCTGCTTAAGATCATGATACATCTTAGTGGAACCTGGGTGAATAGAGAACGGAGAGCTGTGAGCCTCAGTCATCAAGGCTTCTCTAAGAGCAGGATCTTCTGGAACGCAGAGTTTGGTACCCTGCCATACAATACCGTCGTCATCGATGCGAAACTCGGTCTGACGGTCAATGTTCTGGACAATCGCCCAGATTTCACCATCATCCTTTTGTGCGGCTTTAATCCTAGAGAGTAAATCTGGTTCTACTCTCAAACTAGCCCAGTATCCCCTTTGTCCGCGCACTAAGAGCTCAATATCATACCGCTCTAAATCCCGAATAATTTCTTCCTGAACCTTGATGCCATTTACCATACCTGACTTTCTGCTAAGGGCATCTGCTACTACGTTTGCTTTGCCTGGGTGATACTGAATATTAGTGTCATAGTCTTTTAGCAGTTCTAACCATCGCCTCTGTCTCATGTTCAGCTCTCGCTGTATAAATATATACTTGAGACTTTTGTGATCGGTGAAGATATCACACGACTCACCGTATAAATAATGCCTCCAGATTTTAAGGGCGAAGACAACTGCTGCGAGCTCTAGATCATGAGTAGGATAATTTTTCTCATACGGCTTTAGTTGACGCGAAGCATAAGCGATGACTTTCCCATGCTGCATAAGAACACAGCCTAAGCCTTTTCCTGATGCGTCGCTGTATATCTGATAACCACCTGTACCGGATGGGAGAGTAAGTATCGGTGCTGAGATCAATCGATGCTTGAGTTCCTCAAAACTCTTTTCTCTCTCCTCGGTCCATATAAACTTCTCACCCTTTCGCATAAGTTGGGTCAATGGTAACGCTAAGCGTGAGAAGTTTTCCACAAACCTGCGGTAGTAACCTGCCAACCCAAGAAAACTACGTATCTCTGTGACAGACGTCGGTCTTGGCCATTTGGTGATAGCCTCCACCTTTGCAGGATCCATAGTTATTCCTTCTGCGGAAACAATATGGCCTAGAAACGCCACTGTATTCAGCCAAAACTCGCACTTCGAAGATTTAGCGTATAGTTTTTCTCGTCTGAGAATCTGCAAAACTGTACGGAGATGGTTCTCATGTTCCTCTTTGGATTTGGAGAAAATGAGGATATCATCGATGAATACAATCACGAACTTGTCTAAGAATTCGTGGAAGACTCTGTTCATTAAGTCCATAAATACTGCGGGCGCATTCGTGAGACCGAATGGCATAACAACAAACTCGTAATGACCGTACCTCGTGCGAAAAACAGTTTTAGATATATCCTGCTCTTTTACACGCAACTGATGGTAGCCTGACCGTAGATCGATTTTTGAGAAGTGCTTGGCACCCTGAAGCTGATCGAATAAATCGTCAATACGAGGAAGTGGATAACGGTTACGAATTGTGAGCTTATTCAACTCACGGTAGTCAATACACAAACGCATACTACCATCCTTCTTCTTGACAAACAAAACTGGAGCGCCCCATGGTGATACGCTGGGACGAATGAAACCCCTTTCGAGAAGTTCCTGAAGTTGATCCTTCAGTTCCTTAAGCTCGACAGGAGCCATACGGTAAGGAGCTTTAGATACTGGTTCTGCACCTGGAACGAGATCGATACCAAATTCTACCTCTCGCATGGGAGGTAAACCTGGAAGTTCCTCTGGAAAAACATCTGGAAAATCTGACACAACTGGCTGATCATGAATTGAAGGTGTCTCAGAAGTCGCGTCATGAACTGTGGTTAGGAAGCCCTCGCAACCATGATATAGTAAGGTACGAGCCTGTAAAGCTGAAATGATCTGAACATGTTTTCCTGGTAGGAAGCCTCGGTGAATATACTCTGGTGTCTTGACATCACCAAAGATGACCTGGTGAGCATGGCAATCTATGGTGGCATGATGAACCGACAACCAATCCATACCCAGAATAATATCGAATTCACACATATCTAAAGGAAGAGCACTGACTGGACGGATTTTATCATCAAACTCAAGAGGGAGATCTTTATACACTTGTGTAATGAGTACAGAGTCTCGCATGGGGGTAGATATACTAAGTGCACTGTCTAGTGGCGTAGGGGTCATGTTTATTCTAACAGCATATGAAGTAGATATAACCGAGTGCGTGGCGCCTGTATCGAAAAGCACGCATGCTGACTGTCTGTGTATAAACAAAATGCCAGTAATGGTACCTGCGGTCTTATTTGCTTGTTCACGGGTAGTAGTGTAGACACGACCAGTGGTTGGTGGCAGTGGTGGTGGCGGAGGTAACATCTGAGGAGTCTGGCCTGAGGTACCAGCAGTATTCCCGCTCTTGCAATCCCTCTTCAGATGGCCCGGCTGGCCACACTGGAAGCAACCACTCATACCACGACGGCACGGTCCCGTGTGCTTCTTTCCACATGTAACGCAAGTGGGATAAGTGTACACAGCAGAAGCAGCTCTGGTTTGCTGAGAACCAGAATTTGCCGGTCGGGCAACCTGTTGACCCCTGTTGTTTTGGTCACGCCCCTGTCCAGCATCTCTGTAGCTGCCAGAGGAGTTGGAGCTGCCGCGGTAATTATCAGCGCCGTTCCTCCTATCTGACCGATTACGGTCATATGACTGACCGTGGTTCCTGTAGTTCTGATGCGGAGTAGCCGATTGGGATCGGTCTCCTCCTCTGTGTCTCTTCTCCGGGCGCTCTAAATTCTCGAGCTCGTCCCTCTCAAAAAGCATCTCGATGTCCCGAGCTGCATTAGCTACTTGTGACACATTAGTGAATGTGGCACTCATCAACCTATCTGCAGTCCTAGTGTGAAGAGCCCAGCGAAATTGCTTCACTTGCTCCTCTACGGTACCCGCAGCCTCCCCTAAGAATCCAGCCATCCTGAGGTATCGGTGCATGAACTCTATACTGTTCTCGCCATTATTCTGACGAATAACGTGAAAGTCCCTCTTCATCTTAGCTTGCTCCGCATGCGGGAAAAACTGGTCATAGAACATCGTCTTGAAACGTGCCCAGGTCAATGCAAGCTCCCAAGCATCTCCCCCATTGGACAGTTTCTGAGACCTCCACCAATGTAGAGCAGGACCCTCCAGCTTGTAAACTGCAAGCCTAACTTTGAAAACATCACCACAACCCATAGCTCCAAAAATTTTCTCTATATGGTAGATCCAGTCTTCTGCATTAGTTGGAGCTACAGTCTGCTCAAACAGTCGGGGCTTTTGCTTGTTGAACAGATCCAGCCAAGCGGGTAAAGTGGCAGGTGGTGGAGCAGGAGGGTTGTTATTCTGCTGAGGTCCATTTTGATACTCAGCTCGGATCTCATCACGAATTTGGGGTAACATGGCTTGTATAGCAGCCTGAACAGCAGCAGCAATGGCAGCTGCGTTAGGATCATTCTCGGTTTCGCGTCTGGGTGGCATCTGAAATATAAGAGGATGAGTTGATAAAACCGTAAGAACCTGAGGTAATAAATCTGAATATGCTTAGTGTGATTCATGAAGGCATAGCTAACAAAATATGACATGAATACTGGTGAACGCCTAGGGTCAGTTCACAAAATTGACAATTTCTGAAATATAAATCTGACATGAGTAAGGATGAACGCCTATGGTCAGTTCATCCATACAAAATTTAAATAACAAGGGTGAACGCCTATGGTCAGTTCACCAAAACGAAATGTTCTTGAAAAGCACATGCGATTAAGTATGGCCAGTCCTGTACCAACCGTTTACTTAATCAAAATTTTTAAAAAAATCCGACTGATAAAATTCATGAGTAGCATGGAAAATAACGACGCTAAAATACAAGAAATTCTTGGTGACTACCCACTAGTCACAGGTCAAGTTTAGAGCCTACAGGTCGAACCAGGCTCTGATACCATAATTGTAACACCCCACTCGGATAAATGGACCGTTACGTGTATTTATGGCGTGTCATCAAAGCATGCAAGGCAATGTATTAAACATTAACTGACCAAACGGAAATACCGGAATCAAACATCGGTAGTCCAACAAGCCCAAAATATAAAGATTAAGTACTGAAAGAAAAAGGACGAAACAATGTCCAACAACCAAAGAGATGTAATGTAATGTATGCATAAAATAAAGGAGTCTGGATAGCTCCCATCCAGTGCACATACTCTCTTAGCAGTCCTAAGATCGTCCCTGTGTACCTGCCGTTTGGAAACATGAAAGGAAACTACGGCTGAGCGATACGCTCAGTGGACGGATATAGCATGAATAGGATGTACTGAAGTAATGGAGATGAAAGACTACAATGAAACTATAAGACTGATATGAAAAGTGGTAAAACTCTGCATAAAATCTGATAAACCTTTTTATAAATACTGAAACTGAAATATAACTTATAAATTCTGAAACATGCATTTTCTGTATTTTAATTTGCCAAGAGCTTATATAGGTCATGTATTAAACCAACTGTTGCATGAATACATAGAGGGGTGTCCTCGTCATGCTATAGAGGGGTGACCTCTAAATAACTGTGCTGGGTGGAGGGATCAGCTCCAGTGTGAAGGATGTAGAGCACACACCACATTCACCTGCTAAACTGTAAACTATAGCCTAGGATGCATCCATACGTCCCACTAATAATACTGATAAAATGGCCAAGCTGAGCTGAGTGGAACGATGCAGGATATCACTCTCCTGCATGTGAATCACGACACCGGTGCCTCTAGTGCCGTGGTTACGGTACCTCCGTAACTAGTACATAAACTAATCATGCTTGTATATAAGGCTCAGGCAATTTATTTTATTATAAACATAATTTCTGATAACTTTAAACATATACTGGGGAAAAACATTTGGCTGCAGACGGGGAATCCTAATCATGCATAAGAAAGAAAGTCCTTACTGAAAGGACGGAAAATCCGTACCTCTAGTCCAGTAACTGACTGAATGGAAGACTGAACGAATACTACTCGGGCTTCACGCGTGCTACATAATTAAAAGACGCGAATAAGTTAACTGATATCCGTTATCAAATTTTACTGGTCTTGTTGGTTTCTTATTTATTTATTCAGATATTCTATATGTATGATTACGGCTAAATCTGACCATTAAAATAATTTATTTTAATGTATGAACGTTATACTAATAGCTACGTACAACGTTTATCTAACGGTAAATAATTCTATAATAAGTATCTCTCTAAAATAGAAGTTCCTTAATTTAGAAAGTTCTTAAATAGTTTAATTCGTTTTTCTAAAATATACCCTTTTAAATATTAACGAAAAATAATTTAATTTAATACACATAAAGTATATATATATTAAATAATTATAAAACAACTTAATTTAAATTAAAAAAAGTATAACATAAAAAAAGGTTTATTTTATCATTTATAAAAACGTCCCGAGCTTACCGACTAACAAATTAATCTATACACAAAATCTGTCCGATATAATTAGTGACAGAATTTCTGTGTCACCAAAAACTGTCGCTAAAACTGTTTCTTAAAACTGTCTAAATCTTAACAGTTTTGCGACAGAAAAATCTGTCGCTAAACTGTCGCTAATGATTTTAAAACTTCCTTGATTTCTGTCCATCTTTTCCCACTGCTCTAAGTATCTCGTTCCCACTGTTTTACCAAACAGTTCCCCCCGCTTGTTCTATTTTACAACCAAACGCACCCTTAGGAATTGTGGCTCGGGTTTGGCAAGAAAAGGACCACCGAGACCGGCTGTGGTCTCGGTTGGGTCGTGCAGCACACACACACCGAGACCTTATGGTCTCGGTTCCTTGTTGTCACCAACCCGACGCCCCCCTTTCTTTTTTTTTTCTTTGCGGCTGTACAAAACAGACAACCCCGAGACTCTAGGTCTCGGGTTCTTGTTGCTGCGGCTGTAACCCAAAACCACCATTCCCCTTTTTTTTTTTTTTCGAGGCTGGGCAGAAGAAACAACCCGAATAAAAGGGATTAGAAATTACCTTGGTTGTTAGGATGAATAGTCGGACTCCCTTTTCTTTTTTTTCTATCCGGCGGTTTTTTTTTTTTTTTTTCTTTTCTTCCCGGCGGCTACTCAAACCCTAATTCTATTTCTTTTTTTTTTTTTTTGTACGAGTGATATGGGAAAGAAGGGAGTCCCGGTTGTTTTATGTGTAGCTAAAATGGGCTAAAGCCCAAGTCCTTCTTCTCTTTTTTTTTAATTAAAAACCGGCCCTCTTTCTTTATTATATATATATTTTTTTAAACTTGTAATTAATACTTGTAATAAATATTATTTGTAATATTTTTTTTTCCGCGTTGTTCCGTTGTAAATTTTCTACGTATTAATCTAAGAAAATGACCCGCGTATTATAATAATAAACCGCGTATTTATAAATTCTCGATTTAAAATACGGGTTTTACATTTAGAGAGAGAAATAGTAGAAAAGTAGAGAGAGAGAGTAGAGAGAGAAGTGGAAGGTTTACACTAAAACTAGGTGTTTTATGAAATGAACCAACACCCTCTTCCACATGTGGAAGAGGGTTATATATGCCACGGCTCTAAGGACTTTGTGGGCTTCATCTTGGGCCAGGCTTGGCATTCACTTGGGCATATAGCCCCTAACAAAGACAATATTAGCTTAAAGTCCAAGCCCGCTTTTCCCGACTAACCTATTACTATACAAGACCAATAACGACTAAGTCGACCTATTACATTCTTGTTCGACTATATAAAATATAGGGCTAACAATCTCCCCCAATGTATCGGTCATCTTAAAATGCTTAAAAAGCATAAGATGGTTGAGTGAATACATTCTTGTAGAGGAGATCTTCCTGCTTTGGTCTTGTATCTTGGTCTTGATCTTGTTTGTAACAGCTTTGTTCCTTCATGGTTTCGTGATCTTTATCTTGAGCCTTTGTCATTTGACTTTGAGTGCTTGAGATCTTCATCTGTACTCCTTGTGACTAAGATGACCTATTACATTCTTACATTCTTAGTTATCTTGATTATCGCCATCTTGTGCTCTTGTGACTTCTGAATCGACATTGGTTACACAGCTACGCCACCTTCTTGATATACAGTAACATATACAGACACAGATGAAATGGCTTTGAACATTTCACCCTAAATCGGTAGTGTTTTACCTCCGGTCGGTGAAGACCGTTAAACGATATTAAATACCGTACCTGTGATCAGGTAGATTCGATTAAGAACCTCTTTGACAGGGTTTCCCGGCGGTAGTAGCCAGTTCTCTTTACTCGACCATCTCAAAGCAGACTGCGAACGTAAAGAGTGAATCATAAGGATAAATTATCCGTCTAATTAGAGTCGTCAATTCAGATTTCCTGGAACAACTTTGATTCTAAAAGAATCGCACCATTGTTGCTTTCCAATTTGTCACAAGCTTGATTCATAGAGAATCTTGCGAGTTACCTACCGCAGTGCTGTTTGATGTTGACACTGGAAGGATTTCCATTCGTCACTGTGAACACTAATGAGTGTCACTCTGAATGTTCTGGCAAGATCACATGGATTTTGCGTAGAAACATGGAATCAAGTTTGAATCAATTAAGAATCCAAACTTAGTTGCTTTCCAGTTCTCACAAGTTTGATTTGTGTAGAATCGCACAAGTTACCTACCATGAGCTTGTTTGATGCTGGCTCAAGCAGGATTTCCATCTTCATTGTGAATCGTATCACTCAGATGTTCTGGCAATATCACAAGGATAATGCGTAGGACTCGATTGTGTCCTAATGAGATGACAGATAGATCTCGTTTGGCTCTAGACTCAATAAGTGCATTCTGGTATTATGAGGCTGGAGCAGACTGCCACCTTTTTAATATTAACTGACTCAAAGTGAGAAAGTCAATAGATACGTGTTGATCTCCGTGACAATGAGACAAGTTTCTTTTAAGAGAAACTCGAATGGCTGGGGAAGGGTTGTGCATCACATAACTGGGTCCATGACACTTGTCTTCAAAAGATGTGTTAACCCGGTTTCTACCTAAGTTGCATAGAATATTCAACTCCTTCAATGCTTACCAATACATCATCATTAGCACCTTGTTGTGATTGTTCTAGTGCTAACTTAAGTAATTGGTCCGCATTCAGCTTCATTCCACTCCATCTTTCCTAAGGACAACTATTTCTAGCTATGGAATGTCCTTGGGTAGATCCCTCCGGTTCTGGTTGGATCATAGGACTTAGTTTTCTATCCTAAACCACCTTTTGACTCCATCGTTCCGTCGTGGATAGTAGGTTGTTTTGGGTAAGGATCGTAACCATAAAACTATTGAAAAAAATTCAAAGTGCTTGATAAAAATCAAAACTTTTAACACTTTGAAAGTTTTATATTTTCAAAAAGCTCCCCCTACACACATGCATCGATAAACGAAATAGTTTGGCATGTGAAGGAAAGAGTTGCACTTGAGTCTTTAAGATCACATGTTGCGATATATTACATTTTAATCACATTTTCTCCCCCTATCTCTAATATAAAAATATAATATTAGAGATACCAATTGATTAAAATATGACATTTTCTGAAAAATCGACGGGAGAGAAACATGTGTGCACGCATGAATCATGGAACATTTTCAGTCGAGTCGCTCCCCCTCAACAATATATGTGTGTCTTGAGACAAAATTTGACAAAATTTTAGAAAGACGACACCACAAAATATGTTGAGGTACGGAGTTGAGATGCCTTTAACGATAATATATGACAGATTTAATATCATTTTCGGAATGTGTTGGATACATAAAATATGACAATTTTAGAGATGTACCCAACAACATTAAAGGCTTGATTTTAAAACGCTCCCCCTAAAAAATTGATCAAAATAACATATGACATTTTAGAGATATAAAAACCACATATGAGGAAGTGAGTGTTGAATACACAATTTTAAAAGATTTAGAAAAACCTTTTTGAGAAATTCTTGAAAAATTGTGTTCAACGGTTTTAAAATAATCAGGATAGAAGACTTCTCTTCTATTGCTTAGGGAAAGCGCACTGAAACGTACACTTCCCTTTCGGGTCCGTTTTTCATGAGCTCAAAACTTTGATTGTTTTGTGACTAGCTCATGACCGAGAAAAACAAATTTCCCGTTGTGAAGGATAAGTTATCATCCGTGATAAACTTTCCTTAAGTTGAAGTTCGAGGTCTAAGCTGACATTTACTTAGAAATCGTTTTTCATGAACTTAAAAACTCTGAATGTTTTTATAGGAAGATCATGACCGAGAAATATTAATTTCTCGTTGAGAAGGATAAGTTATCGTCCGTGATAAACTTTCCTTATTTGAGGTCCGAGTCCTAAGCTGTGATGTGCTTAGAAGTCATTGTTAGAGAAAAATCAAGCAACTTCATTTGCCAAAACCTACAAGTCTTCGGGAGTCATATACTTCATACCAAGACGGCCAACGAGATACTGAAACCTATTTTGAGATAGGGCTTTTGTAAACAAGTCAGCTATTTGGTACTCAGTTCTGACAAAGTATAATTCCACGATACCACGTTCCACTTGTTCCTTGATGAAGTGATATCTGACTGCGATGTGCTTGGTACGGGAGTGTTGAACCGGATTGCAAGAAATGGCTATGGCCGACTTTGAGTCACAATACATACGTATTTTATCAAAGTGGAAGCCATAATCCGTGAGTTGAGTTCTCATCCAGAGGACTTGAGCACAACACGCGGATAGAGCCACATATTCTGCTTCAGCTGATGAGAGCGAAGTGCAATCCTGCTTCTTTGACGACCAGCTCACAAGTTTGTCTTCCCCTAGAAATTGTACGTTACCAGAAGTGCTTTTTTGACTATCAAGGCAACTTGCATGATCAGAATCTGAAAAAGCTGTTAGATGAAAACCGGTTCCCTTCAGATACTAGAGTCCCATGTGAATGGTATTCTTAAGGTACCGAAAGATCCGTTTAACCTCTTTGAGGATATAAGTGAATTGTTAAACTTCATTCACTATTAACACGGGTAAAAGATCCGGAGGTCGGGGAGGATAGAAGTGGTGTTTTCCCATTTTAGAGAGAGAAACAAGTAACTAGAAAAGTGTGTTTATTCTAGTGAGAAAAAGACAAGAAGGAAATGATAAGCCTCACCCCTCCATGGAAGTATGGAGGGGTTTATATAGCCCGGGACTTGGACTTTACATATGACAATATTAGTCCCTGCAAGTCCCGGCTATGAAACTAATGTTATTCCGTTAGTCGCACACATTTTAAGGCTAACAATCTTCCCCCAATGTGGTGACATACAGAATTACATACAATGTTCCTAACAAATGCAAATACAACAAAAATATGACAGTTCTAAGTTTGCTTCCAATGCTGAGGATGACACCGTTGTCTTCAAGTCTTCTAGAAAAACTTATACCCCAGTTTGAATCCTCTTTATCTTTGCTTGTTGAGGAACCATTGTATCATGTATGAACTGGATTAACTTCCCCCCAATTCATACCACATGTCTTGAAAAGCTTTCTTCATAGACTTCTTTTTGACGAAGCTTCTGAATCAGCTTCCCACAAACCAATATCCCTGTCTTGAGCAGATCCTGTAGCTTGAGCAATCTTCTATCTTTGACATTTAAAGTGCACAACGGAATTTTGTAGAAGAAGAAGCAACCCACACCAAGTACCTGCTGACTTGACATTTTTGGTCTTCATGATTATGTGTTTGGGGGAACATGTAAGAAATCAGCAACAAATCTTCTCACGCTTGTAGAATACTTCCCCCTGGAAGTTGAACTAAGTACTCCAGAGTGGGAACTAAGTCTCCAATGTACACGTTCTTCCCCCATGATGGTGACGAACTCTCAGAAGCATCATCTGACGTGTACGGTCAAAATCGCGAGATTTTCTTGTCAAAAGTAGAAATATTTGTTGACATTTTGTAGCTCAAGTTGCTCGTGAGAATTGTTTGCTGATCGCATCTCTACTCTTGTACTCTCTGGCTAAACTTACTGACCTCATATTCTTTCGGCTATCTGTAGTGACCACTGGTGAAGTAAACCTGATATTCCAAACTAGAAACTGAAGTACACTCTCCCAAATTTGTTACATACGCTTAGCATTTGTGATGATTGAAGAACGGTGTAGAGAAACGTCTCTTAGAATCTTATACATAAAGAGAGGTATAAGATGTAGAACACCTCTTGAAGTATCCACAACTACAGGTGAGTGTGACACTGAGCACTACAACGTAACTCCTTAAGTGATAGTTGTCCATGTCTTCGACCATCCACCCCCTGACAGTGGAAACTAGATAAATCAAGTCTCAATCATAAATGCTGAATCGAATCATCAATCGATAGAGGGGGTGAAAAGGCTCGATGATGAATTGAGTAGATGCCTTCGTGATATTCCACTTCACCTTCAAATAATAAATACCAAATCTACTTCGTAATCACTTGACATTACTTTGCCCCGTATACTAGCCGTTTTTGACAATTTTAGTGAATCTTAAAGGATCGTTTTGGTGTTTGTTTGTTTTTGTCTTCTTGTTTGTTGTGTGTGATGAGTATGAGTGAGTGTCGTTAACTAGGGAACCAACGATGACTAGAGAAAGAGAGGTCGTCAACGTCGTCTAGTAAACTTGATTTTTTGAAGCCCAAATCAATCATATACCCAACTGATGCGCGGATCGACCTCACCATATCCCCATAATCCGCACATCCATCGTACCCGGCCAAACTCTTTAAAGGCTCATAATTATATCAACCATTTCGAAGGTGACACAATTCTTACAATACGACCCAATATAATAAAAATTGAAGTCCATACGTAATACAAAATTCCTAAGAACTCCACAACTTTTAAATCATCAATATGGCCAATCCAACCTAGATATGTTCGGGATAACAGTCAAGTATAAAGTTGGGACAAGATATCCATGTTGACCAATATGCACGCAGCCCAACATTTTGTACTCAACAAAAACGGATACCAGCCCATGATGTCCATTACCCATTAAAGGAACTATATAAGGTCATAACCCTAATTATTTGTTCTCATTATCCCTAATCTCACATCTCGATACATCCGTCCCTTTTTTTTCTTATCATCACAGAACTAGAAACTGCTCCCATATCAATCTGCCATAATCTCAATATTGTTCAACAAAAATAATATCAATCCCAGATCAGTAATCATTACCAACCCATCCATTAAACCGAATTAAGAACGAATAACCAAAGTACCCAGACCAATTCGTCTTTCTAATATGAGTCGAGATTATCTTACTGTCAAAGAGTGCTTCAATATCAAAGGTGATCTCGGGTAGGTGGTTAATTCGATTTTTGGTGTTCCAATCGAAACTAAGCAAAGGATTATAACATGCATGTTATAAATCCTACTTGGTTATCGAAAATTAAGTAGAGTATTAAACTCTTACATATCAGAGATGATATATTCGGTTGAATAGATCGTTACTAGATCTTGATTATTGAGTTCAACCGAAAGGATCTGAGATTTTTGTATATTTCTGTTTGTTTTGAGTCTAGATGGGGTTTTAGGTGTCGATGGGTTAGGTATAGATATTGTGTTGTGGAGTTAAAAGGATGGTGTGTTTGATGAGTTTTTCGACTCACTGAGTTGACCCGGTCATCTTGGTAGTTACCGAGTTGACTCGGTGTTGTGATGAACTCCTGGTTTGATCAAAATATTTTCAGAAATAAAACTTATGTAAATGAGTCTCATTGTCTTTCTAAAAAATAACCAGTCATCGTATGTATCAAAAATACCCATCGCAGTAAGTCCAAACATAATGCCATCGCAGTCTATTTAAACAACATACCATCGCAGTCTAAAACTTTGAGTCCATCGCAGTCTTAACTTTGAGTCCATCGCAGTCTTAACTTTGAGTCCATCGCAGTCTTAACTTTGAGTCCATCACAGTCTTAACTTTTTAACCCATCGTAGTCTAAAAACAATATGGCCATCGCAGTCTAGATGGACACCATCGCAATGGACACCATCGCAATGGTTCCATCGCAATGGTTCCATCGCAGTGGTACCATCGCAGTCTATCCATCGCACTCAATGCGATTGAAAGTGCCATCGGAATGATAGCATCGGAAAGCCATCATAGCCAGTCTCACCCCATCGTAACTTACCATCGGAGTGCACCATCTAAATGGGGTTTTGACCAATTTTGGTAACCCCAAAAATGATGGAACTGGACCATGTGATTTTTTGTGATGTTCATCGACAAAGACAGTCACCAAAAACCCATAAATATATATAAAAAATTAAACTTTTTGAAGGGAATGATGGGACAAAGGACAGATGTGGACAAAGAAAAGAAACTAATATCAAAGGACACATATAAAAAGATATAAAAAATGGATTTGACAAAAATTTCGTGACTTTTAGAGATTCAATGGATAATAGATATGAAAAGAACATATAGGACAAAAGACACAAAATCTGTGACAGATTTAAAGAAAGATAAAGGAGTCAAACCATGAATGAATCAAGCACACACACGAACATAGCCACGAATAAAAAACACGAAACACCCCCAGTTAGCTCTGATACCAATTGTTAAACTTGATTCACTACTAACACGGGTAAAAGATCCGGAGGTCGGGGAGGATAAAAGTGGTGTTTATCCATTTTAGAGAGAGAAACAAGTAACTAGAAAAGTGTGTTTATTCTAGTGAGAGAAAGACAATAAGGAAATGATAAGCCTCACCCCTCCATGGAAGTATGGAGGGGTTTATATAGCCCGGGACTTGGACTTCACATATGACAATATTAGTCCCTGCAAGTCCCGGCTATGAAACTAATGTAATTCCGTTAGTCGCACACATTTTAAGGCTAACTCCATATAGGATAATGATGATGAATAATTGCAACAACAAAACAATTAAACATCGAATCAGTAGTGTACCGTTTAGAGATTGATAACGCCACAAGTTATAAACACTGATTTTCTCTGCGGCTATGACAAATGTCATCCCGGAATGTCTTCAAATCAAAAGAAGGTATGAAGTTAATCACGTGTACTCGTTGTGCGTTCAATGTGTCTTCTTCTTCCCCTTGATGGTTTTGAAACTCGGAACCATCAATAAATCGTACGCACATGTACCTGAAAACTCGTGAGAATAATAAATAAGCTGAATTATATATTATGTGAGAATCAGCTGTTGATCGAAAATCTCTACTCATAAACTTTCCATGTCCATCTTTACCAACCCACTTGAAAGCAATTTGAAGTGACCACTGATAGAATGAACCAGATACATCAAACATGAAACTGAATAAAAATCCTTCGATCTTGTGACATAAGCTTGCACAATTATTGAATGAAGAACGGTGGAGAAATCTCTAAGTACCCAATGCATCACTGAAGAAGTCTATAAGCACAACACCTCTTGAAATTATCCACGTAGACTAAGCACGTGACACTGAGTACAATAATGTAACCCCTTTAAGTGATAGTTGTCCGAGTTATCAACCAACCACCCGAACCCGGAAACTAGATAAACAAGTCTTCATTCTAAGATTAAGCACGAGCAAGTTATCTTTGAAAGATAAAATAAGTTCACGCCTTCGAAAAATCCGTCTCCAACTTCACATTATTTATACCCGATCAAACAAGTCTGTAGCCACTAAAAAATCGCCAAATTTTTCTTGGTCCCGTTTCAAATAAATCTTGTCACTTAGTCTCGTTATTTTTGTCTCGGCACTTTGTCACGTCACTTTTGTCCCGATAATATCCAATATGACTTAATATAACAATATTTGTCCAAACTTAAAACTTTAGCACAAAGTTTATAAGAACTTGTCTAAAAGTAAGTAACTTGCACAACAAAATTTGTTATACCAATTTACATTCGAGGATAGTTAAAAATTCGGGCCAAGAGAATGAAGCCCACCATCAACGCTAAGAAAGATGGCCTAGTAAGCCATTTCGATCCATCAGCCCATCAATTCACTCGGTCCATAAACTAAATAACCGGTCCAACACCAATACAATACCTAAAAAATAGGTATAACTTACATCACCCCCTAATCACTTTTTACTTAAACAAACCGCAGCCACCTAAAATCCTCTCTCACACCTAGTTATATCTGTCCCACCAAACTCATCTTATCCCCAACCTCGTTTCTATCCACCCCTCCACCAAATCAACCATCCATCAACAAATACATCTCCATCCCATCTAATCTCCTAAACTCCAATCTCAACAATCTCATCTTACATCATCATCATAATATTCAAAACAGCATCTCCAACTAAATCATAGCAATCCATATAATTAATCCATGAAGAACGAAAGGCGTATCGTCAAGATCAATTTGATGGTCTCGGGTAAGATTGCATGTTGATTAAAATGATTGTGTATGAGTAAACAAAATAAAGAGATGATTGAAACATTCTTGTTATCAATCTTCTTTTATGTTCGAATATTGACATGGGTTTTTTCCCAACAAAAATCTATGATGATATATGTTTTCGTTTATATAGATCTCTATAAGATCTATGCATGTCCTATGAAAGACGGTAACGAAAAATAAATCTGAGATACTGATTTGTTTATGTTTTAGTTGTGAGTCAGATTGGAGATCAAATAAATTAGTCGTAGATGGGATTAGGTGTCGACGGGTTTAGTGGTAGATTTAATTGGTGTTGTGGAGAAAAAAAGGATGGTGAGATGATGGTACTGGTCAAGTCGTTCTCGATATGTTTTTAAACAAGACATACGGTTTTTGTAAAACTTGTCACCAAGTCTGTTTTTTAAAACCCATCAAAGTCTGTTTTTAAAACGCATCGCAATGATTTAATCTTCCATCGCAATGTTTTTATGTATCCATCGGAATGTGATTGAGTCCATCGCAATATTAAGAAATGGAAGCCATCGCAGTCTGGTACTTTGAGTCCATCGCAATGTTCATTGATTTCATTTGCATCGGAATGTAAAAAAAATTTCAAACTTCCTTAATATTCCATTGCAATGTTTTGAGTCAATAAGGAGAAGTCCCATCGGAATGAATGCATTCCATCGGAATATCATTTAGTCCCATCGGAATATCATTAAGTCCCATCGGAATAAGGAGAAGTCCCATCGGAATGAACCCGTCGGAATGAACCCGTCGGAATGAACCCATCGGAATGAACCCATCGGAATGAACCCGTCGGAATGTTATCCATTGTACTTTTTCCTTGAAATCCGGATCTGTTTTTTCTTGATCTTATCTATCTGCATAAAATTAATAAAGAAACCCAGAAACAATGGAAATACCATATTTGAACTGACTTAAACCATGAAAGAAAATGAAACGTGTACCAATGACTATTCACAGATAACTTGAATCTTGTGACAATGAAGCGAATAAAAACAGTGACTAAAAAACTTTATGACCATCGTGACAAAAAGATTTTAACAGATTCGAGACTAAAAAATATTGACCACCAAAATTAATAACAAAAAACACTAACGATCCAAGGATTGAACTGAAGCTCTGATGCTATTTGTGGATTTGCTTTTATCTAATCTGGTGGTCTAGGTGGGTGGTGGAAGGTGGAAGCCATTGTTGAGAGAGAGAGAAGAGAGGTTGTGTGTGAAAATAGAAAAATGTATTAAAACAAGAAAATGAAAACACAATCAACACCCCTCCTTGGAAGCCTAGGAGGGGTATATATAGCCACACGACGCACTTAACTATACATTGTACCTAGTCTAGTCTAAGCGTGTGTGACTATGATAACTAATGGGAATTCTTAAATGTCGTCATATAAAGTGAATTTCCAACAGGTTGTGGGTGTGTTTTGTGCTTAGTCGGCCTAAGGGAGAAGAAGGAGAAGCTGTGTTTTGTTTTTCAATCTTTTGGTAAATATTACTTGTGGTACTTCCTTGTTTAAGTAAATGGTCAACAAAAGTCAAAATGGGCTCTCTTAGCTTTAGTCCAACCAAAATACCCCATAAAAGCTCAAGGTTATAGTGTTAAGCTCTCGAAATTTACGGGTTTAAATAACCTGTCGTTTCCGACTAAAACCGAGACTCGTTTATTTTTAAAACGAAGTTTCTTTAGAATTACTCGTAAATACTTGTTTGGCCCGGATTTCACTAAGTTGGATGAAGGAATCAAGAATAACTAGAAATCACATAAAAATAAATTTTATCGCGACGTTCGGACCCGAAAACTCAGTCCGACAGCCAGAAAACGCAAAAATGCAAAAGTTCACCATTGTGTCCGTAATTGTTCAAGATCTCGTTTTTCATTATTTTTGAGGCAAAGAGCCAATAATAAGTCATATAGAATGTGATAAAACCTCACAGAAATTAAAAACATGAAGTTTGGGCATCTTGCTAAATAATTTCGTAAATTCGCGAAATTCATAGAGTTTTATATTTAAGTAAAATATCGAGGATGACACGTAATCACTGTAAAATAAGTGGGGAATATGGTAAAAGTTTGAATAAGCACGCATAACAAGTAAAAGAAAATTACCAAAAATCCGCGTTCTCACAGTGTTCCCCCCTAAAGGAACTCTGGTCCCTCAGAGTTTAACTGGAGGCAGTAGGAGACGGAAAAAGATGAGGATACCGGACTTTAAATTGCTCTTCGCTTTCCTAAGTGAATTAGGGGCCACGACATGAGTCCCAGCAGAATTTAACGATCGGAAACCAACTGCGCCTTAGCTTTTTGACTTGTCGATCCACAATTTCGACCGACTCTTCAACGAAATACATTTTGTCGTCGACTTTGATCTCCTCTAGCGGAATCTGAATGTCTGACTCGGCCAAACATTTCTTAAGGTTGAAAATGTGAAACACGTTATGAATGCAACTTAGTTCTTGCGGTAAGCTCAAACGATAAGCCACCGGGCCAATACGTTCGATAATTTCAAACTTGGATTAAAATAATGACCTTTCAATACGGAGAAATATCAAAAGATAACATGAACACATGAATTTCTTAAACGGACAAAGCGATCTAGAATGAGCCAAGATGGTTAATCAACAAGGAATCTCAAATCACGCAACTATAAAGCATGACAATTTACTTATTAGCAAAATAGAGGGGAAATATGAATTACATATAGACATTTGGATTACAAGTTGTCACAACTATTTGTCTAGGATTTTGGTATTACTTTCAAATTTGGCTTAAGTATTTTCTTAATTAAAAGAAAATTTTACAAGGTTTAGTGATTTGAAATCAAACTATATATATTTAGTGAGTAACCAGTTGCTATATCTTTTCTTGATCAGGATTTCAATGTAAAGGTAACTTAGTTCAAATAATTATTTCAATCAGCTTAATAGCTTTTGGATGACTGTATGAAATTATTGATAAAAACTCAGGTTTATCGTTACCATTAGAGAAAAATCAAATTTTCAAATTTGTTTTATATCATTGTTAGAAATTATAAACAAATTGATAATTTCATTAGGTTTAAAGTAAAGTATGATACAATCAAATACTTTAAATGATACAGCTTGACATCCTTTTAAACACTAGTTATAATTCTACCAAAGAGGATGTATAGATCTTATATTTAACTTGAAACGGGTATTTTGCTAATTTAAACACTTGATAAAGTGTGTAAAACGTTCTTAAAATTTAGAATAATTTATAGAAATCCATATAGGTCTTTAATGTCTCAAATAGTAAACATGTGACATATCCGAGTTTTCAAAATGTGACAACATAGCAAATGAGTATGAATCGAATAACAATCAACAATTAGTATACGAGTGATAGTACGAGGGGATAAAACATAATTCGTATCAATTTTTTAATGAACATGATAGGATAGATGCATCGATGATAAGAAAAATAAGAAATTAAGGATTTAGCAATGATTAATTCATGGGTGTGTTTGGCGTCACCAACAAAAGTTTTTTTTTATATTTTATTTCTCGATGGTCGATACACGATCGAAAGAGAAAAGCCACACAACAAATTTTCGAACCAATGAAAATTCTTAAGAAGTCACTTGGGAGTAATTCCAGTAAAATGAACAACATTAGTAATGAGAGAGCGAAGTCATCACATGGTTTATGATGAGACTGCTTTTATACATAGTCTCATCGTCCAAAAAGGGCTTAATATGCATTAAATATCATCAAAATACCCATATATATGCTTGTGTTTGTTGCTTGTGTATTTTAGGTACGAATATTGAGAAAATGACAAAAGATCACAAGAATCATGCAAAAACGAACACGAGAAACGAAGCCGCACAATGAACCAAGCCCTAATGAAGAATTTTCCCAAGAAAATCCTTGAAGATTTGAAGATTTATGAAGAAGGGTCCTCCAATATGGAAGAATTGACAATTTATACCCTTGTATCTTCATAATTACAAGATTGGTCCCTAAAGTTTGTCAATATTGCAAAAAGGGCCCTCCACTTTGAAGAATTGGCAATTTTAGTCCCTCAACAAAACTAAAATGTCAATATTTATCCTCCTCAAAGTCAAAAATACCAAGAAGGACTCCAAGTTATAAGAATTAAAAGTTTGGTCCTTTGAAAATATCAAAATTAGCAAAAGGACCCTTGACTTTGAAGACTTGGCAAAAACGGTCCCTCATTTATCAGGACTTGGCAATTTCAGTCCTCCAAAAGGTCAATCATACAATTCAAGACCATTATCAATCAAAAAAATGCCAAATTAGTCCTTCAAGAATCACAAAATGGCAAGAAATACCCCTGAATTTACTTTACAAAATATTTTGGGGCAAAAGTGTGAAAAACCAAACTTCAAATACAAAGGAAATAGAGTTTGGACGGATTTAGTTGCAAATGAAAGGGTTATTAAAGGTGAGGGGTTAAAACTGGCAGACAAGGAATGTTACCTAGACCAACCAAGGGAGGACACGTGTCCCACTCAACCCTTTCCACCAATCACAACACACCATCACTCCATGTCACCCTTCCACTAATCCGGTTTATTAGTTAAATAAACTTGGCGCCTTAACACCAAATTTAAACATAACCACCCCTAATCCAGATTAAACATGCCTACTATTCACTCAAGAACACAATTAGGCTTTCTTAATTGTGTTGTAATTAGACCTTAAGATTGTCCAGATCCATGATTAAGCATGCCTTAATCATAACCCAACACCAAAAACACATGCCACATCACTCCTTTGTCCCACAAAAGATTCCCCTGCTACTACAAAGAAGAAACTGCCAAAAGAGGCCAGTCATCCAACGTCCAAGGATTCAGCTTACATCCTAAGCTTATTTCACACCCTTTGATCAAGTTTTCACATGCCAGCTACAACAAGACTCCAAAATCAGTCACATGATTCTCCAAAAAGTTCAAACTTCACAAGGGCATTTTGGGACTTCTACTACATTAGGGTTTTGAGTTTTTAGCTTATGCAGACCATGTACACGCTCTATATAAATGGTATAGGGTCTGACATTTACGTTTGCTTTTGTTTTTTCCTTGTTCACAAACCTGTAAATCCTACTTTCAGTTTTATTAAATTGTGTTTGAGTTTGTTGAAGAAAGACCAAGTGCCATTTAATTCTATGATTGTTTATGTTATATGTTAACTCAAATTGAACCCTAAAACGTGTTTGTGAACCTTGTGTAAGAAATAGCACATTGGACTAAAATTTGATATTTTTCTAAGTTTCTTGGTACATCTTGGAATTTTTGGGCTATAAGCTGATCATAGCACCCTAATAGTGACATTAAGGTGTTGTGAAGCTTATATCTTGGGGATAATCAAGAGTGGGTACAAGAAGTTGCATTAATCAAGTTTATTTTCCAAAAAGTCACCTTTTTGTTTTGATATTCTTGCTTCTAACTTTGTTGAATCTTAGCAGGGTTGTTTAAGGAAGCTTGTGCTTGTTCTTGCTAGTACATAAGCTCAAAATTCGTGGGTGTGGATGTACATCCATGAGGTACAAACCCTTAATCTCAAAATCTGATAAAATATTGGATATTTGTGATATTTTAGTGTTGCTTGTGTTCTTGTGAATTTTGTGGCTTAATCTTGCTTGAATCTGTTATTCTCATCTGTTATTGTGTTAATTTGGGCTTGGGTGGTCTTAAAACTCACTTTTGATTTGAAAAATTCGGTTTTGGAAAGTTAAAAGGGTGTTTGGGATTACCTGTCTTGAATCATAAGTTGCTATTTTGTGGATAGAAGTTTGTGTTTGTGCTTTGTATCTGATATATACTTGGTTGAGTGCATTTTGCTGCAAGTTATTGGGTTTGAAACCTCAAATCATACATTGTGCTATAACTACTTGATTTTAACTGTTTTGACCTAAGATTTTGGTAAAATCTAGAACTTATGCATGCTTAGGGTTAAAAGTTGTTTAAACATCATTTATATAACATATGTCATAGATCTGAGTGATTGAATTTGGCTTGTTGGTCAATTGCATCAGCAAAAGTAAAAACTACATGTGTTAGTGTTCATCAGTAACCTTCATCTGCTTGAATCTTGATTTAGGCTTTGAGCCATTACATGAAAACTGTTTGAACTTGTTCATTTGAGTTTATAATAGCTTGTGTATGCTTTTGGTGCAATTTGGTTGGCTGAATATTGATAAAACAGCTTATAAGTTCATAACTGCTTAAGTGTTCATGTCTGTGTCAGATCTGGTGATTGATTGATTAAACTGTACTAATTGGGTGATTGTGATTTATTTGTTGTATTTGACTCCTCTTGATCCACTGATTAATTGGGTGCCTTTATGTAACCTGAATCTCCAAAAAAAGTCACTAAAGACAAAAAAGTCAACAAGTCAAGCAGTGGAAAAAGTTTCCACTACTCAACAGCCAAAACTAGCCCCTTCTAGTACAAATTTTCAGTTAGCTTATCAATAAGCCATTTTGGCTTATCCAGACCTGCAACAACTTATTTTTTGTGATAGATCTTCATTATTTGACCCATTTGATTGAACTGGAGCTTATTAGACTTTGACTTTGACTTTTTGCTAGAAAACCAACTTATTTGACTTTTTCATAAGTGCTTATTTGCTTTTTACAGCCTATTGAGTCAACTTATTTGAAAAATTTTTGTTGATTAAGCTTAGTTAAGTCATTTAAAAGCTTTTGCAATTTGAATCAACTCTTGGGATAGCCTAGAACTCAAAAAACGGCTATTTTGTCATTTTCTGTCGATTGCTTTTTGCATTTTCAGGCTTATTCCTTTGGCTTATTTCAAATTTCTTTTTACAGAAGTCTTAGTTAGATCAAAAGAAGCTTGTGTGTCTAATTTGAGCTTATGGCATTAGCTTACAGCTTAATGGGCCAAAAAGCCCATTAAGAATAAGCTGTTTGGTATAATTGCTTATTTCACATTTTCAGCTTTTGGGCCTTTGTAAAAAGTTGTTCAGAATCAAATTTTGAGTCAAGTAGTGGTTTTTGGGCTGATTTGGGCCACTTTTTCTTATTGGGCCAATTCTAAGGCCATTAAGGGACTGTTTGGACTTTAGCCCATTTTCTAGGCCCATTACGGGTATTTAGGTAATTTCAAATTCATTTCTGTGTTATTTAGGTTAAAATTAGCTAGTTTGCAACTTTTTAAAATTTTTGAATTTTTATTAATATTTTAATATTATTTTATTATTAAAAATTAAAAGTCTGATTTTCTAAGTTTTTATATTTTTCCTAGACTCTAGACACTTAATTAGGAATGTTACAACTTTCCAAATATTTTTAGGGTCTTTCAATTATTTTCTAGAATTATTTTAAGTTTTTATAGTTTTTAATAGTTTTTAATTGTTTAAAAATAATTTTTAGTGGTTTTAAAATTTAAAAAATACTTTTTAGCTTAATTAGGTTATTTTAAAGGTTTACAAACTTTAAGATCTTGATTTGGACTTTTTATTAGTTAATTTTGATTTTTAGGGCTTTAATTAGCATTAAAAATTAATAATTAATTAATTAAAAGGTTTTAGCAAGTTTTGATTTTTTGTAAACACTTAGAATATTTAAGTGGATTTTTAGTGATTTTTAGGAACTTTTAGGATAAAATTTTAATTTTGGTGCTTTTTACGGTTTTACGTGTACGACTCCTTCGTCTTAGTTAAATCCATAATCGTAACCGTCAATCTCTTCTTATCCCATTTCTATTTTCTTTTCTCATCATAATCATATAATCACATCACTAATCATCTCATTACACACACACCAAGCCTCCTTGAGAACGATCCCCACTTTGGGTCATAACTCGTGGTTTCCTAAATCACTTGTTAACGCTTGCCCTATTTACGTCCTTTTCCTAAAAGTGTGTAAAAACACTACATCAGTTTACACAAATGAATTTCAAGACAATAGAGTCTAACTCACATCATGACAAATACACGAAATCATCGTTCACTTCCAATCATAAATCACTATTCGCGTCTGGAGATATTTCAAAGTTCTACCAAGATAGATAGAGGAGGTCGATTGATGTAGAAGCATAACAACGTTGAAACTTTCAAGTCTGGTATCAATGGTAAGAAATTAGACAAGTTGTAACGAGGACTATGTCACGAAGGAAGATGAGGTAACCAACAAAACAAAGATCGTTGAATAAGGATATATATGCTTGAGGCATGTACTTTGTTCAAGAAAAGATAAGGGATCATATGTGTATGTCGCGAACTTGTGCTACTCGCATAAGATGTAAAAGTTTTCTAAACTTTATTTTATCTAAATTTTCAGAAACACAAGTAAAAATTCTTTGACAAGATATTTTAGGTGACTACTATTTGGCCTCGCATGGCTCCTTCTAAATTACGCATAGGTGATCAGGCCATGCATAATTTTGGACTAGCAATGCGATGCTCAGCTTCGTCAAACCGGTATTACATATCATATGATTTAAAATATGTATATGGAATCAAAATAATTTATGAAACTTTTCGCCAGTACTAATTGGCTAGATGTTTAAATCAACAATTTTATTGTTACAAGAATTCTTTACGAGACCAATTGTTGAACAATTTGTGAAAATACATTGTAAAATGAATATTCATTAATTTATAAGATAACATTCAGGTATTTAATAAGGCCCAAGTGGAATATTTTATAAAATGATTCGTAAACAATACCAGTTTGGGTTTATAGAGCAACTTATAAAATAGCGAGTGGGTTACATCAGGGTAATAAGGAGTAGTTCAAGACAATCAATGAAATGGTTACAAGTTGATAAATTTCAAAAGGTTTAGTCAGAATCACCATGAAACACGTGTCAAGTTGATAAAGAACGATGTGAAAACAAGAACTTCAAACATTGGCCCAAATCAGTGGTTCGATAGAAGAAAAGAAAGATAAAATGAAATGACTAATGAGTCATGTATTAAAGAAAGGATAAAGAAATCCACACGCGTGCAGACAGAGATCCGGCTGAAGAAAGGTAATAGTAATACTTTAACATTATCCGCGACCTAACACGTAAAAAGTCAACAAAAGTCAAAGTATGACCCGAGTATGACTCAATAATGAAAAGTTGCAAAAATACATGTAAGTTACTGGAATACAACAAAATATGATCATACAAACTTGTTTCATCAAGCTATATAGCTTAGACTTCATTTTTATAAGTTTTGACTAAACGTATAGAAAATAGTCAACTTTTGGCTTTTCTGACTTGAGGCGAATTACTAATCATTAGACCTAAATTCCTTCAATTATGATTTTAAACATCCTAAGAATCAGTATCTATCATCCCAAATCCATTCCAAAAGGTTTAGGCTTGCTTAAGGGGCGTTTGGGTAATGAACTAGTCATTTACTTGCTTAATGAAAAAGTGCAGAAAACTCCTTTTCGTGAGGCTTAAAAATCCTATTTAGACTCTTGGAGAAATTCTACAAAAATTCAGAGAAGTCATATACATCATAAAGTTAATATCTTATGAATTTTAAGAAAAGATTTGAAGTGTATATACCTTTTTCAAAATAAAAACCAAAACGCATTCTGCGCGAAAAAGTCAAACTTTACAGTCTGTATTTTATATTTTTGAGGGTCAAAATGCCCACTTTAAAGCTTCCGTTTCCGCGTAGGTGACTAAAAATATCATTTCGGACAACTTTGTAGTTTTATCCGAAGGCTGAAAATAGTTTTACGACACACTTATACCTATGACAGCAGCTATATAATCAAAATTTTGTAACTTTTCAAATTAGTCAACAATACCCACTTATGTGTCAAAAAGTTAAAGGTACCTAACGGACACTAAACATTTGCATCAAAAGTCATCATTATATGTTTCTCAAATGTTTCAAGTGAAAAATCTTGGCTAAACAATCATTAACCATACCAAGCACGCTAAACCAAACGCTAGTTTAAGTCGGTTGCTCCCTATTAGACTAGTTTCTAAAATGCCCGCCATTTAATCGTTATGAAGAGATAGACGATGAACCTTATACCGTCGGAAACGTATTATCATACCCGACATTCTTAGCTATATGAATTTATCTCAGTTTTCCAAATGAAAAAAATCCGTCTTAGAGAAAAGTCAAAACTTTAGGCTATCACTCCAAAGTGTGTGAGGTCTCAAGTTCAATTCCTGCTAGGGGCAACCAAACTTGAAGTGGTCACGCCAACCTCCTGAAAAGGGAGGGCTTTACCTGGTTTGAGACTGTGTGGCGGTGGGCTCAAACCCCGTGGATTAGTCGGCCAATGTGTCAGAAATCATGGTTACCAAAAAAAAAAAAAAAAACTAAAACTTTAGAAAATTGGTTATAAAATTGGCGACCACCGTTTTTGTCATAAAATTCAATTGGTGATGGCTATTAACGCAATGTCAGCGGAAAAACTTAAGTTATAATTCCTAGCAAGTCCTCATAACCTGCAATTTCATTTTTAGGGGTTCTAAGGTGCTGTAAAACACTAAACAAGTCTGCACTTCCAGATTTGAGCTTAAATTCTTATTTCGGCCATAACTTCTTCGTTCTGATGAGTTATAACCCGAATTTTATATCAAAACGACCACAAGGACAAACCTCATGAGTAAAAACGTTAAAACCTCAGGTCATGACATTTTAAATTGTCTAAAACTTAGACCCAAAATCTGGACAGCAAGTGTGTTCATATGCAGAAATTTACCACATAAAAATCAAATAATAAATCGGTCGTAACTTTCTCATTTTAAAGAGCTAGAAAGCGAATTTTATACCGAAAAGAACCTTGTGACATTACCTTTCAACCTAGATCTTAAAAACTTAGTTTGGGAAAAGTTTAAATTTGCCGAAATAAACCCTAAACCTGCTGTCCTAAAATGGTCACATCGAAACACCTCTAAACATTAATTTACAACACCATAACTTAGCTTTCTATGCATCCTAATACCATCGTAATGTCATACCATTAATCACAAATCATCCTAAGAATATCAAAAACAGAAAACCCATAAATAAAAATAAGGATTAAAATGAAATTGGATCAAGATAAGAAATCCTACAATAGAGATGAAAATTTACGAAGAAGATTATCAAGAAAGGAATGGAACATTAACTAGTTGCACTCCCGGAGCGAGGAGATTTAATGAAGGGGAATGATACATGTTTATAGAAGTAGAATCGTATTCTAAACAATCGCCACAAAATAGAAGATGAATTACAAGATGACGATGGTGTTTCCAAGGTACAAACGAACGTTGTAATCCAAATTCGAAACATAGAATGGCCAATGAAATAATATTTAATCGATATACGAGTATCGTGTAAAACGGTGATGTAAAGGTAAATCAAGGTTACGAAAATCCACGATATTATTCAACACTGATTCAAGGAGTGCTTCGAGATGTGTGACTCACACGATATCATTTAGTCCCTCTTTTTTTTGGAGACTCATTGAGCTACACAATGGTCAATAGACTATTTTACAAGACATTCAATCACAAATGGTCGGAAAGCAATTTGAATATCTAAATAGATATCTTTAAGAGTTAAACAATGAAGGTAGCACGTACGCTAGTAATATGAAAATCAGAAGTTTCATCGAGAGCGACACTTATTAAATATCGAGAAATGGTATCACGATAATACACACAACATGTAACAGTGAGTCATGAAAAACAGACGGTTCAAAACGAACAAGTATATGAGGTCAGTCGTATCACGCATAACCAAGATAGAAATAGTACTCAAAAGTGAGTATGAAAAATCGGCAGCATACGCGCTCCGAATACAAGTATGAAATGTAATAACAAATTAAAATCATGGTAACAGGATCAAGTTTACATGAACAAGAATTCAAGAAATATAGTAACGGCAGATGTAATCACAGTAA
Source organism: Glebionis coronaria (assembly GCA_025667525.1). Classification (NCBI taxonomy): domain Eukaryota; kingdom Viridiplantae; phylum Streptophyta; class Magnoliopsida; order Asterales; family Asteraceae; genus Glebionis; species Glebionis coronaria. The sequence continues at coordinate 230,931,172 of CM046879.1, forward strand.
TATCTATTGATAATTCATTGAGCACAAAGGCTTTGACAAGAGATACATAGTAGTAATTATTGTCATTCGGATAAGGTAATATTCCAAAATATATTCAAGAGATGAAATACTACAACGATAATTAAAAGTAAATAATAAGGATTAGAGAGTTACCCGCGCGGATACCGAACATCTTGGCATATTCCATGTTTGACACTAAGACTCATAGGATTTTCTTGAAAAATATGGGTCATAGACTAAGTTTAAAATGACTCAATTCACTATGACCATGGCTCTGGTACCGATCTGTAAGACCCCCAAATCTGGTAACGGGACAGGTAAGCACTGAGGGGTCGCACATCATGGTAACAGCATACATGACAGTAAGGTAATAAAATATGGAGTAAATAATATGACACCATTTAACAAATTTCTTCAAAAGCTGCGGAATAAAGTTTTTATGGATACGGTCCCAGTATATGCATAATTAAGACTCAAAACAAAATTCACCTAATTTACCAACATTCTGATAATAGTCTTAGTGCATGAAAGTAAATTTATTTAGCATGATTGAAATGGCCTAAGCAGTTTTCCCAAAAGATTTGGCCAAAAGGGACATGGAATCTTCCAGCTGCCGGATCCTGCGGGCTCTCATCCATAAAATCAAGCATTTGCATAACCTGAGAAATAACATGTAAACGGGTCAACAAAAAGTTGAGTGATATTCATAGGTTTAATAGAATATGTTGTGGAATACAAGCAATGTTTCCATATAAACATGTAATATTAAAGAAAAGAAAGTTGCACCAATGTGCAATTTAAATGTACTTCACTTAATGCAATAGCTCATGACACCGAAGCGTTAACATATGTATTACTAGGGACCTCTAATAAGTATATAGTCAAAATACTTGTATAAACGAATGTATATGCGTCGGTACTCATGACGGGGATTGTCAATCCCGATGGATCCATCCACAACAGTCGCGCTTGTGATATGTGAATTAACGGCTCATGATATAGAGGATTATTGACTAAGGTACTAAGGCATTAAGTAAATCATGAAACTGTAAAAGCAATACTAAATACTTGATTGAATACTAGTAAAAGTAATACTGTAAAAAGTCTACTGCACGTATTCCACACATGTATTTCTCACCCCGCATTTGTAAAACATGAATAAAGTAGTAAAAGGGGCTATGAACTCACCTTTAGCAAGTAATAACAATGTAAAGGGGCTGAGAAAAATGGAGTCTTCACGGACCTATGCAATGGTGACGCGTAATAAGAAAGTGTTCAATGTAGCAAATAACGTTTTAGGAGTAACGTGACATAGTATGACCAAGTGACTTGCGTGTGATGGCGAGACCTAGGCTTAAGATGAAATTGACAAAAATACCTTGAACCTACTGTATTAACATGACATTAACCTTATATGATGGTCCAAGCATTTTATGCGGGTTTTAAACACGTTTTAGGCTCGGTTCATAATGTTGAAATATTGGGCTGAATTCAGGTTTCTGAAAATGGCTGTGAAGAATTGGTCATATCTAAAAATCTATAATAGTACAGGAGGTGAAATTTTCGAACATGTAAAGGTGTTTCTCTTACCTTTAAACATTGGGCAAGAACATCCCTAGAACTATTTTCAATCAACGGGAAATGCACTTTTAGTGACAGACTATCAAAACAGAAAGTTGTAAACGTCTTTCGTACCTTACGGTAGATTGAGCATAAATCCCAATCGGTAAAAGATTTTGTCACGAAACCAAAAAGAGAAGTTTTATTATGTTTGTAGCTACTGTAAAAATTCATAAAATCAGAAATTAATCCTTTTTACCCAAGTTAATTTACCCACGTTTTAAGCATAACATTCAGATTTGACCTAATTTAGTAAAACGACCGTTCCGGGCTCATCCGGACACTTTCCGTTTCCATACAACTCACCACATACTAAGCACATCAGTGGGTATACATTTTTCAAATAAAAACAAGGTCATATGTTTAAGAAATTTTTTCCATGACCTGTTTGTTTCTATGGTGATTTCCATACTATAAAAACGACCCCATTTAGCAACCTAACCGCGAACACGCAACTCTTAAGCTATACGAAATCGCCACGCAAGTGTCCTAAGTCCTAATATGCCCTAAGTATTCATAATCTCAGTGGGTTTCACCCATGAGTTCAAAATCCATGAATTCAATGAAATCAAAGTACTAGTAACACTAAAATCAAAATGCTAAGAGTGATTATACCTTCACAACAAGTATGAATCAATCCAAACACGCAAATTAAACAAATCCTCCTCCTTGATCCTTAGAAATTTCGTGGCTCTAGGTTATAATAACATGCCCAAATCAAAATTTTATCCAACAAAATAAGGTTTTATGCATTGGAACAACAAAAACGAACATAGGATTTTACAAAAACATCATCAAATCATAAGATTTGATGATTTTTGACCTCTAGCAAAAACTTGGTGCATGTTGTAATTAACACATGGGTATGAATAAGAATCAAAATTAACATGAAATTAGTATTTAGTTACCTCAAAACAAAAATATCAAAGGCTGTGGGTGTGTTTTGTGTTTAGTCGGCCTAAGGGAGAAGAAGGAGAAGTTGTGTTTTTTTTTTGTTCAATCTTTTGGTAAATATTACTTGTGGTACTTCCTTGTTTAAGTAAATGGTCAAAAAAAGTCAAAATGGGCTCTCTTAGCTTTAGTCCAACCGAAATATCCAAGAAAAGCTCAAGGTTTTAGTGTTAAGCTCTCGAAATTTACGGGTTTAAATAACGTTTCGTTTCCGACTAAAACCAAGACTCGTTTATTTTTAAAACGAAATTTCTTTAGAATTACTCGTAAATACTTGTTTGGCCTGGATTTCACTAAGTTGGATCAAGGAATCAAGGATAACTAGAAATCACATAAAAATAAATTTTATCGCGACGTTCAGACCCGAAAACTCAGTCCGACAGCCGGAAAACGCAAAAATGCAAAAGTTCACCACTGCATCCGTAATTGTTCAAGATCTCATTTTTCATTATTTTTGAGGCCAAGAGCCAATAATAAGTCATATAGAATGTGATAAAACCTCGCAGAAATTACAAACATGAAGTTTGGGAATCTTGCTAAATAATTTTGTAAATTCGCGAAATTCATAGAGTTTTATATTTAAGTAAATATCGAGGATGACACGTAATCACTGTAAAATAAGTGGGGAATATGGTAAAAGTGTGAATAAGCAAGCATAACGAGTAAAAGAAAATTACCGAAAATCCGCGTTCTCATAGTAATACTTGTAATTCTTATTCGTGAAACGTAAACGTGCTAAAAAAGGAAAGTTCTAATCATGTACGTATGATCATAAGAGTACTATTCATGGTAAAAGCATGCGGGTTTTACATCTTAATTGATCTTTTGTTCTCTTTTCACTCTTACGGATCCTTCTTTCGTTTTCTTGATATCTCCTTTCATTGTCTTGGTTCATCTAATGAAAAAGCTCAATAGCATTAAACTCATTTGGCCCATTTCCTTGAAATCCTTGTTGTTGGAAAGGTGGAGGTTGATTGTAAAACCCTTGGTGATTACCATGAAAGTTGTTTCCTTGGTTTTGAAAGTTATTGGGTGCTCTATTGTTGTTGTGTCCTTGGTAATTTCCCCTTGTCCCTTGATTTCTTTGAAGAAACTAAGGAGGGTTTGTTTGGTTTTGGGTGGGTGGATGGGGTGGGAAACCGGGTGGAGAAAGGTAATTGTTTGACTTGTAAGAGAGATGGTTAGGGTTGATGTTAGGTTTAAAATGCTCTCTTTGTTCATCTTGATAAGCATAGCATTCACCTTGAAAGTTTTGAACTTTATCACATTGTAAGTAAGAATGAGGACCTCCACATGTCTCACAACTTAGGGAAATGGCATTCACATCATTGGTAGAAGAATTGTTCAAGGAAAAGTTCCTAAGGGCTTGAATCATCTCTTTTTGATTCTTGTCAATTACATGAAGTATTTCATTGTGACTCTTGAGGAGTTAATTATCAATGGATGTATGAGCACTCTCTTGAACAACATGGACTACCTCGCCTCTTTGGTTATTTGTTTGAACCATGGATTTTGTCTCAATGATATCCCATGTATCTTGTGTGGATTTTGAAAGAATGTTCCCCCCCGCGGCCGAGTTAAGGGAATCTTGATGGTGAGGTCTCAAACCATTGTAGAAGGTGTTAATTTGGTGAACTATGTAACACCTGGTAATTTTCCCTACTTTGTAAAATGATTATTTTACCCTTTGACTTTTTATTTAGTCAACTATGTGATTTAACTGTGTTGGAACCGGGAAGTTATCCCGCATTTTCTGAAAAACTGTTTGATGACGAGTAATGACTTGACACTGTGCTCAGTCATTATTCTGAACATTTTCTGTGAATCTGACCAAAATGATGAGACGATCAATGAATTGACGATAATCCATGAGATTATTCGTTATCTGTGAATTATGTGCTTAACTGTTTAGTTTTTAACAGCGTGATCGTATTTTCTTGAACATCGTATTTAAATATTTCTGTATATGTTTATATATGCCTGTATTTTAGTATTTTGCTATTTATAGTAATAAATCGTATTTACTGTGAATATTTAATTAACGTATCGCTTTTTCGTATTTTACGTCGTTTTTACGTTTAACCGTCGTTAGCATGTATAAAATACTTTATAAATTATAAAATATCAGTTTTCGTCGAAAAATCATAAATTTAATATATTTCGTCAAATTTTTAAGTTTTACATAATTTTAAACTTAACTATATACTTTTCGATATTTACCCAAAACTAACTAACCTTTTTACCTTAAACCTTCTAACTAGTTACCATAGTAAAAATTTTGAATTATTTACCTTGTGGGACCCTCCCCATAATCGGCCAAAAACTCAGCCACATGCAAGATACACCAAATTTACTTCATTTGCCATTTTGAGCTTAACTTACATTTTCCTACACATTTTAACTTATTAACCATTTAACCTCAAAATCACTTCACATTATTTACACATACACTTCACTAAAAAAAACACACAACTCTCCCTTCTATCTCTCTAAAACACACGGCACAAACACAACACCATTTCCACCATTGTTAATTTTCTTGAAGCTTCATTTTAAGAAGATTTGACACAAAACAAAAGCATCCTAGGGTTTGTACAAGCTTATAGAAGAATGGGTTTTCTTGGTTTGTAGATTTGAGAAGTTTTGGTTGTAGTTATTAGAAGTTGGGTTCTTGTTGATTATTTGTTGGTTAGAGCGTAGATCGGGTTGTCGTGGTTACGTAGAGTCGTTACTCAAGGTTATTTCTTAAACCTTTTTCATCTTTTTCATTTTTTTTTGGGTAAAGGGAAGCATCCCTGGTAAAATATATTAATCACCCAAAAATCATGAAGTACAATGGAATGTGACTATGTGTCACATTAACCTCAAGCAAAAAAATGCTTGAACAGCCAAAAACGAATGACATGCCATCCGTCTTACATCAATATTACAAAAACAAGGGCACCAATAGGAAAGAACCACCTAACGGTACATAAACAAAAATAAACCAAACTCATCTAAACACCGAGTCAGGAAGCTCCCATAATCGCGCATAAACCTCCCCTTCTGTAGTACGTTTAAAGCTACAAGAAAGGAGTTTAAGGCGAACAACCGCGTAGATACACTCAATCACTTGCTTCTCGGATCTTTTAGACTTCTTAAATAAGCGCCAATTGCGTTCTTGCCAAATAAAATACGAGGAAGCCGCAAGAACCAATTTAGCCACAACAATATGCATCGACTTGTGATTTGCGCTAGGACCAAGCTGATCAACAATAGTATAAACATTATGTGGAACATGAGCAAGTCCAGCCAAGGATTTCATATGAGACCACACTGAATCAGCAAATGAGCAATCAAAGAATAAGTGATCATGAGAATCCGGGGTTCGCTCACACAACGAACATGAAGAACCAAGATTGCTAGCCGCTTCCCACCAGCAAACACGATCCTGTGTTTTAAGTTTACCCTTGATAATAAGCCAAAGATTGAACGCATGACGCGGAATATTATTAGGAAACCACACCACATGAAACCAATTAACTTTATTATCTCTTGGACGAATAGCATTCCATACCAGATGCACAGAAAACGACTTAAAAGAACCATCATTGAGACGCCATACCAAACTATCGTGCTCATCATTCACCGGGACTAAACAAGTAGATAATACAGGGAACTTAGAACTAATATACGAAGGCCAAACCCACGTACCTGCATGAATCAAATCCGCAACCATCGTTTGAAGATTCAGACCAGACCTGTGGATATCCCGATACGAAATAAAATTAGATAAAGGCCCGATGTCGCACCACCTATCAAACCAGACCGAGGTAGCAGCACCATTACCAATCTTATGCCAAACAAAATCACGGATCATGGGCCGCAAACGTAGAATATACCGCCAGCTACAAGACATGTTCCCACTAATGGGCACATCTCAAAAATTACGAGTATGCAGCTTATACGCCCTAATCCACCTTACCCAAAGAGAGTCCTTATTAGAAAGTAACTTCCAGATATGACTAACCATTAACGCCGCATTAAAATGAGATAAACGTCTAATGCCCAAGCCTCCTTCATCCTTAGGAAGACATACCACCTCCCAAGCAACCTTCGATTTGCCTCTATTAGTATCACCAGGGCACCATAGAAAACTCCTCATAATTTGTTCAATATCATGAAGAACTTTCGTCGGAAGCATAAACACCGTAGCCCAAAAAACATTCATAGAACCTATAACCGAACGAATAAGCTGAAGTCGACCGGCAATAGACAATGTTTTATTCTTCCAATCATCAACACGATTGTGGATTTTCTCCACAAGCTCCTTGAAATCCCTAATCAATAACCGCGAAGAAATCAATGGAACCCCAAGATATTTAACCGGAAAACATCCTTCCTCAAAAGGAAGAACATGAAGAATAGAAATCTTAACGTGATTTAACACGTTACAAAAATAAGCTGTGCTTTTTGGAAGACTTGGCACCAAACCGGATGCCTTCTTGAATTCATCAAGACTCTCGTGGATCACACGGGCAGAACCAACATTACCGTATGCAAAGAGAAAGAGATCATCCGCAAAACATAAATTGATAAGCTCCAATTTGTCACAAAAGCGATGATAATAAAAGTCTTCCGCTTCCATAACCTTTCTTTTCAACATACGGGTAAGAATTTCCATAACAAGAGTAAACAAGTATGGGGAGAGCGGATCACCTTGACGAAGACCCCTTTTACCACGAAAGAAGCCATGCAAGTTCCCATTTATGCAAATAGAGAATGACGTAGTAGAAACACACTCCATTATCCACATAACCATACGCTCATGAAAACCATATCCAATAAGGATCTTACGAAGAAAATCCCAATCAACTGTATCGTATGCCTTTTGAATATCGACCTTGAAAGCACACCTAGGAGCTCCTCTATCCAAATGATAATTATGCACTAATTCTTGAGTCAATAATATGTTGTCTGTGATACTTCGATCCGAAACAAAAGCCGATTGATTAATATCAACAAGCTTCTTCAAACAATCCTTTATCCTATTAGCAATAATTTTGCTAATACATTTGAATAAAACATTGCAGCATGAAATTGGTCTATAGTCATTAATCCTCGTAGGATTACTAACTTTAGGAACAAGCGCAATTATGGTGTGATTAAGCTCTTTCAATAATTTACCATTTGTGAAGAACTCCCGAACGGCTTTAATAACATCACCTCCAACAATGCTCCAAGACTCCTTAAAGAACGCAGCAGAGAAACCATCGGGACCAGGAGATTTATCATCTCCCATTGAAAACATGGCTTCTTTAATTTCACGATCAGTAATCACTCGCACCATATTAGAAGCCACCTGCTCATTAAGACAATTAGCAAATAAGCCTTCCTCATGAAAAACATTAGGCCCATCAGCTAAACCTAGAAATTGTTCATAATGCTCAACAAACGCTTCGGACACAGCATCATTAATAAGAAGAGAACCCGTGTTGTCTATAACCGCATCAATGCGACTTCGAGAAACACGACTCTTTACTGTCTTGTGGAAAAAACTAGTATTAGAGTCACCCTCTTTAAGCCAAGATACTTTCGCCTTTTGCTTCAAAAACCTTTCTTCAATTAAAACTGCCTCATTAAACTCAGCCACACATACCGCCTCCTTAGCTCGAATCGACTGGTTAAATGGGTCTTGATCAAGAATCGTTTGAATCTGGTCCAACTCACTACGAATACGAGAAACATTCAAATGCAGGTTTCCTTTCTCAATCAACAGCTTCCTCAATGGCTTCTTCAAAGATTTAAGCTTTTTCATCAAACTGAACTGAAAGAAACCACTTTGATAATTATTCCATGCCTCCTGTACCACATTTAAAAATCTATCATGTTTAGTCAAAACATTAAAAAATTTAAACGGTTTGGGCTTCTCCTTAACTGACGCGGGAATACACAAAATAGCTGGCGCATGATCAGAGTTACGGTACGGTTTAAACACTGCATGGGAACCAACAAAAACAGAAGTGAATTCCAAATTTGCCATAATACGATCCAATTTTCGAAGAATACCATCATTTCCACTTGGTTTTTGGTTCCAAGTAAAATGAAGGCCGGACCAATTCACGTCAGCAACTTCAATATCATTTACACAATTCTTAAACTCATTCATAGCAGCACAAGTACGTGAAGAACTAGAAGTAGAATCCGCCAAAAATAACGTCGCATTAAAGTCGCCAAGCAAACACCAAGGACGATCTTGAACAACCAACTTATGCTTTTTGAGACCCTCCCATAAACTACGCCGATGTCTATAATCATTATGAGCATAAATAAACGAGCAAAGAACTTCGCGTCTCTCATTTTTCAGCCACACACGAACATGAATAGCTTGGTCATCTTGATGAAGAACCATAACATCAACAACATTGTGATTCCATCCTAAAATGATACGAGTGCCCTTTTTACAAAGAACCTCATTTGAAGTCCAATCCCAATGTCTAAAAATAAGTGAACACATACTGTGCAACTTAGAAGTAGCAACATGAGACTCTAAGATTGCACAAATCGAAAGATTATTTTCCGCAATAACCTGCCTAACCTCACTTTGCTTAGGGGAGAAGTTAAGGCCCCGAATATTCTATGAAGCGACGTTAATCATTGGAAACCGTAACTGCAGGAGTGCTTGCCCCTGTTGGTGTTCTATCATCTATAATAATCTCCTCATCCACCTCATCATCAACGCAATCCTCATTACTATGAGGAGCATCATCTCTTCCATTATCATTTTCAGATAAGGCACCAAAAGCATTTTGAGTAGGAATAGATGAGGAAGAAGCCTTCTCATGTCTTGGCTTCCCTGTACTCTTAATCGTTTCATTTTTATTATTTTTATTCCCACTCTCAACCTTCCGATATTACAAATTAAGAGCTGGTTTAGTCAAGCGTATACCCTCAACCTGTTTGTTTTTCTTCCTACCCTTGGAGTTCTTACGCTGTACCACAGTAAACCCATCCTCATTCTCCTTTGTATCAGTAACCAACGTCGGGGTTTTCGGACAATTCTCATTAGCATGGCCAAACACCCTACACCCATCACATCGAGAAGGAAGCCATTCATATTCCACATCTATTTTAACAAGCGTGTGTCCCTCTCCACTTACCAACGGAATAGCAATAACAATAGAATCCTTAAACTCTTCTTCCGATGAGAACTCAATAAGCGCACGCGCATACGTATTACGCCCCCAGGAGCTTACACACATGTTACTTGTATAAGCGTCCAACATAATCGGTTTCCCTAGCTGAGTTGTAATCAAACTTAGTCCCACTTCCGAGTATGCCACTAACGGAACATGGTGCAGGCGTACCCATAGTGGAGCAGACTTGATCACACCTTTTTTAAGGACAGCATTTGGTGTCCAAATATTAAGCATTAAAGGGACACCCCTGATTAGCCACGGACCACTCTCCATGACACTTTCCATGCCCACTTTAGTATCAAATTGGAACATGAAAAAGTCCTCATGAAGTTGAATGCGTTTAAGACCATATTTGGCCCACGTATTCTTAACATAATTTTCAACCAACGGAAACGCTAATCGATCACCAATAAAGTAGCCAAATAATGTATTCTCAAACCTGGCACTCACTTCCTCCATAGCTTTCAGAGGAAGAACAACATTTGCCCCTGCAACTGTTTCAGAGTTATGGAGCTCCTCAATCTTAACAACCTGCTTATTAATCGATTGCGTTTGCTTGAGAGCATTAACAAAGGACGAAGATGATGCAGCATGTGAAGAAATCTTAGGGATAACCTTGTTAGTTACAGGCGCAAACACACGATTCACATGTGTCTCATAAGATCCCGGTGTTAAAGACTCATGCATAGCAATGCTCGAGTTATCATTCTTCCTCACATTCCCATCCACCTTGTTACACTTATCACCAAAACCACCTGGATGAGCCTTCAAAGACTACATTCTCTCTAATTAACAACCAAACACCTCAGCAACAAATTAGGGCACAAAAGCTGAAACGCCCCCAAAACCCTAATTAGGGTTTCAGCGACAACAATACAGACCAAGCCCTAATCAATCATTTAGCAATCAAACACACCTGAATAAATACAATTAAAAGCGCAAATAAGACAAACCCTAACAAGGAACGATTTTAAACCCTAGACGACAAAAATCTTAAAACAGAAATCAAGAATTCGTCCACTTGTAGGAAACTTCAATCAAGGATAATCACAAGGATCATCAACAAGATTAGGTCCCTAGCAAGATAGAATTAATGATTAAAGAATCAAGAAATCGGATTAGAGATAGGTTAAAAAAATCGCCGCCATTGTTGAGAGATTAGGGTTTCATTTTTCATGCATAATCTATGTAGATCTATGCATGCATGTTACTCATCAAATATTTTCTTAAAATAAAATGATAAAAATTATTTTTGGTCATGAAATATTTTAGATCTATGAAAATTATGTGTGGATCTATTAGATCCATGCATGAAAATGGTTTAATTGAAAGACTTGTAAAATATAAAAATGTATATTTTTAGATTTGTGGACTTGAAGATAAATCTTTGATTTTGAGTATGCTTATGAATAATTGGAGGGAACTAGTAGTGTTAATACTAGTGGCTACGCTTGAAAATGTTCGAAAACGAGTTTTTACGAAAAGTGTATAATCTGTCCGATTTTTATAAGAGGCATAGAGGGTCATAAAAATTGTTTGACACTAGTTTACTACGATATTATGAAAATATAAGTTAATACCTTCGTTTCGATATATTATGGTTTAAACACGGAGCTAAAATGAGTAAGATATGGTCGTTTAAATTTCGTTGTCGGAAAACTTAATTTTTGTGAAAAACACTATAATGTACTTGCTGTCTAGATTTTCAAAGTGGTCGAAACGACATTTTCGAGTCAAACGGAGTTGTTTTAAGTGTCGAAATGGTTACTAAAAGTTGTATATGAATGTTTGGATCGTTTTGTAAAAGGGTATTAGCGCGAAATGTGAATACTTGGTGTGTCGTTAAAAGTTTGAGCGTTGAAAGTGGAAATTGATACTATTGCGGGAAAATGACTTGTTGAAACATTGACGATTGAGAAAGTGTTGAAATTAGGGGTTTTAGGACGAGATTTCAGTACTTACTAAAAATGGCAAATTTTTATGTGACGCCGAAAGGCTGCCGAATTTTCGTTAGAATTCGTGTTGGAAAATTTATTAAGATAAATTTGGGTAAATTAAAATTTACGCCGAAAGGCTGTCAAAATTTCGTCGAGTCAAAAATCAGTATTTTTGTCTAAGTATATATATACTATAATGCTTATAACGATATAATATCTACAAGTCACGATTTTAACTACAAAACAATATATATATATATATATATATATATATATATATATATATATATATATATATATATATATATATATATATATATATATATATATATATATATATATATATAATTGATGAGTAAAGTACGTGACGAACTATTGTGACTTATTTGCTAGCGCCTAAACTATAGTATTATATTTAGGTTGTTGCTAGAGTTGCTCGCTACTATTTGATCATACTTGTGCGGTTTGAATCGTTGCTTGAGGTGAGTCTATAGATCCCTATTAAACTGTTTTATATGTTTAATGTTTTGGGATGTGATAAATGCGTTCGATGCTTGCTTCTGGACACAAGTAAAACTTGATTTCTGTGAACGTTTTGTGAACACTGTTTATGAGATAGCTTAAGTTGCTTTAGCCGTAGTCCCCACTATCGTGAATCGTTAATTACTCTGCTGGAGTAAGCTCTTATGATATGGATAGATCTATTGAGGGTTGACAACCTCCACTCGGGCATTCTGACGCCAGACGAGTGTATACCATTTGTGTGAACGGCGTTATCTTGGCTAGGTAATCCATTGGGGCAAAAAATATATATATATACAATCTATTGTATGTACTGGATCATTAGTTTCGTTGTCACGAGCTTAGCTATCATAAATATTGTGAACACCCAATTTATCCTACACTTGGCACTATACCTCCTATAGTTGCATGTGTACATGAAATGAAATCTGAAATCGATTTACTATGATTTTTTACTTGAAACCTATATTCTCACCAACTTTATGTTGACCTAATTTAGCATTTATCTCAGATAATTGATGATGATTTGTATCTGCTGTGTGAAGTACTTGGAGTCCGTATGCATTTTCATGGCTATCTTCGGACATTTATCTACTTATGCTTTTGAACTGTTATCTCGTTGATGTTTAAAACTTTTATATTCCGCTACGCTATCTTTTGAAACTGAGACCTTTTGTACTTTGATGCTTTTATTTAAATTCAACGATGTATTTTTATAAAACGTCTCATTTAGAGTCGTTCTCTTGTACCTTGAACTATGATACAATGACGTAACAGCCCCCGAGCTTCACCGCTTCCGCATATCACATTTTGGGGTGTTACAGATTTGGTAATCAGAGCCTTGGTTATAGAGAACTAGGTTTGCATCTTAGGACTAGACTATAACCGATGTGGCTACTTGTTACTCTGTATACATATGTGTACTACGTAATGTATTACGTAAGATAACACTATAAGTAATATGTAATATATATTATGTAATACGTAATATGTATTATATACATATGCATTTTGCTGATTTGCATACTTTAATTTCTATACATGATTATTTCATGCATACCCTACAACTGCTTTAATACGCATTTTGGTTGTTGCAGGTTATGTCGTCATCTACTATTACTTACCAGCCCAACTCTGCTGACGAAGAGTGGGAAGACGAGATTGAGATGATACCATATCATGTCGAGCCGGAGAATGACCCAGAGGAGGCTCCTGAGGAGGCTGATCCTGAGGAGGAACGTGCGGAGTATGACCCTGACGAGGATCCGGAGGAGGATGATGAGGGTGAGCCTGATGTGTTGTCTGATACTTCCGATGTTGTTGATGGGATGCCACCTGTTGTGCATCATACTTTGATCGAGTGGGTTAGTGGTAGTGAGGACGATGAGGATGATGAGAATGACGTGGATGGTGTTGAGGTATATCACGAGGGTGACGAGGGTATGGATGGATATGAGGTAGGCCATGAGGATGATATGGATGGTGTTGAGGTAGATCATGAGGGTGATGATGATATGGATGAATATGAGGTAGATCGTGAGGATGATGAGGACATGGATGATGAGATTGAGAGTGATATTGACGTTAGGATGGTTGTGGCTAGTAGTGATAGCGAGGATGCTGAGGCTGATGATGATAGTAGGGTTGATGCTTTGACTGTTGTACCTGAGAGAGTTGAGCCCAGTAGGAGGAGTGAGATTAGGAAGACGTCCAACTTGAGGAAGAAGCCTACTGTTCCATGTTAACGGATTAGAGAGGAGAGGGAAGCTTTATGGGGTACGCCACCAGCTGAGGTTTATACTGATTCCGATGATACTGTACCACCTGCTGATGGAGCTGGACCATCCGGTGTTAGATCTCGAGCTTTGTCCGATTCTGATTCGTCATGCCCACGGAAGAATATTCGTATGCCTAATTCACAAACTACACCTGAGGCGTCTCCTACTCATGGGAGTCGAGCTGCTACTACTGTTTCTACACCACCTACTCATTATGTTGGAGAGCCCTCTAGACCTAGGTCATGTGTTGTTATGATAGGATCTGCTAGGGATTCAGATGCTATTCGTTTTCTTCGACTTGAGGATGCGGTTTTTGGATTGTTAGAGGATAACGAGGATACCCGCAACTTGTTGGATACCACACTTGAGGAGGTTGCTAGGTTGAGGCGTGAGTTGGAGTCAGTTCATGGAGGAGACCGAGCTGTAGATGGAGACCTGAGGAGTGACTCACCGAGATGTGCTGAGTGTGATCGTCGTCGTCGCACTTAGGGATTCATCGTTATTGTGATTAATTCTAGAGTAGATTGACATCTTTATCTTTTGGGCATTATATCCACTAAACTAGAGTAGTACTCGGTTAGTTGGAGTAGACTAGATGTAATCAAACTCTTATTTTATGACTATATACTCGATATTTTGATTATGAATGGGAATTTAACTTTATGACTTTGACCAGTGACTATCCTTTCTATGTTGTTGTACTGTTAAATTCTGCATTTTATTTTAGCATAATAAATATATAACGTGTATATTCGTGCTTGAACCTTAATTGCATTGTTGTCTTAACGCAGAGAAACAATGGTGAACACACGAAACGGAATGACTGACGCACAATTGGAAGAACTAATTACACAACGAGTGACCGCTGCACTGGCAAACATTTAAGCTAACAACAACGTGAACGAAGCACCGCTGAACGATGTTGACAATCGACCGCCTAAGCCGTGTACTTACAAGGACTTTAGGAGTTGTGAACCTTTGAATTTTAATGGTACTGAAGGAGCTGTCGGATCAGCTCGTTGGGTTGAAAAGATGGAATCTGTGTTCCGTGTCAGTGGATGTACTGTTGAAAACCAAGTGACTTATTCTACTTGTACTTTAGCTGCTGGAGCGTTGACATGGTGGAACACCCATGTGCAGACGGTTGGAGCCGATGATGCGTATGGAATGAGTTGGGAGGAACTTAAGAAGTTGTTGACTAAGGAATACTGTCCTCGTAATAAGATTCAGAAAATGGAAATTGAACTGTGGAACCTGACTGTGAAGAACAATGACATTGGTACGTACACTAGGAGGTTCCAAGAGTTTTGTTTGCTATGTCCTGGAATGGTTCCAGATGAAGAAAAGAAGGTTGAGCGCTATATTTGGGGTTTACCTGGTAAAGTTCAAGTGAATGTGACATCGTCTGGACCGACAAAAGTTAGTGATGCTATAAGGATGGCTCACAGTCTGATGGACCAAGTTGTTCGAGCAAATGCTGGGAATGTCGCGGACAACAAGAGAAAATGGGGGAATAACCAAAGGAAAAACCATGGGAACTATCCGAATAAGAGGCAAGAAACTGTGAAGGCGTACACTGCTAGTACTGGGAAAATGGAGTGTACAATAGGACGTTACCTTTTTGCAATTGATGCAAGCGTCACCATGATGGAAAATACAATGTACAATGTCACAACTGCAAGAAATATGGACACATTGCTAGAGACTGTAAGTCACCACCCAACACGAAAGCCAACGTCACTTGCTTTGAATGTCAGCAAAAGGGACACTACAACAATGAGTGCCCAAAGAAAAAGAATAAGGACCAAGGAAAGATTGCTAAAGTTGGGGTGCTCGTGGAAGGGTCTATGTGATAGGAGGAGGAGAAGCGCAACAAAACCCCGACGTCGTGACGGGTACGTTTCTTCTCAATGGTCGTTATTCTTCTATTTTATTTGATACTGGAGCCGATAGGAGTTTTGTGTCGACTGTTTTTAGTGTTTTACTTGATGTGACCCCTTCGCCCTTAGACACTAAGTACACTATTGAGTTAGCTAATGGGAAGTTGATAGAAGCCGACACTATACTTCGTGGATGCACTTTAAATCTTCTAGGTCATCCTTTCGTAATAGACCTTATGCCTGTTGAGTTAGGGAGTTTTGACGTGATTGTCGGAATGGATTGGTTGTTGAGATATCGTGCTACGATTGTATGCGACGAGAAGATCGTTCGCTTACCATTTGGTGATGAAGTTTTGGAGGTACAAGGGGATACAAGTAACAGAAAAGGGAAGTCACGACTGAACATTATCTCGCATGTCAAGGCTCAGAAGTTGTTATCGGAAGGTTGCCACGTATTTTTAGCCTGTGTTACTGAAAATCAAATGGAAGAAAAACGGTTGGAAGATGTACCTATCGTACGGGATTTTCCGGAGGTCTTTCCTGAAGATTTGCCTGGATTACCGTCGGCCAGACAAGTTGAATTCCAGATCGATTTAATACCGGGAGCTGCACCTGTTGCTCGAGCGCCTTACTGTTTAGCACCGTCGGAATTGCAAGAACTAGCGACACAACTACAAGAGTTGACTGATAAAGGATTCATAAGACCGAGTTCTTCACCTTGGGGAGCTCCAGTCTTATTTGTGAAGAAGAAGGATGGGAGTTTTCGGATGTGTATCGACTATCGTGAGTTGAACAAACTTACCATCAAGAACCGTTACCCGTTACCTAGGATAGATGACCTGTTTGATCAGTTGCAAGGATCGAGCGTTTACTCGAAGATTGACCTTAGGTCTGGTTATCACCAATTGAGAGTTCGTGAGGAAAATGTTGCAAAGACTGCTTTTAGGACTAGGTATGGACACTATGAGTTCCAAGTGATGCCATTCGGTTTGACAAGCGCACCTGCTGTGTTTATGGACCTCATGAACCGGGTGTGTAAACCGTATTTGGACAAGTTTGTCATTATGTTCATCGATGACATATTGATTTACTCAAGGAATGAGAAGGAACATGAGGAACATCTTAAGATAATATTGGAATTGCTTAAGAAGGAGGAATTGTACGCTAAGTTCTCGAAGTGTGATTTTTGGTTACCAAGAGTAGAATTTCTAGGTCACGTTATTGATAGCAAGGGGATTCATGTTGATCCTTCCAAGATTGAATCAATTAGGGAGTGCACTGCTCCTACGACACCGATTGATATTCGCCAATTCTTAGGACTCGTCGGATACTACCGAAGGTTCATCGAGGGATTATCGAAGATCACGAAACCAATGACGAAGTTGACTCAAAAGAAGGTGAAATACGAATGGGGAGATAAAGAGGAATTAGCATTCCAGAAGTTGAAACAAATGTTGTGTAGTGCGCCTATTCTATCGTTACCCAAAGGATCGGAAGACTTTGTGGTCTACTGTGATGCATCAACAAAAGGATTGGGAGCTGTGTTGATGCAGAGGAAGAAAGTTATCGCCTATGCGTCATGACAATTGAAAACGCATGAGAAAAACTATACTACGCACGACTTGGAGCTAGGAGCGGTGGTATTTGCCTTGAAGTTGTGGAGACACTACTTGTATGGAACCAAGTGTGTCGTCTATACCGATCACAAAAGTTTACAACATATTCTTGACCAGAAGAAACTGAACATGAGACAACGTCGATGGATCGAGTTGCTCAGCGATTATTGTAAAATCCATGATTTTACCATGATTTTATGTAATGAAGTTTCACCCATTAATCCTAGAACTCATACTCATATGTATATTCTTATAGGTTGAGTGTGAACTTGTTCATTTAGGTACTTATACCTTTACATTCATACTTGTTGTAAATAAGTTACATAGCTCAAATCATGTACTTAATACTAGGAGAACAAATGATAAAAAAATGTATAATCAATACTTGGCTATACACAACACTAAATCAAAGTTGGAAAACATGCTACATAGTGTATGTAGCCGTGTATGTGTGCAAGTGTGTATACCACCAACATGTGTTAACCTCCTTGGACTAGACCAAGACTATACTCCTTATGTACTATCCCAACATGAGCCCAAGCCAAAGCCCATTTCCCTCCTTATTGGCTAGCTAGACACGACACCCCATATGTGGAAGAAGAAGGGTTGTCTTGGTTTTGGACAAGCCAACACATGGCACAATGGTTCTTACCAAGGCAATCATGCCTTTTGCCTTCACCCTTCTCTCTCCCCTTTAAGCCGAAACACACATATACATTCTCTCAACCTCTCATGCAACCAAATCTCATTCTCACTTCATCTTTATCTCTCAAATCATTCGGCATTAAGCCACAACAATCCAAAATTGTTCATTAAATCTACTAAATCCTTGTCCCATATTTACTACTAATCATTTGGTGGCATCATCATCTTTGGAATCACTATAACAAGTCCTAGCCGAAACCTTAAAGGTCACGACTTGGTTATAGTTAGGGTCTCCATCATCCTCTTGATTAGATCTCTAATCTTCTTGTTCATTTAGATCTTCATTGGTAACTTTTAAGAAAGAAAGGTATACACTACTTGTATTTCCATTTCTTCATGCATGCATCATCATACATCTCTAAACACAAGTAAATAATATGTTAAAGATCAAAGTTTGATAAGGCTATGACCATTATAGGTCACGGTATATTTATAAAAATCACATCCATGATTTAAAAATCTTCAGTAAGAAACATATGCTTTATATTCCATATTTTAAACTAGATTTAAAAACCATATGAGACGTTTTGTAAATCTAAAGGTTGCATGAGTTACAAATCTTGTTTTATGGGACTATGGTTAAACCAATAGTCATATATCTCATAAAATAGATGTGTGTAACCTAAAAGTCTTGAAGACCATGACCTTAAAGGTCACGACATATATGGTTAATGTATATGTGATTTATGTGGTAAGTTTAAATGATGGAATATGAAATGATACATGTTAAGCTGACTATTAAAAATCACAAATACAACTTATGTGTATAAATGTAGCCGTGGGTTACATAGGATATAAAATGGATTAAATGTACATGCATGTTATTATAAACCATAGATCTAATGAAAAAGATTAACTTGAGTATGTTAAACATAAAACAAGATTATGGGAACCTTGAGAAGAGACAATATAGCCGTGAGCTATATGTAGTCTCCTTGGAAAAATAGTAACCTTGGAAACATGCATGTAAACTAGATAATCATGATTGTATTTTTAAATAATTACAAGATTTAGAAACTAAATATAGTGTTCATCTTGGAAGTACCAAGATCTAAAAATATAGTCGTGGGCTATATAAGAATGAACATGGATTTATGTTTTATTTTTAGGTATAGACATAGTTTAGATCTTATTTTGGACTTGTAACTTATTTTCTTGATATGTACATAGTTAGATCTATTGTTGTAACACTTATAAATGAACATGCAACATAAAAAGGAGACTTGACTTATGATAATAAGCTATAACTACTTATAGCCGTAGGTTATAAGCTCCTACTAGGGCTTATGACTTACTTGTAACCTTATGACACACCTAGATCTAACTTGGTATAACACATAAAATGAAATTTTAAGATTGTTCAACTATTTAGTTTGAAAACTAAATATTAATAAGCATAATAAGCTTATAATAATATCCTAAGTAAAAACTAATATAAAATGAAAAGTAGTGTTAATGGACTATTTAAGCCCATAAAAAGTTAACCTGAAACTTAAATGGACCCAATAAGCCCATTTTATAAATTATAGTAACTTAAATGGACTTAAGATCACAATTAGGCCCATTTAATTAATTAAAAGACTTAAAAATATATTAAGCCCAATAGATGATTTAAAGGCTCATTTAAATAAATTAGTAGACTTGAAATATATTTAAGCCCACTAAAATAGCCCATTAGATGTTTAGCCCATTTAATGAGCCCATATAAAGTTTAGAAGTTAAAATAAATTTTTTTATAATAAAATATGACTTATAAAAACTTTTTGGATGAAAATGTCAAATTATAAAGCTTAAGGACTAAAATCGTAACTTAGGAAATTTATTTTAATAAACTAGTAAGCACAAGGACTGAAAATGTAAATATCCAAAAGTCTAGGGTTTAATAATTATTTTCCGTGGTAACTTAAACCCTAGGGACCATTTTGGGAAGTTATTAAAAGTTATTTTGTCATTCTAAAACCCTAAGGACCGTTTTGGCAATAGTCCGAAACTTAAAGAAGCCCTAGGGGCTGTTTTGTCATTTTAGTAAAGTTACAAAACCTATATAATACTTGAAGGACCAAATCTGCCATATGCCGAAACTATAACAAGCCCTAGGTACTAAATATGAAAAATCCGAAAGTTTACATGTTTAAAAATATGGAGGGACTGGTTTTGCCATATTCCGAAACATTTCTAAGCCCTAACCCTAAAATCTATGTTAATTATAATAAAACATAATTAAAATACTTAGACCATAAGAATTAAGGTATAAATTCTAAAGATTAAATTATTTTATAAATTATAAATCAATTTATGGAAACCTTAAAGTTAAATAAAATAATATTTTTTATATAAAATATTTATATTTACTTTAGGAAATAATTGTATGAACAATTATAAATATGTATTGTTAATACATGTACTCATATACTTTTAAGAAATAATATTATGTGAACGTTAATTAAATTAAATGTTACTACGTAAATATATTATAAGTAAAACCCTTATGTTTACTTAAATATAGAACGTTGTTATAAAATTTAACAGGATGTTATTGATACAAGTACTATAAACATAGATTAATATTTTAAGTGAAACATTTTCTTTTATATTTACTTAAATGTAAACTTAATTGTAAAATTGAATGATTAGTATAAATACATGTATGCTAACTAATATTAACAGTTAAACATTTGATGTGAACTTAGAAATGAAACTTATATAAATAAGTTAAATGGGTATTGATGCTACTTGAACTATGGTTATTTAGATATATACCATAGTATGAATAAACTGAATAAAATCCGTATAAGCATACATATATGTTATTTAAACTATCTATTAAGACTGTACTATCTGATTAGGCATAACTTTGGTGTGAGCTTTAATCGGATACCCGTGTTAAACAAGCAATTGCCTACTCCCAGGTGAGTTTACAGCCCCATATGAAATTTGATAAAACTTTCCCTTTTCGGAAAGAAAACATGCAAACATATATTGGACATAATTGAATTGTATAAACTGGATTATGATTGCTTATTGTTGAAACTGTTAAATTATTGTAAATCGCCCGAATGTTATAAATAGATCTATTAGGGATTGACCATCCCCGTCTGGGTGAGTCATGCTCACTATGCCTTGACCGGGACAACAGACGTATACCATGTTGGAACTAGAATGGGTGTCTTTTTGTAAGACACTACGTCCTCATCTGTTGAGGACTATCGGGTTAAGCTTCAGTTTCTAATAATAAACAAATGTTATTTACATTTTAGTAAGAATGCTTTGTGCATCATTACTTCTATGATTATTGTATGTCCAAACTAATTAATTGTTAAAATCTGTAAATTCACCAACTTTATGTTGACCCGTTAGTATGTTTTACACAGGAATATGAAGTTAGTACGTGGTGTGTGCATGGTCTCCAGCATCTTAGTAATCTGCATTGTAGGACTCGTCCAGGGTTCTATTTGGGAAACTCAAACAAACACTCTTCACCATGTTTAAGACAATTTTTATTTATTTGTTTAAATAAACATGTAATATGTTTTGACTAACTCTTTATCTTATGCTCTATGGACTATATGCTATCGATCCACCCTTGTGACATCTCCGTGGATATATTTCACATATTTTGACCCTACCCGGGGTGTCACAGAGAATGGTATTAGAGCATTAGTTATAGAGAACTAGATAAATTTTTAGATAAAATAAAAATAAAATGATTTTTCTTTTATTTAAAACTGGACTATAACTTATAAAACTCTTTTTGGGATTTTATTTTAGGACCGTCTTAGTTAAGCATATAGATCTTAGGGCATTTTATGCTATGTGAACTAATTGTATATATATATATATATATATATATATATATATATATATATATATATATATATATATATATATATATATATATATATATATATATATATATATATATATATATATATATATATATATATATATATATATATATATATATATATATATATATATATATATATATATATATATATATATATATATATATATATATATATATATATATATATATATATATATATATATATATATGTTTACTACACTTGATTATTAATACTGTTTGGTAAGGTATTGCTATATGTTAGACGCATTGAACTTGAAAATTTATACACTACATAGTAAAATACTTAAATGAGAATATGAGTAATATTAAACTAAACTTCACACTTGCTAATTGATAAATGAAATACTTACATGATAATACATATATATGTATAAGTATAAATATTTGTAACCTTAAAACATTTTAATAATTGTTTAAAAAGGGATATATTTCATAAAGCATGTAATCTAAATAATATTGTTCTTTGTTTGTAAGCTTATACTCACTTCAAGCTTAAAATAATACTATTTCAGAGCATCATGACTCCGCCTACTGCATCTACGACTCTTCTACCCAGAGTAACTCCTACTCCAGTTGTTTGTTCATCCCCACGACCGACGCAGTGTGGATGGTTGTCAGCCTCGGAATCAGAGGATGACCCAGCCACCGAAGATGTACTCCCAGAGGACCCATTTTCTATCTCAACATCAGCCACACCGGCCCCAACCTCTATGGAGGAGGACCGGGTCCCTTCTAGCATACCATCTTCCATGACTATGTCCTTTTCATCAGGCTATTTCTCCGGACCCACGCCCGTCTCCACTTATGAGATCGGGGAAGGCTCCGGGGCAGGACGTGTCGATTCCGTCCAGGCCCAGATCTCCGCATTGGCTGCACGTCATGAGCGATAGATATCCGACCTCCGCAGCCAGTTGACAGTCAGTCAACAGAGCCATGCCGTCATCTATGAGCGTATCGACACTCTTTTCCGCACTATGAGGGGAGACTCCCAGACTGCAAAGGGCATCCAGGCTAGGACCGACGAGGCACTGAAGTGGTTATTGGATGAGAACTAACGCCTCCACCAACGCATTCAGGTCATGGAGGGTCTACAGCATCATGCCCATGCTGCTCTAGCTGCTCAGGAGCAGTCATTGTCCATCTTCTTTGATCTCGCCACTGTCCGGCATGATGGGGTTACTGGGGAGATGGCTTATCTCCGAGGGGTCGTCGATAGGCTCCGGAACCAGCTACTTTCTGCACTCCGTACGCTCAAGGAGACTCGAACGACAGTTCGGACTTTGTGGAACACCAGGAGGAATTCTATAGCCCTACCAGCTCCATCTACACCGTCAGCCCCGACATCATCTAGTGTACCATCCAGGCAGGATTAGCATAGACGTACCAGACTTCTTGTACGTCATGATAAGATCACGGGTTGCATCCCAGCTATCATGACATAGGGCCTTTGTACTTTTATCTCTTGTTCAGCTTTTGTGATGTAATCCCGTACTTTATCTTTTCTTTCTTTTGGGACATGTAACTTTGGGATATGATGTTTTTAAAGACTGTGTGTATCATTACTTTGGATTAGGCTCGACCGGCCTATGACTTAGATTGTTATATGCTGAGATGACTGTTAAATTTCTCATAGGAATAACATGTAATCACTCTCTTTATTATATCTACTGTGCAATGTATTATATTATGAGATCTTAACAGGTTGTCCAAATTTGTTATGAAATCAGTGCATAAGTTTCTTCGTGCAAATAATATAAAAACTGTACTAGTGCTTGAACTAATAATCTCATTTTGTATATGATTATAGACAAATAGTGATTACGAGGTCAAATCCCAATAATGCAACCACTTCCAATGCCGACAATGTTGAATCCCCAGAAGCTACACGAAATGTCACTGCCGCACAACTGCGGGAAATGATAAGTGAAGGCATCACAGCAGCTATGGCAGCCAGAGGAGCTAACCCAAATACAAACAATGATCCAAACTCCGACGCTCGCAGAAACAACACCAACATGGGTTGCTCTTACCCCGACTTCTTGAAATGTAAACCCTCATACTACCGAGGTAAAGAAGGAGTTTTTGAATTGATGCAGTGGTTTGAAAGACTAGAGACAGTCTTCCGCATCAGTGGTTGTGCTGATGAGAATAGAGTTAAGTTTGCCACATGCACCCTACTTGAGAGTGCCCTTACCTGGTGGAACTCTGTGGTCGCTATCCTTGGACATGACGCCGCTTATACTCTCACTTGGGCAAACCTCAAGGAAAGAATGACTGAGAAGTACTGTCCCAGAGGAGAAATGAAGAAGTTAGAAGTCGAGTTGTGGGATCTCAAGTATAAGAACAATGATATCATTTGGTACAACCAAAGGTTTCAAGAGTTAAGCTTGATGTGCACCAGAATGTTTCCTCTAAGAAGTGACAAGATTGAGAAGTATGTCAGCGGACTCCCAGACAACATTCATGACAGTGTGGTAGCTTCACGACCTACCACAGTTGAAGGTGCCATGAAATTTACGACTGAGCTGATCAACAAACGAGCCCGTAATCTGTTCGAGAGGCAAACATATAACAAGAGGAAATCCGATGAAAACTCTCGTAGCCAGCACCAGCAGCCTTCCAAAAAGCAAAACGTTGGGAAAGCAGATGACACTACCCCCACAACCCGCACCAAGAACTACTCAGGGACAAAACCCAAGTGTCCGAAGTGCAACTACCACCATGTTGCTGGAGGACAATGTCAAGGATGTTACAAGTGCAACCAACAAGGCCACTTTGCTCGCGAGTGTCCAACCAATGTTGCTACCCAGGTCGACCCAGCACCAATCCTGGAAACAGCAACAAGGGCAAGTCCAACGCACGAGGGAGTGGAAGTAGGCAACAAGGAAACCGAAACCCCACTGGCGGGAGCGGTAGCGGGCCAAAGAAAGCTGTGGTATGTTACGAGTGTGGAACCCCTGGGCACGTGAGACCCGATTGTCCCAAGAGGGCCAACCAGAAGAAGGACGACAAGGGAGCTCCTTCGTAAGTGTACATGGCTGGCAATGCCCCAACAAACCAGGCTCCAACATCGTACCTGGTACGCTCTTACTAAACCAATGATATACATCTATCTTGTCCGATACATGTGTAGACCAAAGCACTGCAATTGCTAAATTTAGTAAGGTAATGGGAATCCCTCCGACAGTTTTAGGCTCCTATTATACTATGGAATAGACGACGGAAAAGTTATGATAGTTAAACATCATCACCCGAAGTTGTTCCTTAAAAACTTTCTGAATTAGCCGTTTTACACCAAACAGATCCTAGAAAGCCTTGATAACTTTGATATCGTTCTTAGCACAAATTGGCTAGCAAGTAGCATGTAATTATCCCTTATAGCCAAGAATGGGTTTGTGTACCTTGGTGAGATGAAACCCTGATTATACTGGGGAGCCATAACCTCGATATAGTTAACACTATATTTAGTGTCATCTCTAGCACCAACGGGCTAAAGAATATTTGGTCCGAGAGTGACCTGTTTCCCTAACCTGTTTCTTCCCTGCCTAACCCTGAAGGATACATCCAACCCACAATGGGTGTATTTTGTAGGGTTACTTCCGCCACCTAGACAACCCTAAACCTAAAAGGCACACCCAACTCACAATGGGTGTACTTTGTAGGGCGACGTTCGGCATCCCCCGTAAGGAAATGATGAATGTCCTATGCTTTTTGACATTCCTCTTTCCTCTTCGGGTCCAATTAGTTCGAGAATACCATCACCCGCTAGACGCTGGGAGATGAGAAATTCCACTCTTTAGAAGTCAGAATTTATACAAAATTTTGAACCGGTAATAATGAATGCATAACGCTTGTTACGACACCCTCCAAGGCGCACACTTCTTTATTCTTGGTATCTTCTTTTATTTCCACCATTTGAGGTACTTCTTTTCTGCGCCCCTCTCACTCAGCCTCACGGCAAAGGAAGCAAATTCCTTGCAACTTCTTACGCAAACGCCATCGACAACAATCTTAACCTCTTTGTTGAGTAGAAACTTTAGTACCATTAACTAATGTTTGTACCCTGCTGCCTTGAGGTAAAGATCGTGAGTCTTTTCTTAAAGCTACTAATATAGGAGGGGTTAAAGTTAAACATGTTTGTTTTACCTTCAACCCCCAATTTTTTTACACCCGCGGGTATGGAGATATAACTTGTATCTCACCCATGAACAGGATGTAGAAATAGTGCGTCCCTGGATTCCCCAGCATATGTAACAAGCTGGCACGTCCTCCCCATATCAGAAACCATTTGCAATGGATTTGCCCTCCTAACCAAATCCACAACGCTAATGGTCCCCTCCCAGATCCGGTAAAAGTATGACTACAACGCCCATTGAGAAGCCCGCGCCTATCCATCCACAACAGCAGTCTCTTTTACTGCTCAATTAGATGTATAGTGTGATCCAGATAAAGATCTCTTTGCATTCCTCGCCTATCCATCCACAGCAGCAGTCTCCTTTACTGCTCAATTGGATGTATAGTGCGATCCAGATAAACATCTCTTTACATTCCTCGCCTATCCATCCACAACAATAGTCTCCTTTACTGCTCAATTGGATGTATAGTGTGATCCAGATAAAGATCACTTTGCTTTTCTCGCCTACCCATCCACAACAGCAGTCTCCTTTACTGCTCAATCGGATGTATAGTGCGATCCAGATAAAGATCTCTTTACATTCCTCGCCTATCCATCCACAGCAGCAGTCTCCTTTACTGCTCAATCGGATGTATAGTACGATCCAGATACAGATCTCTTTACATTCCTCGCCCACCTATCCACAGCAGCAGTCTCCTTTACTGCTCAATCGGATGTATAATGCGATCCAGATAAAGATCTCTTTGCATTCCTCGCCTATCCATCCACAACAGCAGTCTCCTTTACTGCTCAATCGGATGTATAGTGCGATCCAGATAAAGATCTCTTTGCATTCCTCGCCTATCCATCCACAACAGCAGTCTCCTTTACTGCTCAATCGGATGTATAGTGCGATCCAGATAAAGATCTCTTTACATTCCTCGCCTATCCATCCACAGCAGCAGTCTCCTTTACTGCTCAATCGGATGTATAGTGCGATCCAGATAAAGATCTCTTTGCATTCCTCGCCTACCCATCCACATCAGCAGTCCCTTTACTACTCAATCGGATGTATAGTGCGATCCAGATAAAGATCTCTTTGCATTCCTCGCCTACCCACCCACAGCAGCAGTCTCCTTTACTACTCAATTGGATGTATAGTGCGATCCAGATAAAGATCTCTTTGCATTCCTCGCCTACCCATCCACAGCAGCAGTCTCCTTTATTGCTCAATTGGATGTATAGTACGATCCAGATAAAGATCTCTTTGCATTCCTCGCCTACCCATCCACAACAGAAGTCTCCTTTACTGCTCAATCGGATGTATAGTGCGATCTGGATAAAGATCTCTTTGCATTCTCTTATGTTCACCAATAATGACGGAAGCTTCCATAAACTCCAGATTAGGCGTATGAGAATAACCTAGGTGTAGACCACTTCACGTTCTTGCCGCCATCCATACCTGAGAGAGAACCTGAAACAAATCATGTACTTAGAACATCTCTTACTTAAAAGATAACTAGGTATTTAGTAGCTTTGAGGACAAAGCTAAAATAACAGGGTGGTGTTGTAAAATTTATGATTTTACCATGATTTTATGTAATGAAATTTCACCCATTAATCCTAGAACTCATACTCATATGTATATTCCTATAGGTTGAGTGTGAACTTGTTCATTTAGGTACTTATACCTTTACATTCATACTTGTTGTTAATAAGTTACATAGCTCAAACCATGTACTTAAGACTAGAAGAACAAATGATAAAAAAAATGTATAATCAATACATGGCTATACACAACACTAAATCAAATTTGGAAAACATGCTACATAGTGTATGTAGTCGTGTATGTGGGCCAGTGTGTATACCACCAACATGTGTTAACCTCCTTGGACTAGCCCAAGACTATACTCCTTATGTACTAGCCCAACATGAGCCCAAGCCAAAGCCCATTTCCCTCCTTTTTGGCTAGCTAGACACGGCACCCCATATGTGGAAGAAGAAGGGTTGTCTTGGTTTGGGAAAAGCCAACACATGGCACAATGGTTCTTACCAAGGCAATCATGCCTTTTGCCTTCACCCTTCTCTCTCCCCTTTAAGCCGAAACACACACATACATTCTCTCAACCTCTCATGCAACCAAATCTCATTCTCTCTTCATCTTTCTCTCTCAAATCATTCGGCATTAAGCCATAACAATCCAAAGTTGTTCATTAAATCTACTAAATCCTTGTCCCATATTTACTACTAATCATTTGGTGGCATCATCATCTTTGGAATCACTATAACAAGCCCTAGCCGAAACCTTAAAGGTCACGGCTTGGTTATAGTTAGGGTCTCCATCATCCTCTTGATTAGATCTCTAATATTCTTGTTCATCTAGATCTTCATTGGTAACTTTTAAGAAAGAAAGGTATACACTACTTGTCTTTCCATTTCTTCATGCATGCATCATCATACATCTCTATACACAAGTAAATAACATGTTAAAGATCAATGTTTGATAAGTCTATGACCATTATAGGTCACGACATAATTATTAAAATCATATCCATGATTTAAAAATATTTAGTAAGAAACATATGCTTTATATTCCATATTTTAAACTAGATTTAAAAACCATATGAGACGTTTTGTAAATATAAAGGTTACATGAGTTACAAATCTTGTTTTATGGGACTATGGTTAAACCAATAGTCAAAGATCTCATAAAATGGATGTGTGTAACCTAAAAGTCTTGAAGACCATGACCTTAAAGGTCACGGCATATATGGTTAATGTATATGTGATTTATGTGGTAAGTTTAAATGATGGAATATGAAATGATACATGTTAAGATGACTATTAAAAATCACAAATACAACTTATGTGTATAAATGTAGCTGTGGGTTACATAGGATATAAAATGGATTAAATGTACATGCATGTTATTATAAACCATAGATCTAATGACAAAGATTAACTTGAGTATGTTAAACATAAAACAAGATTATGGGAACCTTGAGAAGAGACAATATAGCCGTGAGCTATATGTAGTCTCCTTGGAAAAATAGTAACCTTGGAAACATGCATGTAAACTAGATAATCATGATTGTATTTTTAAATAATTACAAGATTTAGAAACTAAATATATTTTTCATCTTGGAAGTATCAAGATCTAAAAATATAGCTGTGAGCTATATAAGAATTTACATGGATTTATGTTTAATTTTTAGGTCTAGACATAGTTTAGATCTTATTTTGGACTTGTAACTTATTTTCTTGATATGTACATAGTTAGATCTATTGTTGTAACACTTATAAATGAACATGCAACCTAAAAAGGAGACTTGACTTATGATAATAAGCTATAACTACTTATAGCCGTAGGTTATAAGCTCCTACTAGGGCTTATGACTTACTTGTAACCTTATGACACACCCAGATCTAACTTGGTATAACACATAAAATGAAATTTTAAGATTGTTCATCTATTTAGATTGAAAACTAAATATTAATAAGCATAATAAGCTTATAATAATATCCTAAGTAGAAACTAATATAAAATGAAAAGTAGTGTTAATGTACTATTTAAGCCCATAAAAAGTTAACCTAAAACTTAAATGGACCCAATAAGCCCATTTTATAAATTATAGTAACTTAAATGGACTTAAGATCACAATTAGGCCCATTTAATTAATTAAAGGACTTAAAAATGTATTAAGCCCAATAGATGATTTAAGGCCCATTTAAATAAATTAGTAGACTTGAAATATATTTAAGCCCACTAAAATATTCCATTAGATGTTTAGCCCATTTAATCAGCCCATATAAAGTTTAGAAGTTAAAATAGAAGTTTTTATAATAAAATATGACTTATAAAAACTTTTTGGATGAAAATGACAAATTATAAAGCTTAATGACTAAAACCGTAACTTAGGAAATTTATTTTAATAAACTAGTAAGCACAAGGACTGAAAATGTAAATATACAAAAGTCTAGGGTTTAATAATTATTTTCCGTGGCAACTTAAACCCTAGGGACCATTTTGGGAAGTTATTAAAAGTTATTTTGTCATTCTAAAACCCTAAGGACCATTTTGGCAATAGTTCGAAACTTAAAGAAGCCCTAGGGGCTGTTTTGTCATTTTAGTAAAGTTACAAAACCTAGATAATACTAGAGGGACCAAATCTGCCATAAGCCAAAACTATAACAAGCCCTAGTTACTAAATATGAAAAATCCGAAAGTTTACTTGTTTAAAAATATGGAGGGACTATTTTTGCCATATTCCGAAACGTTTCCAAGCCCTAACCCTAAAATCTATTTTAATTATAATAAAACATAATTAAAATAATTAGACTATAAGAATTAAGGTATAAATTCTAAAGATTAAATTATTTTATAAATTATAAAATAATTTATGGAAACCTTAAAGTTAAATAAAATAATATTTTTTTATATAAAATATTTATATTTACTTTAGGAAATAAATGTATAAACAATTATAAATATGTATTGTTAATACATGTACTCATATACTTTTAAGAAATAAAATTATGTGAACGTTAATTAAAATAAATGTTACTACATAAATATATTATAAGTAAAACCCCTTATGTTTACTTCAATATAAAACGTGGTTATAAAATTTAACGGGATGTTATTGATACAAGTACTATAAACATAGATTAATATTTTAAGTGAAACATTTTCTTTTATATTTACTTAAATGTAAACTTAATTGTAAAATTGAATGATTACTATAAATACATGTATGGTAACTAATATTAATAGTTAAACATTTAATGTGAACTTAGAAATGAAACTTATATAAATAAGTTAAATGGGTATTGATGCTACTTGAATTATGGTCATTTAGATAAATACCATAGTATGAATAAACTGAATAAAATCCGTATAAGCATACATATATGTTATTTAATCTATCTATTAAGATTGTACTATCTGATTAGGCATAACTTTGGTGTGAGCTTTATTTGGATACCCGTGTTAAACAAGCAATTGCCTACTCCTAGGTGAGTTTACAGCCCCATATGAACTTTGATAAAACTTTCCCTTTTGGGAAAGAAAACATGCAAACATATATTGGAAATAATTGAATTGTATAAACTGGATTATGATTGCTTATTGTTGAAACTGTTAAATTATTGTAAATCGCCCGAATGTTATAAATAGATCTATTAGGGAATGACCATCCCCGTCTGGGTGAGTCATGCTCACTGTGCCTTGGTCGGGACAACAGACGTATACCATGTTGGAACTGGAATGGGTGTCTTTTTGTAAGACACTACGTCCTCATTTGTTGAGGACTATGGGGTTAAGCTTCAGTTTCTAATAATAAACAAATGTTATTTACATTTTAGTAAGAATGCGTTGTGCATCATTACTTCTATGATTATTGTATATCCAAACTAATTAATTGTTAAAATCTATAAATTCACCAACTTTATGTTGACCCGTTAGTATGTTTTGCACATGAATATGAAGTTAGTACGTGGTGTGTGCATGTTCTCCATCATCTTAGTAATCTGCATTGTAGGACTCGTCTGGGGTTCTATTTGGGAAACTCAAACAAACACTCTTCACCATGTTTAAGACAATTTTTATTTATTTGTTTAAATAAACATGTAATATGTTCTGACTAACTCTTTATATTATGCTCTATGGACTATATGCTATCGATCCACCCTTGTGACATCTCCGTGGATATATTCCATATATTTTGACCCTACCGGGGTGTCACAATTATGACTGTGAAATCCGCTACCACCCTGGGAAGGCCAATGTAGTGGCGAATGCGCTAAGTAGAAAGGAACAATTGATGACACGTAGAGTTAGATCGTTAGCTATGGTTATCAATCCGAACTTACCTGTGCAAATTCGTGAAGCACAAACCGAAGCCTTTAAGCCTGAACATGTTGAAGCTGAGAAATTAGGAGGAATGGTCACTAAGAAATTGGAGACTAGCACTAATGGAACGGTATGTCTGAATGGTAGAAGTTGGTTACCACGGTTTGGAGGACTAACGGACGTGATTATGCACGAGTCGCATAAATCTAAGTATTCGATTCACCCAGAATCTGACAAAATGTATCAGGATATGAAGAAATTATATTGGTGGCCAAATATGAAAGCTGAAATCGCTACGTATGTAGGGAAGTGTCTGACTTGCGCTAGAGTGAAAACAGAACACCAAAAACCATCTGGATTGTTGGTTCAACCTATAATTCCTATGTGGAAGTGGGAAAACATAACCATGGATTTCATAACTAAGCTACCTAAAACGACCAACGGATACGACACAATTTGGGTAATTGTGGATCGACTTACGAAATCTGCACACTTTTTGGATATGAAAGAAGATGATTCAATAGATAAGCTTACGATACTTTACCTGAAGGAAGTAGTCGCAAAACATGGGATACCGATCTCGATAATTTCCGATAGAGACGGTAGATTTACTTTAGAGTTCTGGAAATCACTTCAGAAAGCGTTGGGTACGCAATTGGACATGAGTACTGCTTATCACCCGCAGACTGACGGACAGAGTGAGAGGACTATTCAAACGCTGGAGGACATGTTGCGTGCTTGTGTGCTTGACTTTGGGAAGCAATGGGACAGACATTTGCCTCTAGTGGAATTCTCTTACAACAATAGTTATCATACCAGTATTAAGGCTGCACCGTTTGAAGCGTTGTATGGTCGTAAATGTCGCTCGCCTGTGTGTTGGAGTGAGGTTGGGGATAGTCAACTCACTGGCCCTGAACTCATTCGTGAAACAACGGAGAAGATTGTTCAAATCAAGAGCCGAATTCAAGCAGCCCGTGATCTTCAAAAGAGTTACGCCGACATTCGACGTAAGCCTCTCAAATTTCAAGTGGGAGACAAAGTGATGCTAAAAGTATCGCCTTGGAAAGATGTGGTACGTTTTGGCAAGCGAGGAAAGCTGAACCCCCGTTATATTGGACCTTTCAAAATTCTGGCAAAGGTTGGAACCGTAGCCTATCGTCTCGAACTACCGCAAGCGTTGAGCCGTGTGCACAACACTTTTCATGTATCGAACTTGAAGAAGTGCCTTTCTGATGAGACACTTGTTATACCATTGGAGGAACTCCGAATCGACGACAAGATGCAATTTGTCGAAGAACCTGTTGAAATCATGGACCGTGAGGTCAAACGATTGAAGCAGAGTCGTATTCCGATCATAAAGGTGAGGTGGAATTCTAAACGTGGACCTGAATTCACTTGGGAGCGTGAGGATCAATTTCGCAAGAAATATCCGCAACTCTTTGACAACTCTAGAAACCGTGACACTCCTAAGATTTGAGGACAAAGCTTCTCTATCAAGGGGATGATGTAACACCTCGTAAATTTCCCTACTTTGTAAAATGACTATTTTACCCTTTGACTTTTTATTTAGTCAACTATGTGATTTAAATGTGTTGGAACCGAGAAGTTATCCCGCGTTTTCTGAAAAACTGTTTGATGACGAGTAATGACTTGACACTGTGCTCAGTCATTATTCTGAACATTTTCTGTGAATCTGACCAAAATGCTGAGACGGTCAATGAATTGACGATAATCCATGAGATTATTCGTTATCTGTGAATTATGTGCTTAACTGTTTAGTTTTTAACAGCGTGATCGTATTTTCTTGAACAACGTATTTAAATATTTCTATATATGTTTATATATGCCTGTATTTTAGTATTTTGCTATTTATAGTAATAAATCATATTTACTGTGAATATTTAATTAACGTATCGCGTTTTCGTATTTTACGTCGTTTTTACGTTTAACCGTCGTTAGCATGCATAAAATACTTTATAAATTATAAAATATCAGTTTTTGTCGAAAAATCATAAATTTAATATATTTCGTCAAATTTTTATGTTTTACGTAATTTTAAACTTAACTATATACTTTTCGATATTTACCCAAAACTAACTAACCTTTTTACCTTAAACCTTCTAACTAGTTACCATAGTAAAATTTTTGAATTATTTACCTTGTGGGACCCTCCCAATAACCGGCCAAAAACTCACCCACATGCAAGATACACCAAATTTTCTTCATTTGCCATTTCGAGCTTAACTTACATTTTCCTACACATTTTAACTTATTAACCATTTAACCTCAAAATCACTTCACATTATTTACACATACACTTCACTAAAAAAAACACACAACTCTCCGTTCTCTCTCTCTAAAACATACGGCACAAACACAACACCATTTTCACCATTGCTGATTTTCTTGAAGCTTCATTTTAAGAAGATTTGACACAAAACAAAAACATCCTACGGTTTGTACAAGCTTATAGAAGAATGGGTTTTCTTGGTTTGTAGATTTGAGAAGTTTTGGTTGTAGTTATTAGAAGTTGGGTTCTTGTTGATTATTTGTTGGTTAGAGCGTAGATCGGGTTGTCGTGGTTACGTAGAGTCGTTACTCAAGGTTATTTCTTAAACCTTTTTCATCTTTTTCATTTTTCATACATAATCTATGTAGATCTATGCATGCATGTTACTCATCAACTATTTTCTTGAAATAAAATGATAAAAATTATTTTTGGTCATGAAATATTTTAAATCTATGAAAATTATGTGTGGATCTATTAGATCCATGCATGAAAATGGTTTAATTGAAAGACTTGTAAAATATAAAAATGTATATTTTAGATTTGTGGACTTGAAGATAAATCTTTGATTTTGAGTATGTTTATGGATAATTGGAGGGAACTAGTAGTGTTACTACTAGTGGGTACGCTTGAAAATGGTCGAAAACGAGTTTTTACGAAAATTGTATAATCTCTCCGATTTTTATTAGAGGCATAGAGGGTCGTAAAAATTGTTTTGACACTAGTTTACTACGATATTATAAAAATATAAGTTATTACCTTGGTTTCGATACATTATGGGCTAAAAACGGAGCTAAAATGAGTAAGATATGGTCGTTTAAATTTCGTTGTCGGAAAACTTAATTTTCG
The DNA here is from genome assembly GCA_025667525.1 of Glebionis coronaria. Classification (NCBI taxonomy): domain Eukaryota; kingdom Viridiplantae; phylum Streptophyta; class Magnoliopsida; order Asterales; family Asteraceae; genus Glebionis; species Glebionis coronaria. The sequence goes on from CM046879.1 coordinate 230,966,328, forward strand.
TGAAAAACACTATAATGTACTTGCTGTCTAGATTTTCAAAGTGGTCGAAACGACATTTTCGAGTCAAACGCAGTTGTTTTAAGTGTCGAAATGGTTACTAAAAGTTGTATATGAATGTTTGGATCGTTTTGTAAAAGGGTATTAGCGCGAAATGTGAATACTTGGTGTGTCGTTAAAAGTTTGAGCGTTGAAAGTGGAAATTGATACTATTGCGGGAAAATGACTTGTTGAAACATTGGCGATTGAGAAAGTGTTGAAATTAGGGGTTTTAGGACGAGATTTGAGTACTTACTAAAAATGGCAAATTTTTATGTGACGCCGAAAGGCTGCCGAATTTTCGTTAGAATTCGTGTTGGAAAATTTATTAAGATAAATTTGGGTAAATTAAAATTTACGCCGAAAGGCTGTCGAAATTTCGTCGAGTCAAAAATAAATATTTTTGTCTAAGTATATATTATAATGCTTATAACGATATAATATCTACAGGTCACGATTTTAACTACAAAACAATATATATATATATATATATATATATATATATATATATATATATATATATATATATATATATATATATATATATATATATATATATATATATATATATATATATGATTGATGAGTAACGTACGTGACGAACTATTGTTACTTATTTGCTAGCGCCTAAACTGTAGCATTATATTTAGGTTGTTGCTAGAGTTGCTCGCTACTATTGATCATGCTTGTGCGGTTTGAATCGTTGCTTGAGGTGAGTCTATAGATCCCTATTAAAATGTTTTATATGTTTAATGTTTTGGGATGTGATAAATGCTTTCGATGTTTGCTTCTGGACGCAAGTAAAACTTGTTTCCTGTGAACATTTTGTGAACACTGTTTATGAGATAGCTTAAGTTGATTTAGCCGTAGTCCCCACTATCGTGAATCGTTAATTATTTTGTTGGAGTAAGCTCTTATGTTATGGATAGATCTATTGAGGGTTGACAACCTCCACTCGGGCATTCTGACGCCGGACGAGTTTATACCATTTGTGTGAACGGAGTTATCTTGGCTAGGTACTCCATTGGGGCAATATATATATATATATATACACACACACATATATATATATATATATATATATATATATATATATATATATATATATATATATATATATATATATATATATATATATATATATATATATATATATATATATATATATATATATATATATATATATATATATATATATATATATATATATATATATATATATATATATATATATATATATATATATATATATATATATATGTATATACAATTTATTGTATGTACTGGATCATTAGTTTCGATGTCACGAGCTTAGCTATCATAAATATTGTGAACACCCAATTTATCCCACACTTGGCACTATACCTCTTATAGTTGCATGTGTACATGAAATGAAATCTAAAATCGATTTACTATGAATTTTTACTTGAAACCTATATTCTCACCAACTTTATGTTGACCCAATTTAGCATTTATCTCAGGTAATTGATGATGATTTGTATCTGCTGTGTGAAGTACTTGGAGTCCGCATGCATTTTCATGGCTATCTTCGGACATTTATCTACTTATGCTTTTGAATTGTTATCTCGTTGATGTTTAAAACTTTTATATTCCGCTACGCTATCTTTTGAAACTGAGACCTTTTGTACTTTGATGCTTTTATTTAAATTCAACGAGGTATTTTTATAAAACGTCTCATTTAGAGTCGTTCTCTTGTACCTTGAACTATGATACAATGAAGTAACAGCCCCCGAGCTTCACCGCTTTCGCATATCACATTTTGGGGTGTTACAAACTAGGTTAAAACCATGGTTTGGGCACTTTCTCATCAACTCTTTGAACTCTTCCCAAGCCTCACTAAAGTTTTGGTCTTTCCTTTGTTGGAATCCTATGATTTGGTTTCTCAAGGCGGTGGTTCGTGAAGGAGGAAAGAACTTATTCACAAATTTCTTCTTAAAATCCTCCCAAGTGACAATGCTCCTAGAAGGTTGTCTATCTAGCCATTCCTAGCATTACCCTCGAACTAAGATCAACTTAATAGCATCATGAAGGACCCCATTATACTTAAGTGTATTACACAGTGACAAGAACTTCTTGATGTGATCATGGGGGTCATCCATGGTTCTACCTAGGAAAGGGGTAGAAGAAACCATAGTGATCATATGTGTCTTAAACTCAAAATTGGTTGCGGGTATCTCGGGGTATAACAATAGCATCCGCATTTCCCTCCACATTTGATTGAAGGATCTCCATCAATGGTCTATTATCAACGGCGACCATGAATTCTTGTGAGTTGATCAAAGCACGATGCTCGGGATCGGCTTGATGGATGGTGTTGTTCTTTTTATTTTTCTTCCTTTTGGGAGGAAGGGGTTGTACACCAAATGGTATATGTGGACGCGCTCGAGTGCTCATGCAACTCAACTCGAGGAGTGAGAGAGGAACTCTCGATCGACTTTGGGAAAGAAGGGATTATCCTTTCCGAGGTTCAATAAGTAATATCCACAAGAAAATATAATATATGTAAGTACTACTTGGGTGGCACACCACTCACCACTATCACTCTTGAAAGACCCACAAGGAAGTGGAGAAACGAGGCGGTGCGTAGCACTTAAGAGCCTGCTTCTTTAGAATTTGTAATACACTCGCCTTACACCCCCCACACAGTGGCCTCTTTCTCAAGATCAAGTAGATTATGGTATTTATCTATTGTGCCTTAATTAACTTTGATCGATACACGTACTTAGGACTGGAACGTCCCCAAGCACAGTGTATTGCAAAAGCAATACTTATGGATGTATGTGTATTGGTTGTTCGTATCTACGTATATGTATTTACATATAATAATATATCAAAAATATTTTTGTATTTATTTGGTTTTTTAAGAAAATACTATATGTACGTAAAAACGATTGAAACCGATATATACAATATACTTTTGTTGTAATCTTTTAGGAAAAAGATTACTTTTTGGTTTCTTTTTGGTTCAGTTCTTTAGGAAAAGAATTGATTTTGTGGTTTTTTATTGTTTATATTTTTATACTTTTTATTTTTTATCTTTTTGATTTATGATACGTAAAAGGAACGTTCACAAGGTGAACGGATCCCAAAATCCAATCGAAACCGTCAATCAATCGTCAATCGTAACGTAATGAACCGGCAGCGGCGCCATTTAATATTTGTCTTTTTAGATCGTAATTCCCAACTCAAAACGAATTGATTGTCCAAAAGATTTCAAGTTCACAATTTTTTTTTGGTTTTAGATTTTGTAAGATTTTTGGTAATCTAGGTCTATTTCAACAAAGCACGTAAAAATCGTAAAAATATTATCACTATGTATCCATACTATTCTAAAACAAATTGCATTTACCACAATTAAAGCAAAGTGTACAAGTTTTTAATGCACAAATGGTAAAACTACTAAAAATGTAAACTATGAAAAATATAAGGACAGAAAATGTAAATTCTGAAATTAAAAGGACTAAAAGTGTAAATTCTAACAAACTATAACAAACTAGTAACAAATTTATAAAACTGCCTAACCAATTTTTTACAAATCCCAAATCCAGGGACTAAATTTTGCAAACCCAAAAAAGTTAAACTTTCCAAAACAACTTACTAATCTCCCTAAACTTTAGGGACCAAATGGCAATTAAACAAAGTATAATAGTGAAAACGGGCTAACACCTTCAATAAGATCGTTTGAGCTTATTAGTCAACTCAAAAGCTCTAGTTTGTTCTAAAAGGCTTAAAATTGAATTATACCTAGACAGCTTAAAGGAAATAAGCTAAAACAACCTAGATCAAAAGTTAGCTTATTTGAATAAGCTTAAAATAAGCTACCAGCTTATCTAGACAACCACTATTTGATTTTTTAATGAAAATGAAAGATTAAGCTTCAAGAAGCATGGAATGTCAAGTTTTATCAAAATTCATCAAAAAAATAAGCTAGAATGTTGAATTAAGCAAAATGAGCTTATTTGACTGTCGTTGACCAAATTTTTGACAAAAGATGAAAACTTCCAGAATCACTTAAAAACACTTGGGGAACAATAATATGCAAGAAAATCACAAGATTTATGAAGTGGAGTAGTGAGATTTGCTAAATAGGTAAGGCCTTATTACATAAACTGACATTTGGTTAACAGCTTATTCAATTGCTTATTTCTAGCTTATTTCTAAAAATTGTATTGTCTACCTTAGTTCTATGGAAAGCTCATATTATGAACTATACTCAGAATAAAAATCAACTCCTAACATTAACTAACAAAGAAATGACATGAGTTTGAATCTAGCTTGTTTTAGTTGTGAATCTTGACCCAAAGAGTTTTTTAGCAGATTGCCTCTTTGACTTTATGATTGACTACAAATTCTTGGCAAGTGATTTACACAAGTCTATTGAGGAATTTAAGCTATAAACAACAACATTCCACTACTGAATCTACAAATCTCAATAGAACCAAACACCTCTTAACAGAATAAGCACAAGTTTTAAGGTAAGAAACTAGGATAGACTAACAGATACTAAAAACTAGTGATCAAGACAAGTCAAGTAGCTCGAAGTAAGCAAATAACAGGCATCATCAAAGTTTTTACACTAGGAAAACAAAAAATAGCATGCAGTTGGATTTTTAGAGGAATTATCAAAAGGAAAACTTATTGAAGAGATTGTAGGCTACTTTGGTGCTGAAGTGGAGCGCTGAGCTCACTTAATCTCTAACCACCACCAATTCTAACATCTACAACAGCTACTTAACCACAAATCATCACCATATCAACTGAATCAACCATTCTGCATCAACTCTGAAATTCTAGCTACTTTTGACTACTGGAATGAACTAGGCTGCTACAAATCAACTGAGATGCACTCCAAATCATCAAAAAAGCACCATTGATCAAGTTTGATCAATGGAATCAACAGGAACAGTGTATATAGGATTATGCAGCAAGAATGAAGAGTAATGAAGTGAACTGAAGTGAAGTAAGAATTTTATTAATGGCAGAAGAGCTTACAATCTGTTATAACTACTAATTCTCTCTAGTGTTTGTTAGACACTTGAGAGTAGTTTTTAACTAACTTTGTAACTGAAATGAGAGAAAGCTTAAAAGTGTGTGTTTTCACACTTTAACTACAATACACAAAATGAGAACATCTGGGATATTTATAGATTGCATTTGAGTGTTGGTGAGGATGAGTGACGTGCAGGAACCAATCCCCAGCTTCCACGTGTCTTAATTTTGTTAACTGGATTTGTAGAATGATGAAAAAATTAGGGATTTCTTCTTGAGTGAATTTCATTCTAACTGATTGATAGGAATGGCTTCGTCTCTTGATTTTAAGTACTTTTGATGTTGAACGTTTTCTTTGAGCTCCACTCCTTCGTCTTCTTCGATCTGCATTTGATAGAGCCACGTGGCGTATTCTTATTGGCCGAGAAAATATCACACGGATCGTGATCCATAAGCACAGTGGTAATTATTGCACGTCATGTTCTGATTGGTGGAACTTTGCTTAGTGGGTTTTACTGTTAGGATTTGGCTCCATAAATGAGCCACCTTCTCACTCCTTAAGCTGTGAATCCACCCCTTAACATTTTAAGCCTTCCCATTGGTTGAAGACCATTCACACGGATCACTAGCAATAATGTACTTCCAAAGTTGGCAAAAACAGTCCCTTAAGTAGGCAGATTTGTAACTTGAGCTAGAATCTTCATTAACTTGTCATTTCTGGCCCTTTGACTTCAATCTTGAGCATAAATTATCCTTGTACTTGTTGACTTGAGCTTTGACCATGTTTGACTTTGTTCTTGACCTTTCCAAATTTGCACTTTAAGTCCTTCAACTTTAAATCTTGTCAAGAAAGGTTCTTTGACTTTGATTGACTTGTCACTTTTCATTCTCCTTTTGTCTTTTCTTCATCAAAAATGGCTTGATTTCCTTGTTTGCTTCATATTTGTATCTTTTTATCTAGACAAGTGTAAACAACAAAATATACCCATAATACTGCTTTTATAAATCCAAATCAGGTATTTTGCTTTGTGTTTTAGGGTTAATTATGATATAATTGATATGAGATTTCACTCATATCAAAGTCGCACAAAGAACCAGACCCGAACGATGATTTTCCAAAAATACCTTTGAAGTTTGATGATTTGTCAAGAATGGTCCCTCAACTTTGAACACTTGTCACAAATGACCCTCTAAGAATCATTTGTACAAGATTGATCCTTAAAGATTGAAGATATGTCAAGAATATCCCTTGGAATTTGATTAAATTGCATTATTAGTCCTTGCCTAAGGTTTATTATACAAAAGGACTAAAAATGTAATTTGCCTAAAGAAGACATCAAAGGAAATGGAAGAAATCTGTTTACAACTTGGAATAACAAGAAAATGGGAAGTGGGGGACCAAAAGTGACTAGACAAACAAAATTCCCCCACCAATCATAACCATCCACCTCATTTCCCCCACCTATCATAAACCGCCACTTCACCACCCCTTTTACCTCATCCTCCGATGTCACAACCCCACTAATCCAGTTTATTATTAATAATTGTTGGAAATACGTTTTACATATTAGAAAGGGTCGGTCACTCCAACAATAGTCTAAGTGGTAGCTCGTAGTTTAGTTAACTTAATATTCAATAAACAAGGCCAAGCCAAGCCTACAACATGTGTAGGCCGGCGGCCAAATGTAAGCCCAAGCCCATCACATGGGCTTGGGTATATAAACCCTCTCCTTAGATGGAGAGGGTGTGGTTTCATTTTCATTTTACACATAGTTAATCTCTTTCTCTCTCTAAACATAAGCTAGATTTACAATATCCTACAGATGGTATCAAGAGCCATAGGATGATTGTTTGGTTTATGTGTTTGTGTTCTTGATTCATACGCATATTTTGATCCATTTTACACGAACCAATTTTTTTTTTATGTTTTTTATGGTTTTTTGTTGATACAAATCTTCTACATAGTTGTGTTAGAGATTTGGTATAGTTACTTTGCCTAAAAACACAAATTATTTGGGTGTTTTGATCATTTTTTGGCTAAAAATCTCGAATTGGTTGAGTTTTGTCCGAGAAAAGTGGGATATATTCGGACAGAAACCATCGGAATGGGGTTTAAGTATTCCGACAGCTTCCATCGGAAAAGGGTTTCTCATTCCGAGCACTATTCCGACGAAGGGATTCCGAAGGTATTCCGATATAAGGTATTCCGATAGTGGATATTCCGATAGGGTTTATTCCGATAGTGGGTATTCTGATAGAAGGTATTCCGACATGAGTATTCCGATAGAGAGTATTTCGGTAGGGGGTATTTCGATAGGAGGTATTCCGACAGGTTCTTTCCGACAGGGGTATTTCGATAGACTTATTTCGACGGTTTTCTGACTGATATTCTGACAGTTTTCCGATCATTTATTCCGATCAATATTCCGACGATCCAAAAATTATTCCTTAAAATCGAGTGTTTTTTTGTCTTGGAATTTTTTGGTCATCGAGAACATATTTTAGGGGATTTTATCATTGTTTCTCGACTTCAACTCACAACAACAAACACATTTACTTTCTCTCATTGTTCGATCAACATTTGTAAATCTAAACCTAACGAAATGGAGTACACATCTCTTACGGATAAGTCCCTCCTCTCGGGTACGGATAATCGTCCACCAATGTTGGTGAAGACTATGTATGAGGATTGGGCTTCCCGAATGGAACTTTATATGTTGAACAAAGAAAATGGACATCTAATTTGGGCATCGGTGCTCAATGGACCATTGGTATATGGTACTGTGACAGAAGGTGCTGTTACTCGTCCTCGCACAACGGGTGAACAAACAGGAGATGCTAAGATACAAGACAAGTGTGATAAACAAGCTACAAATATCATTCTCCAAGATCTTCCTCCAGATGTCTACAAACTTGTCAGTTAACATAAAGTTGCCAAAGAGTTATGGGATAGAATTTACGTTCTAATGCAAGGCACTTCGTTAACTAAACAAGAACGAGAGTGTAAGCTTTATGATACTTTTTATAAGTTTGCCTATGTGCCAGGGGAGACTCTTAATGATTACTATCTGAGATTTACCCTATTGTTGAATGAGCTCAATATCTATGGCATGACAATTCCTACGTATCAATTGGACACCATGTATTTGAACACTCTCCCTTCAGAATGGAAAAAGTACGTGACGGATGTTAAATTGGCTAAGGACTTGCATAACACCAATGTGGATCAACTTCAAGCTTTTCTTCAACAACACGAATGTCATGTGATCGAGGCTCGGTTTTCTACACCTCAAGTTCATGATCCACTTGCCATGTATGCTTCTCAACAAAACATGTCTTATACTTATCAACAACCATCATACTTGCAACAGCCACCACCACACACCTATCAGCAACCACAACAACCATCTTATCAACCACTAATGATGCCACATCAATCATTTCAACAAAGTGTTCATCAACAATCTTTTCCACAACAACCACCACATCAGACATCACCATCACAAGCCCACACTTCTCCAATGGGCTATACTCCTCAGTAAGGATATTTTCCAATTGAAGCACAACCAGCACAAGCCTTCTACTCCAATGAACTTCCACCAATCCAAGCACCGGTCTTTACTCCAAATGATACGCCAGTTGATGTTCTAAACCATCTCACTACCTACTTGTCAAAACTTGTTGCAACTAGAGGATTTCCACCAAAAAACAATCAGCTCCGCACCTCTTCAAATCCTCGACAACAAGCCACTGTTCAAGATGGTCAAGTAACGGTGCAACCTATTCAGGGAAGGCAAACTTCATATGGACCTCCTACAAAGACTGTGAATGCTCAAGTTGTGAATTCTCAAGCTAATGGGAATGGAAGCCCTATTGGTCCTCAAAAGGTTGTGACTTGCTACAATTGCCGAGGACAAGGTCATATGGCTAGGGAATGCACTCAGCCAAAAAGAAGAAGGGATGCAACATGGTTTCGTGAGAAGATGTATTTGGTCGATGCTCAGTCTAAGGGAAATTTTTTGGATTCAGAAGAGTTAGCATTTCTTGCAGACCCATGGGCAGCAGATAATGAAGGCATTGCAGTCGTTTCCACTTCTAATGCAGCTTATCAAGCAGATGATATTGACGCATATGATTCGGATTTTGATGACATTCACTCTGCCCAAGCTGCTTTCGTTGCTAATCTCTCTCACTACGGTTCTGATGTCGTCAGTGAGGTACCAACCACATCTAATAATATTGATGATAACCAAAATCAAGTTGGGCATGAAAATGACAACCTCGAACAGCATTCGGGAACTAGTAACTCAAATGATGTGGTACCCAATCCTACACATTTGAGTGAACCTCAACCAAATGCTACGACGGGTATGGAATCTTATGCTCAACATGAGTTGGTCATGGTGCCTAAACATATTATTGACCAAATGCATATGGCTTTCAGACAATCCGTAGATACGAATTCCACCCTAACAGCTGAGCTTGCGTTGTATAAAGAAAAGGTCAAAGCTTTTGAAATGGTCCCTCAAGCTGAAAAAATAACTTATTCTGAATTTGACCAATTTCGTTTTGAAAAGATTGAACACTTGAAAGAAATAGAATCATCAAAAGCTAATCTTTACAATGAATTAAAAGCAAAAGAGTCGGTTGTCAATGATTTTCATAAACTTAAAGTGGATTTCGAAACTCTCGAGTCTAAAAAGTTTGAATCGGAAATTAATGCTACCAAACTTCTTAAATTCAAATAACAACAGCTTTTAAAACAATACGCTTCCATAGAAAAGGTTCATCTTTTAACTAAATCGGTTAAAGAACTCGAACTTAAGCGTCTTCAAGATTTACCACCTAATCCCGGTTATGCAAAACAAGCTCAGGAATATATTCCGTGTCTTTATGATATGACCCTAATTGGTAAATCGAAAGAAGCACCTTTTGTTCGTAGTACTGAGGAGACACAGTCACTTGCGGAAGAAACTCATTCTAACATGCTTTCAAAATTCCATAAGCTTGATTATGATACGTATAATAAAGATCAATTTTCTAAAAAGACCCGCATTCGCTTACAAAAGGAATTAGCTGAATTGACAGTTCTTGTGCCCCAAAGTTTGTCAAATGAAAACCCTCCTAGTACGTCTCCTACAATTGTCAAAACGGATTTAACGAAGTTAATTCCACCGGTAAGTAAGGTGTCCGTTAACTTAAATGCGGTACACCAACACTTAGCCGATTTTGACAAGGTCATTTTGGAACGTACGACAGCTTCGGCCATAACGGAAGGTGAATGCAATTTTGAGCACACTAGAGCTGCGTTTCGAGATGAAATTGTTCCGTTTGTAAAAAATGTTAAAGCTTGTCTTAGTAATCTTGATCAAGATTTGCTTTTGGAAATAGAAAAAGTTAGACGTGTTATCAATGAAATAGATGATGCTTATGAAAACAATTTACTTGAAATAGAACGGGTTTCACGCCAAAATGATCAGCTTCTGAAGCAAGTGATGTCTCATGATATAGTTTCCGTCTGTGTGAATAAAAGTGTTGATAATGATTCTATTGTGCATAATGTTGAATCTGTGGATAATATGGTCGATAGTACTTGTCACAAATCTGACGCTGAATTTTTAAAGCTTCAAGATTCTTATACTTTGCTTTCAAATTTTTTTGATGAGATCAAAAAACATTATATTTCGCTTGAATGCAAGCAACAATTTATTCAAGAGATCTTTGAAACTTCATTCGAAGGTGTTAATATAGATGAGGCAAATTTTCGAAAGAATTTTCTGTTGAATTTAGAATCAAAACACCGTCAGCCGAATGACAAGGTTGCTAAATCTTTGCCAATAGACAGAGAAATCTAAAGAGCTTAACTGTGTGAACGTACTTGAGGCTGCTGAGAATTTAAAACTTGATCTAGATAATCGAGTTTTAAAGATTTTGTCCAAAGTTGATAACTTAAAACAGAAATATACACAACGCTTCGATTCAGTAAAGCCCGTGTGTGCTAATACCACTGCACAAAATCAATCATTGATTGAACAATTGAATCAAAAGTCGATGGAAATATCTGATTTGAGGGAACAAATTTGTGATAAAAATCTGGCTTTGGCTGAGTTAAAGGAAACACTTGGTACTCTAAAAGGTAAGAATGTTGTGGATAACATAGCCACTGTCTCAGCATCGTCCTCTAATGCAAATAGCCGTCACACCATTTAATAAGGGCCCTAAGACTAAACCATCTCAAACATTGGTCACTAAAGATAAGGCAAAATCAAAACCAACTTATAATATTCTCGTGTTGCCTTCTACAGGAGTAATCACCACTAGTAAGGCTCAAAGATCTAAGCTTAAAAGAAACAAGAAGAATGATAGGATCTTTCCCCAATCTAGTAGTCAAGAGAAGAAGAAAGTAGAAGCCCACCCTAGGAATGTTATTTCTGTTTTGAATAAAAAGAATCATGTAGCTAAACCTAAAGGCTCTGCGATTGTGCAGCGTTCTAAGGCTACTGTGAATTCTAATTTGAAATGTTGGAATTGCAATGAATGTATGTTTTCTAGTCGTCATGATTCTTGCCTTATTGACCATGTGAATGAGATGAATGCCAAGAAAAATGGATTAGAATGGAAACCGACTGGGAAAGTGTTAACCCAAGTTGGTTGGATGTGGCGCCCCACTAGTAGAACTTTCACTATAGTAGGAAATATGTGCCCTTTAACTAGGATCACTCCTACTAAAGCAAAGAAAGCGTTCCCTTTAACTAGGAGTACCAAGGCTACCAAAACACCATCGTGTCCTTTAACTAGGAACACCAACACTATTGTAGGAAACAAGTGCCCTTTAAATAGGTCTACTCCCACTGTAGTGCCCGCTAATAATCTAAAACCTAAGAAAGTTGGAACAGTAAAACCTGTTAGTGCTAAAACTCACATTAGAAAATGCAGGAAATCTAAGGGTCACACAAATGTTAGCAGTTCTGATAATCTTATATCTACATCTGCTAACACTCCAGAACCAATAGTTTCCAATGCATTGTCTACTGTTGTTACCGAAAACAGGTGGTCCAGATTGTTCTCTGGTATTTGGACTCTGGTTGCTCCAAGCATATGACCGGAGATCGCTCTCAGCTCAGAAATTTTGTCAGCAAGTTTCTTGGTACGGTTCAATTTGGAAATGATCATATTGCAAAGATAATGGGCTATGGTGAATATCATATTGGGAATGTTATAATTTCAAGAGTGTATTATGTGGAAGGTCTCGGTCACAACTTATTTTCTGTGGGACAATTTTGTGATGCAAACCTAGAAGTTGCTTTTTGAGAGCATACCTGCTTCATACGTAATTTGGAAGGGGTTGATTTATTGAAAGGTACTCGAGGGAATAATTTGTATACTTTGTCTCTACAAGACATGATTGCCGCTTCTCCCGTATGTCTTCTCTCCAAAGCATCGAAGACTAAGTCATGGTTATGGCATCGACGGTTATCTCATCTTAACTTTGACGCTATTAATCATTTGGCGAAAAACGAACTTGTTCGTGGTCTTCCTAAACTTTCATTTCACAAGGATCATTTGTGTTTCGCGTGTTCAATGGGGAAAAGCAGTAAGAAATCATACAAACCCAAGACTGAAGACACCAACCAAGAGAAACTTTATTTGTTGCATATGGATCTTTGTGGGCCAATGCGTGTTGAAAGTCTTGGTGGCAAAAAGTACATCCTCGTAATTGTCGATGATTACTCTCGGTTTACATGGGTGAAATTTCTTACAACAAAAAATGAGGCACCTAAATTCATCATCGGATTTCTCAAGATGATTCAAGTGCGTCTCAACACTACTGTCCGACGCATTCGTAGAGATAATGGAACCGAATTTGTGAATCAAATTTTGCGTGATTATTATGAAGAAGTTGGCATATCTCATGAAATATCTGTTGCTCGCACTCCACAACAAAACGGTGTCGTTGAAAGGCGAAATCGCACACTTATGGAAGCTGCTCGCACGATGTTAATTTATGCAAAGGCTCCATTATTTTTATGGGCAGAAGCAGTATCTACCGCAGTGTACACCCAAAACTGGTCACTAATTCGTAAAGGCTATGGTAAAACACCTTATGAGCTTCTACATGGAAAAGTACCAGATTTATCATATCTTCATGTATTTGGTTCTCTCTGCTATCCAAATAATGATGGTGACAATTTGGGAAAACTTCAACCCAAGGCTGATATTGGTATTTTCATTGGTTATGCACCTACAAAGAAGGCATACCGAATCTACAACCGTAAGTCTCGTATGATCCTCGAAACTATGAATGTTGATTTTGATGAGCTGACAGCAATGGCTTTTGATAAAACCAGCTCTGAACCCGCACTTCGTGAAATGGGACCCAGTAACATTAGCTCTGGTCTTGTCCCAAATAACCCTACTTCATCATCATTTATACCACGCACTAGGAATGAATGGGATACGTTGTTTCAACCGTTCTTTGATGAATTATTTACTCCTCCAAGTATTATTGCTCCAGAACCTGAGGTAATAGCTCCGGTAACCGAAGTTGTCGCTCCAGCAACCGAAGCACAATCAGATACGTCTGCACCTACAATTGGTCAAGATATACCTTCAATGAGTAATTCTCAACCAACTACCGAATCAACTACTCATGTCATGCCTATTGATGATGAAGAGGATGATGATGATCACGATTTGGAATTCGCTCAAATACGTGAACTTCCATTCTTTGGTGTACCAATTCCCGACCATAATCAAGCCGGATCGTCCACCTCAGAGAAAGCTCCTACTACGGTTTACTCCAATCCACGGATTCGTGAAAATGACAGCAAGTGGACAAAGGATCATCCTATAGATTCTATTATTGGTGACCTAATCGTCCGGTATCCACACGAAGTCAGTTACAAGAAAGTGCAATGTTTTGTCATTTTGATGCTTTTCTCACTGAAGTTAAACCTAAGACATGGCAATAAGCTTTTACTCAATCCTGTTGGATAGAAGCTATGCAAGAAGAACTTAATGAATTTATACGTCTTGAAGTATGGGAACTTGTCCCATGCCCGGATCAAGTGCAGTTACTCAGTTTAAAATAGGTTTACAAGGTAAAACTCGATGAGTTAGGCAGAATATTGAAGAACAAAGATCGACTAGTAGCTCGTGGATACAAGCAATTATTGGGCATCGACTTTATGGAATCCTTTGCACCTGTTGCCCGTTTGGAAGCTATTAGACTATTCCTCACTTATGCAACCCACATGAATATGATCGTCTATCAGATGGATGTGAAGACGGCATTTCTGAATGGTGAAATCAAGGAAGAGGTATATGTTCAACAGCCGGATGGTTTTGTGAATCCTAAATATCCTAATCATGTGTACAAGCTTAAGAAGGCTCTCTATGGGTTGAAGCAAGCTCCTCGCGCATGGTATGATCTATTCTCACAATTCCTCATCACGCAAGGCTTCACTAAAGGCAAGGTGGCTCCCATGCTGTTCATTCAGAAACGAGGTAAAGATATGATTATGGTACAAATATATGTTGATGATATTATATTTGCTGCCTCGACCCAAACCTTATCCGACGATTTTGGGACACTCGTGTCTTCCAAGTTTAAGATGTCAATGATGGGCAAGGTATCATTCTTCTTAGGACTTCAGATATCTCAGAGTCCCAGAGGCATCTTTAGAAATCAATCCAAGTATGCCCTTGAATCACTTAAGAAATATAAGATGGAATCTTGCGACCCCGTGGATACTCCAATGGTAGAACGAACTAAGCTTGATGCAGATCCACATGGAGTTGCCGTCGATCTGACACTTTATCGTGGAATGATCGGTACCCTTCTGTATATTACAACTAGTCGACCTGACCTTCAGTTTGCTATCTGTATGTGTGCTCGGTATCAAACTAGGCCTACTGAGTTACACTTAGCTACTGTTAAACGTATCTTTTGGTATCTTAAAGGAACCATTAATCGGGGACTTAGGTATTCGAAGGACTCTTCGGTCGCACTAATGGCATATGCTGATGCGGATCACGCGGGTTGTCAAGATACAAGGCGTAGCACGAGTGGAAATTTGCAACTACTAGGAGATCGACTAATCAGTTGGGCATCGAAAAGGCAGAAAAGCGCTGCAATTTCAAGTACGGAAGCAGAATACATAGCTATGTCTGGTTGCTGTGCTCAAATTCTTTGGATGAGATCGCAATTAATCGACTATGGACTAGGTTTCAACAAGATTCCGATGTACTGCGACAACAAAAGTGCGATTGCCTTATGCTGCAACAATGTTCAATTCTCCCGGTCGAAGCATATTGACATTCGCTACCACTTTATCAAGGAGCAAGTGGAAAATGGAGTGATCGAGCTTTACTTTGTCCGATCTGAGTATCAGTTGGCAGATATTTTCACGAAGGCTTTAGATCGCGCTCGAATGGAATTTTGGGCCGACAAGCTAGGAATGAGAACTTTCTCGCCTGAGACTCTAAAGTAACTGGCATATGAAGCGAAAGACTAGTGGTGGTAAACTATTCTCCGTATCCTTGGTGATCATTTGTATATATTGTTTATATTTTTATCCACAAAAGCAAAATACATAAATATAAAACCATATAAAAACCATAAAAATTGAAAATCTAGAAAAATCCAAAAATATTTTTACTTTATTTTTCAAAGGTATGTCTTTTGGTACGATAATATTTACGGCCTTAGATATGTTGATTAATATTGACACGACGCCATAAATAGAGTTCGTACAAAAGTTGTAAATATTTCATAAAACATGCCTATATGGCTTGTAGTTATTTCAGACTGCAACCCGATTTTCCTATTAAAGTCAAGTATTTCTCATGAAAGCTTTGGCTCACAACGGGAATTAATTTTTTCGGGCAAGGTTTACTTTAAAACCTTGTAAGGGATCAAGTTTACTTTATAACTTGGTCTAACACAAATATATGTACGTATCAGTGCATTTATTTGTTAAAACAAGAGAAGTCTTGTTTTTATGAAGCTATCATCTCTACAACCATAGCTATCTACAATTGGTATCTACATACTCGACGATGACACTACTCAACCGACGACTATAGCTTTTTCGATAGAAAACGGGTCAACAATTGAGGGGGATCAATTGTCAAGCATTCATAATCTTCGATGCCGAATGTGCCAAGCTCACTAATTGGTGTCAAGACAACAATACCAATCGTACACGTGGTGTCAAGAGATGACTTCAGACGTGACGAGGCGACCAACATATGTTGACAAGAACCATTTGATCTTATCTATGATGTTCTCATCATTCAGGTCCAACCTTGTCAATTTTTATAATATGGTGAACATGTGATCATGTTACAAATCGGTATCATATCTCATACATTTGGTATCATGAAGATAAAACGGACTTCCATTTTTCTTCCCAAAACCTTTGTTAAAACTTCATTAAATCAATTGATATTAAAAACATCGATTGGGTTAATATTTTTAATATGGGGGAGAAAATGTGATTTAATATGGGAAATTATCACAAATGGTTTGACTTAACGTGATGGCTCATCCCGACATATGCGAAATGTTTTTGAATATCGTGGCATATGTTAAGGGGGAGCAAAATGGATTTGCATATCAAAATGGATTTTCATGGTGACATATACTTACCCAAAACCCATTTATTTCGTGACGATGAAGATTGTGGTGACATAAGGATGGTAGGATATGTTAAGTCCAATGATTCTTCCAAAACCGGAGGAATCTTCCCAAGGACATTCATTAGCTAGAAATAGTAGTCCTTAGGAAAGATGCAGAAAGATTGTGAACGTAGCTGAATGTCGACCAAGTACTTAAGTTAGCACTAGAACAATCACAACAAGGTGCTAGTTATGACGTATTGGTAAGCATTGAAGGGGTTGAAGAATGAATAAGAATTGTAAAGATAAATTGTGTAAAGAAAGAAGCCCTCCTTACAACCTTAGGCAGAAACCGGGTCAATACATATGCTATTGAGATCATTTTTAATGATTCTTGATATTGAAGACAGACATCATGGACCCAGTGATGCAATGCACAACCCATCCCAGCTAACTCAGATATCTCTTAAAAGATATTTGTTTTAATCACATGGAGACAACGCATTATCTATTCATTTATTCACTCCGAATAAATTGGTATTGAAATGTTGGCACTCCTCTTCATCCTCCGATCACTAAAATCCAAAGTGCACGATCGAGTCTAGAGCCATTTGAGATCATCAAATATCTCATTAGGACACACTTCCATAATTACTTGCTTATTCACACATTGTGAAAAGTAAGAAAGATCTTAAGAGTCCTACGCAAAATCTTTATGATCTTGCCTGAACATCCGAGTAATACGAAAGTATTTACAATGAAGATGGAAATCCTTCTTGAGTGAATATCAAAAAGCTCATGGTAGGTGACTTGTGCGATTCTTTATGAATCAAGCTTGTGATAACTGGAAAGCAATAGTGGTTTAATTCTTAACTGAATGTAAACACGTTCCAGGCCTCTACGCAATATCTTAGTGATCTTGCCAGAACACTCAGAGTGATACCTCAGTGTTCACAGTGATGAGTGGAAATCCTTCTAGTGGTAAACTGATAACTAGGATTTTACGTAATTAAAAAAAGATTAAAGTTCGTGTTCTCGGTATCTTAACGAATTGATCTAGGTCCTATGTGCGACTCAGTCGTTCTTTGGTAAAACAAATATTTTTTGGTTGTTTTTAAGTAAAAGTGCAGAATAATTAAAGTAAAGGTGCTCTTAACGTAAATCTAAGTCTAATTAAAGTAAAATGCAAGTATTTAAAAACGTGACTAAAGTAAATGACGTAAACTTAAATCTATCTAGGCAAATTAAAACACGACTAAAACTAAGGCAAGTCTAAAATAAACCTAAGGCAAATAAACTTAAAGTGCGATTAAAATAAAGGCGGGAAAAATAAAGCTTGAAAATGAAAATCAAAGACAAAAGCTAATAAGAACCTGAATTCAGCTCATTCGGAATAAACCTTCGTTTGGAACAATCACTCGTCCGGAATGTCACCTTCGGTTGAAATGATTATTCTTCGCTTGGAATATTACCAAAATCCTTGATCCGGAACTAATTGATCTGAATATGTCACTTATCCAAAACAATCCTTCGTTCGGAACTTTACTGATTCGGAACTCTAAATTTTGCCTTGATTCGGAACTATTTGGTCACCCTTGATTCGGAAGTTTCCGAATGAAGCCCCTTGATTCGGAAGTTTAGAACTTCCGAATGAACACCTCTTGAGTCGGAAGTTGCCCCTTGTCCGGAATTTTATTTGGAACTTTTAAGTTCCGAATGAACAACTCTTGGTTCGGAACTTTGGAAACTTCCGAATGAATACCCACTGATCCGGAACTTTTAAGTTCCGAATGAACAGTGCTTGATCCGGAACTTTTAAGTTCCGAATGAAGCTTTTCTGGTTCGGAACTTTGGAAGTTCCGAATGAATGGTTCTTGAGTCGGAAGTTTTCCTTCGTCCGGAACTTTGAATGTTCCGGATGAACAGCTTGACTCGGAAGTTTTGCTGACCCCAAAATCTTCCGGATGAAACCTTGATTCAGAACTTTGGAAGTTCCGAATGAGCACTTTCCCTCCTTCTTGGTTCGGAACTTTTCCTGGAAAGATCAGAAACAAAACAAACACTCCCGAAGAACAAGGAGATACAGTAACAGCAGATATAACCACAAATTAATCAAAATAACACAAACGATTAAATAAAAATATCTACGAATCAACATTAAGTATTAACAAACAATTTAAATCAAGAAATCAAACAACTTTTACCACAATAATCAAAAACCACTTGGATCAAAATAAAAGCATGAACATGAACATAAACATAAACACATAAATCAAAGATTAAGAAAGGTAGATAAGAGATTGACAAGATAAAGTAAAGATTGACAATAATTAAATGAAAACTTACTTGAAATTAAATGAATTTAAGGTGCAAGACAAGGTATTTAAATTTGACAAGAAAAGTAAATGACAAGGAATTTAAATGGTGGAAGAGCTAATTGTCACACTTAGCCAACAACAAAGAAATGACTATCCTAATGACTATTTATAGGGTAGGATTAAGGAAGCTTCCTCCCCTCTTTCATTTCTTCTTAATTACAAGCTTAAGTCCCTCCTTTTATTAATCTTCATTAATTGCGTCATTAGTCCTTTTCTTCTAATCTTCTTTAAACTTGGACTTAAGGGACTTTTGGCTTCGGGATTTCTTCGAACTCGTCTTTAAATTCTTCAATAAAATAGACTTGAATTCTTCGGCTTTTGATAAACTTCCGTCTTTTGACTTTTTCTTCGATAAATCTTCAGAATTGGTCGTGGACTTCCGTTCTTTTTGCACTCTTGACTTCTTGACTTCGTCTTTCATCCTTTTCTTCAACAAAAGTCCGTAAATGCCCGTGAATGTCCGTGTTTTCTCCACTTTTCACCTTTTCATCCTAAATCACAACAAAAACACAAACCACGCATAATTCTGACATAAAAGACATAAAATACACGTTTTGGCTCGGTTATTATTGTAATTAAGTGGTAGAAAAGATGGGTGTTTACACACCTATCATAAACTCAAATAGCACTTGGTAGGTAACTTGCAAGATTCAATATGAATCAAGCTCGTGACAACTGGAAAGCAACGATGGTGCGATTATTTAATGAATCAAACTTGTTCTAGGAATCAGAAATTACGACTTTAATCATGCGGATAATTTTATCCAAATGATTCACTCTTTACGTTCGCAGTTAGCTTTGGACAGACGAGTAAAGAGAACGGGTTTACCCGCGAAATCTTGTCAAGGAGATTTTTAATTAAAATCTACCTGCCACAAGTACGATATTTTATATCGTCCAACGGTCTTCACCGACCGGAGGTAAAATGCTACCGAATTAGAACGAAATGTTCAAATCCATTTCGTTCGTGTCTACTTATGTTGCGGCATTTGAAGACAGTGGCGTTGCGGAATCCGAGAAGAAGTCGTCCCTGCATGCTTATACTTTATGCACTTAATACTTAATTTATTTCTAGAAAGCCTTAAAGTCAAGTCTTCCGCTGTATCAAACTCTGGAGCTTTCAAGAATTACAAAGGTATAAGTATGAGGGACATGAAGTCACGAAGAGGCGAATACACAAGTCATGGATGCACAAGATCAAGGCAAGAGATTAATGCTCAAGATTGATATCAAAGATCACATCAGCATGTTCACCAAAAAAAAAAGACGAAGACTACGAGATCAAGACTAGCATAGTATGTTAGGTTTATATTATTGTTGTAACTTGGGTAACGCCTTTGTTTGGAGTGACCTCCCTTAGGGGGAGATTGTTGGAAATACGTTTTACGTATTAGAAAGGATTGGTCACTCCAACAATAGTCTAAGTGGTAGCTCGTAGTTTAGTTAACTTAATATTCAACAAACAAGGTTCAAGCCAAGCCTACAACATGTTTAGGCCGGTGGCCCAATGTAAGCCCAAGCCCATCACATGGGCTTGGGTATATAAACCCTCTCCTTAGATGGAGAGGGTGTGGTTTCATTTTCATTTTACACATAGTTAATCTCTTACTCTCTCTAAACATAAGCTAGATTTACAATATCCTACAAATCTTTTAGTGATAAAACTGGCGGTAAACACATGTTTTTTTTTTCCCAAAAACAGATTAAACCACCACCCCCAATCCTTTATAAACCCTAATCCTAAACTATGATTAAACAAAAATCAACTAAATTACTACTCCAGATCCATGATTCCCTATCACCCAGCCTAAACCCCACCTTCAAACATCCCTCCACGTCACCATGGTCCCCTCCCACATGGTGCCATGTACCAAAGTTACTTGAAGACAAAAAAAAGAGCAGGCGAATCAATGGTTCTTGGTTAATGCTTGTTTCCAAAGCATTATTCGACGACTAGGATTCATTCTCAAGAGCTGGCAATCCACATAACAACAAGGATCATCACATGGGACTGTCTTTTGACCAAGGATTCAAAATTTCAACAAAGGGCATTCTGGGCAATTTAAGCATTAGGGTTTTCATTTGTAGCTATTCTAGATTGTTCTTAGGCCAGTATATAAGCCAATGTCGCATGTGACTTGGTTTTTGTTCCAGTATTTGTAAACTTGATTTATTGAAATTTAGATTTTTATTTCAACCTTGCCAATATTATGTTCCCTTTTATTTTATTGCTTTTATTTATGCAAAAATTAGTATAAGTTTATCAAAATATAATTTTTGGCTCAAAGTTCTTTTGGCAGAAAAGTTGTTTTGAGAACCAATGTGTATGAGTTTTTTTATAAGATGTAACTTTGACAAACTGAGTCCTTATAAGCCAACTCATGCATATTTGTTCATTGTTTTGTTGAGTAAAATCTGTTTCAAAAATTAGTTTTTAAAAGTGGAGTTTCAAAGATTTTCCAAAATTTCTATTTTTCAAAGATTTTCATGAAGTCTTAGTTTTTTTTATTTGATCATTTTACTAATCTCAACTCCATAAGCTACTAGCAAAAGTTGTTTTGACAACACAACTTTTGCTTTGATTTTTTGGGTTTGGGTAGTGTGTTGGTATCAAGAGGTGGTGGTGGATTTATCTATTGTAGACTTCCACACCACACTCCCTCCATTTTCCCTTTTTTGAAGGCATTGTTGCTCTTGGTTTCGCTGTAGAACCTCAACAAGAGCCCTCTACACACTCTTGATAAGCTCCACATAAGCTTCAAAAAGCAAAGGAGAAGGCATCAGCTGTGGTAAAGGCTTGAACCCTCCTAGACTTTTTGCCAGTTTATGTGTTCTTGTGTGATTTGGCCATTGACTGCTTGTTCTTGGTAGATTAATGTTTAATCTTTGTCCTTATTATGTTTTATGTATGTTAAAGTTGAGTTTGAAAAGTTTGAGTTTGATCCATGAAATTTCTCTTTGTTAAAGTATGAAATCAGTAAGATAGGTGTGTTTGGATAGACAGTTTAGAAGAACCTTAGGGTGACATTTTAGTTACTAGTTGCTTTGTACATTTTTGTTCCTGGTTTCTCATGGTTGTTGTAGTATTATTTTTGTTGAATTCAGGTCATGGCCAAAATTTGCATGTTTCAAGTTCTAAAATGCATACAGTAAGCTAGGGGTTGTGTTTTTTAATTTCTTGGTTTGAAATCTGGTTACCAATTAGGTACCTGGTTAGCTTAGGTTTAGGAGTGGCTTATTTAGGATTTGGTAAGTGTAACATTTAGTTGTTGTAGCTAGAAGTTCACCAAGTGACCACTTGCATCAGCAACAAGCACCAGACCTACCTTTTTAGGATATCAGTAACTTAATTTGGATCATTGTGCCTTGATTTGTGTTGTAATGTTTGTTTTTGTGCTTGCCTTGACTCCCCATAACCCAACTGGTTGTGGGGGTGCCTTTGATGCCCAAAAACACCATATAAACAAGCTTAAAACAAGCCAAATTGGCCCATACCCGTTTTCTATGAACAAGCACTGGGAACCTAGTTCCCATTGATAATGTTAACCTTCCCACTGTTTATTAAAAGACAAAAAGCTCCCAAGTGTCACTATCAGTTTTAAGTTTATTTGTCTTTATTGGTATAAAATCAGTGTTTTAAGACTTTTCAATTTTCCCCTGTTCAGTTATTTATTTTAAGATTTTTAGAAAAGAAATTTTTTTTTTCTGATTATTTTATTATTTTTAGCATTATTTTAAGTTTTAATTAGTTTTTATTAATTCAGTTTTTGTCTTATTATAACTAAATTTACCTTTTTCAACTTTTTTCATTTTTCTACTGTTTAGATAAGTAAATTATTTTTTTGAAAGAGTAAAATTATTTTTCTCATTATTTTATTATTTTTTATCATTATTTACATTTTAAATCAGTTTTTAGCATTTAAAAATAGAAAAATAGTTTTAAAGATTCTAGAAAAATACTTTTTTGTTTTTAGTTAATATAAGTAATATTTTAGTTTGATAAAATATAATTTTGGACTTTTTGTTAATTATATTTAATTATAGGGCTTTAATTAGCATTTAAAATTAAATATTTAATTAATATAAGTTTTAAAATTTATTTATTGAGTTTTTATTCTTATTTATATTATTATAGACTTAGATTTGATTTTTAATTATTTTTTAGTGTAAATTTTTAATTTCGGCGCGTTTTACGTTTTAACGTATTCGTTTTAATTTCACGCCGTAGTGTAATTTTCATAACTCGTCTTTTATTTTTCTTTCTTCTCAAACCCAAAAACGTAACTAATCCAAACTTGATTTTATATTATTGGCACATAATACACACACCTCCTTCGAGAACGAACTCGCATTTGTTGAATTTGTCGGTTTTCCTAAATCGTCGAATTTAATACTTCCCACGGTTATTTACTTTTTCCTAAAAGTAAGTGACTAAAATACATACATCATTTTGGCGCCGCTGCCGGGGAGGTGTTTAGTGCCATTATACATATCGTGTTTGTGTGAGTAGTGCGTTTTTTGCTTTTCATTTTTGGAAAGCGTAAATATCGTACATACTCGTTTGTTATTTTTTCTACTATATTATGAATAGCCAAATAAATCGTGTTTAGTTGTCCTTGATTAAACACACAACAATCTTTTACTATATTGTAGATATCCTAATATTCTTTTTCGTTTTTCTTTGTGAATATTATTAATATATTGTATTACGTATCACAATAAATTTACAATATCTCCAAAAGCGTGAAAATGCAACCTTAATTGGGATTTCATCACTCAGTTATTGTATTCTAATCCAAAGCAAAAAGAAAACGGCAAAATAGATAATTACTTTCGAAAGGCTTAATTTTGATTAACACAAACTATAAGGTGGGTATAAGGCGGTTGTATTTCACGACCTAAAGGAAAAAGGCTCTTAAGTGCTTCGCGCCGCCTCGTTTCCTCCGCTTGCTTGTGCGTGTTTTGAGAAAAAGGGCTAATCGAGGGTTTGCCAACCAAAGTATTATCTACGTATCATATATATTTTCTTGTTTTTCAAAGATTAAAACCTCTTGAACGTTTTGGTGTTCCACCAACGTTCTAAAGTCATCAAAGACGTTCACTCGATGTGATCGTTTTCATTCCTTGAGGCTCCTTTAATCGAGAAATTGATTCGAGGAGAGATTTGTAGATTTGTGTCTACGTAATTCACGAGAAAATAAAAAAAAATAAAAAACAATCAAAAACCAAAAAAATTAAAAAACATTAAAAACCCCAAAAAGAATCATCTTTGCTACCCCCTATTCTCTACGTTAGTGCATGCGCACTCGATCGAAGGACTATACGAATTCTAGCAACCTTCGAATCGATGCAATCGAAATCTAAGGAATCAACAACGAAGACGTGATTTAGAAACCGAAGTTCCTAATATCGTTGTCGAAACCGTAGACGAGATGACCGATGTAACACCCCCAAATTTATACAACTCAGTACAGCGGAAGACTAGTTGGTTTTACAGGATAGCACATTACTCACATCATAGACAACGCATAAAAATCGCGTCGTTTAATAATAAATCATTTCCATTCATAAATATAAAATTTACATCGGTCCCAAGTCATTATATTTCATACAAAGTTTTACAAAGTATTTGAATGGAAAAATGTTGTTTAAGTGCGGGCCATGAGTTCTTGTTGTCTTCCCGAGAATTACCTTCAAGTACCTGAGATAAAACATGTTAAAAGAAAAGGTCAGCGATAACGCCGAGTGAATTCATAGAGTTTAATAAATTCCATAAATATAACTTTTGTATAAAATTAGTACCAAAAATCAATTCGTACAAATCATTGTAATAGGCCGTAAAATAGCCAAAATCATTTTATGCAAATCTTTGTAATAGGCCATAAAAATAGCCAAAGTCATTTTATACAAATCCTTATCGAAAATCATAATATAGGCATTTGCCTTAAAAATCATTATACGAGCCAATGTCGTAAAAACAATCATACAATACGTCTTATGACGTTGTATAAAATCAAATAAAAATCGTTATATGAATATGGTTATGAAAACCAAAATACAATCATAATATCAATAGTATGACCCTGTATTGCTAGTCAGGCAATACATCGTAATTCGGAACGTCTATTATTATTTTTTAACTTGGATTATTATAAGGCGCATGACATTGTTACCTTATTAAACCAAAACGGGTAGCTAACCCGATACCAATTTTGCCCATCTAAAGTAGCGTGTCGTCACCAAGGTCACGCTATTGAAATCTTCTCATACATAAATTCGCTTACCAATCAATGTGGCACGACGGGGATCAACCGTCAAGGCGCGAACTGGGGTGATCGTCCCCAAATAGTACTATTAAATGCATAAGCGTCTACCAACTCCCGATAGTTCACAATTCATGCTAATGGGACTTTGAGTGACATAACCTAACTTTAATAATCCATTTTATTTCATCTATCGGGTCCATTCATCATTTATCGGGTCATTCAATCATTCGGGTCCAAAATCAATAAACAAACAATCGGGACAAATGGTGTCCTATTTTATAAAACTAACATGTTATCTCCCTCGCGGGTTTATAAAACATTTATAAAAACATTTAAAAGAGTGCGAGGCTATGAACTCACGTTGATGTGGGAAGGCGATTATCGGCGATTTGGATGTACGGTGCGTGCTTCAATCACGGAAACCTAGACAAATAATACTTGTCTTAGACTTATGTCCAATGACTTTATAAAAATAACAAGTATGTATACATATGATGATTATATATATATGATGATCAAGTGGGTTTACATATTCTCGTTTACTCCTTTTAGTGTTATATGTCGATAACTTTTATATTAGTTTACTAGTTTTTTTTTTACCCGTTTACGTGTCTTAAGTCCAATAAGCTTATTATAAGTAATTTAACTTATTTTAATCCATTTTGTACTTATATTATCAGTACATACACTTTCAAGTTGGGCCCAAATGGGTTAATCCAATAAGTTCTTTTTATGGGTGTTTATCTTATTTAGTCCAATTATTAGTCCAATAACGTTAATTTATCTCGTTAATGTCCGTATGTCCTATAGTTCGGGTTTTATCGGTTTTTACTTGTTATACATGTCTATATATCAGTATATAAGTTTTATAAAGTTTTCATTAGACGGGTCCAACCATCTAAGTTTTATTTAACAAAAACGTTAATTTTACGGCAATAGCCGAAAAAGTCGTAAAAAAATCATGTTTATAGTTTTTATTATTTATAAACATTATTTCACCATCATTTATATAATTTATCCATTTGATTAACCTTTTATATATATTTATATAAATAAGTTTTATAAGTTAGTGGGTTTTTATTTTACATTTTATATATTAAAATGTGAGTGCTTATATAATAGTATTATTCTTTAATTTCTAAAAATCTGATTTTTAACTTCATATTCACCATTTTTAACATATCTAGAGTTCTATAATGAATTAGAAGATCAAATTTTTATCACATAACCTACATGATATGTGCTACATTTAACTCTTCTATATCTACTGTTGAATCATCCTTTAAGTATTTTCTAAAAATCGTCCAAAACAGTAACTTCAGATTTATACCCTAAACTTGTTTTGATCATATCTCACTCATTATTTTGATTCCATTGCATGGCCAACTCTCACATGTGTACAAGACTCATAGCTTACTGTAAATCCATTCTACTTCATCATTTTATCAGTCCATGACCTGTTTACTTACTGTTTTATACAGCCATGTAAATTAATCAAGATTTTAACCTTGTTTCATATGGTTTTTCACCTTTTTAATCTTGTTTATCAACAACAAATCCCCACATAACATTTTTATCATCATATAATCATCATAAATATATACAATAGGAAATGAAATACAAGTTTACATAATCAAAATAACAAGAAGATGAGGAGGACAATCTTTATACCACCAACTTGATGTAGGTTATGAGTTTGACATGGTTTTGGATGGAGAAACTTATGATGCACCAAGACCAACTTCATGACCACCATTCTTCATAGAACCCTTGTGGAAAATCAGCCTCAAAACAATATAAAAACTCCTCCATGGATGTTAAAACTTGCATCAATCTTCCTCTTTTTGAATGGAGATTAACATATGTTGATTATAACATATGTTCATGGTTAAAATTTGTATGAAAGGGGTGTTTGAAGATGAATATGGGACGGCATTAATGGAGTTAGAGAGAGAGATGTAGCTAGTTTGCATGAGTGGAATGAGAAAATGTGTGAAGGTTTGATGGTTTTGTGTGTTGGTTAGCTTAAGATGTAAGCTTAGGACATGTGTTGAGTTACTAACTAGAAACTTGCCACATAACTTGGCTTGGTGGCTTCTTTAGGCCGGTTTGAATGGGGTGGACAAGTGTCCCACTTGTCTCATCCCATTTATTTACGGGTACTCCTCGATTCTAGTTTCCTTGATTTGCGTGCCCTCGGGTCGTTTTACGAAAAACGTTTTTATAAATTATGAATCGACGTCACAAAACGAATCCAATAAAAATTGTCTCATCAAAAACGGAGTTCGAAAACGTAAATACGTAATCCTAGGGTTTCCGGTTTAGTCGTAAAGGACGTTAAAAATAAAATCGTAAGTCCTAATCTCTTCTCGTAAATTTGTGAGTTTATGAACCAACACAAATTTAAAATTCCAAAATAATATTCATGGACAAATTTATTTTCTAAAATGTCGGACTGTCACCAAAGACGGTGTACGTAAACGTAAGCACGTAACGTTGAATCCTCCGGTTTAGACGTAGTCGATGCTACTCCAAGACGTAAATCCAAATTTCTTCCCAAAAATAAGTGAGTTCATATTGTATCATAAAAATAATATTTGAGAATAAAATATCAATCGTAAATTGACGGATTGTCACAGCATTTACCCCTAAACAGGATCTTTGTCCTCAAAGATCATCTTACCTTACTACTCGCTTCTTATAGAGTTTAAGCCATGTGGGTATTTCCTCCACATTCGGTCTTTTCTCACAAGTGTAATCCATTATAATAAGCGAGTTTCATCAAACATAACTACGGGAATAAGATCAGGCTAAATGTTGACTTACTTTCTCTATCCATGATGTTTACGGGTTTCTGATGAATGCAACTTTTCGCCGATCTAAGCTTTACTAAAGAACAATCAGATTTTCACTTGATAGATATTCCATCAAGTTCGATTTACGAAACATAATTCACGCAGTTCTTGAAGTCCTAGGGTAGATCCAGCTTATATGCCTTTCAAACCAATCTTTTACATCATCTCAATGGTCCCAAACAACGGGGACTTATATCCCATGATTTGTCAGATCATGAATTCATTTTCCCAAGTTTAAAATTTTGTGGCATAACTTCGCTACCCATTTGGCACTTCAAGATCTATATTTCACATTCACATAACCTCTTGCCCACTACCGGCATTCAATAATCAAATCCTAATTTCAACAATCATTTCAGATCTCGCGGGTCGGGTATTTTACAAGGATAGGTTCGCCATCATAGGAAACCTTAAACCTAAAAGACATGTCCAACTCACAATGGGTGTATGTCGGATGTCTTCATCTAAACTCTTGCTTACAGAAGCTCTAATATAGATTTTGATCCAAACAAGATTAGATCTCGTTCCTAATATGATGATTATCAATGATAATGTTTCCAAAGGAAAATGATTATACGGTCTATTACCAAAGGTCAATCATTCAAACATAAAACAACACTTATATTACTCTGTATCGTTACTTTACCTCGTCCCTTCGATTTAGGATGGTACATAGTACTCTCATCAAGGTTCGTTCTCAAGGATTTCTGAGCAAATCTCTAGAAATTTGATGCGAAGCGAGGATCTTGACATAGATGATCGATACAGGCATGCTATGTTTACATAACTCTTTTGCAATTATCATTAACGAGAAATATATTAGCAGATTTGGTCAGTCTGTCGACGATGACCCAAATCAAATTAAATTCAGATGATGACCTTTGCAATAGCTAGACGTTTACTAATGTATGAGGCGATGTCTGCCTTCATAATTGCCATTAGTACAACTTCTTCAGACAAAGATACTTTTAGTCATAAATGACATAAATAGAATACTTATACTTACAAATTCCAACTTAGCTATATCTCGTAATCCTCCATATTTAGACAATCATATGTGGTCTTTTATACATTTAATGCTATCGGCTTCTCAATTCTTAATGGTTCACATTAGCCGCGAACCTCTTTTATAATCTATATTATCCCTTCTTACAAACATCGTTTATATTTAAATTGTTCGGCAATTTATTTTGCACCTTCATTATTAAGGAACATGCCCTAATTGTTTCTTTATCCTTTTTATATAATACGTCAGTATCTATATTCACTTCTCATGATGATGTGATTATCGTGTCCATAATTCACTCAGGTAGTCTTTATATATTATGCGCCAGTAATTACGTTCACCTTCCTGATGAAATGAATATCACAACCGTATTTATTCAAAATTCTTTCTTCATATCTTCTATGTTTTAGTTTCGTCTTTACTATCATTTTTATCCGTTTTACTCCATCCGACGTCTAAAGCGTCGATAATTATTATGATTAAATAATTATTAGTTAATTTTTATGAAACGTAAACGTAAAAATTTTAAATTTTCTTAGTTTGACCAATTATATAAAATGTTCAAAATAAATTTGAGTTTAATTAACAAGATTTTTGTTGATTTATCGAAAATAATTAATAAGATTCGTAAATGTTTGGAAAGTCTTTGTTTATACTTTAGTCAAAGTTTTTTTAATTGAAAAGCAAAAATTGGCGTTTCAAAATTTAAGCCATGGTTTAAATGATTTCCTCAATCCTTCTTAAGTTATCTTGAGGCATACACAAACATTTACCCCTAAACAGAAGTTTAGTTAAATGGTTTGTGTATAAGGGAATAATCCCTTAAAATCCTTTGTTAAAACATTTGTCAAAACATATTTCCATTTCTTTTTGGTAATATCCAAAGTCTTAAAAGGGCTCTTAATTTTTAGAAGAGTCTATATGCATACATCTTACCATTATTAATCCAATGGTCATTTTATGTAAAGGATTAAGTCCTTACTCACATGTTAAATATTTAAGGTATAGGTTTTCATTGTTTAGCCAATTCAGGGCAATTTATAACTAATTATTAACTCATTATTATTCTTATATACAAACAAATTATCCTTAATGATCACAAGCATGAATTTATCAAATTACAGCCCACACACGTGATTCACCAAATTTATAAATGCTACGTGTGCATTGGTCAATCCAAACGACATCACGTGAAACTCATAATGTTCATCACAAGTACTGGATGTAGTGATTGGAATAGAGAATCTCTTTCGCAGATGCGAAGTTGATAATGACCATGCCGTGGATCAAATTTGCTAGAACCTTGTAAATGATCGAACAATTCTTCCATTTCGAGTTATGGATATCGTTTTCGATTGTCAATTTACTCAATTCACAGTAATCTATAAATATAAGGAAAAATAACACCATAGCTCTTCAGGATGACAGGCTTGGTATAATAAAATCTTTCTCCGACAACTCTCTTAGTTGTACGGTAATTCCTTTAATTCAGATGGTGCTGACATACAGTGCACAAGCCACAGGTGCAGCACCAGAAATATAATCAATACCAATTTCTACTTGCCTTAATGGCGAAAGTCTAGGTAAGTCACCAACAAATACCTCCTAAAGTTTCAGATAACATAAACATCTTTTAATAAATTCACATTAAGTTCTTTCTAGATTATAATATCTATAACTAGTTCACAACCATTCATGGTAAAATCTCAAGTCTAAGTGCAGGATATGGTCATCCACCAAGAATTATTTAGATCACTTTTGATAATCAACATCTTATCATTTAGGGGAATTCTATTCGAGTTCCCATCAATTAAGACAATGTCCTCATGTCATAATCAATCAATCCATTCTACTGGCACTATCAACTTTCCAGTTTTATTGTCGTCGATAAGATGTGAACTTCTTAAAAGACTAATAATAACTCATAATCCTTCACAAATTCAAGGATATATGGAGACATAACTACCATATAAAGAGTAAGGTCAACGCATAATCTACACGAGAGAATTTCAAATCAGATTCAGACGAAAACATTTAACGAATATGAATATATCCCATGTTTTCATGATTCGAGTACGCATTCGAAAGCTCCTCGGATCGTTACCCAGGTCATTCAAATGAAATCAAATCAAAAGAAATGATAAGATCGTCGATACATCCAGTCGGGTATCAACACTCGGTAATCAAATACTTTTCCTAAAAATCTCACTACGGGAGAATTGGACAAGAAAGAATTGTCAATTGTCAAATAAGACAATTTCCACAGATGAGTAAATTCGACTCAGAAGAATAGATGCTACAGGCACATATGTAGGTGTCCCTAACATTATGTCCTTATTTTTCACTTCTTGCAGATCTCATTAAAATTTAATCTTTCACAATCCTCAAAGAAAATGTAGTGTTTATTCATCAGTTTTATGGTGACTACTAATCAGTCTTGCATAGTCCATTCCAAATTGTATGTAGGCGCGCAACTATATACAATTTCAAGGTTAACGATGCAATACTCAGTTCGTCAAAATTTTATCATCATGTTTATAATAAAAACATTTTCATGCTTAATTCTTAAATAAAAATCAAGAATAAATTTACAAAGATTTTCTTTGTTATGAAAACAATTAAGTTTTCCAAGGTATTTCATAAACAACTTATTTTGATAACAATCACTTATAAATCTCACTTTGAATAATCCTTATAGTGATGAAAATCCAATTTTTCTCAATGGATACGGTTTTATTTTATAAAAATAATGAGT
The DNA here is from genome assembly GCA_025667525.1 of Glebionis coronaria. Taxonomy (NCBI): domain Eukaryota; kingdom Viridiplantae; phylum Streptophyta; class Magnoliopsida; order Asterales; family Asteraceae; genus Glebionis; species Glebionis coronaria. The sequence goes on from CM046879.1 coordinate 230,998,256, forward strand.
GATCTGCAAAAGAGTGATGAAAGCTTGTTCACCAAGAATTAACTAGGATATGATAGGAAATGAGCTTAGCCAAATAATCATGAGGTTCATGACTTCGATGGCACTCAGGAATACAAAGAGAATAATCCACAACGTAACTCAATTCGAGATGAGTACTTGTTCAATGGTTGCATCACTAATGCGAACATTAGCATGAAGCAATAAAGGATAGATAACATCGATACATGTAGAATTTAGCAATCAAAGGTAGTCTTTTCATTAATCACAAACAAGTCAAAATTGTACCGTAACACATTACGCGTCACTATGTCATACAATTCTCAGAACTCATCCTACCAACTGATGTCTCAGTTAAGTTAGGGATTTTTAAAAGATACCACAATGAATACTAATCTACAAGAGTCATTAGGTGTTCCACATGTCCCAAAAGATCCATCGGTCTCAATTCAGAAGAAGATTTCTTCAATTTATTTATTGGACACTGGGCATCCTTGTCAGTGGACAATGGCCTAGGAACAACCTTTAACACAAACCTACAATCAATTAAAACCTTATAATTCAATCACAGAACTTAACGATTTCTATTAATATTCTCATATTCCATATGGGTTAAATTTTACTTTATTCAAGTTTCAACCAATTTTATACTCAATGCGATATCCTACCTCATTTTCCCATACTTACAACCTTATTCTTCGGCCTTGTAAAGGCAATACAATCTCAATATGAATCAACACTTAATTTCCAATCCTATTAGCTCTTACAACAACAATTATCAAATGAGTCACTAGCATGAAATGACTTGATCATTCAGTTAAACTTCTCGGAAAGGTATTAGTGGCATGAGGCTTCTGGGTAATGGTTCCATTGACAGCCTCAAGTGCAACATTCACCCTTTCGATTTCAAATTTAAGAATTGGATGACAACGAATCAGATGACATCTTTCCAGGTGATAACGTTTTGTCAAACTCCACTCTATAAGGAAAGATCGTCATGACATCGATATCAGATTTAATCTCGCCAATTCTTTTTCAATATCACAATCAACTAATACCTACATTTCTACGAATATCAACCATTTGTTGGGATCATAAATATCCGCAACTTGGTTTAGATCTAGGATAGCTAGAATTCCTACGAGAATAGCTTCGATTAATTTACTAGGGGATTTAGGGTACATTGTGACAATCGACGTCGTATAAATACCTCGTATACATATCAAAATAATCATCAAACAATCATGTAATAAAATTACATCATATATATATATATAATCCAAGTTATATATATATATTAAAATAACACTTCTCAGTCTTGGCCTTGTCGGTAACTCGGGAATTCTTCGGCACCGTTATAGTCAAAAGATTTTTAGACATTTTTAGAAAAATGTTTTTAGTGAAAAGATTTTGAAATGTTTTATTCAAAACCTTGGTTTTAAAAATCTTTCGTTCTCTATAACGAGAGCTCTGGTACCAAACTGTAACACCCCCAAATTTATACAACTCAGTACAGCGGAAGACTAGTTGGTGTTACGGGATAGCACATTACTCACATCATAGACAACGCATAAAAATCGCGTCGTTTAATAATAAATCATTTCCATTCATAAATATCAAATTTACATCGGTCTCAAGTCATTATATTTCATACAAAGTTTTACAAAGTATTTGAATGGAAAAATGTTGTTTAAGTGCGGGCCATGAATTCTTGTTGTCTTCCCGAGAATTACCTTCAAGTACCTGAGATAAAACATGTTAAAAGAAAAGGTCAGCGATAACGCCGAGTGAATTCATAGAGTTTAATAATTTCCATCAATATAACTTTCGTATAAAATTAGTACCAAAAATCAATTCGTCCAAATCATTGTAATAGGCCGTAAAATAGCCAAAATCATTTTATGCAAATCTTTGTAATAGGCCATAAAAATAGCCAAAGTCATTTTATACAAATCCTTATCAAAAATCATAATATAGGCATTTGCCTTAAAAATCATTATACGAGCCAATGTCGTAAAAACAATCATACAATACGTCTTATGACGTTGTATAAAATCAAATAAAAATCGTTATTTGAATATGGTTATGAAAACCAAAATACAATCATAATATCAATAGTATGACCCTGTATTGCTAGTCAGGCAATACATCGTAATTCGGAGCGTCTATTATTATTTTGTTAACTTGGATTATTATAAGGCGCATGACATTGTTACCTTACTAAACCAAAACGGGTAGCTAACCCGATACCAATTTTGCCCATCTAAAGTAGCGTGTCGTCACCAAGGTCACGCTATTGAAATCTTCTCATACATAAATTCGCTTACCAATCAATGTGGCACGACGGGGATCAACCGTCAAGGCGCGAACTGGGGTGATCGTCCCCAAATAGTACTATTAAATGCATAAGCGTCTAACAACTCCTGGTAGTTCACAATTCATGCTAATAGGACTTTGAGTGACATAACCTAAGTTTAATAATCCATTTTATTTCATCTATCGGGTCCATTCATCATTTATCGGGTCATTCAATCATTCGGGTCCAAAATCAATAAACAAACAATCGGGACAAATGGTGTCCTATTTTATAAAACTAACATGTTATCTCCCTCGCTGGTTTATAAAACATTTATAAAAACATTTAAAAGAGTGCGAGGCTATGAACTCACGTTGATGTGGGAAGGCGATTATCGGCGATTTGGATGTACGGTGCGTGCTTCAATCACGGAAACCTAGACAAATAATACTTGTCTTAGACTTATATCCAATGACTTTATAAAAATAACAAGTATGTATACATATGATGATTATATATATATGATGATCAAGTGGGTTTACATATTCTCGTTTACTCCTTTTAGTGTTATATGTCGATAACTTTTATATTAGTTTACTAGTTTTTTTTTTACCCGTTTACGTGTCTTAAGTCCAATAAGCTTATTATAAGTTATTTAACTTATTTTAATCCATTTTGTACTTATATTATCAGTACATACACTTTCAAGTTGGGCCCAAATGGGTTAATCCAATAAGTTCTTTTTATGGGTGTTTATCTTATTTAGTCCAATTATTAGTCCAATAACGTTAATTTATCTCGTTAATGTCCGTATGTCCTATAGTTCGGGTTTTATCGGTTTTTACTTGTTATACATGTCTATATATCAGTATATAAGTTTTATAAAGTTTTCATTAGACGGGTCCAACCATCTAAGTTTTATTTAACAAAAACGTTAATTTTACGGCAATAGCCGAAAAAGTCGTAAAAAAATCATGTTTATAGTTTTTATTATTTATAAACATTATTTCACCATCATTTATATAATTTATCCATTTGATTAACCTTTTATATATATTTATATAAATAAGTTTTATAAGTTAGTGGGTTTTTATTTTACATTTTATATATTAAAATGTGAGTGCTTATATAATAGTATTATTCTTTAATTTCCAAAAATCTGATTTTTAACTTCATGTTCACCATTTTTAACATATCTAGAGTTCTATAATGAATTAGAAGCTCAAATTTTTATCACATAAACTACATGATATGTGCTACATTTAACTCTTCTATAGCTACTGTTGAATCATCCTTTAAGTATTTTCTAAAAATCGTCCAAAACAGTAACTTCAGATTTATACCCTAAACTTGTTTTGATCATATCTCACTCATTATTTTGATTCCATTGCATGGCCAACTCTCACATGTGTACAAGACTCATAGCTTACTGTAAATCCATTCTACTTCATCATTTTATCAGTCCATGACCTGTTTACTTACTGTTTTATACAGCCATGTAAATTAATCAAGATTTTAACCTTGTTTCATATGGTTTTTCACCTTTTTAATCATGTTTATCAACAACAAATCCCCACATAACATTTTTATCATCATATAATCATCATAAATATATACAATAGGAAATGAAATACAAGTTTACATAATCAAAATAACAAGAAGATGAGGAGGACAATCTTTATACCACCAACTTGATGTAGGTTATGAGTTTGACATGGTTTTGGATGGAGAAACTTATGATGCACCAAGACCACCTTCATGACCACCATTCTTCATAGAACCCTTGTGGAAAATCAGCCTCAAAACAATATGAAAACTCCTCCATGGATGTTAAAACTTGCATCAATCTTCCTCTTTTTGAATGGAGATTAACATATGTTGATTATAACATATGTTCATGGTTAAAATTTGTATGAAAGGGGTGTTTAAAGATGAATATGGGACGGCATTAATGGAGTTAGAGAGAGAGATGTAGCTAGTTTGCATGAGTGGAATGAGAAAATGTGTGAAGGTTTGATGGTTTTGTGTGTTGGTTAGCTTAAGATGTAAGCTTAGGACATGTGTTGAGTTACTAACTAGAAACTTGCCACATAACTTGGCTTGGTGGCTTCTTTAGGCCGGTTTGAATGGGGTGGGACAAGTGTCCCACTTGTCTCATCCCATTTATTTACGGGTACTCCTTGATTCTAGTTTCCTCGATTTGCGTGCCCTCGGGTCGTTTTACGAAAAACGTTTTTATAAATTATGAATCGACGTCACAAAACGAATCCAATAAAAATTGTCTCATCAAAAACGGAGTTCGAAAACGTAAATACGTAATCCTAAGGTTTCCGGTTTAGTCGTAAATGACGTTAAAAATAAAATCGTAAGTCCTAATCTCTTCTCGTAAATTTGTGAGTTTATGAACCAACACAAATTTAAAATTCCAAAATAATATTCATGGACAAATTTATTTTCTAAAATTTCGGACTGTCACCAAAGACGGTGTACGTAAACGTAAGCACGTAACGTTGAATCCTCCGGTTTAGACGTAGTCGATGCTACTCCAAGACGTAAATCTAAATTTCTTCCCAAAAATAAGTGAGTTCATATTGTATCATAAAAATAATATTTTCAAATAATATTTGAGAATAAAATATCAATCGTAAATTGACGGATTGTCACAACCGACAATCGTTCGATGATGGATTTACTCCAAGCACCCACCGAGGGTTATGGAGACGCGATCGTTATTCCCGCCATCGAAGCGGAGAATTTTGAGATCAAGAGCGGAATGCTATCGTTAATTCAAGCTACAAAGTTTCAAGGTCGTGAGGCGGATAATCCTCACGATCGCATTCGGAATTTTGATCATCTTTTGGCCACGAGAAAGTTTAAAAACGTCGACACCGATGTCGTTAAGCTTATGCTTCTTCTGTACTCGCTCGATGGTGCCACCAAGGATTGGTACGAGAAAGAGCCACCTAATTCCATAATTACGTGGAAGGATCTCGTTTCCAAGTTCTTTAATCATTTGTTTCCGCCGTCTAAGACCACGTTTTTCAAAAACGAGATCACGAGGTTCGAACAAAAGCCGAATGAATCATTTAGAGACGCGTGGGATCGTTTTAAGGAATTGCTTAGGCAATATCCTCACCATGGATTTTCCGTGTAACAACCCAAAATCGTGGTCATTATTTAATTATATTTTTACGTATATTTTTGAAATTCTTGACGAGGTTGATTTTCATGATGATTGGTAATTAGATTTGGATGATGTTGAAATTTTATTTTTACGTTTTGACGAGTTGCGAGGATTATTAGTGATGACGATATCGACGGATACCCGAGAAATTTTACATTTTATTTTAAACATGTCGATATTTAATATTTTGACGTTTTTATTTTAATGTCGTATTAAGTCGTGCCGGGACTATATAATATATTATTTTGAGTGCGTTATAAGTTTTGAGATGCATTATTATGAAACCCGAGACGCGTAAAAATTTTCAAAAGTGACTAATAGTCATTTCCCGCTTTTTAACAAAGTATTTGTACTTTGGTCCAAAAGAATCACAATTGGCAAAAACTACCCTAAACTTTCCCCATATAAATGGAAAAATTAACCACAAAACACATACAATCCACCACCACATGCAAAATTCTCTCCCCTTCCTCCTCTCCTTTTCTTCCCGTCACCACCACACCACCAAACACCCCTAATTTTTTTGAGTTCAAGTTTGATTCAATCAAATCTAATCAAAGACCCATTCCAAGTTTTTGATTCCCTACACATTGGTATGAAAATTTCCCACATACATTAACATTTTTATAAAACCCATTTTTGGATGAAATTCTTGATGTTTGATCTTAAATTGTTGTTGTAAGTAGGTGTTTATGTTCATATGTATATGTTTTATTGATTGCATGTTGATATTTTTGAGTTTGATTTTTATGATTTGATCATCTAGGATGATTTAAGGTGTTATGATATGAACTAGTGATGTAGGAATGCTTATAGTGGTAAAAATAAGGTTAAAATATGGTGAAAAATTGATTTTGGGTGATATTTAAAAATGTATTTTTAGGCAGATTATTAAAAGTAATTTTCTGAAAATATGAGTTTGAGTTTGAGATGAACTAGTTAGATATTGTTGTAGAGGATGTTTTTACCTTCGTTTTGGTATAAGGTAGGACTTGTAGCTCCAAACGAGCGAAAAGTTACGTTAGTTTGATTATTTCGTGTACCGGGAGACGAGTACCGACACAATATATAATTGTTGTCGATATTTGGATCGAATCTCGGGGACTATAAAATGGATTTTGAAATGTGTCATGGACTGATTTTTAAGGTTAAGTATGCGGATGTCGAGTTATTTTCAAAGTTGAGTGTCGGTTTCATAAACGGAGAAAAATAAATGTGTTAAAAGACTATAAGTATTGTTGACGTAAAACTGTCCGGTTTTTGTAGTTCAAAGATGTGTCGGGCTGGGAACTTTAAAAGTAAAATCTTTTGATGAGTTTTTAACAGGGCTTTCTATATATAGTAAGTGAAGTTACTGATTAGTATCATAAAAATTTGATGTGTTTAAGTAGGGTAAACGAGCTTGTACATTTGGTGTGTACAGGCAGATTTTTTTCGACGAAGTTAACTAATAGTAAAAATATAAAATGAAATAAAAAGGGCACTTGTATTATTTTTATTTTGGATTGATTTTAATTTTATGATTTTTAGTTTGATATTACTAAGTATGGGTTTTATTCGAGTTATTATTGATGAACGCGCCTTATTTAATAGGTTGTGGTTTTTGTGTTTACCGGGCATCAACTATCGTCGAAGATCGTCATACTACTGCTATTACTTCAGGTGAGTCTATAGCCTCGCTTTCTACTTGTTTTAATGATTTTAAAACACGCGAGGGGGATACATGATATTTGAAGTAAAATGAACACATGTCATAAGTAATTGTTGGACCCGATGTTGCATGTGATGAAATGAATTGTATAAGTACCTAATTGCATAAGACCCTAAATTCATGAGCCGTTAACTATCTTCTGACTTGATGTTGCGAGTTGGGAATAGCCGCTTATTCTAATAATAGTACTATTGGGCTGACAACCCTATCTGAGACCAGGGCTTTACGTTGAGTAACCCGCTGGGAAGGATAATTTTATGTGAATGAGAATTGGTATTCTTGCAATTAATACCCTAGTAGGGGCACTGGTAATTTTTCTAGTCATGCTGGCATTTGGCGTGGGTGACTAAGTTAAGGGGTCGGTGTCATGAGCTTAATACAATTCAATAACTATATTATATATTATACCTGATTGATAGATTGTATGGCCACAATTCTATTAAACAATTGTTGATGATTTTTACGATGTGTTCAATGATGATTTTGTAAAACCTATAGACTTGCTCAACCTTTGTGTTGATGATTTTATGCATCTATTTCAGGTACTTGAAGTTGTTGAGTTGCGGAGCTTGCTGGAGAAGGATTGCGGAATTGCTTTTGTAGTAATTTGGTCTAAAACAGATTCTTTCCCTATTGTCGTAAACTTATAGTAAATGGTCAAATATTTTGGTAAAAGGTTTGTTGTTTGATTAAGATCCTAGGGGGAACCTGTACGCTACTCTGATATACTTTTTTAACTGATTTTACTTGGGATTGAGGGTTTTAGACATTGATTTAAATTATTTCCATATTTATTCTTAAATATATTGTTTTTGGGTTATATAAAGAGTTTGTGAAATGAAGTTGGTTAATAACACCCAATTGTGTATTTCTGCTGCGCAATGTAAATTGGAGGTGTTAAAGATTGGTAACCAGAGCTTTTTAGTTATAGCGAATTAGGTCGATTTTTGAAAAATGTCCTAACTATAACTTTGGTGTCGAAATTATTTTATAAAAGCAACGCAACTTCTCTGCAAGGCTCCGGTAAGATTATTTATTTTGTTATGTTTTGTTATTATTGATTTATCCCTTATAAATGTTGTGAATTCTTGAGTATTTATTAAGTAAATACTGCAATGAGGTATTGGTATTAATGAAAGGACGTGGAGTGCTTTCACCATAATTTCATCATAATTTCATTTTTATGAATATTGTATAATTATCATTTGCATTGCATTGCATTGCATCATTGCATCGCATACATATATATTTGGCATACGTAATTCATTTGCATTTGCATGATTATGCATTGCATATATATTTTTGAATAATGACCTTATGTACTTTTGAATTTTCCGTGATTTCAGAAAATGTCTGACATACCATATTACGTCAAGAAAGGGGGATTTGCTGTAGGTCAATGGAGTTTGCAGAAACAGTATGTAGGTGATCATAAGATTTCAGGTGGATGGTTAGATTATGAGGATGATACGAATGATAAGAAAAATGTTGTAGAATCTGAAAGTGATAATTATTTGACTGAGAGTGAGGTTGGAAGAACTGAGGTTAGATCAGAAGTGAGAAGTTATGGGACTGATTTTGAGAAGTATCAGAAAGAGATAGATAGGCTTCACAGGTTAAGTGAATATGTAGATCATGTTGGGCCGTATCTTGAGCCACATTGGAAGTTTTAGGATAGTGAGGTGTATGCTAATACTCATTATATGATAGATCCGCCGTGTCAAGAAGGAATTTTGAAGTATGGATTTAGGGATCCACCGTGTTTCGACCCAAAAGGGAGGTGCTGTAAGTTAGGCCCAGTTGAAGATGAAGCAGGAACGAGCCAAGTTGGAGAAAGTGATGGACCACATCCTATGGAGTGATGTAGTGATGGATTGTTGTTGTATTTCAGTTTATTTATTATTGTATTGTATTTGGATTATCTAGATGTTGTGAGGTAGTATTGTGATGGTTTATTATTATTGTTGTTGTTTAGGTTGGTAAGGGTAAGTGACATTAGTGACAAGGTTTTGTTGCGATTTTCTCGGATTTATGGATGATATCTACTATTACCCTTTAGTATTTTGATGTGTCTTTGTTATCTTCTTTTCTTTTGAGATGATTGTGGAATTTAGGTAGTATTGTGTTGTTGGCGTATGTAGTATTCATGTTATATCTTGATAAAAAAAATCCTATTATTTCTATCTAGATGTGTATACTTATCAAGTCTCTTTCGTATGTGATAACAATTGAAAGAGTTGAGTGAGATATGTTTCTGTCATTAACAGGGATTCCTGTGTATGTAACTGAGTATTTTGAAATATGTCTCCAAAAGGTTGCCAACCATTAGGGTAGATTATATGATTGTGGGAATAGTTGTTAGATTGTTTGAAGCTGATAGTGCTGAGAAGTGACGAGATGCTGCTGAGATTTAAAATCCTGCTGTTTTAGTTGAAGATGCTGCTGAGATTTAAAATCCTGCTATTTTAGTTGAAGATGCTGCTGAGATTGAAGATGCTGCTGAGACTGAAGATGTTGTTGTTCCAGTTGGAGATGCTGCTGTTATTCTATAAGATTTTAAAAGGATGTCTGTGTATTAGATTATTAGGAATGAGAAGAGATGCGGTGAAGAGTGTCGTACGACTATTGATGGTAATTGGGAAGTTGAAACTATATGGATAAGTTCGAGTAACTGATGGATGTTTAATATATCAATAGTCAATTGGGAATGTTCGACTAGACGAAAAGAGATGGTAATTTAAAGATTGATCCTGATTCGAAATTAAGTGTGGCAAAAAAGGGTAAAGGAATGGTATTGATACGAATGACAATAAGGAATAGGAATTTATTTCCTCTGATAGAAAGTAAACTTGGAATTTAATAGTCTAAGATAAGAAGAGATGGTGTTCAAGCAGTTGCTATAAATTGGGGTAAACAGGAGGAAGTATGATGTGTAGATCACATATATTTTATACCACTTAATCAATTATCTATTTACTTGATGTAAGTACGGACTAGTTGGAGGTCGAGCTGCTGAAGGAATAGCAAGGAATGTGGTATAAAAGTTTGTATTTAGGCGGTAATGGAGTGTTTTTATTTTGGTTAAGGAGATTGAATAAAGGAATTATTCAGATAATGGAAAATCAATATGAAGGGAATGTTGCTGTTATTACAATTTATATTTTGGAAATGCTGATAAGATTTGAGATTTAGATGTAGTAAATTGTGTGTTCTTATCTGGTAATTATTGAGATAGAATTTTATTAAATTCTGAAGGTGATACTGATGGTGTATCTAAATTCTGAAAGTGTTATTGAGGATATATTGAGATTTGAAGATGTTAGATTTTAGCAGAACTGAGGACGAGAAATCAATGAGAATTTGCGATTGGTTGAAATGAGAAATTCACCGACGGAAGAATAATATATATATATATATATTAAGGAAATATTTTCTGAGTTTATGGAATTAAGAAGTATAGCACAATTAATTGAACTAGAAATGTGAGAAAGTTAACCGTGATAAGGATGCATATCGTAGGATATGATAAATAAAAGTGGAAAGAATTAAATTGGAATGTTGTGAACATTGAGTACTGATTTTAGGAAGTAATTAGTAGAATTTCTATTTGATGATTTTATTGGTCAATGATGAGAAGGTATGTAGTAGGAAACTACAATAAGTCGAATTTTCTGTGCGCTTTACTAGTAGTAGTCAGAAAAGAATGAGAGGATGAGTTAGTACTTGAGGATACTATGTGATTGTTCTGCGGAATCGTAGAGTTCACTGTCGTCATGGGAAAAAGGAAGCTTTGTGTTAGCTTGGTGATAGGAGTTATGCAATCTGATTGTATATTATATTATATGGCATTATCAGGAAGTTGAGGATGGCAATATGTTTGATTTTAAGGATTGACAGATGAAACAATAAGAATAATCTGATTTGACTGGAAGGGTAAGTCGTCAGAGAAGTAATAATGTAAGAAAGTAAAGAAGCTGGATGTTTTGTGAATAAGATGATTGCTGTGAGATTGAACAAACTGAGCACCAGATTTCGGTGTCCATTATTGATTGTGAATGTTTAGTGTGATGAATAGATGATTGAAGGAAAGAAAAGTATTCTCTAACAATTGGAAAATTGTTTAAAAAAAAGGAATGGTGTGTAAAAATTCTTTGGATAAGAATTTTAGTTGGAGTAATATAGATGTTTTAGAATGCGCAATCTATGGCTGAAGTGATCGTAAAAATCTGACTAGATTGAAACGATTGAGGCTTTGTCGATACCGACGAAACCGACCGAAACTTGTCAATTCCTTTGTGTATGTTGAGTATTATCAGAGGTTTATCAGGAGGTTTTCACTGATTGTTGAACCAAGGATAAAGCTGACAAAGAAGAACTAAATGTGTGAAATCCATTCATATATTTAAGTTGTGGTTTTGAGATCTGATTTTGTAGTTGAGGAAGTTGCTTATGAAAGCTGAGGATAGATTGAAGTTCTATGTTGTATAGTTAGTATTGGAGGAATCTGAAGGAATTATAAAGTTGCGATGATGATATTTGGATAATATCCAGTAGAAAGGAAAGCTATAGTAGTGTGTTGACTTGAATAAAGAAGTGTAACGGGGTTTATATGATCATGAGATTGGACATTGTGGTATTTATTTTGAGATTGAAAAGTATTACTTGTATGGAATCAAGTATGAAGAAAATAAGAATAAAAAGGACGTGTGTATAAATGCCATTCGGGGATTTTAAAGAAAGGAGTTAAGGATTACTTAATGATGACGGTGAAATAATAATCGGTAAATTTTAGATGGGATATGTTATAGTTCTGTTATACGAAGTATGTTTCAGATTACGAAGAATAAGTATGGATACTGTCACTATCAACTAGTGAGTATTTAGTAAGAAGGAGAAGGAAAAAGGACTTATAAAGTTTCTGAAGTAATTGAGAATTGACTCTTGAGTTTTGAGATAATTGGAATATTGGTAACAACAAGCAGAATGGATGGAATGGAAAGGAAGTTAGAATCAAGGTAATAAACTAATGGAAAAAGGGATATCAAAGAAAGAAGATCAATAGTGTTGGAAATTTTGAAATAGAATGGTAATAGAAATGAGAGAGTTGAGATGTATGTTTTTATGGGACAAAAACAAAAACAAAAATGGTTATTGTGATTATTATCTTTCTTCTATTAAGATCAAAGAGCGTGTTAAGAATGCAAGGACCAGTGGTGAATGAATTGTTCAAATTAAAAAAGGGAATTTAATTATTCTTAGAGTGCTGAGAGTGTCGTATGTAGTATTGAAGGGATTTTACAAATTGAAGTATTAATACAGTGTGGTTGGAATAAAGTATATTACGATATCAGGAAGTGATTTGACCATTATATATTTCAGATTTGAATATACGAGGCTAATGGAGTTATTTAAATAGTAATATGATATGAGAAAGATGTAACAATGTACTATGGAAGGTACAGTAATTCAATGATCTAGAAAGCATTACACTTGGGACAAAGAGATTGTTAGAAATAATGAAGGTGGACAATGAGTATAGGAAGTATTTAAGTGACTGATCAGAATTATGGATAATCTAATTGTATTTAGTTTGAGTGTAACCTCAGGTCGTAGAGGCAGAGAAAATTTTCGGATATTGGAAATCGCTGTGATAAAGTATGAGTATTGAATGAGGTTTGAACATATTATTTTTAACCCAGAGATTGAGATTGACTTTTGGATATTAGAGATTTCTACAGATAGTGAGAAGAATTGAGTAAGAAGGAATATTGCGTATTTTTGGAAAGCAATGGACAGAGTGACAGGATGAATTGAGCGATGGCAATAGAAACTTGGGATGATAATATCTTAATATTTTACTATGATGGCTAATGGAAACTAATGAAAATGGAATCATTATGCGATGATAATCGTCATATCAGTAGTTAAGAGGTTTAAATTGAGAACATACATAGTTGTGGTATATATATGTTGTCAGAAAGTTGTGGTATATGTATGTTGTCTGAATTGTGGAGTATGATGTCAGAGTATTAAGGCAGGAATGAAACTGAGAAAGTGATGCAGAAAGAGTATGAATGATGAAAGAATAATAGTGTAGTAGAAGATGAAATTGAAAGTTGAAGTGTAGTAATAGTTGTGGATATGGTGATATCATAAGAATTGAGTTGGACTGGTGTGAAAGACGTGAGTATCTCTTGAGGATAAGAGGTCACTTTAACTCTATAAGTGAGGAAGTGCGAGTGTGAGGCGGGTTGAGCGCCGGGACGTCGCTCTCTTTTAGGAGGGTAGGATGTAACAACCCAAAATTGTGGTTATTATTTAATTATATTTTTACGTATATTTTTGAAATTCTTGACGAGGTTGATTTTCATGATGATTGGTAATTTGATTTGGATGATGTTGAAATTTTATTTTTACGTTTTGACGAGTTGCGAGGATTATTAGTGATGACGATATCGACGGATGCCCGAGAAAATTTACATTTTATTTTAAACATGTCGATGTTTAATATTTTGACGTTTTCATTTTAATGTCGTATTAAGTCGTGTCGGGACTATATAATATATTATTTTGAGTGCGTTTTAAGTTTTGAGATGCATTATTATGAAACCCGAGACCCGTAAAAATTTTCAAAAGTGACTAATAGTCATTTCCCGCTTTTTAACAAAGTATTTGTACTTTGGTCCAAAAGAATCACAATTGGCAAAAACTACCCTAAACTTTTCCCATATAAATGTAAAAATTAACCACAAAAACACATACAATCCACCACCACATGCAAAATTCTCTCCCCTCCCTCCTCTCCTTTTCTTCCCGTCACTACCACACCACCAAACACCCCTAATTTTTTTGAGTTCAAGTTTGATTCAATCAAATATAATCAAAGACACATTCCTAGTTTTTGATTCCCTACACATTAGTATGAAAATTTCCCACATGCATTAACATTTTTATAAAACCCATTTTTGGATGAAATTCTTGATGTTTGATCTTAAATTATTGTTATAAGTAGGTGTTTATGTTCATATGTATATGTTTTATTGATTGCATGTTGATATTTTTGAGTTTGATTTTTATGATTTGATCATCTAGGATGATTTAAGGTTTTATGATATGAACTAGTGATGTAGGAATGCTTATAGTGGTAAAAATAAGGTTAAAATGTGGTAAAAATTGATTTTGGGTGATATTTAAAAATGTATTTTTAGGCAGATTATTAAAAGTAATTTTCTGAAAATATGAGTTTGAGTTTGAGATGAACTAGTTAGATATTGTTGTAGAGGATGTTTGTACCTTCGTTTTGGTATAAGGTAGGACTTGTAGCTCCAAACGAGCGAAAAGTTACGTTAGTTTGATTATTTCGTGTACCGGGAGACGAGTACCGACACAATATATAACTGTTGTCGATATATGGATCGAATCTCGGGAACTATAAAATGGATTTTGAAATGTTTCATGGACTGATTTTTAAGGTTAAGTATGAGGATGTCGAGTTATTTTCAAAGTTGAGTGTCGGTTTCATAAACGGAGAAAAATAAATGTGTTAAAAGACTATAAGTATTGTTGACGTAAAACTGTCCGGTTTTTGTAGTTCAAAGATGTGTCGGGCAGGGAACTTTAAAAGTAAAATCTTTTGATGAGTTTTTAACAGGGCTTTCTATATATAGTAAGTGAAGTTACTGATTAGTATCATAAAAATTTGACGTGTTTAAGTGGGGTAAACGAGCTTGTACATTTGGTGTGTACCGGCAGATTTTTATCGACGGAGTTAACTAATAGTAAAAATATAAAATGAAATAAAAAGGGCACTTGTATTATTTTTATTTTGGATTTATTTTGTATTTATGATTTTTAGTTTGATATTACTAAGTATGGATTTTATTCGAGTTATTATTGATGAACGCGCCTTATTTAATAGGTTGCGGTTTTTGTGTTTACCGGACATCAACAATCGTCGAAGATCGTCATACTACTGCTATTACTTCAGGTGAGTCTATAGCCTCGCTTTCTACTTGTTTTAATGATTTTAAAACCCGCGAGGGGGATACATGCTATTTGAAGTAAAATGAACACATGTCATAAGTAATTGTTGGACCCGATGTTGCATGTGATGAAATGAATTGTATAAGTACCTAATTGCATAAGACCCTAAATTCATGAGCCCTTAACTATCTTCTGACTTGATGTTGCGAGTTGGGAATAGCCGCTTATTCTAATAATAGTACTATTGGGCTGACAACCCTATCTGAGACCAGGGCTTTACGTTGAATAACCCACTGGGAAGGATAATCTTACGTGAATGAGAATTGGTATTCTTGCAATTAATACCCTAGTAGGGGCACTGGTAATTTTTCTAGTCATGCTGGCATTTGGCATGGGTGACTAAGTTAAGGGGTCGGTGTCATGAGCTTAATACAATGCAATAACTATATTATATATTATACCTGATTGATAGATTGTATGGCCACAATTCTATTAAACAATTGTTGATGATTTTTACGACGTGTTCAATGATGATTTTGTAAAACCTATAGACTTGCTCAACCTTTGTGTTTATGATTTTAAGCATGTATTTCAGGTACTTGAAGTTGTTGAGTTGCGGAGCTTGCTGGAGAAGGATTGCGGAATTGCTTTTGTAGTAATTTGGTCTAAAACAAATTCTTTCCCTATAGTTGTAAACTTATAATAAATGGTCAAATATTTTGGTAAAAGGTTTGTTGTTTGATTAAGATCCTAGGGGGAACCTGTACGCTACTCTGATATATTTTTTTAACTGATTTTACTTGGGATTGAGGGTTTTAGACATTGATTTAAATTATTTCCATACTTATTCTTAAATATATTGTTTTTGGGTCGTATAAAGAGTTTGTGAAATGAAGTTTGTTAATAACACCCAATTGTGTATTTTCCGCTGCGCAATGTAAATTGGGGGTGTTAAATTCCGAGTTACACCAAATCGACACGTTTTATAACAGTCATAGTTTTCAAGAACAAGATTCGTTGAATTCCGCCGTCGGTGGCAATTTTTTGTGTAAAACTCCGAAAGACGCTTTAATGATTATCGAAAATAGATCCAAGGTTTACCAACTCCGTAACACACCGAGTGTTGCCAATGTCTCCAATGTTAGTAATTCTAATCACGATATTGAGAGAGTTGATGCGAAAGTCGACAAGTTGACGAATGTGTTTACGTCGTTCTTAATCGAGATGCAAAAGAAAGACACTCCCGCTACGGTGAAAGCGGTTAAGGCATCATGTACATTGTGTAGTGGATCTCATAATTATTATGAGTGTGCGGCTACGAATGGCCAAACATCGAGTGTAAACGCGTTAAACAACAATTTTCAAAATCAAAACAACGCGGGTCCATCACAAGGAAATTACAATCAAGGCAAAAAAGTTTCAAATCAAAACCGAAACAATTTTCAAGGAAATAATCATGGTAATCAAGGTTATAATCAAGGTCATAATTTAGGTTGACAAAATCGAGATAACAACAACAATCAAAACTCGATTTTTCAAAACAACGCTAATCAAGGTAACAATTTTTCAAGTGGTAATCAAGGGAATTTTCAAAGAAATAATCAAAACCAAGGGAACTTTAATTCTAATCAAAATAGTTCTTCAAACAAGTTTCAAGAGTATATGAAAACAAATGAGGCTAATATGAGACGATTAGAGGGACAAATTGTTACTAAAAATGACTTTTCCAACACATTGAAAAATCAAAATATAAAGATTGAGCAACGACAAATCGACATTAAAAGATGTTTTTGGCCATAATGAACAAGTCTTCGGGTGCGTCATCGAGTTAGTTACCTAATCACACCGTACCAAATCCGAAGGAACATGTTAAAGCCGCTTCGTCTATCGGAAAAAGTCATGTGATTACCCTAAACCTTGATGGATTTAGAGTTGTTCCTTCTTCTCGACCCTCGACTTCAAAAACGCCTTCATGCTCTAAATTCAATGGGGTGAACGTGGTGACCAAGGAAAAGAGTGCACACCCTCGTGTATCTCAAATTCCATCCACGGTTCAAAAAGAGAGATTTATCGACCTCACCAATGTGAACCTTGAGAAAACTTGTGCTTCGATGCTTCTTAAAAAACCCAAAAGGCATATTCCGAGAAAGGAAGAGGATCCGGGCCAATTTCTTTTACCTTGTGATTTTTCCGTGATTGAGGGATGTTTAGCCCATGCCGATTTAGGTTCTAGCATCAATCTCATGCCTCATTCTCTTTGGAAATTGATGAAATTGCCTAGACTTACCCCCACGAACATGACTATCGAGCTAGCAAATTGTACACCTTTAGAACCAACTAGAATAGCCGAGGATGTTTATGTTAGAATTGGAAGGTTTGTTTTTCCCGCGGACTTCGTCATTTCCGATTATGAGTGTGATCCTAAATGTCCCATTATTTTAGGTCGATCCTTTTTATCAACGGCTCGAGCCGTAGTCGACGTTCACGGTGGGAAATTAACTATGAAATATGGGGAGGATAAAATGGACCTTTTCGCGAGTAGATCCCAAGTTTCAAATTATCATGATAAAACCGAGGGTACTAAAACCGATATTTCAAAATTTGATAATGTCAAAGCTCATACTTTAGCGGGAAAAATGAGGCTAGATGCATGTTTTGAAAGAATAAAAATGAACGGTTTTAAAGATGACGATTTTAATGATAAAGAATACGTTTACTTAATTCAAAAGGGTATTCGTAAATTTATGGATGAAAAATCATTTTGGGATATATTCGGAGAAACAAGTGAACAACCAATCCCGAAGGAACACGTCTTTGAGGCATCAACTTCTAATTCCATTGAAGTGCCTCCATTTCCTAGCCCAACATCCGTTGAGGCCAAAGGTTTTATCGATATCGAAACTCTCATCATTGAAGAGTTACCTAAGCATAGTCGATTGACTTGTAAGACCATGGTTGTGAGTGCTCACATCGACTCTTTCTTTGATGATGATGATGGCGATTTTGCGGAAATCGATCACATACTAAAAAATCCACAAGCTATTTTTGATTCTCCTAAAAAGAATTCTATGTGTGGTGAGTATGATGATTTCGTCTTCGAGCCCGAGATTGAGGAAATTATTGAACGAGAGCTTGCTCTTTTACCTCCACTTCCACCTACAAGTGAGGTTGATTTTTCCAATATCGAGGCCGGACTTGATGAGTTGGAATGTCTCATTCATAATGACGAACCAACTCACGTGACCAAAAATCCATTCTCGAGGAGTTACCTAATCAACACTCCTCAAATGAGAATGACGTTTACCACATTCGTGAGGATCTAACTTATCAACGATCCCCACAAAAGAATGATGGTTTTGTTCTTGATCGTGATCTTTTCGAGAGAGTTTCTAAAATCCTCAATAAGGGGAACGACAAACCTTGGTTTGATGAGCCTATCTATGATGAAGAAATCGAAGAGATTAACGTTCATGAGGATGACGAATATGTTGACCCCGAGGGGGCGGTGTTCTTTGTTGATCAACGATTTGAGAACTTATACAACCACCACCCCCCACCCGCGACTTAAATGTGAGAATTTTTAGTGTGCCTAATATCGTCTTAGAAACGCCAAATATTTTTTACATCATCAAAGCGGGTTTTCGTAAAGTGTTTTTGAACGATGATAAAGGAAAGGATTTTAAAATTGATCTAAAAGATTTTTCTACAAGTTAAACTCCGTCATCACCGTGTTTTATGAGTACTACCACCTCGTCTACTCCTTTTGACGAGTCTGAGTGTGGATCTAGTGTGGGGGAAGCCCCTTATGTTCCCTCACATTTCTCCACCGAGGACGAGATATTCGATCCCAAATCGCATTTAAAGGGAAATCTCGGTCTTTCACCGATGCAATAAATGGAAAATCTTTCTATATGCTTGGTGTGAGTCTACCTCGAGTAGCTCATTGTATTGCCCCACCCATTGTCCCACACTTCTATTTCTCACCACTTTTCTTTGACCCTCTCGGGTTTTTGGTTGGAGTAGCTTTGTTTCGTCTTTCATCTGAAAACGAGGACGCTATCTTTGACCCTGGTATACGTATATCGGGGTTTTAAAGTACTCCACGTACTTTTGGGCATTTTTTATCATGTAAGTCCCACCAAAAATGACCAAACCATGATAATCCCTAAATAATCACATTTATGGGGATTTGAGTCGAGCTTTTGACTCGGTTATCAAAAACAAGGTGCCTCGTGGGGGATTCTCATGCTTATCCATGTAAATATTATTCCTTTCTAATTAGTTTAATGTGAGGGGACTTGTGCTCTTCCAACCTTTGTTACATGGTTGTTTGTGATTGTGATTTATTAGGTTCATCGTCATCATTTAAGCCTCCCGTGTTCGTTTTAGGTATTTGTAGAAACTAGAAGGGGGGTTGAATAGTTTCTTAAATTTACTTGTTAAAGGTTGGTTTAAAAAAATCCTTTTTAAAAAACTTAAGCTTGAGTATTTATGTGAAAGCTTCTTATACATATTGAACAAGGTATAGTGCAACTAACTAATAATCACAAGTATAAAGAATAATGAATGTATAATGCAACTAAACTAATAATCACAAGTATAAAGAGTAATGAATGTAAAGAGATAAGGGAAGGAAAGATCAAACCAAACACCAAGGATTTATAGTGGTTCGGCAACGAAGCTCACTCCTCGTTCCTACTCCACTCCTCGAGTAATCCTTACTCGAGAGTTCACTAATCAACAAGCTCCTTAAGGTGGAGAAACCGTACACAACGTCACTAACCAATTTCCGACTCTAAGCTAAAAATCGAGCCCTAATCTTAGCTAGGACCAATCTACACCAATATACTTTGAGGACTAAGTATTAACCCTAATACATACACAACTTCCAAATAGACACAACTACTTGGATCTTCACAACAATTACACAACAATGAATAAATAAGTTTGGATCTTCAATGGATCTTTGAGGTAGACACAACACTTCAAGAATGATAGTGTTCTTATCTTTGCACTTTGAGAAGAAAAGATGAGATGAGAAAGATTCACTTCTAAGCAAGTAGTAATCAAACAAATGATTAAGGATTTGAGTGATTTAAGAAGTATGAAAGAATCTGGAAATGTATGTGCAAAAGAGGTGGATTGAAAGTCTGAGAATGGTCCACTATTTATAAGACAAACATCTAACGGCTATATCTGCCCGCGGTTCGTATTGGAGCCCACAGTTCCTTATCGATAAGGAACCGCCGTAGGCGCTAAGGAACCGCCAGCATAGAGTCCGCTCTCTTTTGTCTTTTAGTGGGTTGGTTCGAATCTGGGGATTAAAATATCATGAAAGGATATTCCAAACCAAGACAGAATATGCCATTTTCGAATTTCAAATTTTCAAATAATTAATTTAATAAAACATTTTCTTAAAAAGAAAGTTTAATAATAAAACTTTGTCACACTTAATAAAAAGTGAGTTTTAAGAAAAGATTAAATCCTTGATCACTTAATTAGTATAATTACTTGTTTGTTCATACCTTAAGTGATAATGGTTGAAATGAAAAATACTTGAACTCAAGAATTCGTTTTGCATTGTTTTCGTAAATGCTCGTTTTTACATATTGTCGTAATCAAAACAAAGTGAGACCGAAAAATGCAAGTAACGTTTATAGGCATCATTGCATTAACAATCTCCCCCTTTTTCATTCCGACAATCCTTAAACTCAATCATCTAATAAAACAAGATTTTCGAAGACGAGTTTATCATTTCCCCCCCTTTGTCGAATCAAAAAGGTTGCAAAAGTCTTTGAAGAAGAGAAGAACCGGACTTTGCAAATGCTCCCCCTTGGTGCTTACTCCCCCTTGCTTGGGGTACAAAGGAATTGAAATATGGTGACAAGCTACATAGAAGGGTTAGTAGTAGAGAAGAGACACCCAACAAGATATAGCAAAGATCACACAAAAAAATAAGAAACAAGAGATCCAAGATAAGTCATGTTAAAAGAAAACATGATAAAAGATACAAGGAAATAGATCATACAAAGATGTATGAGACACAAACACAAGCCAAAATAAAAAGCATAAATCTAATCATACTTAAGCTAGAACCCTAAGATTTGCTTGAACTAGATGTCTTGAAGATAAGCAACCAATGCTTAGATAAAAGACAAGGTAGTGGCGGAAGGAGGTGGTGGTGTCTTGGTAGAGATCTCATAGTTATAGTAAAGAGGAGGTTTGACTAAGAGACTCTTGATGTCTTCATAGATGTGAGCCATAGCAAGATGTTGATAATGACAACATTGACAATATGTTCCATGATGCATGACATTATCATGTGAAGGAGGTACAACACTAAAGGCTAGTGGTGGAAGATAAGAGGTTCCACAATCAACATTCTTAGAAGGAGAAGAGATGTGATTTTGAGTGTTCTTGGGTGAATTGGGGTTGAAAGCAATTGGAGAGAATGGAGGAGAATCAAAGCTTTCATTTGGGGAATAAGACATTGTGATTTGAGAGAGAATGCAAAATGCTTAAGTTTAAATAGAGAAAGTCCAAGATAATTTGGGGGTGGTCAAAGGGTTGAAACAAAGATTCCAAAAAGTGTTGGAACAAATTTGGAGTTTCAGGAATACCCGAAAAGTAGGGTACCGGGCGCGGTTCCTTACCTCAGCTGGTGGTTCCTTATCACTAGGGAACCGTGGTATCAATAAAGAACCGCCCACTATGGGTTGAGTTTGGTGATGAGGGAGGATTTTCCAATTCAGCAAATCCTAATTTTCTAGACTAACTAATAATAGGGATATGCTAAGAAGCAAAGATCGACAAAGAAAACATACAAGAGCTCACCAAACAAGGCTTAGACTAAAATACATAGATTTTTTTTAATAAAATCAATGTAGGAGGTGTGTAGAACTAGACACAAGGTCATGACACAATGATCCTTCATAATTCTATTTTGTTCTTGCTATATTTGAGAGACCCATACATATGAATTACGTAAGCTCATTATGAACAGCAAGAAGCTATGAAAAACGTTTTTAGATTGAATTAACAATGCAAAAACATTTCTCGACCATTTTCGAAATAACTTTGAGAATTTTGAAAAAGAGAAGAGAAGTTTTCCAAAAAGAGTTTATTAAACTTAAAAGCTCAAAGAAAGAAAAGACTCAAAAGATAAAAGATAATAATAATGCATAATTAAGGAATATGTTCCATTAAGCCTAGACCTAGACGTAAGTAATTAAAAGGTTCCCTCTTAATTAGCTTAGTGAAGATATCGGCTAAGTTTTCTACCGAGGGTACCTTCTCTATCGAAATGTTCCCCTTTTGAACATTATCCCTAAGAAAATGGTGGCGAATCATATGTGCTTAGTTCGTGAATGTTGCACGAGATTCTTGCTAAGGTCTATTGCACCCTTGTTGTCGCACATGATGGGAACATCATCAAGAGAAATCCCGTAATCAACAAGCGCTTGCATCATCTATAGAGCTTGTTGACAAGCTTTACCGGCACTCACATACTCAGCTTCCGTGTCGGATATAGCAAGAGCGATTTGTTTGTTGAAGAACCAAGAAGTTAAACCACAACCCATGAAGGTACAAACTCCACTAGTGCTTTTCCGGTCCACATAGTCTCCCACATGATCTGAGTCCGCGTAGACAATGGTTTCTATGCCGGTCCCTTTAGGATACTATAATCCTAAATGTATAATGCCCATAATGTATCGGGAAGATACGCTTAACCGCTTTAAGGTGAGAGGTTTTGGGAGCCTCTTGGAAGCGAGCACAAAGGCAAACACTAAACATGATATTCGGTCGACTTGCCGTTAGGTACAACAAACTACCAATCATACCTCTATATTTGGTGTTGTCTACCGACTCACAATCATCATCTACGGTGAGTTTAGTATCCGAGGCCATAGGGGTGTTCATTGGTCTAGAGTCTTCTAATCCAAATTTCTTTAGCATTTCTTTAACATACTTGGATTGATTAAAGAAAATACCATCGTCCATTTGTTTAATTTGGATTCCTAAAAAGAAGTTAAGTTCTCCCATCATACTCATTTCAAACTTGTCATGCATGATTTTGGCAAAGTCACCACACAATGATTGACAAGTTGAACCAAATATAATGTCATCAACATATATTTGTACGATAATGAGGTGAGAACCTTTCTTCTTTGTAAAGAGTGTATTGTCTACCATCCCCATGGTATACTCATGTTTTACAAGAAACACTTTAATTCTATCATACCAAGCTTTTCGTGCTTGTTTGAGACCATAAAGAGCTTTCTTAAGCTTGTAAACATGGTCCGGTTTTTCAAAATCAATGAAGCCGGGAGGTTGAGCCACATATACCTCCTCATTGATCAAACCGTTAAGAAATGCACTCTTTACATCCATTTGTTGAAGCTTAAAGTCTAATGCACAAGCGTAAGCTAAGAGGATTCTAATCTAGCTACGGCGCGTATGTCTCGTCATAATCAATACCTTCTTATTGATTATAGCCTTGAACTACAAGACTAGCCTTGTTATGAGACACAACACCATTCTCATCTAACTTATTCCTATATACCCATTTGGTTCCTATGATGGTCGAACTTCTAGGCGGAGGAACAAGTTCCCAAACGTCATTTGCATTGAATTGATTCAATTCTTCTTGCATAGCAATGACCCAACTCTCATCCATAAAAGCTTCTTTAACATTCTTTGGTTCAATCAAGGATATGAAACAAAAGAAGTTACTTTGATTTTGGACTTGAGATCTTAGGGCCCTTTGATTTAATTCGCCTATGACGTTATCAAGAGCATGATCCTTAGACTCCTTAATGTTTACTCCCTTTTCAACACTAAGGTCTTCAGCTCCTATGTTTTTAACATCTTTGGCATTAACTATGTCTATTTCATCTAAGTCATCATCTAACAAAGGTGGTGTCTTAGATGAAGGCGGGGTTTCATCAAATTTCACGTTAAGTGATTCTTCAATTACACCCGAGGTTTTATTAAGGACTATGCAGGCTTTGCTAGTTTGAGAATAACCGAAAAAGATACCTTCGTAAGACTTTGGGTCAAACTTTGTAAGGTAACCTTTGGTGTTGAGAATGAAGCACTTGCTTCCAAACACCCTAATGTATTACAATGAGGGCTTCTTACCTTTAAGAATCTCATAGGGGGTCATTCCTAGAAAAGGTCGAATAAGAATTTGGTTGAGAATATAAGTCGATGTGTCCACGGCATTGCACCAAAATTTTTTGAGCCAAATATTGATCATTTAACATCGTACTACTCATGTCTTGGATTTTCCTATTCTTCCTCTCAACTACCCTATTTGATTGTGGAGTGCGAGGAGCCGAGAAGTTATGGGTAATACCATGAGCTTCACAAAAGGCACCAAATTGTACTTCATTATCAAATTCCCTACCATGATCCGTCCTAATAGAGACAATTGAACATCCTAGTTGATTTTGAATTCTTCGACTAAAGGTTTCAAAGTGATCGAAAGCTTCATTCTTAGACGCCAAAAATCTAGTCCAAGTGAATCTAGAGTAGTCGAAAACTATAACTAGGGTATAAAGGTTACCTCCATAACTTCGTATGGCGGAAGGTCCAAAGAGATCCATATGTAGGATCTCTAAGCACCGAGAGGTCGAAACCAAATTCTTGGCTTTGTGACTTGAGTAAACTTGCTTCCTAATTTTGCAAGCATCACAAAAGTGACTATCAAACTTCATCTTGGGGAGATGTCTTACCAACTCCTTAGAGACTAAAGATTGAATTAAACGCATATTAGCGTGACCTAATCTCCTTTGCCAAAGAGTAGAACTCTCATCTAAAGTCGCCAAACATAAGTTGTCCTTTGACTTCCTATTAACCTTCATGACATAAAGCCCATGCTTTCTAACACCTTTTCCAATGACGTTTCCATCTTTTACGATTTCACTGTCATATTCCGAAAAGATGACCTTACACTTATTGTCACAAATTTGACCTATACTTAGAAGGTTAAAACCTAAGTTATCTACGTGCTCTACTTTTTCTATAGTCATAGAGTCAAGAGAGACCGTACCTTTGCCAATGATATTACCACGTCTATTACTTGCGAATGTAATGTTACCTCCATCATATGCTTTGTAGTGTGAGAGCAAACTTTGATTACCCGTCATGTGTTTAGAAAAACCACTATCCTTAATCCACTCGTAGGGCTGTAGATCGATTCCCAAGCATATCTAGGTAACAACACACAAGATCAAACATTTGGTCCCCAATATCTCATGGGTCCAAAATTTTTAGTTCCAAACATCCCTTGCATTTGGTTGGGATGCATGAATGAAGGAGACATTCCCCATGGAGAAAAGTATTGTTGTTGAAAATTATTCCAATTCATATGGCCATTTTGTTGTCAATAGTTTCTCCTAGGTGTCTTTGATCGTAATCTAGTACTATTATTATTCCTCCTAGGTGTTGGAGTTTTACTTCTAGGTCATGGTTTAGCTTGATCATATCTTTTTGGCATAGGTGTTCTGCTTCTAGGTTTAGATTCATTTCGTACTATTGGAGGAGTAGATGTTTGTCTAGATAAGTTTCTAGTTCCCATTAGAGGTTTACTCAAGGGCTTGTAGAATTTATCTAGAGTATACTTTTCAATTATAGGTACTTTGACCTTGTTAATAAGAATATGTTTTGGTCCTTCACCTAAAATTGACTTTTTAGAAAGTTCAGGAGTTTCACAAAAATCTTCTTCTGGACGCGGTTCCTTAGCTCCATTGGCGGTTCCATAACGATAAGGAACCGCCCCATATATTGGTGCACCGCGTACAGGGGAGTGTTTTTCAGAAAACCTAACTTGTTTTGGTTCACTAGTTGATGCTTCATTAGTGTTATATCCTAACCTAAGTCTTTCCTTAGAATGAATATGTTTGTTTAACATATCATCAAGAGCATTAGTACCTCTCATGAACTTTTCAAGTCTAGTGGAGGTGCTCTTAAGGTTTTCATTTTCTTTTCTAAGGTTTTCACATTTTAAGCATCCTATATCTATTTCTTTATTTTTCTCAAGCTTAGCTAATTTCTGTTTTAGCTCACTAATCTCGTTTTTAAGCTTAGTTCTAGTTGATTTTATCACTTTGTTCTTTTCAATAAATTTTAGACTAAGCTTATACAAGTTATTGTATTGACCTTCTAATTCACTATCATCTTGAGAAAAACTATTATTGCTATAATACTCGGTTTCGGAAAGTACCTCTTTAGAAGTGTGAGCCATGAGACACTTCTCATCTTTGGGGTTGTCATCAACATCTTCACCGCTATCGCTCCATGAACCTCCAACGAACGCCGTGTGGTTCTTGTCGCATGAAGGCTTAGGAAAATCACCGATGAAATGATTTGTATCACCACATCTAAAGCATTTCCTATCACCTTTTTCATCTTTGGCAAATCGGTTTTTAGAGAATGGTTTCTTGACGTTGTTTGGTTGCCTCACATATTGACCTCGTCTTTTGAAGAACTTCTTAAAGTCTCTAACCGCCAAGGAATAATCCTCATCATCACTATCCGAGGAGCTTTCATGGTCACTTTGTGCCTTCTTGGCTTTGAGTGCAAGAGACTTTCTTTCACTCTTAGTTTTCACCATTTTCGAGTCCTTCAAAATTATCATCTCATGAACCTTCAAGTTACCAATGAGTTCATCGAGTGATAATTTAGCGAGATCCTTTGATTCTTCAATCTCCGTGACTTTAGCTCTCCATTTGGGATGCAACGCCCTAAGAAACTTCCTAACATTGTTCATGCTAGAAAAACCTTCATCAAGTGCTTTTAGACTAGTAATAATAGTGTTAAATCTAGCAAATGCACTATCTATGGTTTCATCTTCTAAGATGACAAATTGTTCATATTGTTGAACAAGAAGATCAATTTTACTTTTTTGACTTGGCTATTACCTTGGTGGGTTACTAGAGTAATCCAAATGTATTTAGCGGTTTCACATATAAAAATCCTTTCGTACTCTTTCTTTGGTAAAGCATTATAAATCACCATTTTAGCCTCATTATTTTTAGCAAGTTTTCTTTTAGTATCATCATTAGCTTTATCAAAAGTAACTATCTCCTTACTTTTAGAAACTTCATTATATTGAAATGGCAAAAAATCACCATTGGTAATAACATGCCAAAGATCTAAATCTTTTGATTTCACATAAGTCTCAAACCTATTTTTCAAATAAATAAAACTATCGGTTTCAAAAAGAGGTAGTCTTTGCATGGATTTCCCTTCTGGATACTTTTTGGAATCCATAGATCGATTCAAGTTTTAAAATACAATATATTATAAAAAGTCTTGAGCAACCACGCTCGGATACCAATTCTAGAAACTAGAAGGGGGGGTTGAATAGTTTCTTAAATTTACTTGTTAAAGGTTGGTTTAAAAAAAATCCTTTTTCAAAAACTTAAGCTTGAGTATTTATGTGAAACCTTCTTATACACATTATGAAAAAGGTATAGTGCAACTAACTAATAATCACAAGTATAAAGAATAATGAATGTATAATGCAACTAAACTAATAATCACAAGAAGAATAATGAATGTAAGAGATAAGGGAAGGAAATATCAAACCAAACACCAAGGATTTATAGTGGTTCGGCAACAAAGCTCACTCCTCGTTCCTACTCCACTTCTCGAGTACTTCTTACTCAAGAGTTCACTAATCAACAAGCTCCTTAAGGTGGAGAAACCGTACATAACGTAGCTTGACCAATTTCCGACTCTAAGCTAAAAGTCAAGCCCTAATCTTAGCTAGGACCAATCTACACCAATATACTTTGAGGACTAAGTATTAACCCTAATACATATACAACTTCCAAATAGACACAACTACTTGGATCTTCACCACAATGACACAGCAATGAATAAATAAGTTTGGATCTTCAATGGATCTTTGAGGTAGACACAACACTTCAAGAATGATAGTGTTCTTCTCTTTACACTTTGAGAGGAAAAGATGAGAGGAGAAAGATTCACTTCTAAACAAGTAGTAATCAAACAAATGATCAAGGATTTGAGTGATTTAAGAAGTATGAAAGAATCTGGAAATGTATGTGCAAAAGAGGTGGATTAAAAGTCTGAGAATGGTCCACTATTTATAAGGCAAACATCCAACGACTATATCTGCTCGCGGTTCCTTATTGGAGCCCGCGGTTCCTTATCGTTAAGGAACCGCCGTAGGCGCTAAGGAACCGCCAGCGTAGAGTCCGCTCCCTTCTGGCTTTTAGTGGGTTGGTTCGAATCTGAGGATTAAAATATCCTGAAAGGATATTCCAAACCAAGATAAAATATGCCATTTTAAAATTTTAAATTTTCAAATAATTAATTTAATAAAACATTTTCTTAAAAAGAAAGTTTAATAATAAAACTTTGTCACACTTAATAAAAAGTGAGTTTTAAGAAAAGATTAAATCCTTGATCACTTAATTAGTATAATTACTTTTTTGTTCATACCTTAAGTGATAATGGTTGAAATGAAAAATACTTGAACTCAAGAATTCATTTTTCATTGTTTTCGTAAATGCTTGTTTTTACATATTGTCGTAATCAAAACAAAGTGAGACCGAAAAATGCAAGTAACATTTTTAGGCACCATTGCATTAACAGTATCACTCGAGCTTTGATCGTTGCCTTTGGAGATTCCGATATCCGATGATATGCTTTTATGTTCTAACGTTTATCTTATTAGCATAATTCATAGACGGCTTTTAGGTTATTCGTTATACCCTTTCCATGCTCGAGATTAAGCATTAGACTTTCGTCTCTAGCATGGGTGTTTTTCACCCTTGGAATCGAAACATTAAGGACAATGATTAGTTTTAGTATGGGGGTGAGTAGATACTTCACCTTGCTTACATCATCACACAATCCAATTTTCATCTTTTTGTTATCGTTTTATGCAAAATAAGGCTAAAAATGGCCAAATTTTAAAAATTTTGTTGTTTTTCATAAGTGTTTAAGACACGAATGTACGTTTACCGATGGTGAGAACAAGAGTAATTTTTGACTCGACTGTGCGTGTTGAGCACTTAGCTTCGATTCCTTAACTATATTAGGCTAAGTCTCATTAAAATGAGGACGAGAAATGATATAATTAATTATAAATTACTATGCTAAACGTAGAGTATTCGTATTCTTTCAAAAACTCATGTGTTTTAATTATTTTCTTTTCCTCACCACTCTTTATAAATAAATTATTAATAAATATTGATTTAGCAGTTTAGTCTCCATTGTTGGTTTTTAATTTGTTTTAATAGCTTCCATGTAATTAAATTGGGAAAACATTAAGGTATCGCCAGCGTCACGGTTTTGAAGTATTGGCAACCCGAATAATCATAGCCTTCCCCCAATAATAATTTAAGTTCATCTTCACCTAAATCAAGCAAAAATTCGAAGCTCACAAGGCCGAAAAATCTATGCGAAATTGAAAGTGAATGTAATAAGTGTGAAAACACTTATCCTTTTACCACTTATTTCCAATAATAACAAGACCAAAACGTGTATTTTATGTCGTAAAAGTCAGAATTATGCGTGGTTTGTGTTTTTATTGTGTTTTAGGACCAAAAGATGGAAAAGGAAGAAAACATGGGCTATCACGGGCTTTTATCGAAGAAAAAGACTAAAGACTAAAGACGAAGTCGAAAGATCGAGAATGCAAAAAATAATGGAAGTCCAAGGCCAATTCTGAAGATTTATCGAAGAAAAAGTCTAAAGACGGAAGTTTAATGAAGTCGAAGAACTCAAGTCTAATTATAGAAGAAAAATAGAAGACAAGTTCAACTTATATCGACAAATCCCGAGACGACGTCGAGAAAGACAAAGAAATTAAGTCGAGTCGAGACGAGAAGAAAGAAATTAGATAGCTTAAGCATGTAATCTCCCCACCTCCTATAAATACCTCCTAATATGTCATTAGGAGGGTGTTAGGTGGTTAGTTTTTAGTAGTTGTTGTTTAATTTTTAAGTGCTTTTAATTTTTCTCTCTAGTTTTCCTTTCAAAATTATTAATCTATACATTAATCTTGTAATCTTTTGATATTCATCTTTAATCAATGAAGCTTATTTTCTTAATTCTCATTCTACCTTTCTTAATCTTGATAATCATGTAGTTAATATCATCTCTTTGATTATGTGGTTGATTTGTTCTTGTGATTGATCTTTTAGTTTTGATGTGGTGGATGTTTTGAGCTTATTGTGGTTGTTAATCTTTTAGTGTTTGTCTTATTCTTGATTTAGTTGTTTTGATAGATTAAAAGGATTGCTTATTAGTTGATTTAAATGTTTTGATAAATTAGTGTTTTGATAGTTTTTAATTTTTGGCTTATTTAGTTCTTCTTAAAATTTATTTGGTTAAAGTTTTGGTTAATTGCTTGTTTGGTTTGTGCTTATTCGTGGCTTATTTCTTAAGTTTTGTTGTTACTGTTTATCTGTATCCGTGCTCTAATCTTTTCGGAAAAGGTTTTTGTTTTTCTGAAAACACTCCTTTCTCTGAAAAGCAATTATTCCGAAATTACCTTTTCTCTGAATTCTTCATTTTTATGAAATCATCATTTTTCTGAAAACCTTCCTTTTTCCGAAAATCCAATTTTTCTGAAAATCTCCTTTTTCCGAAGAAACCCATTTTTCTGAAAAGATCTTTATTCCGAAAACCCTTCTTTTTCTGAAAAGTCAGTTATTCCGAAAACCTTAATTTCTCTGAAAAGTCATTTATTCCAAAAATGTCATTTTCTATGAAAACTTCATTATTCCGAAGAAACCTCTTTCTCTGGAAAGACCATTATTCCGAAGATACTACTTTCTCTGAAAACATTGTTATTCCGAAAATCCAATTTTTTCTGAGAAGCTTGTTTTTCCGAAAATACCATTTTTCCTGAAAAGTGTCTTTATTCCGAAAATCCATTTTTCTGAAATTCCAATTCTCAGACTTAGTTTAATTAGGAATTTTCTGAATTGTTTCTATTTTCTAATCTTTAATTTTTCCCGCCTTTTTACTTAGCATTGTTTTAACTTGTTTTATCTTAGATTAAATTTTCTAGCTTTCAACGACATTTTTATTTTTAGTTTAAATTAGATAACCAAACCATTTTATTTTACACCAAGAACAATTGAGTCGCACTTTCTACAAATAATCAATTCGAAAAGACTTCGGACGATAACTCTTTTATACTCGGCCAAAACCCTTGTTTTAAATGGCGCCGCTGCCAGCTCTTTTTGTTAAGATTAATGGTTTTAAGTGAGAGACGCGTTGGATTTTGGGATCCGTTCATCTTTGAACGTTATTTTCCTTGCTTTAAAATTTTTAAAAATACATAAAAATTAAAAAAATTTCAAAAATACAAAAAAATAAAAATAGAAAAACATATAAAAACCAAAAATATTTCTTGTCTATTTTGGTTTTCCTTTTGTAGGTGTGCATGCGTACTCGTGCTCGTAAGAAGAAAGTAGCTCAAGCCGAAGTCATTACTCCACCTATTGTCACCATGGACAATCAACCAATGATCGAGCTTTTGCAATCACACGTAGAAGGCAACACCGATGCTATTGTCATACCCGAGATTGGAGCCAATAGCGAGCTTAAATCCGGCTTCATTCAAATGGTCTCTACTCAACCCTTCTTGGGGCGTTCAATTGATGATCCTCAGGACCATATAAAAAGGTTTCTTCAACTCACTAATACGGTTAAGTATAATGGGGTTTCACAAGAGGTAATTCGCTTGCAACTTTTTCCTTTCTCCTTAGAGGGACAAGCCCGACATTGGCTTGATAAGGAATTGCCACAAAGTATTCTTACGTGGACGGATTTAGAGACCAAATTCATCAACTACTTTTTCCCACCCTCACGTACTACCACTTTGCGGAATGAAATCATTACTTTTGAACAAAAGTACGGTGAGACATTTAGTGAATCTTGGGACCGTTTTAAGGAACTTTTAAGAAGTCCACAACATGGTTTAACAAAAGTACATCAAATTAATACTTTTTAAAATGGTTTAAGCATGAATGACCAAGATTCACTAAATAGTGCCTCGGGGGTAACATTTTGGTTAAGTCTTCTAATGCCGCTTGGGATATTATTGAGAACAAGTCTAGAGTGCAAACCAAGAGTGTTCGGACCAATGTGGCTAGTGCTAGCACTAATGAGAGCGACAAGAGAATTGACAAGCTTACTTCGCTTGTTGAATCACTTACTCTCCAAGCCGCCAACAATACCAAAGCTATCACTGCCCAAGCTAGTGCTTTGACTCAATCATGTGAAATTTGCGGGGGATCTCACTCATACACCGATTGTCCTCCGACTCATGACAATCCGGAAAATGCGTATGCCGCCAACGGTACCTATTCTACAGGAGGCTATCAAGCACGTCCTCAAGGTGACCGCAATTTGCCCAGCTATCGCTCAAACAACTTTCTTTCACCCCCGGGTTTTCCCCCACAAAACCCAAACAACCTCAATCGCAACAATCAAAACCAACCTCGTGCTCCAAATCAATTTCAAACCCAAAGAACCCCATATCCCCCTCAAAGAAACAACCAAGTTTACCAACAACCTGCTTATCAACCACCTGCTTACCATGCTCCTCCTCCCAACCAACCCACCGTATTTAATCACGAGGTTGAAACTTACATGAGGACTAATGATGCGATAGTGCATAAGCTTCAGCGGGAAATGGCCAACATGAAAGCAGATATGGTGAAACAAGGGAATGATCTTCGAGCCGATATGCGAAACTCTTTTGCAAGTAAAACGAATGACTTAAGGAACATGATGGCTAGTTTCTTCCCAAGTAATCAAGCCTCTGGTTCGGGTTCTCTTCCGAGTAACACCGTTGCTAATCCAAGAGGGGAGATGAAAGCAATCACCACTCGGAAGTGGAAAAGGTTTAAAGGAACCCGAGCTTCCTACACCTACACCGGTGATTGTGACAAAGGAAAACGAGTCTCCTTCTCCAATTCCTCCACCTTCTATTCCTCCAACTTCTACTTCTCTAATTCCACCACCTTCTACTTCTACCCCTCCACCACCCAAGGATGTGAGTGAGAATTCCATTCCAAAGCCTTCATCTCAACCCAATATACCTTATCCTTCAAGGTCGAGGAAAGAGAAATTGAAGAACAAGGATGATATTCAGGTTTCTAACTTTCTCAAAATGTTTAAACAACTGAATTTCAATATCTCCTTTGCTGAGGCTCTCGCTCACATGCCGAAATATGCTAAAATGTTTAAAGATCTTCTCAGTGATAAGGAGAAACTTCTCGATATTGCTCAGACCCAACTTAATGAGAATTGCTCCGCAGTGCTCTTAAGGAAATTACCAACCAAACTTAGTGATCTGGGTCGTTTCTTGATTCCTTGTAACTTCCCCGGGCTAGAGAATTGTATAGCCCTAGCCGATCTAGGTGCTAGCATAAACTTAATGCCTTTAAGCGTTTGGAAACAATTGTCTCTACCCGAGCTAGTCCCCACACGAATGACTTTGGAATTAGCTAACCGTATGGTTGCTTATTCGGTGGGGATAGCCGAAGATGTCTTTGTTGGCGTCGACAAATTCACCTTTCCGGCGGATTTTGTTGTCGTTGACTACGAGATGGACCCCCGTGTTCCATTAATCGTTGGACGTCCATTCCTGAGGACCGGTTGAACTCTGATTGATGTAGCCGCTGGCGAATTAATCATGAGAGTTGGTGACGATAAAATCGTCTTCAACATAGGTAAACTTTCTAAGCAGCCTTCTGAAAACGAGAGTGTTAATTTCATTGACGTTCTTGATGAGGCTTGTGAAGAACATTTCAAAGACGCTTGTAAAAGTGGTTCTTCTTCTCTACCCACTATTGAGACCGTTGCCTCTATTGCTGCATCACTAACTCCATTTGGAGAAAGTGATTTCATTTTCAAAGACTTTGAATCAACTTTGGGAGATGTGGACTTAACATATGACGATTCTCCCTCCAATTGGGATGAAGACATTCATACCATTGAGAAACTTCTCAATGAGGACCATATTTCTCCACCATCTCCTAAGGATATCTCTATCGATGAACCGAATTTGACTACGCCTTCCATCAAAAATCCTCTGGATTTGACTACCGTCTCATCTCGAGTACGTTTTCCTTGAAGACAACAAGAAGTCACCCGTCATCATCGCTAAGGACTTGAAAGAGGAAGAAAAATCCCGACTTATCGCCGTGCTGAAGAATCACAAGAAAGCAATTGCTTGGAAGATCTCCGATATTCGTAGAATTGATCCTCACTTTTGCACACATAAAATTCTCATGGAGGACGACTTTAAACCCACTATTCAAAGCCAAAGAAGGGTGAATCTTAAAATCCATGACGTTATCAAAAAAGAGGTTATCAAACTTCTTGATGCGGGAATGATCTACCCTATCTCGGATTCACCATGGGTTAGTCCCGTCCATTGTGTGCCTAATAAAGGCGGAATCACCGTTGTGCCCAATGAAAACAACGAGTTGATTCCTACTCGTCTCGTTACAGGGTGGAGAGTTTGTATAGACTATCGCAAACTCAATGATACTATGAGAAAGGATCATTTTCCCCTTCCTTTCATGGACCAAATGCTTGAACGTCTACCGGGTAATGACTATTACTGCTTCTTAGACGGTTTCTCCGGGTATTTTTAAATTCCCATCGATCCCAAAGACCAAGAGAAAACCACATTCACTTGTCCTTACGGAACATTTGCTTATAAAAGAATGCCTTTCGGCTTATGCAATGCTCCTGGGACCTTCCAAAGGTGTATGATGGCTATCTTCCATGACATGGTTGAAGAAACTATGGAAGTCTTTGTCACAACCCACCATGGTGGAATATGGGGCGCGACGTATGGATATCATCACAACATGGCGTGTCTATAGAGATAACTATATGAAATAAGAAATGTCATAAAATGGAGACACAAAGTCATGACAATATCTCATCAGACTCAGGAGTCTAGGTAAGTAGGTAACAGTCCTACCGCTTACCCAAGACGAACAAATAACATAACCAAACAAATATATGCGTGCCACAGTATCACTTATTAAAAGAACAAATAAAAACTAAGAAGGAAACGGGGATTCTCCTTCTATATGCATTCCTAAGCTTCTCCAATCCTAGCCACTTATGTTCTCATGCTTAACCATAGTATCACCTGAAAGAGACACTAAAACACGTCAACATAAAGTTGGGGAGAGTCATAGGTTTAGACTCTAATGCTAAATCAATTACAAGCTGTGAATAACAACCATCAACACAATAACATATGGACAATGTGCTACAATTATGTATTAACAACAAGCATTCAAGATAAATCATTCCACACCAAAATCTAAGGCTCCTACCTTGCCAAACAACACGGTACCATAAATGATCACACTATGTACCTATCCCAAGGCCACTACCTGTTGATCCCAAACTTAGATCGATTAGCTTTATGTATACGAGATTAGATCAAGTAATACACGTAGAGAAACCTTTGTATATGCTTTATGAATCTAAGTGTTATGCGGAATTTAACACTTAAACAAGAACACACAAGATGTAAACAAACTTTCACTTTGATTATGAATGTCGAACTTGCTTACAATGAAAGATGTTTATGAACGAAAAATTATATGAAAACTTAATAATAAACATTAACCTAAAGGCCTTCTTTTATAGACATAAGAAGCCTTGTACAATAATCTACGTATCAGCTATTCTAGGTAAAGATAAATATAGAAAATACATTGTCGTTTCTATCCTTACTAGAAGTATTCTAGAATATAATAAACGTGTAGATTATATCTTCCATCAGTGCTTGTCTTCAATGTGTCAACGCTTGACTTTAACTTGTCAACGCTTGAGCTGTCAGCGCTTGTATTGTTCTTGTCAACGCTTGTTTTGTTCTTGTCAGCGCTCAAGTGATCTGGCCTTAATTTATTCCCAACAATCCTCCCCTAAACTTGATATCCACTCTTATGATCAAGTTTCTGAATAAGCATTAAGGACTAGGAGGAGTCTGACAAACCTTCTCATATTGGTAATGAATAAATCTGATCAAATCTTTTGCCACGTCACTTGAATAATCTATTTCCAGCTGAGTGTCCTTCATCTTTTCCAAAACAGCCTTGGATATGAAATACTGAGCATCCACAAGTAGATACTCAGCAAACTTTGTAGAACTCAAATGGTATACACCAGCAGCTGAATATAACCTCCATTGAAGACCACTGAGGTCATCTTCAAGATCCTTCCAAATTGCAGGATCTTCATCTTTTGGCCCACACATTCTTTTGAATGTGGTCCAAAGTTTTATTCCATTAGCTGAAGTTGGTGCTTCAGCCTCATACTTGGTCTCCAGCAACCTCCAAAGGTCCACCAAGTCTTCTCTATCACAACTTGAAAACAAAGATATGAGAGTGGTAAAAGTGTGTACCTCCTTGCCAAATCTTCCAGAACCCACATTCATCTTCTTCATAGCTCACAATTGGATTCCTGGAATCTAATGGTAACACTTGCACCATATCTGAAGCTTCTAATGGGGAGAGCTTGAGGCTCTTTCTTATAACTGCTTCACTTGGATATAGTGGATCCATATCTTTTGGAAACTCAAATTTAATTCCCTTCTTCACTGGCCTGGGAACCATCATAGCTTTATTGATTTCCATTTCTTCTGCAAGTTGCTCCTTTCTTTCATCTGAAAGAAGTCTGAGAGTGTTTGCTTCCTGCACTCTCACCCAAATGGGATAAGCCCTGTTTTCCAACTCATCAAATGTCAAAGCCTTCAACTTCTGATATGTCCATCCAACTCCATGACATCTGAGCAACATAAAGTAGAGCTCCCTTCTATCCCTTTTTAACTCTGAGAGAATATTGCTTGCCTTGTGTTTCAAGATTACCTTACAATCTTTCTGAACTCTAAGAAGAAGCTCCAAACCCCATATTTGATCTGAAATGGTCAAGTCTGGATTATCCATGCAGCTTTCTTCCCAAGCATTGTACATTTGAACCACCTCTGGCATGTCAAAGTCAACCTGCAATTTCAATTCTCTCAGCTTCTCTTTGGCCAACTCATCTCCATACTCAAGCCTTTCAGGTTCTATAGTCATTACACTTGAGTCTGAGCTAGCTCCATCACTTTCTTCTTCTGAAGTCACAAAAAATGGTAACTTTTCCTTTTCATCTTGTTCCATCATTTGTTCAGCCAATCTTCTATCAAATTCAACTTGGGCTGCATCTTTTGGAACAATCTCTTCTACCATTTTACCCTTACCCTTATCTGATGGTGCAATGGTTGGTAAGGTAGATGGTAATACCTGAGTAGAAACCTCCTTGATGATAGATGATGACTGGGATACATCACCTTCATGTGCAGATCTGTCAAAGCCCAATTTTATCCTATCAGCGCCCAAAATACTTCTATCAGCGTTAAAATTTACCTTGTCAACGCTCAAATATCTTCCCTCAGCGCCTTGTGTAACCTCTCTCAACATATCTGTAAATGACAAATTTAAGTTGGTGGGAGAGACTAAGGACGTATCAAAACCTGGTTGTTTCTTCAAAGTTGTAAGGGCCTCAGCAACATCCATTGATTGACCATCCTGGCTGCCCTTATCACTCAGATTTATTTGATCTTCCTCCCCTTTGGAAGACTCCTCCATACCCCTCCTAGCACGATCACTTTCCAAAACAACAATCCTCTCCCTCAATTGCTTGAGTTCAAGGCCTTGTGAGCTGACAATTTGTACTAAGTCTGCATTTTGCTTTTGCAAGCTAATGCAGACTGCCGTCAATTCCATAAGAGTCATTGGTTCCAGTCTGCCCTCTTCTAAAATGGGGATTTGACCTCCCAAGTCAGATTCATTGGGCAAGGATGAGGACTTAATGATGGTGGGACTGCCTTGGCCAGCTTCTAAGCCAGAACCAATAGTCCCAACCTCATCCAGGTCACCAGCCACACTTGTGGTGGTGGTTCTCTCTGCTTCATGGCTAGGACCACCAGAGGAGAACACTCCAGTAGTCCTTTGGCGTTTCATCAACCTATATTCAGGGGGTGTGGAAGATGGTGTAGAAGAATGAGTAGATGTGGGTTGGTTAAGGGGTGTTTGGGATTGTGAAGGTTGTGTGTCAGCGTTGGAAGTAGGCAGATCAACGCCAACATTTGATGTGTCAGCGTCAAAGGGTTCTTGGTCAAGTTGCATGTGTTCAGGTGAAGGTAAAGGTTCAGGAATGGGTTCAAGTTGTGGTTGAGGGTCAATATGAGGTTGGGGGTCTGGTTGGGGTTGTGCTGCTGCAATAACAGCAAGCATGGCTGGGTTAAAGGTAAGTCTCTATGGGGTGGTGAATCCATCTTCATAAATATAGCTTTCTTTTGCTCAGGGATCTTATAAAAATCATTGTGATCCCTTGAGTAGTAACCTTGATCATCAAAAACCATTTGAAGAAAACGGGGATAAGCTAAAGTCATTTTTGTCCCCTTGTTTTTACACATCCCCTCAAAAATCATTTTAGAATAGTTATATTTTTGCCCTGTTGCAATGCACACAATAGCACTTGCAATGGATCTATTGATCTCATTGTGTGCAGTACATTTGGGACTCAAACATTGAAGGAGGACATGTATGAGGTACTTCCAGGTTGGGGGAAATTCCTGCTTATGATACTTATTAAGAGTACCCTCATCAGGAAAAGGATATCCCAAAGCCCTAAGCCCTTGTTCTATTTCATTTATGGGAAGGGTGGCTATACCATCAGCATCATCAAGATGCAAGGCTTGGCGTACCAAAGCCTCAGTAACCACCCAAGACCTCCCATGAACAATAGAAGTCAATGTGGTCACTCCATTAACTGTTGAGGAACTGACAGTGTTCCAAAACTGCTTAATGTGTGTGACTGGAATGAGTGGTGCATGAGAAAGAGCATACCTTAGTGGGGATGCGTTCAAATACGCCCCCATTTGTGTGTATTG
Organism: Glebionis coronaria; assembly: GCA_025667525.1. Taxonomy (NCBI): domain Eukaryota; kingdom Viridiplantae; phylum Streptophyta; class Magnoliopsida; order Asterales; family Asteraceae; genus Glebionis; species Glebionis coronaria. The sequence continues at coordinate 231,037,395 of CM046879.1, forward strand.
GGGAAACAGAGCATCATCAACGTCAAGATAAGCAATCATGTTGTGTTGTGATCTGAACCCCAATGCCAATTCTGCTGAGTTAAACTTTGGTGCCATTGATGAAAGCTGTTAATTTTAAGTGTAGAAGATGAAGTTGATAGGAGAAAAGTGTTAGACAAGAATTATAGATACCCTGTTTAAAATAGGAGCCAAATTTATAGGAGAGAAAGAATGCATGTGATTGGCCCAAAAATAGGCAAAGATTTTCAAAAATCAATCATGAAAATATTGAAAAAGTTATAAGTTATCTCATGCATTAATTGAAAGTAACAACTCCTAAAATTACGGCTTGAAAATATGTCAAAAAGTAACAACTGGGTAGGTCCCATTGAGTGTCAACGGTCAAAAATAACCTATCAACGCCCAACGGCTATAATCTTGTCAACGTTTGCCTAAAGCCATGTCAGCGTTCAATTTGGTCACAACAACTCTTGGAAAATTCTTGTCAGTGTCCAAAAAATAAAATTATTTTAAAAAGTGAAAAATGACCTTAACAAGTAATTTATCCTAGAGAATATAACCAAAAGCTGATAATTATCATAGGGCGGCAAGCACTGTCCAGTTATGCACACTTGCATAAACAAGATAGACATAACAGTCCTCTAGTGTCCCTTGCTAACCAAAACTCTTAACAACAAAGTTACCTTATAAAATCCTTGTTACTCCCAGGTAAATCCCATATCAAAATCATTCCCATGTCTCCCAACAGACCACAACCAATTCTAGGCCAAAAATGTCTTGGCAGCATGCAAAGTTGATATACTATGCATGCTACAGTGCCTCATGATTTAGTAAAACTAACTCATACTCACCTGTGGACACAATCTAGAATTGTGATAAGAGTATCATATGGATACCCAAACATCCTAAAGGTTCCTAAAACCTCCCCTTAAACTATGATACAAAAAGTTTGCTAAAATCATGCATGAACATAAAAAATTTATGTCAAGATAGGAATAAACATTCCAACCATCATCCATAAATAAAAACTTGTCCAAATGCTTCTCCATTGATCCATAAGCAACTCTGTATCCAATGGTATACTGCTAACACCATCTGCACATTTAGATTGAAAACCACAAAACTAACATTGTTGCTGACAACGCCCCGATAACACCTGACAGCGTTGAAAGAAGCTTTGTCAGCGTTAGACAATTATATTGCTGACAACGTTACAAAAACACTTATCAGTGTTCAAGTAACCTTTGTCAGTGTTAGAAAACTATAGTGGAAAATCTAGATCATCAATAAGACCAATAATAATATTGCATCATCCTGTACATACTTTTACAAAAAGAATCCAAAACACATATTATGTGAGATTGACCATTCCAATACTTGTTACCAAGTATTGAAATCTCCCAGCATCAAAAGGTTTAGTTAATAAATCTGACACATTGTCCTCAGTGTCAACCCTATCTGGTTGTATTAAGCCTTTCTCAAAGTAATCTCTTATAAAATGGTGTCTAATTTCTATGTGTTTAGTTTTAGAATGATGTACAGGATTCTTAATGATGCATAAAGTACTATTATTGTCAACAAATATCTTAGTATGCATGAAATTATACCCATAGTCCAACAGCTGGTTCTGAATCCACAAAACTTGACCACAACATGCAGCTGCAACCACATACTCTGCTTCAGTTGTAGAATTAGCCACCACTGTTTGTTTCTTGCATTGCCAAGATATTAACCTGCTCCCAAGAAACTGACATCCACCAGTTGTGGATTTCCTATCAAATTTATCACCTCCATAATCACTATCTGAATATGCAATCAGCTCCAATGGTGAATCCTTTGGGTACCACAAACCAAGACTAGGATAACATCTTAGGTACCTAAAGATCCTCTTCACAACATAAAGGTGACATTCTTTGGGAGTCACTTGATGGCGTGCACAAGCACACATAGCAAACATGATATCAGGTCTGGAAGCAGTAAGATACATCAAGGATCCAATCATGGATCTATAATGCCTGACATCAACATCTTTCCCATCTCCAATCTTTCCCCAAGGGTGTTCTCTATCCATAGGAGTAGTAGCCCTCTTTTCATGTGGAGAAAAGCGAAACTTCTTCAAGATCTCAGCAACATATTTGTCCTGGGAGATGAAGATACCATCCTCTTTCTGCTGAACTTGTAAACCAAGAAAGAAGTTCATCTCCCCCATAGCACTCATCTTGAATTTGTCTGTCATAAGCTTGGAGAAATCCTCACTCATCTTTGGATCAGTAGACCCAAAAATGATATCATCAACATAGACCTGCACAAGCAACACATCCTTTCCTTTCTTCTTTGTAAATAGTGTCTGATCTATGGTGCCCCTTTTGAATCCATTGTCCACCAAATAGGTAGGCAAAGTACCATACCATGCTAGAGGCTTGATGAAGGCCATACATAGCCTTTTTGACTCTATACACTTTTTCTGGATGCTCTGGATCCTCAAAACCAGGAGGTTGCATTACATATACTTCCTCAACAATAGTGCCATAGAGAAAAGCACTCTTGACATCCATTTTATAGACTGTGAAGCCCATGCAGGAGGCATAGGCTAGAAAAATCCTAATAGCTTCAATCCTTGCAACTGGTGCAAAGACCTCCTCATAGTCTATCCCCTCCTCTTGTGTATAACCTTGAGCCACTAACCTTGCCTTGTTTCTGACCACAATGCCTCTTTCATCTCTTTTGTTCCTGAGAACCCATCTTGTCCCTATAGGTCTGACATATCTAGGACAATCAACCAGCTCCCAAACATCCTGAATTGCAAATTGGTGAAGCTCATCCTGCATTGCTTCCACCCAACTTGGTTCTTTGAGAGCATCAAATATTTTCTTGGGCTCTCATCTTGTGACAGAAAACATGCAAACAAACATGCTTGCACAAGAGGGGTATCAACCTTCTTGTGTATATTGGCAATAAACCCACCAAGACCTTGATGAGATCTTCTAGTCTGAACTGGAGTCATAATATCACCAATGATCTGAGATGTGGGGTGATTCTTCATTGTGGAAGTGAGAACCCCTCCTTCAAAAAGTCTGGTGTCCTCAACCTCACGCTCCATGTTGCCAATATCTTCTTCATCAGACTCTCTTTGATCAGTGTGAATTTCTTCAAGAATATTGGAAGGTCCACCTTGTTCAAAACTAGAAGAGAAAAGATGCCCATAAGTGTTGTCAACGTCTGAATCTTGGTTGTCAGCGTCTGGGCTAACAGCGCTTGAAATGTTGTTGTCAACGTCTGAGCCATCAACCTCTGAATTGGTCTTGTCAGCGCTAGATTTGCCTTTGTCAGCGCGTGAAGGACCATGCATGTTTGTATCTGGTGGTATTTGGAAACCACCATTATCTTGTCCAGCAGCAGCAGCAGCAGCAAAAGCATCTGTCCAAATGGGAATTGTGACATATTCTAATGTAGGAGATGCCTTTTCTGCTTGTGATCCAACCTTCTCATGAACCTGTTTACCTGAAACATTAACAACTTGTTCCTCCACAACATTTGAAGTTACCTTCACAATGCCTGGATTAGTGACAGGCATATAATTTAAAGTTCTAGATAAGGGTTCCAAATCAAACAACCAATTAGGACCACTTTCAGGATCACTAGGTTTATTCTCTAAGAACCTAACATGTACTCTCTCAACAATACGTTTGTCCTCTTTAAGATAAACCCTATAACCCTTGCTCTGCACTGAATACCCAATGAAATAGCCCTCATCACCTTTTGCACTAAATTTCCCTAAGGCGTCACTAGTATCCAATACTACTACATGACAACCAAAAGGTCTGAGAAAACCAATATTAGGTTTTCTTCCCCAAAGTAACTCATAAGGTGTTTTGTTCTGAATTTTGTTGACCAATGCTCTATTTTGCACATAGCAAGCTGTATTAACAGCCTCAGCCCAAAAGGCTATTGGAAAGTGAGCATCAGCCAACATTGTTCTGGCTGCTTCAATTAGGGTTCTATTTTTCCTCTCAGCAACCCCATTTTGTTGTGGGGTTCTAGCAATACTAAATTGCCTAGTAATTCCTTTCCTGGCACAGAAATCATCTAGCTTCTTGTTCCTAAATTCTCCACCATTATCACTCCTAAGCATTTTAACCTCATTGCCAGACCTCTTCTCAATCTGAGTGATAAAATCAATAAGAACATCAGCTGTGTTACTCTTCATAGCTAGAAAGAATGTCCAAGTAAATCTAGAGAAGTCATTTGTGACAACAAAGCAATACGACTTACCATTCAAACTTTCTATATTTGTTGGACGAAAGAGGTCCATATGAAGCATATTAAGAGGTCTGGAACTAGTATGCACCTGTTTGGACTTGAATGAGACCTTGTGCTGCTTGCCTTTAAGACATGCAACACAAGAGTGGTCATTGTGGAAGGCCTTCTCAGGCAAACCATCAACTAAACCAAGCCTCACAAGTCTATTTATATTTTTAAAAATTATGTGCCCTAGTCTCCTGTGCCACAAATTACTTTCATCTACTGAGGCCTTAGCATAAAAACAAGACATATTGGTATTCATTTTAATCCCATTTAAATTCACATTATATATGTCCTTATGCCTAGGTGTTCTATACTCAATATATTTCTCATCAGGGATCTTAAAATCCTTGCTTAACACCAAACACTCAGTATCAGTAAAAAGAACTTTATTTTTGTTATCACATACTTGTGATACACTAAACAGATTATAATCACGTTCTTTTACCAGGAAGACATTCTCAAAACTTAGATTATTGGTGAGAAGGGTTCCTTTGCCTGTAATGGTACCATAACCACCTCCAAAGTATACCTTATCACCATCTTTAATAGGGGTGAAATTCGTCAGATAGTCTTCCTTCCCTGTCATGTGCCTTGAGCATCCACTATCCCAATATCCATAATAATTTATCTGTCTTTGAATGCCCTGCACATAAACAAAACAAATTAGTTTTCTTTGGGAACCCAAGTCTCAAAAGACTTGGATTCATCTGGTTGTTCAATAAGAACAGACTTAGTTCTCACAACAACCCCATTCTCATCCTTTTTAGGATGAAATACCCAGTTAACCCCAATAGGTTTTGTAATGACCTTTGAAATGTAATTAAATCTATTGTAAGTCATTGAAATTCCATTATCATTAGGGTTTTGATCTTTCTTGGGTCTCTATGTCAAGCTTGAAGAAGCTTTAGACCCCTTACCTTGTGGCTGCAAATATTTAGGTCTGGTCACGTTTCTGTCAGCGTTAGAATTTGTCCTGTCAACGCTGAAATTACCCTTGTCAGCGTTGAACCTGGGGTTTGCTACAGGAAACCATTGCCTATTTGACCAGGTGTTTGTCTTTTGAAATGGTCTTTGTCCATGAGTGTTAGACCTTCTAGAAAAGAATGGGGCAGGTCTAATCACTTGTGGACTTTGCTGCACACAAGGTTTGGGTCTGACAACGTTTGACCTTCTAACAACGTTGACTTTCTTCCTGTCAGCGCTGAAATTGTTCCTGTCAGCGCTGGCTTTGGGAGCGTTGACACACTTGTATGCCCAATGTGAAAAGCTACCACAAGTGTAACAGGCTTTCTTAGACACAACCTTAGGTCTAGAAGAGAAGAAACCTGTTCCATGATTGCTAACTTGGCTCTTGGGTGACCTATTATTCCTATACATCTCTGCATATTTAATGGTAGGTCTTCTAACAGTGTTTGAGCCTAGGTCAATAGCTTTACCAGTGATTGGGTGAGTAACCTTAATGGGTGGTGATTCATTGGGACTTTCACATAGCAAACCTCCTTTAACAAATAAAGTAGGGTTAGCTTTCTTCCACTCATTTAGGTCAGTCAATTTTTGTTGATACTCTTCCACTGGAGTGACAACTCTTGGTGGAGGAATGAATTCCTCCTCTTGGAGCTCTGGTAAACCAGTCCAAGATAAGTCCCCTCGTTGGACACCATAGAAGTCACCAGCTGGTGGTGGAACCAGAGAGTAATCATTCATCCCAATCCCAGTCATGTCCTTAGGATCCCTTTGTTTAGCTACACAGTCTCCTAGGGTTTGGGTGGCTCTATAAAATCTTTGAACTTTGAGGTCAACATTATCTTTATTCTTAATGGCCTCATCTAACTTAGCCTGTAATTCACTATTAACCTTTTTCATGATGTTTCTAACATCCATACTACCCTCTAGCTCATGTTTTAAGATATTGATCTTATCTTTTAAGTCAAATTCCATTTTCTTGTATTCAGAAACGGTTTTCTCAGTTTCAGTAAGAGCTAGTTGGTAATTAGACAATTTACACCTTTCAGTACTCATATCATCTTTTAGTTTTAACACCTCTTTGTTAAGTCTTTCAGTGTTTAACCTACAACCTTTGCTACAAAAAGCATCATCATATACCTCATTATCAGATGAAGAGGAGGAGTGTGCCATGAGAGCATATTCAACATGCTCTTCTTCTTCAATATCAGCAACCAAAGCTTTATCCTCTTCAGCATCCTTAGCCAGATAGCTCCAATCCCATCCTATACCATCAATTCCTTGAACTGCAACCATAGCTTTGGAATCCTGAGATTTAACAACCTGACTTGAGGGTTTACCAGCATCAGATCTTCTAGGAGATCTGCATTCCCTCATGAAGTGCCCCTGTAGAATCTTGATAACCTATGAATCTATGAAGGGGTTGATGATTTCTAGAGAGAGAAACTAGAGAGAGAAAGTGAGAGAAAACTATGTGTTATTTTATTCAAATGGAAACAAGAAATGTTCAACAACCAACCCCTTTCCATGGTGGAAAGGGGTATTTATATCCAAGGTCCTTATGTGGACTTGGGCCGGCCCATGACAAGCCCATGGGCCAGTTTCTTACTTAACTTAATAAGTAACACTAACTACGAGCTATTACAACATTAATAATATTGTGGAGTGACCGATACTTCTAATTTACGTAAAAACGTATTTCTAACAATCTCCCCCTAAGGGAGGTCACTCCACGTTTACAAAGTTCTAAACCTAGCATACTATACTAAGTCTTTGTTCTTCAGCTCGTAGTCTTTTCTTCTTTCTTTTTGTTGTGAATATTTTGATTTGATCTTTTAGGCTTTGGATTCAGAGCATTGTTCTTTTGACCTTTCACGTGCGATCTTTGCCTTCTTGTGAAACTTGCCTCCTCGTGACTCCATGTTCCACACACTTATGTCTTTTTGTTGAATTCTCGAAAGCTTCAGAGTTTAGTACAGCGGAAGACTTCATTTTGCACTTTCTTGAATTTTGCTGAACTTTGATGCAGAAAAACATAAGCATGTGGGAACGACTTCTACAGGTACACCGCAACACCACCGTCTTCAACTGGTACACAGCAACGCCACCGTCTTCAACAGGTACACAGCAACGCCACCGTCTTTAACAGGTACACAGCAACGACACGAATAAAATGGCTTTGACATTTTATTCTAATTCGGTAGCATTTTACCTCCGGTCGGTGAAGACCGTTGGACGATATTAGATATCGTACCCGTGACGGATAGTTTCAATTAAGTAACTTCCTGACAGGATTTCGCGGGTAAACCCGTTCTCTTTATTCGACCGTCCAAAGCTGACTGCGAACATAAAGAGTGAATCACTTGGATAAATTATCCTTGTGATTTGAAGCCGTCAATTCATGAAACCTGGAACAAGTGAATTTCAATTAAGATTTTTACCATCGTTGCTTTCTAGTTATCACGAGCTCAATTCATAAAGAATCTTGCACGTCACCTACCAAGTGCTGTTTGATGTTAACACTAGAAGGATTTCCACTCGTCACTGTGATCAATAAAGAGTCACTCTGAGTGTTCTGGCAAGATCATATGATAATGCGTAGAGGCCTGGAACGAGTTTAAGTTCAATTAAGAATTAAACCACTGTTTCTTTCCAGTTTTTCACAAGATTGGTTCTAAAAGAACCGCACGTGTAACCTACCATGAGCTTGTTTGATGTTGGCTCAAGCAGGATTTCCATCTTCATTGTAATACTTGCGTATTACTCGGATGTTCTGGCAATATTACAGGAATACTGCGTAGGACTCATGAAAATCTCTTACTTTTCACAGTGTGTGAGAAAGCAAGGAATAAATGGAAAGTGTCCTAATGAGACTTTTGATGATCTCTTGGCTCTAGACTCGATAGTGCGTTTTGATTTAGTGAGCGATGGCTGGAGAGGAGTGCCACCTTTTCAATATCAGTCTATTCGGAGTGAATAAACCAATAGATAACGTGTTGATCTCCGTGTGATTAAAACAAATACCTTTTGAGAGATATTTGAGTTAGCTGGGAAGGGTTGTGCATTGCATCACTAGGTCCATGATGTCTTTCTTCAATATCGAGAATCATTAACAAAAATGATCTCAATAGCATATGTATTGACCCGGTTTCTGCCTAAAGTTGTAATGAGGGCTTCTTTCTTTACACCCTTTATCTTTACAATTCTTTTTCATTCTTCAACCCCTTCAATGCTTACCAATACGTCATCACTAGCACCTTGTTGTGATTGTTCCAGTGCTAGCTTAAGTACTTGGTCGGCATTCAGCTATGTTCACAATCTTTCTCCATCTTTCCTAGGACTTCTAATTCTATCTAGGGAATTGTCCTTGGGAAGATTCCATCGGCTCAGATGAATCATTTGGACTAAAACCTATTCCTACCACCCTTTTGTCACCACTTCCGTCGTGAATTAAGCGTGTTTTGGGAAAGTATAGCCACCATGAAAAATCATTGAAAATCACCTAAGGTACTTGTGATATTGAAACCAAAAGTTTTGTACCTTAGGTGTTTTGTTCATAAAAAACGCTCCCCCTTAACACGTGCTTTACACATATTAAGTTGGATTATCGTTAAGTCTTTTTCATCTTTTAGCCAAGTATGATCTAAGTCTCCTTAATCCCATTTTCTCCCCTTATCCAAAATGTTAACCATTAATATTTGGGATATTGAATGGATTAACCGGTCTTTGGGTAAAAATGAAATCGATGTTTAGCCATAGAACATGTTAATGCTCCCCCTTAATTAAATAAGGGATAGTTGTAGTGCTTTAGTATGATATATTTTGAAAGATTTAGAATCTCGTGAGAAATTCTTGAAAAATTATCATACCTTAACACTACATCAAGCCATTAAAGCATAATATTCACAAATATACATATTCACAATTAAAACCAATATAAAGTGGACCTGAAATGTACGACCCATTAGATGGATCGTTGCAGTAACTTGTGGTGCACTAAATATGGTCTACCACCAACGAATCTTTCTAAACTCCTCATCAACCTTCGTTCAAGGGTTCTTGCTTCGGCAATTACGGCTGCTCTAGAATCTTGGAGTGCTTGTACTGTTGGATTAGTCATCGTATTTGCTTAAGATAGGACATGAAAGGTTGATGCACAAACAATATATAGATATATATCATTATGACTTCTAAGCATAACACATTTCAACAAGTAATTATTTTAGGCAAACAACTACCAATCCAACAACTCTTCATCCGGAAGTCCTTGGAACTCTTCATTCGGAAGTTCACTCGGAACTTCTTCATTCGGAAGTTCATTCGGAACTTCTTCATTCGGAAGTTCATCCGAAACTTCTTCATTCGGAAGTTTCATTCGGAACTTCTTCATTCGGAAGTTTCATTCGGAACTTCTTCATTCGGAAGTTTCATTCGGAACTTCTTCATTCGGAAGTTTCATTCGAAACTTCTTCATTCGGAAGTTTCATTCGGAACTTCTTCATTCGGAAGTTTCATTCGGAACTTCTTCATTCGGAAGTTTCATTCGGAACTTCTTCATTCGGAAGTTTCATTCGGAACTTCTTCATTCGGAAGTTTCATTTGGAACTTCTTCATTCGGAAGTTTCATTCGGAACTTCTTCATTCGGAAGTTTCATTCGGAACTTCTTCATTCGGAAGTTTCATTCGGAACTTCTTCATTCGAAAGTTTCATTCGAAACTTCTTCATTCGGAAGTTCTTCATTCGAAAATTCTTTCATTCGGAAGTTCTTTATTCGGAACTTCCTTCATTCGGAAGTCCTTCATACGGAACTTCCTTCATTCGAAAGTCCTTCATTCGGAACTTCCTTCATTCGGAAGTCCTTCATTCGGAACTTCCTTCATTCGGAACTTCCTTCATTCGGAAGTTCACTCGTTCGGAACTTCCTTCGTTCGGAACTTCCTCGTTCGGAACTTCCTTCATTCGGAAGTTCTTTCGTTCGGAACTTCCTTCGTTCGGAACTTCCTTCATTCGGAAGTTCATCCGGAACTTCCTTCATTCGGAACTCTTCATCCTGTTCATCCGGAAGTTCTAAACGCAGCCTATTGATGATTATTCTAGGCGCGATTGTGAGTTTTAAGGCATGATAAGGCAACAGAACATCTTCTAATCCTAATCCGCATAAAACCCAACTAAAACCCCTAATTAATTAACCCAAAATTAAGGCAGAAACCCTAATCTTGATTAACTTAATTAAGTGAATTTAAATGAATTAGGCGAATTAATTTTCAAACTTAAGCATCGCATCCTATTAGCAAATCTCCAAAATCTAACGCCAGTCCAATCACAAGTCGTATTCTAAAGCAAAACCACTCATAAATCATTAAGCCAATTAATTTTCCACAAACAATGTTGAAAATCGTTTTGATGACAAAGATGATTTAATATTTTCTCCCCCTTAAACGATGACCCGTTTTCTATTTAAAGAGCTGTAGTCATTGTTTAAAGAGTCAAATATTGATGAAATCATTTCCAATTGATGTTTTGAAAAAGATTGATTCGTGGTGTCAATAAGATTTCTCTTATTTTAACAAAGTAATGCACTGAGACGTACATTAATTCGTGTTAGACCAAGTTATAAAGTAAACTTGATCCCTTTGCATGATTTGGCTTGTAAATCATGCCCGAGAAAATTAAATCCCGTTCTGAGCCAACGTTTTCCAAGGAAATACGTGACTTTAATATGAAAACCGGGTTGCAGTCTGAAATAACTACAAGCCATTATGGGCATGTTTTAAAAATGTACAACTTTTATACGGACTCTATTTATGGCACCGTGTCAATATTGATCGACATTTCTAAGGCCGTAAATATTACCATACTAAAAGACATGCCCGATTTAAAAACGAAAAATATTTTTGGTTTTTCTTGATTTTATATTTTTTATGGTTTTTCTTGGTTTTATATTTTTTTATGGTTTTTCTTGGTTTTATATTTTTGTATTTTTCTTTTGTGGTTTATATATTTACTATAATATACATGATCACGAAGAAAGGATACTCTGAATAGTTTACCACCACTATTCAGCTGATTCTTCTGCCAACTCTTTGAGAGTCGCTGGAGTGAATGATTTCATGCCAAGCTTGTCGATCAAAAACTCGATTCGTCCTCGATCTAAGGTTTTGGTGAACATATCCGCCAGCTGATACTCAGTAGTGACAAAATACAGCTCGATCACTCCGTTCTCCACCTGCTCTTTAATGAAATGGTAGCGAATGTCTATGTGCTTGGCCCGGGAGTGTTGAACATAGTTGCAGCAAAGGGCAATGGCGCTCTTGTTGTCACAATACATCGGGATTTTGTTGAATCCCAAACCGTAGTCAGTTAATTGTGATCTCATCCAAAGGACTTGAGCACAACAACTGGACATGGCGATGTATTCAGCCTCCGTGCTAGAAATTTCAGTGCTTTTCTGCCTTTTTGAAGACCAACTGATCAATCTATCTCCAAGGAGTTGCACAGAGCCAGAAGTGCTACGCCTCGTGTCTTGACATCCAGCATGATCGGCATCTGCGTATGATATTAAAGCAATAGAGGAATCTTTCGGATACCATAGACCACGATGAAGTGTTCCGTTTAGATACCGAAAGATCCTTTTAACAACATGTAGGTGCTTTTCGGTAGGCCGAGCCTGATACCGGGCACACATGCATACAGCAAATTGCAAATCAGGCCTGCTAGCAGTCAGATATAGAAGGGTGCTGATCATTCCACGGTAATGTTTTGGATCGACAATAGTCCCATTCCTATCTTCATCTAACTTGGATTTCTCCACCATTGGAGTGTCCACGGGGTCACAATTTTCAAAGTTATATTTCTTTAAAGATTCAAGAGCATATTTGGATTGATTAATAAAGATGCCTCTGAGATTCTGAGAAATCTGTAATCCTAAGAAAAATGAAATTTTTCCCATCATCGACATCTGAAAGCGTGTGGACATTATCTTCTCAAAGCGATTTGACAATTCTATGTTAGTGGCAGCAAATATTATATCATCAACATAAATTTGTACCAGAATCATGTCGTTGTCCTCCTTGAGAGTGAATAGAGTGGGGTCCACCTTGCCTTTGGAGAAGCCTTCCGAAATGAGATATGTTGAAAGGAGATCGTACCACGCGCGTGGAGCTTGTTTCAACCCATAGAGAGCCTTCTTAAGCTTGTACACATGATTAGGAAACTCCGTACTAACGAACCCATCCGGCTGACTAACATAGACCTCTTCCCTTAGTTCACCGTTCAAAAATGCCGTCTTCACATCCATTTGATAGACGATCATGTTCATATGAGCAGCATACGCAAAGAATAGTCTAATAGCCCCCAATCGTGCAACAGGAGCAAAAGATTCTTCAAAGTCTATACCCAAGGCTTGTTTATATCCTCTAGCGACCAATCTAGCCTTATTCTTCAATACTGCACCCATCTCATCAAGTTTAACCTTATAAACCCACAACAAAGTAAGGATGTTAACCTTGTCAGGGAGAGGAACTAATTCCCATACTTCAAGTCTTTGGAATTCATTTAGTTCCTCCTGCATGGCTTCAATCCAAGATGATTGAGTCATAGCATGTTGCCAGTTTTTAGGCTCAACTTCGGAGAGAAATGCATCAAAGTAGCAATAGAGTGCACTTTCTTGTAATTGATGGCGTGTAGAGACTGGTCGATCTAGATCTCCAATGACATTCCTAATTGGGTGATCTTTTGTCCATTTAGTGCTATGGTTTTCAATCCTAGGTGGTCTGGAGTGAACAATAGAAGGAGCTTCTTCTGAGGTAGACGCGGCTGAAGGGTTTTCAGGTATCGCTACACCAAAGAAAGGAAGCTCTTGCAGGTGAGCATATTCCAAGTCGTGATCAATAGAATCCTCTTCCACATCATTAGGCACAAGTAGGGGTGACGATTCAGGTGTAGTTTGAGAATTACTTGGTGAAGGTGCATCCGGTTCAATGTTAATTGAAGATGCATTGGATAAAGCTTCATTAGCTTGAGCAACCACTTCAGGGATTGGAGCGATCACTACAGGTGCTGGAACTTCATCATTTGGGGGATCAAAGAATTCATCAAACAATGATTGAAACAGTTTATCCCACTCGGGCCTTGTTGGTGGTAAAAATGATGTAGAAGTAGGATTATTGGGAACTAATCCGGAACTAATAGCACCAGTTCCCATCTCATGAAGCGCGGGTTCAGAGCTGTGTTGCTCAGAAGCCATCGCTGTCAGCTCATCGAAATCTGCGTCCATAGTTTCTACAATCTTACCAAGACGACGGTTGTAAATTCGGTAGGCTTTGTTTGAGGGTGAGTAACCAATGAAAATACCTATATCGGCTTTTGGTTGAAGCTTGCCCAAGTTCTCACTATTAATGTTTGGATAACAAAGAGCACCAAATACATGAAAGAATGAAACATCGGGTTTACGATCATGTAGAAGCTCATAAGGTGTTTTTCCATGGCGTTTCCGAATGATAGAACGGTTTTGGGTGAAACATGCAGTAGATATCGCTTCTGCCCACAAGAATAATGGAGCGTTTGCATAAATAAGCATAGTCCTAGCAGATTCCATAAGCGTACGATTTCGTCTTTCAACGACACCGTTTTGTTGTGGAGTGCGTGCAGCGGATGTTTCATGTGAAATACCAACTCCTTCATAGTAATCACGAAGAGCCTGGTTGACAAACTCTGTTCCATTGTATGTACGAATACGGCGGACAGTAGTGTTCAAACGTACCTGAATGAATTTCAGAAAAGTGATGATAGCCTTCGGTGCTTCATCCTTTGTACGTAAAAATCTAACCCATGTAAACCTGGAGAAATCATCCACAATGACCAGAATGAATTTCTTACCGCTCACACTTTCAGTTCTCATAGGCCCACAAAGATCCATATGCAAAAGATGAAGTTTTTCTTGATTGGTGTCTTCAGCTTTGGGCTTGTATGATTTCTTGGTACTTTTCCCCCTAGAACACGCGGAACATAAATGATCCTTTTGAAATTTGAGCTTTGGAAGACCACGAACTAATTCGTTTTTAGCCAGATGATTGATAGCATCAAAGTTAAGATGAGATAATCTGCGATGCCATAACCATGACTTGGTCTTAGATGCTTTAGAGAGAAGACATACTGGAGAGGCGGCCATCATGTCTTGTAAGGACAAGGTATAAAGATTTACACCACGAGATCCCTTCAACAAATCTTTTCCTTCCAAGTTGCGGATGAAGCAAGTGTGTTGTCGAAAAGCAACCTCTAGGTTGGAATCACAAAACTGTCCTACTGAGAATAAATTATGACCAAGACCTTCTACATAGTATACCCTTGAAATCGTAACGTTTCCAATCTGATATTCACCATACCCCATTATCTTTGCTATATGATCATTACCGAATTTAACCGTACCAAGAAACTTGCTGACGAAATTTTGGAGCATCGAGCGATCTCCGGTCATATGCTTTGAACAACCGGAGTCCAAATACCAGAGGATGATTTGGACCACCTGAAAATATCACCACACGAAGACAATGTAGAGGTATCGGAATCTGAATGTTCCTTGTTATTAGCAGGTACAGATTTAATAATCTTAGATTTGCTAATTTTAGGTTTCTTAGATTTCCTAGCCTTCTTCTTCCTAGTTGGTGGTGTAGATTCTAGTTGGCTTAAATCCTGTGGTATTTCTTCACTGATAGGCACTATAGTGGGGGCTGACCTAATTAAAGGGCGCTGTTTCCATACTTGAGTGCGAGTGTTCCTAACTAAAGGACGCTCTGACCTAACCTCAATGGATGCATTCCTAGTTAAAGGGCACATTGTTCCATCTAATGTAAAGGTCCTACCAGTGGGACGCCATTGCCAGCCAACTTGGGCACGAGTTCTACCAGTCGGCTTCCATTCAAGATTATTCCTAATGGCATTCATTTAATTCACATGATCAATAAGACAAAAATCATGACGTTGGGAAAACATACATTCATTACAATTCCAACAATTCAAATTAGAATTCACGAATGGTTTAGGCTTCTACACAGGCGCAGAGCTTTTAGTCTTAACATGATTCTTCTTATTTAAAACTGAACTAATATTCCTATGGTGAGCTTCTACTTTCTTCTTTTTGGCACTACTAGTGGAGGGCTTGATCTTATCTTTCTTGAGTGGCGATCCTTTAGCCTTAGTAGTCTCTTTTAATCCTGTAGAAGGCAAAGTGGGAACATTAGCAACAGATTTTAAAGGTGCCTTACTTGATTGTGCCAATGACGGTTTTGCTCCTAGAGTCTTATTAAATGGAGTTACAGCAATGGGTTGATTAGTGAGTAGTGTAGAACCTGGTTTACGTATGTATTGCAAGTAGGCTAAGCAATATTGAACACGCTTAATATATTCATGGGCTGAATAATAGTAGCTACTTGAGGGATATAAGGCATAAATACCGTCTAAAATATCCTTAACAAGATCTACATGCTTAATTGCGTTCCTCATATAATCATCGTAGGTAACCGGATTTTTCTTATGGAGAGGGTTCTTATAAAGCACTACTGACTTGGTTGTTGGAGCACTAGTGGACGGTGCAGAGTCGGTAACTGAGTTATCAACGACTTCTTGTTGGGTTAGAAGAAGTGTCTCCTTTAACTCGGCCAAAACCATATTTTTGTCAATGAGCATGATGTTTAAGTCAGAGATTTCCTCACATTTTTGGTTCAATTGTTCAACATAAGATTGTTGCTGTGCCGCATTAAAAGCGAAGCGTTCTTCTAGTGAACCATAAAGTTGGGACATTCCCTGTCTTGCACGATCCATCTCCCCTAGAATAGACGAAAGTCTAATTTCTAAGTCCTGGTTTTTTTACTCTGCGGCCTCTAGTTCCAATTTTAATGTTTCATTTGATGACACATCTCTCTTCAATCTCATAATCTCTTCCTTTAATGGTTTAACAATTGCAATCATCTTGTCACTCGTCTCAACACCGTTTTCACAACTATTTGATATCAAAAGATCCTCATTTTGAGTTTGTTGTTTTAATTCTAAAGATATACAATGTTGTTCTAGTTGATTAAAGCGTTTTGAAAGTAAATTGTAAGAATCTTGTAGCTTTAAAAACTCAGCGTTAGATTCGTGACAAGAATGATTATCTACCTCATTTACAGAATCAACAACATTTACAGAGAGATCACAAACATCATCACATATATGCACAGCATCACAGTTAATCATAGCGGATGTAAGCTCATTCGAATAATTAACATTTACAGTAGTAAGCACATCACACGAAATTACTTCTGACAAGAATCGGTCATATTCAGATAAAATCTTTTCCTTTTCAATTAGTTGTAGTTCGTAAGTGATGTCCATTTCATAAAACACTTTTTGAACTTCTCCAATTTCAAATTCAAGATTTTCCTTAAGAGATGCAAAACTTCCTTTTAGACTTTCGACAAATGGATTTATCTCATTTTTAAACACCTCGTTCATGTGTTCGAAAGCCCATTCTCCAGCGTTTAGGCCATTTGAATTCGTACATTCCAAAATGACCTTGTCAAAATTAGTAAAGTATTGATTAATCTCTTGCAAGTTTAACCATACAATGCTAACAGGTGGAAGATCCTTTGGAATTTCCTTAGGACCTTCCATGTTGACAAGTGTAGGAAATGTACTAGGGTTTTCTTCATTCAACATGTAGGTTGGTGCTGTAATGAGATCTTTGTCCATATGGAAGCGAATTCTAAAATCCGTTTTAGCAAGCTCCTGATTCATTTTAAAATAATCACACTCGGGATATTTTGCAGAATTGTATGACCGATCCTCATCAACTAGATCCTTACTTGTGCGATCATCGAAAATAACAATCGGGTCTAAGACAAATCCTAATTGGGTTGCATTATAAAGTCTAGGACTATGTCTTAAAGCTTGTTTTGCATACCATGGGTTAGGGGGAAGGCCTTTTTGACGTGATAAGTTAAATTCTCTAAACGAAGCATCAAATAAGTGCACTAATTGAGAAGCAGCGTATTGTCTTAAAAGCAAATAATCTAGACTTCTAATCTTATTAGCAGCATTAATCTCCATTTCATTCTTCTTAGACTCGAGTAATTCAAAATCCGTTTGAAGTTTTTGAAAATTAGTGACCACTAACTCCTTTTCTTTAAGTTCATTAGAAAGATTTGCTCTTAAGTTTTCAATTTCTTGCAAGTGACCCATTTGTTTGTTTCGAAAGTGATCATATTCGGGATTTGTTAGAACACTAGACGAAGGCACTAATTCCAAAGTTTGAACTTTCTTGTTGCTTAAGGCAAGCTCATCAGACAAATTCTTATTCTTAGCTAGGGTTTCTAAAAGTGCAGCATTCATTTGGCTAAGTAATGTAGCAGGAACCATGACCAAATCTTGTTGAGCAGAAGTATGCGTATTCGAAATGGCTCCCGGTTGTGATTCACTCAAAGTCTGGGGACTCACATTGATATTACTATCATTGATTGTCTCCTCATTTGAAAGACTCACCACCGAAGACTCATTCGAATCAGCACTCTCTTGCACAACTTGATGTGGTTGAATACTAGCATCAGTGGTATTATCAGTGGTATTAATAAGTACCTCAGATCTCTTTTCTGGCCCTAAGCTGGAGATAGTTGCCATGAGAGCAGCCTTTGCAGATTCAAATTCATCACAGTCTGAGTCATACGCATCGAGATCATCTGCTTGGTATGCTGCATTCTGTGTGGTGACAGTGTCTTGTTCAGCAATCCCTGGATCAGCAAGAAATGTAAGCTCCTCTTCATCAAGTTCCCTTCCTTGTGCCTGAGCATTCACCAGATAGATCTTCTCTGCAAACCATTGACCATCCCTTCTCCTCTTGGGTTTCTTGCAATCCCTGGACATGTGTCCTTCTTCCTTGCAGTTGTAGCATGTAATCATTCTCAACTTGCCTGTGGAATTAGCCCGTGGAGGATTGTTGACCATTGGAGCAGGATTGACCGTGCGAGCATTGGTGGTTGATGTAGTAGGTCTCCCCTGATATGGTTGAATAGGTTGAACCATTACCCTGCCATTCTCAATAGTAGCTTGTTGGCGAGAATTGGATGAATTCCTCAACTGATTGTTGGTAGGAGCTGATCCCCTAAATCCTCGTTTGCTTAAAGTCCTTGTGAGATAAGCAGACATACTGGTTAACACTTGAACTGGGTCAGCTCCTTGTTTGAATACAGGAATGGGGACTTCCTCATCATCACAATACATTGCTTGGTCTTGTAGAGCTGCATAATCACTAGAAGGAATACTCATTTGATCAGGGTAGCTTGTTGGATATGCTGCATTCTCTTGATAAGAAGAATATGAAGATTGAGCATAAGGTGCAATACTTGCTGGGTGAGGTTGTGTAGCATATTGTGATGAAGGTGCACTAAACCGATATTGTTGCTGATGTGAGGTGGTTAGTTGCGGTAGAATCGAGTATTGGGGGAAGGTTGGTGTCATGTAAGGTGATGGATGATAGGCTTGATATCCCAAAATATAAGGAGTGTTGTTGTGAGACAAGCTTGGTTGATTTGCCATCAAAGCTAATGAATCAGGGTACATACCTCGAGGCGAACGGTGCATGATCACATGTTTCTCATGCTACTGAAGGAAAGCATAGAGTTGATCCAAATTGCACTTATGCAAATCCCTGGTTAACTTAACATCGGTAATATACTCACCCCATTCAGCTTGAGGTAAAGTATTCAAGAATTTGGTGTTAACCTGGAATGGAGCAATCACGAGATTGTATACATTCAGATCATTCATGAGAGTGGTGAATCTGAAGTAATAATCGTGAAGCGTTTCCCCTGGGTTATACGTGAATCTATCAAACAGATCATACAACTGACATTTCCTTTCCTGTTTGGTAAGAGACGTACCTTGTAGCAACACCTTAAGACGTTCCTATAAATCCTTTGCCACCGTATACTGACTTACAATCCGATAGATGTCATGTGGAAGAGCTTGGAGAATGGTTTGAAGAGCCTTTTCTTCTGCATCTGCAACAAGTTGTTGTGCTGGTGTAAGTTCTTCAAATTCTCGTGGTCGAGTCACATTGTTAACCACGATGGTACCATAATCAAGTGGACCATTAAGAATTGACTTGACCATAAGCCTCCCATATACCGGTTTTTGCTTAAGGTAAGACATCATCCGGCCTTGCCATGCTACAAAACTTCTTTGATGAGCATTGGCGGGCAATTATCCGTTCCCGTAATGACGAAAATATCCGTGAGTGATGTCATCTGAGGCATTACTGAATTCGAATTCATTTTGTTCACTTCAAAGAAACAAAGATTATCGGTTGATCGAGCAGTGAAGTAAAGCTTGTGAATTGTGTTGAGTTTTTGTTGTAAGAAACCAAGATTAAATCCTCTAAAAAATCGTCGAAAAAACAAGTAAAATAACCCTTGATTCGGAACTTTTTGTTGATTCGGAAGTTTGATTCGGAAGATTTGGCTTGGAATACCTTGATTCGGAACTTTTGGTTCGGAAGTCTTGATCCGGAACTTTCCCTTGATCCGGAACTTTTCCCTTGATCCGGAACTTTCCCTTGATCCGGAACTTTCCTTGATCATGAACTTTCTCCTTGATCCGGAACTTTCCTTGATCCGGAACTTTTTCCTTGATCCGGAACTTTCCTTGATCCGGAACTTTTGGTTCGGAACTTCCTTGATCCGGAACTTTTGGTTCGGAACTTCTTGATCTGGAACTTTTGTTGATCCGGAACTTTTCGTTCGGAACTTTTTGATCCGGAACTTTGGTTGATCCGGAACTTTTTGGTCCGGAAGTTTTTGGTTCGGAACTTTTTCTGGGAAAACAGTAGGTTGTTCGTGATGAACAGTCGATCAAAAGATGAATATTAAACCCAGATTTTTACCAAATAACCCAAAAAGTTTTGTGATTTCAACAATAATAAGTAAAAACTAATACTTATCTACTAATCCCAATCACAAAAAACACCAAAAACACCAAGAATCAAGATGGATCTTCTTAAAGAACACTAATACAACCAAAAACTAAAAAACCACACAAATCATTACCTTAAATCACCCCATAGCTCTGATACCAAATGTAGAATCTTGATAACCTATGAATCTATGAAGGGGTTGATGATTTCTAGAGAGAGAAACTAGAGAGAGAAAGTAAGAGAAAACTATGTGTTATTTTATTCAAATGGAAACAAGAAATGTTCAACAACCAACCCCTTTCCATGGTGGAAAGGTGTATTTATATCCAAGGTCCTTATGTGGACTTGGGACGGCCCATGACAAGCCCATGGGCCGGTTTCTTACTTAACTTAATAAGTAACACTAACTACGAGCTATTACAACATTAATAATATTACAAGCCCCATACGATGACAGTTGTAGCATTCAACTTTGGATTTATCAAATCCAGCTGTGTCTTTAGCATTGAAGGTCATCTTCTTTTTAAACCTTCTGTTCCACCTATTTGCTCTTATACTAGCAAGAGCCATGTTCCACTTGATGTCCATCTCTTCCAAGTGCTCATCACTTATCTGCTCAAGGTCCTCATATGTAATCACTGAACCATTGCGCAAAGAAGCAATGTAAGCACAAACAGTATCCAAATCCAAACCAGCAGGTTTAACTCTTGGGGAGTCATTCTTGAATGTGTCAGCGTCTGAAAAGGAGACGTTGACAGGACTTGTTCCAGCGCTGACATATGATGATCCAGTAACTGGATGCATATAAGAGTCCTTCTGATTGAATTGACCTTCACTATGAGAGAAGAAGGCCATGTTGCTGGTGGTAGATTTGCTTTCATGCTCTAAAAGAGTTTCATCTTCCAACAGTCTTAGTTTGTTGTAGATGTCATCAAACGAGGAGCTCTTGTAAGTATTGTTGGCAAGAATAGATCTTGCCTCAATCTTCCATGCCTCACCAAGACTTTTAAGAAAGGTAGCATTGGTGTCAACATCACCAACTTGTGTCCCCATGAAGGACAACTTGCTTGTGATGTCAAGCAATCTGCTTCTCACACTACTCAGTTTCTCATTAGGTTGAGCTTTGAAGACAGCATAATCATGCAGAAGTTGCTTTTTCTTTTCTTCCTTAGTGTCTGCATTGCCACCATATGCAACTTCAAGTGCTTCCCAAAGATCCTTAGAAGATTCATAGCCTCTATATTTGTGATGGTTTTCTTGTCCCAAAGAGACTTTCAGAATATTTAGGGCTTTCATGTCAACCCTTTTCTTTGCAATATCATCAGCAGCTACAGCTCTACCATCTCCAGGTTTTTCTTTCTTATCCTCTTCAGGGCATCCTTCAACAGCTGTTCTTTGAGAGATAGCATCAAGAATCTTTTGAGCCTTATTGAATGTGTTTCCATATTCAATAATCTCCCAGAGTGTGTAGTCATAGATCCCCAGATATTGTTCAAAATTGAACTTCCATAAGTCAAAGTTGGTTGCATCAAGCATGGGAATCTTGATGTTTGGTAAGGCTGAGGAGGAGGAGGTTATTACTTCAGACATGATGTTGTTAGGGTTTCTGAGAAAATTAGGGTTTTGGTGTTTTTAGGGTTCTGGTGTTCTTCAAAGATCAAAAGTTCCTCAACAAGCTCTGATACCACTTGTTGATCCCAAACTTAGATCGATTAGCTTTATGTACACGAGATTAGATCAAGTAATACACGTAGAGAAACCTTTGTATATGCTTTATGAATCTAAGTGTTATGCGGAATTTAACACTTAAACAAGAACACACAAGATGTAAACAAACTTTCACTTTGATTATGAATGTCGAACTTGCTTACAATGAAAGATGTTTATGAACGAAAACTTATATGAAAACTTAATAATAAACATTAACCTAAAGGCCTTCTTTTATAGACATAAGAATCCTTGTACAATAATCTACGTATCAGCTATTCTAGGTAAAGATAAATATAGAAAATACATTGTCGTTTCTATCCTTACTAGAAGTATTCTAGAATATAATAAACGTGTAGATTATATCTTCCATCAGTGCTTGTCTTCAATGTGTCAACGCTTGACTTTAACTTGTCAACGCTTGAGCTGTCAGCGCTTGTATTGTTCTTGTCAACGCTTGTTTTGTTCTTGTCAGCGCTCAAGTGATCTGGCCTTAATTTATTCCCAACACTACCTTGTCAAACCACAAGGCCACTACCTTGTCAAACCACAAGGCCACTACCTTGTCAAACCACAATAACTGAGACGGCACGTGTCCCCCGATCCAAATCATACACAATCAAAAATCACATAGCAGTTAATCACATAATGTACACACAAGTCCATCTCAAATCACAAACACATTCACAGCATCAATTTAGAAAATAACTCAACACAGTGTCTCTTCCATCCCATCTGGAAGTCAAAATCAATATTAAACATGGGACTATGAAACTCACCTGATAGCTTCTTCACAAGTCCTCGCACTAGCAACAAGTTAACAAACCAAAAATACGAAATCAATACACGAACCAATCACTAAGATGGCTCATCAACCTATGATGGACATCTAGTTTATTCCCGCATAATTACCTCATTGTTAAGCTCTAATCACCCCATTACCCTTTAATAAGTGTGTAAACACTTATCCTTTCGCCACTAAAATCAAGGAAAAACAAGACCTAATCATGTGTTTAATGTCGTAAAAGTCAAAATTACGCGTGGTTTTGTGTTTTTGTGTGAAATAGGTACAAATGATCAAAAGGAAAGAAAACACGAGGTTTCACGGTCAAACATTGAAGAAAAGTCCAAGAAAAAGACGAAGACAAAGTCAAAAGACCAAAAGTGTGCCAAGATCATGAAACCCGACAAAATCGATACGATTTTGAAGAAAAGACCAAAATGCCAAAGATCAAGTCGTTTTATTCGAGGATTTAGTTTGTCAAAGTTATTGGGCCTAAGCCCAATTATTTATTTTGCACAAGGTGGGACGGATGGATACTTGGGCTTCTAAAGCCCATTTACACAATCAAAATAAAACAAATGGAATGAAAATTTGGCTGTTTGATAAATTGATGGTCAGCAAATTCAGTCAACTCCCAACTTTCCCCCAAACGCTTAATAAAAAAAACAGTTACCCCAACTCTACTCATCCCCATTCTTGACCGGTCAATACCCACATTTAAAAAAAAAAACCCTACACCTACCCTCACTTCACCCCACACGGTCAAACCCACACTTTACTCCTCACCAAAATGACACGTGCACCCCAACCCTTTACTTTTATTAATAAACCCGTTTACACACACCAACCGTTACCCACTCACCCAAATAAATAAAAAGCCTTTTTTTTACCCCATTCCCCCATTAACTAGCGATACATCCAAGGTACCTCACTCTCCCACTTTCTCTTCCCAAAAGAAACGCAGACACCATTTTTCCCCATTTTACCCTAGACCTAATTTTTACCCATCACCAAAAATCACCCATTAATAATTGGAGGTTTTACCCTCATTGATTAATTCACACAAATCCACTAAATTCCCCCCCAAATAAGGAAGATCCACCAAGGGTGATGGCCATCTCTCACCTATGTGGCCTATTGCCTTATTTTGATTGGTGGAAACACCACATCTCTCCAAATCCACCAATAAACATACGCCAGCTTGGCAATCTGTAGCATGAGTGGATTTCAGCCGTAGATTAAAGAAGAAAAGAGAGAGAAAGAAGAAAAGATGGAATGAAGGGACAAGATTAGATGCTTAATGAAGAGGGTTTGAGGGTTTTCCCTATAAAAACCCCCATTTTCACATGTAAAGAGAGCACTTTTCTTATTTTTAATTTTCAGTTAAATAGATTAGGATTTAATTCTTGTATTTTTAAATTTCAGTCGATTGTAATTTCTTTTAATTAATTAATGAAAAGTTGTTTTTAGATTAATCTTGTCTCAATTTAAATTCTGTCAAGTTTCATTTAAATCTTTAAATCTAGTTTTTGTTACTGTTACTCTTTATTATTATCATTCGGTTATAATAAAAAAAAATATGTTTACTGTTCTTCGAAGAGTTTTTGGATCGAGCTACCGTTGGGTTCGATTGGTTCATAGTAGCTTAGAGATGATGATGATGTTCGAGATGATGAAGGAGGTGCTGGTTTTCGGATCATAAGGTGGCACAGCGCCAACCTTCGTCACAACGGAAATCACTAATAGTTTCTATTCTCTTTTTAATGTTCTTGATTAATTTTAGTTTATTGATATTTGCTTCTATTGTCTATGCTATTTATCTATTTAGTTTGTTTGATTTAATATTTGCTCTGTTCTGTTTATGTTTAATCTGCGTTTGTTATGATTTGGTTATGTTTTATCTGAGCTGTTAGATTAGCTTATGTAGTGGTTTTGCTTATTTGTTATAATTTAAGCTGTTTGGTTTATTCATTGGTTTGGATTTGCTTATTTTAGATTTCAGCTAGCTTATTTGGACTGTTTAACTGCTTAATCTGTTTTCTCACTCTTTAGCTTATTTGTTTTCAGCTTATTTTGAATAAGCTTATTTACTGCTTATTTTAGGTAGCTTATTCTGGTTATTATAACAGACTCTTAAGTCTGTTTGTTCAAATTCCAAACATCAAAGAAATAAAATAAAAAATAGTAAATAAAAGCAAAAATTTTGTCTGGCCTGGGGATCGAACCCCAGACCTCCTGTATCACAGACCAGCGACTCAACCACTTTATCTAGTACTACTCTTGTGTTCTTTAATACTCCTTTTAATTAATATAGTTACCTTTTTTATTGGAAGTTTTAATAGTTTAATTAGTATTTAGTTTTGTTAAAACTTAAAAGTATTTAAATAGTTTTTTTTAATTTTGTTTTTATTTACTTTTCAAAAAAATATAAAAAGACAAAAAAAAATATTTCATTTACTTTATAACATTAAATTTGTTTTCATTTTATTTTGTTTATTTAAAATAGATTTCATTTTAAATTTACTTTTATTTTTAAATTCAAATTAGTTTTAAATATTTTTATTTTAAATTTACTTTTATGAGTCTTTAGTTTAAAAAAGTTTTTAAGTAGATTTTATTTAAAGTTACTAGTTTAAAATTAATTAGATTAAAATAGTTTTCATTTAAAAAGTTTTTATTAGTTTAATTTTTACATTAGATTAAGTAGATTTTATATTAAGTAGCTTTTAGTTTAAAATATCCTAAAATTACGTTTACCAAGAACAAAGTTAGTCGAAACGTTAATTGGAAATCAAATTCGAGTCGAATCGAGGAAAAGGAACGATAATAGAAATAAAAAAGGGTATACAAAATCTCTTTTTCAAAATGGCGCCGCTGCCGCTTCGCTCGTACGATTGACGATTTTTCGTGAAGACGTTTGGATTTTGGGATCTGTTCTTTTTGAACGTTACGTTTCTTGCAACAAAATCAAAAATACAAAAAAAAATCAAAAACTTAAAAATACAAAAAAATTAAAAAAAATCACAAAAGCAATTTCTTTCCTAAGATTTGCACCAAAAAAATTAAAAAAATCAAAACGTAATACTTTTTCCTAAAAGTATTACACCAAAAATATTACGTATTAGTGTTATCTTTTAGTTCGATTTCTTTCGATTTTTCTTGTGAATATATATTTTTCTAAAAAATACAAAAAGATTTTTCTTTTACTATATTATAGTACGTAGTACAATAAATTTACCTACTTTTCAAATAAGCCTTAGTTGGGATTTCATCAGCTAACTATTGTAGTCGAATCTTAAACGAAATAAAGAGGAAAAAGAGATAAATACTAGTAAGACGTTTGAACTCAAAATATACAAACTACAAGGTGGGTATAAGGCGACGCGCTATAAAAGGCCGTCTAAGGAAAAAGGTTTTTAAGTGCTTTGTGCCACCTCGTTTTCCCCGCTTGCTTGTGCGTATATTGAGAGGGACGACCGATTATTGGTTTGCCAACTCAAGTAGTAATTAAGTATATATTTTTGTAGATTTTTCATATTGCTCCTCGAGAGGGAAAATCCTTTTCCTCTCAAAGTCGACCGAGGTCACCTACCTCATTCCAAAGTTTTAATTGTATGCGCACTCGCGCGCGTACATACATACCGAGTGGTGTACCAAACTCTTCCAATTCTTCCAAAAAAAAGAAGAAGAAGAAAAACAAAAAGACCGTCATTCAAGCCGATACCGAGAATCCAGCTTTCGAAAATACGATGGCAACGGATAATCGACCAATGATTGAGATTCTTCAATCTCACTTTGAAGGAAACGATGACGCGATTGTGGTGCCGACCATTGGAGCTAATCATTTTGAACTTAAACCAGATTTTATTCAAATGGTTTCCGCTACACCATTTTTAGGCCGTACTAATGATGACCCACACGCTCATATCAAAGATTCATCCAATTAGCAAATACCGTCAAATACAATGGGGTGCCACAAGAGGCCGTTCGCCTATAACTCTTTCCTTTTTCCCTCGAGGGACAAGCCCGAATTTGGCTTGATAAGGAACCACCCCAAAGTATTACAACATGGATCGACTTAGAGACCAAGTTCATTAATTACTTTTTCCCACCATCACGGACCACGTCCTTAAGGAATGAAATAATCACCTTTGAACAAAAATATGGGGAAATGTTTAGTGAGTCTTGGGATCGATTTAAAGAGCTTTTAAGAAAATGTCCACAACACGGTTTCACTAAAGTGCATCAAATAAATACGTTTTACAATGGTTTAACTCTAAATGACCAAGACTCACTTAATAGTGCCGCGGGGGGCAATATTCTTGTAAAAACCATGAACGAGGCTTGGGCCATTATTGAGAACAAGGCTAAAGTACAAACCAAAAGTGTTAGGGCCACTATGGCGAGTGCTAGTTCTAGTGAGAGTGACAAGAGAATCGATAAACTCACTTCGCTTGTTGAAACACTTGCTCTAAAAACCGATGCCTTAAATGGTCAAGTTAATGCCTTGAAAGAAAATAGTGAAACGTGGGAGACTTGTGGTGAACCACATTCATATTTCAATTGTGACAAGGTTTAAAATAATCAACAACAACAAGTTTGTGCTTTTAATGCTAATGAAAGGGTTCCATTTAAACCTAATGTTGAAGTTAACCATTTGTCTTACAATAGTACTAATTATTTGGCTCCCCCGGGTTTTGTAGCACCTCAAAGACCACCCCCACCCGCCCAAAGTACCCAATACCAAAATAGGAACCAAGGTCCTCAAATGGGTAATTTTTAAGGGAATGCAAATCAAGCGAATTTTAATGGTCAAAACCAAGGGTTTCAAAATAATAATCAAGGTTTTTATAATAACAACGGTTTTCAATCTCAATTTCAAAATCAAGGTTTTCCTAATCAAGGGTTTAATCAAATGAACATGCAAAATCGTCAAATGGACTTGGTTCTACAAAAATTGACCGAACATGAGAAAATCATGAAAGCAATGCAAGAATCCACTAGACAAATGCAAGAGTCCAACGATAAGAGATTTTTGACTATGTTGCAAACCCTTAGACCCCAAGGTGCCTTACCATCCAATACCAAGATTAACCCTCGTGCTATTGTGAGTGCTATCAATACTCGAAGTGGAGCCAATTTAGTGGGACCTTCCATCTCTTCCCCCATAAAGGAGAGACAAGGCCCGAAGGTCATAATGAGTAATCCTACTCCACCTCCGGTGATTCCCCCCACTACCACTCCTAGTTCTAGTCCTCCATTGCCGAAAGAGCCTATTCCTACGGTTGTTCAAGAAGCGAGTCCTTCTCCTTCTCAACCTTCTAAGTCAGAGCCTAATATTCCTTATCCATCTAGGTTAGGCAAGGCTAAAGTGCTCACCAAAGATGACGTTCATGTCTCTAACTTTTTGAAAATGATTTCCAATGTCAATGTCAATGTTAGCCTTATTGAAGCACTTGCTCAAATGCCAAAATTTGTGAAAATGTTTAAAGATTTGCTTAATAAGAAAGAAAAAATGGTTGAGCTCGTGAACACCCGTTTAAATGAGAATTGTTCCGCGGTTCTTCTCAAAGAGCTTCTCGAAAAGCTAGGAGATCCCGGACGATTCGTGTTACCTTGCTCGTTTCCTCAAATCGATGATTGTATGGCTTTAGCGGATCTCGGTGCTAGCATCAATCTTATGCCACTCTCGGTTTGGAAACAATTATCATTACCCGACCTTGTACCGACTCGTATGACTTTAGAGCTAGCTAATCGAACTCTCTCATACCCCGTTGGTATTGCCGAAGACGTTTTTGTTAGAGTCGGTACTTTTACTTTTCCCGTGGACTTTGTCGTCGTCGACTATGAGATGGATCCTCGTATTCCGTTAATACTTGGTAGACCATTATTAAGATCCAGAAGAGCCTTAGTTGACGTAGCCGAAGGGAAGTTAATTCTTAGGGTTCGGGATGAACAACAGGTTTTTAAAATGGGAAAAATCACAACTAAATCAAATGGAAAAGAGTCGGTCAATATGATTGATGTTCTTAATTATAATGATGACGAGATTTTTATTAATCCTTTTGGAATTAAAAAATCTAATCAAAATGATTTTGTGATAAACTCATCCCTTCCCTTAGAGCCTCAATTTCTTGAAACTCCTATTTATGACACCAATAGTGATGACACTTTTTCAAGTAATCACACTATTTTCGGCTTAGACGACTCATCTTTTGACCCACCCACTCTTGACCCACCCATTTATGATACCCCAATCTTTGATACCTACGATGATGACACTTCTTTAAGTGATCTCATCAACTTTTATGACCCACTCCATGATCTTAATGCACCTCATATCTCGATGAGTGATTCTTCCATGGAGACTCCTTTTGACTTTTATACTCCAATTTTAGAAGTCATGACTTATGAGGAGGATCCTCCACTCTTAGAGATCATACCTACTTTAGAGGTTATTCCATTTGAGGAGGATTTAGATATCTTTCTAAATACCTATTTTCCTCATGAGGAAGAGTTTTCCTATGACTCCGGCGATACTTATGTTTTCACATCAAGTTTGGAGGAGGATGACCTTCCCACTTTGGATTTTGATGACATTTTGAGCTTAAATGTCGACACCTCTTGCTATTTTCCCATTAAGGAACCGGTGTTTGATCCGGGAATAAAGACTTTTGTGCTTTCATTGCCATACCACCTTATCTTTCCTTATAAGAGACTTTTGCCTAAGGATACCCCACTTTTCTATGACTTGCGTACCACCTCGGGGTTTATTTCCTTTTGTGATGGAAATTATGTGTTTGACCGGGGTGGATTTTCATGGGGTATGCCTTATATGACTTTGTTTCACCCTTTATCATGGAGAGATTTTCCTCTCTTGGAAATCTCGGTTTTCCATGATTTTCCCATTTGAATGATGACATTCGGGAAATCGAGTCGAGCTAGAGACTCGTGATGAAAAATCAAGCATCGTATAACTAGGTTAGATTTTTTTACCCTTTTCCACCCTTTTTACCTTTCACCCATTTTCACCAATAAGTGTAGGGGGAGCCAAGTAGGTTGTTTGTGTTGTGATGTTGTGTGCAGGGACATGTGCTTAACGATCCACTTTTGGTACTTTTGACACGACCCGTGTTCCCGTGTTTCCCGTGTACCCGGTTCCTTCGATAAGTTTTTGCTATTGTGATTCAATCTTGTATATAAATAAGACAAATAAATGCAATCACTTTAGTTGTCCTTTCCTTAACTCAATTTTAAACAACGTACTCAATGTCCTAAGTGTAGGGGAGTTTAATCTCCCATATGCTTAAACATTGAGGACAATGTTTATATTAAGTGTAGGGGGGATTTCTATCGAAATTTTAGTGGGCTTTTCCATGAATTTGACCCCTTTTAACCGGAAAATTTAATATTTTTCAACGTTTTTCAAATTTTTAATCTATTTTGGCCTTGTAGTATTTTTTATTTATTTTATTTCTTTTGTCATCGCATTTTATTTTCTATTTCAAGAATAAAGTCAAAAAAATAAATAAATGAATAAAATGGTTTTAACAAGTTTAGATGTCTTTGATATATTAGGCCCGTCGTGAATATTTTGACTCAACCCGAGTTTACTTATCCAAGTTTACTCTAGCTAGTATCCTTAACCATATGGACCTTAATTGGTTTATTAGGCTAAGCATCCACGAGTCTCATTCCTTGAGATTTTAAATTGTGGAGAACGAGAGATGATAGAGTTTATTATATGTTTGGTATTCTTTCATTAACTTATGTGAGTTAGTTATGAGCTTTTTCTCCCATCACTTGTTAATAAATATATTTGCAATAAATAAGGTTGTACGATTTGAAAAGTTACTTAGCTTCTAGCACAAGATCGTTTAAAAGTTGCTTGGTATTAATTAGAGTTCATAGCCAAGGCATAACTTATTGAAGCGGGACGCGAATATTATCTTATCCAAAAAGGCCCTAACAAGGCATGAGGATACCCGAGTCCAAAAAGGCCCTCACAAGGCATGAGGATTCACTTTTTGCTAAAGATCCTAAGAGATTGTGAAGATCATTAATCCAAATCAATATGATGGATCAAGACACACGACGAGAAGCAATTACTCCCCTAAAGATCATGGAGAAGTCTATCCAAAAAGACCCTAACAAGGTATGAGGATAAATAGATCCAAGTCCGAAAAGGAGGCGGATCGTTGTATATCAAAATCCTAAATAAAGAAGAGGATAAATGAAGAAGTCGTGGTCAACATTTGAAGCATCTTTCACTCCTAATGAAGATGTATACCAAAATGAAGAGAAGACCATAATTTCAAGTTCGTCTCTCAAGATTTGAAGTTTGAAGTACAAGCCAAATATTGGTCCGAGAAAGGTCTCAAATCGTGAAACGAGTTATGCCAAGATATGAACTTTATGAGGTTTCGAGAAGCAGTTTTAAAAGATTTTGTCCTTTAGCTAACTATTGATTAAATCGTCCTACTTTATTTTTGGCCTTATTAAATTATCGAAATAAGTCAAAAATGCATCCTCATGATCATTCAAGACAAAAATAAAATACAAGAGATACACCGTAGGAATAAGGGGGTCTAAGTGATTAATTAAACCACATGAGTAAGTGTTAGTTGTGCTAACTTGTGGTTTCAATGATCTCGTTTTTAAGCTTGGTATGGGGAATGTGAAACTTGAGGGTGATTTATATTCATGACACTAAAGCCCTAATTCAAGTCTTAGATTTCTTTACGAGTTTTTTTCCATCGAATAATTTCCATCAAATAATTGTTATAACTTGTGTTTCCTTTCAAGCTCTAATCTTTTCATCGTAGTAGTAGTAGTAATAATAATAAAGGCCGAGATGGATTAATTATGAGAAAAATGTAACTTTATGCTTTATAATAATGCATTGCATGGGGTCATTGTAATGGTCAAGTGTAGGGGATTTAATAAGTATGTAAACACTTATCCTTTTGCCACTAAAATCAAGGAAAAACAAGACCTAATCATGTGTTTAATGTCGTAAAAGTCGAAATTACGCGTGGTTTTGTGTTTTTGTGTGAAATAGGTACAAATGATCAAAAGGAAAGAAAACACGAGGTTTCACGGTCAAACATTGAAGAAAAGTCCAAGAAAAAGACGAAGACAAAGTCAAAAGACCAAAAGTATGCCAAGATCATGAAACCCGACAAAATCGATACGATTTTGAAGAAAAGACCAAAATGCCAAAGATCAAGTCGTTTTATTCGAGGATTTAATTTGTCAAAGTTATTGGGCCTAAGCCCAATTCTTTATTTTGCACAAGGTGGGACGGATGGATACTTGGGCTTCTAAAGCCCATTTACACAATCAAAATAAAACAAATGGAATGAAAATTTGGTTGTTTGATAAATTGATGGTCAGCAAATTCAGTCAACTCCCAACTTTCCCCCAAACGCTTAATAAATAAAACAGTTACCCCAACTCTACTCATCCCCATTCTTGACCGGTCAACACCCACAATCCGACATTAATAAAATACTCACGTTTTTTTTTAAAAACCCTACACCTACCCTCACTTCACCCCACACGGTCAAACCCACACTTTAATCCTCACCAAAATGACACGTGCACCCCAACCCTTTACTTTTATTAATAAACCCGTTTACACACACCAACTGTTACCCACTCACCCAAATAAATAAAAAGCATTTTTTTACCCCATTCCCCCATTAACTAGCGATACATCCAAGGTACCTCACTCTCCCACTTTATCTTCCCAAAAGAAACACAGACACCATTTTTCCCCATTTTACCCTAGCCCTAATTTTTACCCATCACCAAAAATCACCCATTAATAATTGGGGGTTTTACCCTCATGGATTAATTCACACAAATCCACTTAAATCCCCCCCCCCCCAAAAAAACGGAAGATCCACCAAGGGTGATGGCCATCTCTCACCTACGTGGCCTATTGCCTTATTTTGATTGGTGGAAACACCACATCTCTCCAAATCCACCAATAAACATACGCCAGCTTGGCAATCCGTGGCATGAGTGGATTTCAGTCGTAGATTAAAGAAGAAAAGAGAGAGAAAGAAGAAAAGATGGAATGAAGGGCCAAGATTAGATGCTTAAGGTTGAAGCTATGAAGAGGGTTTGAGGGTTTTCCCTATAAAAACCCCCATTTTCACATGTAAAGAGAGCACTTTTCTTATTTTTAATTTTCAGTTAAATAGATTAGGATTTAATTCTTGTATTTTTAAATATCAGTCGATTGTAATTTCTTTTAATTAATTAATGAAAAGTTGTTTTTAGATTAATCTTGTCTCAATTTAAATTCTGTCAAGTTTTATTTAAATCTTTAAATCCAGTTTTTGTTACTGTTAATCTTTATTATTATCATTCCGTTATAATAAAAAAAAGAAAAAAAATATATATATGTTTACTGTTCTTCGAAGAGTTTTTGGATCGAGCTACCGTTGGGTTCGATTGGTTCATAGTAGCTTAGAGATGATGATGATGTTCGAGATGATGAAGGAGCTTGTTTTCGGATCATAAGGTGGCACAGCGCCAACCTTCGTCACAACGGAAATCACCAATAGGTTCTATTCTCTTTTTAATGTTCTTGATTAATTTTAGTTAATTGATATTTGCTTCTATTGTCTATGCTATTTATCTGTTTAGTTCTTTTGATTTAATATTTGCTCTGTTCTGTTTATGTTTAATCTGCGTTTGTTATGATTTAGTTATGTTTTATCTGAGCTGTTAGATTAGCTTATGTAGTGGTTTTGCTTATTTGTTATAATTTAAGCTGTTTGGTTTATTCATTGGTTTGGATTTGCTTATTTTAGATTTCAGCTAGCTTATTTGGACTGTTTAACTGCTTAATCTGTTTTCTCACTCTTTAGCTTATTTGTTTTCAGCTTATTTTGAATAAGCTTATTTACTGCTTATTTTAGGTAGATTATTTTGGTTATTATAACAGACTCTTAAGTATGTTTGTTCAAATTCTAAACATCAAAGAAATAAAATAAAAAATAGTAAATAAAAGCAAAAATTTTGTCTGGCCTGGGGATCAAACCCCAAACCTCCCGTATCACAGACCAGCGACTCAGCCACTTTATCTAGTACTACTCTTGTGTTCTTTAATACTCCTTTTAATTAATATAGTTACCTTTTTTATTGGCAGTTTTAATAGTTTAATTAGTATTTAGTTTTGTTAAAACTTAAAAGTATTTAAATAGTTTTTTTTAATTTCGTTTTTATTTACTTTTCAAAAAAATATAAAAAGACAAAAAAAAACATTTCATTTACTTTTTAACATTAAATTTGTTTTCATTTTATTTTGTTTATTTAAAATAGATTTCATTTTAAATTTACTTTTAATTTTAAATTCAAATTAGTTTTAAATATTTTTATTTTAAATTTACATTTATGAGTCTTTAGTTTAAAAAAGTTTTTAAGTAGATTTTATTTAAAGTTACTAGTTTAAAATTAATTTGATTAAAATAGTTTTCATTTAAAAAGTTTTTATCAGTTTAATTTTTACATTATATTAAATAGATTTTATATTAAGTAGCTTTTAGTTTAAAATATCCTAAAATTACGTTTACCAAGAACAAAGTTAGTCGAAACGTTAATTGGAAATCAAATTCGAGTCGAATCGAGGAAAAGGAACGATAATAGAAATAAAAAAGGGTATACAAAATCTCTTTTTCACCCTTCCTTAACAAGTCCCTAACTTGGTTAAGTTTAATAGCTATCCCGTTCATAATTTTACACAAAACAGTCCCAGTTTTAGGTCTCAAAACTTTAAGTCAAACGTCCACTTAAATATACCTATGGTTTCTGTAAAAGGAATATTCACACTTTTATACATGTTAGCTAAAATCTCCCACTTGCCCCAACCTTAAAGCTACTGTTAAGGCCCCGATATATGTGTATATATTGCTACCTATCCAGAATTTACTGATTTTAAACGTATGAAAGGTTTGTTACAATTAAGGGGTCTTACCCTAAACCACAACCTTATCCCAAGTGCAGATACTTACTAAAATATATAAACCATCTCTCATGTTCGTGAGAAGGTCCCAATGAAACCCTAAGTATCCCAAACAACCCAAAACTTAAAAAGAAAACAGGCTGATTACAAAACTGTTTTGACCTTCGATTGTTGTAACATGTTTTCTACCCACTTCCTGACCTCCAATTTAGTTCTCGTTTCTTGCATTAGAAAGCCACTTCAATTACCTTTTCAGGGATACTTGGATCGCATCTTGAATATTCCTAGAACTCCCGATATGATCAAAACAATTGACTCAAAATTCTGCCCCGTTTTTAAAAACGTGTTTAATTAATTTAACCTAATTAATTACCCATAACCCCATTAATTACAAACCCTAAACCATCTAATCATTATAATATCATTAAAATACAGATTCTTATTAAAACCCTAACCTAAATCCATCATAATATGATTATGTAAAAATTAAAAACAATTAAATTAAAAAGGGATTACGAAAGTTTACCTTTGATTTATGAAAACCCTAAATTTTGATGAAGAACCCTAAAAGTTCTCCAAAAACCGTCGACCATTCTTTTTCTCCAGGGATTTTATGTTTTTTTTTCTTTTTAAAATCCTTATATAATGTAACAAGAATCCTAGTCCAAATACAAAACCTAACTTTCCTTTTTCCTCTTTTTTTCCTTTTTTCCTTCTTTTCTTTTTTTCCAAACCGACCTAAACCCCCTTTAAATTCGTTTTTTTTCTATTTATTATTAATATATGTATTAATAACATTACCTTAATTTTCCTTAATTTATTTCAGCTCCTAAAGCCTCCAAAACCTCAAAACCGTAAAACTAGTCAGTTTTTACGCGTTTTACCGTAAAAGACGTAAAATATACACTTTTAATAAAAATCTCAAATTTTGAAATAAACTTTATAACTAAGTCCTAAATGACTTAAAACCATCCCGAAAAATATTCATATGACTAATTACCTCATCCGAGACCTCTAAATGCTAAACCGTAAATCGTTAAAAAAAATACGATTTTCTATAATACATATACGTATACGTAAACACCAAAATATCACCATTTCCTTTCATAGTCACAACTTGTGAGCTCATGAACATGAAATAACCATTCCTCGATTTACTTATGAGTACTTCTATACTCATAAACGATAACCACACCAACCTTAATCACTCAAAATAAACACGTAATCACACAAATTAAGTAAGCACACAAAAAATAACCTAAAAGTAAGACCAAGTGACAAATCCAAAACCTAGGGTTGTCACATCACTCCCTCCTAATAGAAATCTCGTCCCGAGATTTACTCCCAAACTCAAACTTATTCTCAGCAAACAAACGAGGATACATATCCTTGATAAAACCTTCACGTTCAAACGTGAACTCAGTTTATACTAAAATAATTTCAACCAACAACACATGAGGCATAACCATCCGTGAGGAAATTTATTAAAACCATAAAGTTATGTAACCAACCTAACTAAATCTCGTAACTCATCAAACAAGAACTGTCTTGAAATCAAGTTATGAGCCATCACATAACTCGACAGGTTTAAAACTATCACCCCGATTTCAGTCTTACTCATAAATACCATAAATCAAAACTCATCAAATATAACTACGTATTCTAAAGTCTAAATAAATCTCAAATTCCATCCCAACTCATCTCTGTGTTAACCCTCCAAGTGTTTATTACCCCAAAATACCTAAAACACAAGTTTAAACCATGTTGTCCGAAAATTAACCTTGAACTCGACACTTGTACAATTAATTCGACCAAGCAACTGACTTTCAATTACCAAACTTTCTGAATATTTGAAAATTACGTTCCGAGTACATATTTTAGGCTTTTGAATCACCCAAAAAACTTTAAAAACGAACAAGTTATGACCAAAACGATTTTTACCTAAAACCTCTTATTAATTACCAAATCCAAGCCCTAATTTATTTTAATTTTAGAAAATTAAAACTCTATTAATTACATGATTTTAACATATTTCACTAAATAAGAAAAAAAATTTTAACTTAAGAATAATAACTTTAGGTGATCAAAACCAAAATATTTTAAAATAACCGAGTCATGCTTATATGTTAAAGAATTTATATTCCACCTTATTTGAAACATGATCCCGATACTTCCTTATTTCATCGACTACCAACAACTATTTTTTTTTCAATTTGCAAGTTCTATTTTTTTACCATGTATAACTCGAAACAAAAGACATCGTTACCCCAAAAAGAAATCTCCACCATCTCAAAATCCTTCACGCCAAAAGTACCGTACAAACAAACACGTGAAATGAGGACCCGAGAAATGCGCTACTACAGAAGTTGAACATCTCAAAGAGAAACGAGTTAGAAACCATCCCAAGAATACAACTGGTAAGTAGAAAATAATTTTACATACATTGGCATAAGCGTACATACACTCAAATCCATCCAACATATACTATACAAGCATGTATTAACTCTCTTTCATGCAATCATACTTGAAAGTCCAGTGGTGTTGTGGCACATATATAATTATGTAGGCCTCCATAATTATACATGTTCCCTTTCACCAATGTACTCCCTCCTATGATGACACTTATAAGAAATTAATACTACACATAACACATAATCCAACAACCCACAAGCACATAACCACACAAGATAAGATCCAAAGCCTCATGAATTAAAATAACATAGCCAATGCACGAAACACATAAACTCGTAGTCCAGCTGAACCAGCGTAGACAAAATTCAAAATGTATAAAGAACATGAAAACATAATTAAGCGAAATCCAACAATGACTAGCGTATATGACCATGGATTCCACCCGCACTAATCAAAACTCGTAAAGAAAATAACATGTAGTTAAGTATGAACCATAGTAGTTCATAACCTAACAAATACTGCGAAAATAATATTCAAACACATCAATTACTATAAATTCACACATACTCCTATGACGCCTATATGCAGGGACCCTTAAGCTATAGACTAGGCTACACGACTAGGCAACCTAATTCTCTATAACCATTGTCTCTGATACCATTCTGTCACACCCCACCATGGTGGAATATGGGGCGCGACGTATGGATATCATCACAACATGGCGTGTCTTTAGAGATAACTATATGAAATAAGAAATGTCATAAAATGGAGACACAAAGTCATGACAATATCTCATCAGACTCAGGAGTCTAGGTAAGTAGGTAATAGTCCTACCGCTTACCCAAGACAAACAAATAACATAACCAAACAAATATATGTGTGCCACAGTATCACTTATTAAAAGAACAAATAAAAACTAAGAAGGAAACAGGGATTCTCCTTCTATAT
This sequence comes from Glebionis coronaria, assembly GCA_025667525.1. Taxonomy (NCBI): domain Eukaryota; kingdom Viridiplantae; phylum Streptophyta; class Magnoliopsida; order Asterales; family Asteraceae; genus Glebionis; species Glebionis coronaria. Next base: position 231,075,433 of record CM046879.1, read on the forward strand.
GCATTCCTAAGCTTCTCCAATCCTAGCCACTTATGTTCTCATGCTTAACCATAGTATCACCTGAAAGAGACACTAAAACACGTCAACATAAAGTTGGTGAGAGTCATAGGTTTAGACACCAACGCTAAATCAATTACAAGCTGTGAATAACAACCATCAACACAATAACGTATGGACAATGTGCTACAATTATGTATTAACAACAGCATTCAAGATCAATCATTCCAAACCAAAATCCAAGGCTCCTACCTTGCCAAACAATATGGTACCATAGATGATCACACTATGTACCTATCCCAAGGCCACTACCTTGTCAAACCACAAGGCCACTACCTTGTCAAACCACAAGGCCACTACCTTGTCAAACCACAAGGCCACTACCTTGTCAAACCACAATAACTGAGACGACACGTGTCCCCCGATTCAAATCATACACAATCAAAAATCACATAGCAGTTAATCACATCATGTACACACAAGTCCATCTCAAATCACAAACACATTCACAGCATCAATTTAGAAAATAACTCAACACAGTGTCTCTTCCATCCCATCTGGAAGTCAAAATCAATATTAAACATGGGACTATGAAACTCACCTGATAGCTTCTTCACAAGTCCTCGCACTAGCAACAAGCTAACAAACCAAAAATACGAAATCAATACACGAACCAATCACTAAGATGGCTCATCAACCTATGATGGACATCTAGTTTATTCCTGCATAATTACCTCATTGTTAAGCTCTAATCACCCCATTACCCTTCCTTAACAAGTCCCTAAGTTGGTTAAGTTTAATAGCTATCCCGTTCATAATTTTACACAAAACAGTCCCAGTTTTAGGTCTCAAAACTTTAAGTCAAACGTCCACTTAAATATACCCATGGTTTCTGTAAAAGGAATATTCACACTTTTATACATGTTAGCTAAAATCTCCCACTTTCCCCAACCTTAAAGCTACTGTTAAGGCCCCGATATATGTGTATATATTGCTACCTATCCAGAATTTACTGATTTTAAACGTATGAAAGGTTTGTTACAATTAAGGGGTCTTACCCTAAACCACAACCTTATCCCAAGTGCAGATACTTACGACAATATATAAACCATCTCTCATGTTCGTGAGAAGGTCCCAATGCAACCCTAAGTACCCCAAACAACCCAAAACTTAAATAGAAAACAGGCTGATTACAAAACTGTTTTGACCTCCGACTGTTGTAACCTGTTTTTGACCCACTTCCCTACCTCCAATTTAGTTCTCGTTTCTTGCATTGGAAAGCCACTTCAATTAAATTTTTAGGGATACTTGGATCGCATCTTGAATGTTCCTAGAACTCCCGATATGATCAAAACAATTGACTCAAAATTCTGCCCCGTTTTTAAAAACGGGTTTAATTAATTTAACCTAATTAATTACCCATAACCCCATTAATTACAAACCCTAAACCATCTAATCATTATAATATCATTAAAATAAAGATTCTTATTAAAACCCTAACCTAAATCTATCATAAGATGATTATGTAAACATTAAAAACAATTAAATTAAAAAGGGATTACGAAAGTTTACCTTTGATTTATGAAAACCCTAAATTTTAATGAAGAACCCTAAAAGTTCTCCATAAACCGTCGACCATTCTTTTTCTCCAGGGATTTTATGTTTTTTTTTCTCTTTAAAATCCTTATATAATGTAACAAGAATCCTAGTCCAAATATAAAACTCAACTTTCCTTTTTCCTCTTTTTTTCCTTTTTTCCTTCTTTTCTTTTTTTCCAAACCGACCTAAGCCCCCTTTAAATTCGTTTTTTTTCTATTTATTATTAATATATGTATTAATAACATTACCTTAATTTTCCTTAATTTATTTCAGCTCCTAAAGCCTCCAAACCCTCAAAACCGTAAAACTAGTCTGTTTTTACGCGTTTTACCGTAAAAGACGTAAAATATACACTTTTAATAAAAATCTCAAATTTTGAAATAAACTTTATAACTAAGTCCTAAATTACTTAAAACCATCCCGAAAAATATTCATATGACTAATTACCTCATCCGAGACCTCTAAATGCTAAACCGTAAATCGTAAAAAAGAATACGATTTTCTATAATACATATACGTATACGTAAACACCAAAATATCACCATTTCCTTTCATAGTCACAACTTGTGAGCTCATGAACATGAAATAACCGTTCCTCGATTTACTTATGAGTACTTATACTCATAAATGATAACCACACCAACCTTAATCACTCAAAATAAACACGTAATCACACAAATTAAGTAAGCACACATAAAATAACCTAAAAGTAAGACCAAGTGACAAATCCAAAACCTAGGATTGTCACAGTCTTCATGGATGATTTCTCGGTCTATGGTGATTCCTTCTCTACTTGCCTTGCCAATTTGGATCGCATGCTTAAGCGGTGTGAAGACACTCGCCTTGTTCTAAATTGGGAAAAATACCATTTCATGGTATAAGAAGGCATTGTGCTTGGACATAAAATCTCAAAAGCCGGTCTTGAAGTGGACCGTGCTAAAGTGGATGTCATAGCCAAATTACCTCCACCTTCAACCGTGAAGGGTGTGAGAAGTTTCCTTGGTCATGCGGGCTTGTATCGTCGATTCATTCAAGATTTCTCTAAAATCGCTCGCCCGATAACCCACCTCTTGGAAAAAGATACTCCTTTCATCTTTTCCAAAGAGTGTCTTGAATCCTTCAATCTTCTCAAGGATAAGCTAACTAAGGCACCGGTCTTGGTTACCCCTAATTGGGAGCTACCTTTTGAATTGATGTGTGATGCTAGCGAGTTTGCTATTGGAGCGGTTTTGGGCCAAAGAGTGAACGAACACATCCAACCAATCCACTATGCTAGCAAGACAATGACGGGGGCTCAATTGCATTATACCACTACTGAAAAAGAGCTTTTAGCAGTAGTGTATGCTTTTGAAAAATTCCGCCCCTATCTTGTCCTTTCTACCACCATCGTGTATACCGATCATTCCGCGTTGAAGTACTTATTGACTAAGCAAGATTCTAAGCCAAGACTTCTTCGTTGGGTTTTGCTCCTTCAAGAATTTAACATTGAAATTCGTGGCAAAAGGGAGCGGAAAACCTAGCCGCGGATCATCTAAGTAGACTTAAGGATCCTTATCAAGGGGATCATCTGAATCAAGAGATCAATGACTCTTTTCCCCTTGAGGCCTTAATGTCTATCAACTCCAATCTTGATGACACCCCGTGGTTTGTGGACATTGCAAACTACTTAGCGGGTGGAATTCTCAAGGAAGGGTTAACGTCCCAACAAAAGAAAAAGTTCTTTAAAGATATTGAACATTATTTCTGGGACGATCCTTACCTCTTCAAACAATGTGCGGATCTTGTCATTTGTCGATGTGTTGATGGGTCGGCAGCAGTACAAATCCTTGACGCTTGCCATAAAGGACCCACCGGTGGTCACTTTGGTCCCAATTACACCGCGAAGAAAGTATTCGACTCTGGATTTTATTGGCCCACCATTTATCGTGACGCTCACGACATGGTTAAACATTGTGATGCTTGCCGAAGACAAGGCAAGATCACACATAAAGATGAGATGCCTCAAAATTTCATACAAGAATGTGAAATCTTTGATGTATGGGGCATCGACTTTATGGGGCCATTTCCATCATCTAAAGGGAAAAAGTACATCCTCGTAGCCGTTGACTACGTTTCTAAATGGGTTGAAGCTAAGGCTCTCCCTACGAACGATGCGAGAGTGGTTGTGAACTTTTTGAAGAAACTTTTTGCTCGATTTGGTGTTCCTCGTGCTATTATGAGTGACCGCGTGACTCATTTTTGCAATGATCAATTCGCTAGAGTCATGGCTAAGTACGGTGTCAATCGCCGTCTTTCCACCGCTTATCATCCACAAACTAATGGGCAAGCCGAGATATCTAACCGCGGATTGAAGCGAATTCTGGAGCGTACTGTGGGAGAGCATCGTGCCTCGTGGGCTGATAAGTTAGATGATGCTTTGTGGGCTTTCCGTACTGCTTATAAGACGCCGATCGGTTGTACACCTTATCGTCTTGTGTACGGGAAATCATGCCACCTCCCTATTGAGCTGGAACATAAGGCATATTGGGCCTTGAAGTGGGCTAACTTCGACATCAACAAAGCCGGTGATCTTCGGAAGATTCAACTCAACGAGCTTAATGAACGGAGGAATGAAGCTTACGAGAACTCACTGATCTACAAGGAGAAGACCAAGATCATCCATGATGCAAGGATTAAAAACCGAGAGTTCCACGTTGGTGATCAAGTCTTACTTTTTAACTCTCGGTTGAAGATCTTCTCGGGCAAGTTGAAGAGCCGCCGGTCTGGTCCTTTCACCGTCGCCAAAGTCTTTCCCTATGGCACCATTGAGCTTTCTCAGCCAAATGGGCCCAATTTTGAGGAAAATGTTTATATCAAGTGTAGGGGGGACTTCTATCGAAGTAAGTGGTCTTTTCCATGAATTTGTCATAATTTTAACCGGAAAATTTGATTTTTCGACATTTTTCAACATTTTTACTCTATTTTGGCCTAGATGTATAGTTGTATTTTCCTTTGTTATGTTTATTTTCTTTCCTTGCTAAAATAAAGTTTAATAAAGTGGTTTTAAAATTTTTCAAAGTCGTGAATATTTTGACTCAACCCGAGTTTACTTATCTAAGTTTACTCTAGCTAGTATCCTTAACGTGTTTAAGTCAAGTTTTGCTAGGCTTTTATAAAGAGAACTGTAAAACGCGAAAGTCTTAACTCTCACGGGTTAAGAACAAGAACTCTTCGCAAGTTCCTATAATTGATCCTAGAGAGTTGTTTATCAAAGGAACTTTAAAACGCGAATTCTAAACTTAAAAAAGTCTAAGAGTTTGCAAGATCCTATAGTTGGCTCGAAAACCCAAAACTTTGATTCAATAGGCTAAGCATCCACGAGTCTCATTCCTTGAGATTTTAATCTGTGGAGAACGAGAGATGATAGAGTCAGTTATAAGTTCGGTATTCTTTCGTGAATTTATGTGAGTTGATTATAAGCCTATTCTCCCATCGCTTGTTAATAAATTTAATTGCAATAAGTAAGGTTGTACGATTTGAAAATTTACTTAGCTTCTAGCCCAAGATCGTTTAAAAGTTGCTCGGTATTAATTAGAGTTCATAGCCAAGGCATAACTTATTGAAGCGAGATGCGAAGATTGGCGAGTCCGAAAAGGCCCTAACAAGGCATGAGGGCTACATTTTGTTGCTAAAGATCCAAAGTGATGTGAAGAATCATTATCAAAAATCAATATGAAGGATCGAGACACATGACGAAAAGCAAATACTCCTGTAAAGATCATGGAGAAGTCTATCCAAAAAGGCCCTAACAAGGTATGAGGATAAATAGATCCAAGTCCTAAAAGGAGGCAGATCGTTGTATATCAAAATCCAAAATAAAGATTGGAGAAAAATGAAGAAGTCGTGGTCGAAAGATGAAAAAATCTCTCAAAACTTCAAGTGAAAAAATTCCTATTATGAAGAGAAGACCATTATTTCATGAACGTCTCTCAAGATTTGAAGTATGAAGTCACTGCCAAATATCGGTCCGAGAAAGGTCTCAAATCGTGAAGCGAGTTATGCCAAGATATGAACTTTATGAGGTCCCGAGAAGCAGTTTTAAAAGATTTTGTCCTTTAGCTAACTATTGATTAAATCGTCCTACTTTATTTTTAGCCTAAATGACTATCAAAATAAGTCAAACAATGCATCCTCGTGATCATTCAAGAAAAAAATAAAATATAAGAGATACACCTAGGAATAAGGGAGTCTAAGTGAATAATTGGGCCACATGAGTTCGTGTTAGTTTGCTAACTTATAATAACAATAATCTCGTTTTTAAGCTTGGTATGGGGAACGTGAAACTTGAGAATGATGAACATTCATGACAACCTAAAACCCAATGTAAATCTTTGATTTCTTTACTTGTTTTGCTCTTTTAGTTTTCTTAGTATTTAGTATTTAATAAAGGCCAAGGTGGGTTATCTATGATGAAAAATGTAAACCGTGCTTTGAAATTAGTGCATTGCATGAGGACATTACAATGGTCAAGTGTAGGGGATTTAATAAGTGTGAAAACACTTATCCTTTTACCACTTATTTCCAATAATAACAAGACCAAAACGTGTATTTTATGTCGTAAAAGTCGGAATTATGCGTGGTTTGTGTTTTTATTGTGTTTTAGGACCAAAAGATGGAAAAGGAACAAAACATGGGCTATCACGGGCTTTTATCGAAGAAAAAGACTAAAGACGAAGTCGAAAGATCGAGAATGCAAAAAAGAATGGAAGTCCAAAGCCAATTCTGAAGATTTATCGAAGAAAAAGTCTAAAGACGAAAGTTTAATGAAGTCGAAGAACTCAAGTCTAATTATAGAAGAAAATTAGAAGACAAGTTCAACTTATATCGACAAATCCCGAGACGACATCGAGAAAGACAAAGAAATTAAGTCGAGTCGAGGAGAGAAGAAAGAAATTCGATAGCTTAAGCATGTAATCTCCCCACCTCCTATAAATACCCTCCTAATATGTCATTAGGAGGGTGTTAGGTGGTTAGTTTTAGTAGTTGTAGTTTAATTTTTAAGTGCTTTTAATTTTTCTCTCTAGTTTTCCTTTCAAAATTATTAATCTTTACATTAATCTTGTAATCTTTTGATATTCATCTTTAATCAATCAAGCTTATTTTCTTAATTCTCATTCTACCTTTCTTAATCTTTTTCTTAATCTTGATAATCATGTAGTTAATCTCATCTCTTTGATTATGTGATTGATTTGTTCTTGTGATTGATCTTTTAGTTTTGATGTGGTGGATGTTTTGAGATTATTGTGGTTATTAATCTTTTAGTGTTTGGCTTATTCTTGATTTAGTTGTTTTGATAGATTAATAGGATTGCTTATTAGTTGATTTAAATGTTTTGATCAATTAGTGTTTTGATAGTTTTTAATTTGTGGCTTATTTAGTTCTTCTTAAAATTTATTTGGTTAAAGTTTTGGTTAATTGCTTGTTTGGTTTGTGCTTATTCGTGGCTTATTTCTTAAGTTTTGTTGTTACTGTTTATCTGTATCCGTGCTCTAATCTTTTAGGAAAAGGGTTTTGTTTTTCTGAAAACACTCCTTTCTCTGAAAAGCAATTATTCCGAAATTACCTTTTCTCTGAATTCTTCATTTCTATGAAATCATCATTTTTCTGAAAACCTTCCTTTTTCCGAAAATCCAATTTTTCTGAAAATCTCCTTTTTCCGAAGAAACCCATTTTTCTGAAAAGATCTTTATTCCAAAAACCCTTCTTTTTCTGAAAAGTCAGTTATTCCGAAAACCATAATTTCTCTGAAAAGTCCTTTATTCCGAAAATGTCATTTTCTATGAAAACTTCATTATTCCGAAGAAACCTCTTTCTCTGAAAAGACCATTATTCCGAAGATACTACTTTCTCTAAAAACATTGTTATTCCGAAAATCCAATTTTTTCTGAAAATCTTGTCTTTCCGAAAATACAATTTTTCCTGAAAAGTGTCTTTATTCCGAAAATCCATTTTTCTTAAATTCCAATTCTCAGACTTAGTTTAATTAGGAATTTTCTGAATTGTTTCTATTTTCTAAACTTTAATTTTTCCCGCCTTTTTACTTAGCATTGTTTTAACGTGTTTTATCTTAGATTAAATTTTCTAGTTTTCAACGACATTTCCATTTTTAGTTTAAATTAGATAACCAAATCATTTTATTTTCCACCAAGAACAATTGAGTCGCACTTTCTACCAATAATCAATTTGAAAAGACTTCGGACGATAACTCTTTTATACTCGGCCAAAACCCTTGTTTTAAATGGCGCCGCTGCCAGCTCTTTTTGTTAAGATTAACGGTTTTAAGTGAGAGACGCGTTGGATTTTGGGATCCGTTCATCTTTGAACGTTATTTTCCTTGCTTTAAAATTTTTAAAAATCCATAAAAATTAAAAAAATTTCAAAAATACAAAAAAAAAATAAAAATAGAAAAACATATAAAAACCAAAAATATTTCTTGTCTATTTTGCTTTTCCTTTTGTAGGTGTGCATGCTTACTCGTGCTCGTAAGAAGAAAGTAGCTCAAGCCGAAGTCATTACTCCACCTATTGTCACCATGGACAATCAACCAATGATCGAGCTTTTGCAATCGCACGTAGAAGGCAACACCGATGCTATTGTCATACCCGAGATTGGAGCCAATAGCGAGCTTAAATCCGGCTTCATTCAAATGGTCTCTGCTCAACCCTTCTTGGGGCGTTCATGACACTATTCACGTTCATGATCGTATCTGGGCTTACGATTTTATGTTCATTTCGTTCTGAGAAGTTTTGCAAGAACTTGAGAGACCAAACCCAAGTTTAGTATAACTCTCCATCATCAGATAGACGTTTCACGTCATATTCCACGTCTCAACTTGTACCGTTTGGCGTTACCGCCATTATATTCTATGTTCAGGATATGTTTCACATGTCATGTTCTTTCCACGTTCCTCATATCATGATCAAGATATGTTACACGTATCATGGATCACGATATGTTTACTCATACTACACTCGCCATATCTCCACGTAGCACGTTCAAAAATTTTCACGTATCACGTTCAAAATTTTTCACGTACTACGTTTCTTTATGTCTCGCGCATCGTTTCTAGTTAACAGTTAAGTCAGATTGTCTTTCATCGTAACGTTTCAGTTACTCTTACACGATTCATTCTTATTCCCTCGATTGAATTTAGGGGATCTACCTTACGTTGATAACCAAGAACTTCTTCGTATTCCAAGTCAAGGTCAGGAGGACCAAGACTTATCATTCGTGTCAAGATCTTATGAAGGAACCGTTCCAAGAGGGAAGCCACTTGGAAACGGACACATTCATCCGGACTTCTTATCCGTTTTTCTCTTGTCGATTAGATATGTCCTTTCAGTCACGTCACGTTCCATGTCTTTTCAAGGCATGTCACGTTCCACGTTACCTTCTACCATGTCACCTACATTTTCGTTATTTTGCATACCTTTCCAGTCTGATTTGGATATGTTTCGCTTCAAGTTACGTTATCTATAATTCGGGGACGAATTATTCTTTTTAGGGGGGAAGAGTTGTAAAACCCGCGTGCTTTTACCATGAATAGTACCCTTAAGATCGTACGTACTAGATTTAAACTTTCCTAATATAGCATGATTACGATTACGTGTTAGGATTTTACGTATTACGTACGCGTTAGAACACGATAAGTATTTACTACGCACGAGCACGTAATAATTATTTGACAATAATTAATCATGAACATGCGATCATGAAATCATGAACGTAATTAAAACACGAACTATTATTAATTACGAATATATATTTATTACGAGCGTAATTAAATATATTAGATCACGGTAATTAAGAAACGAGAACAATTAAAACGCGAACACAAATAATCACGAACGTATAACTTAACATCGGGACACGGAAAAAGGTACGGGAACCGCAAGTGGGCCCCCTACCCGCGGCTACAAGGGACAAATGGGCCAAGCCCATTTGTCAAATTTTACTAAAAGGGTTTAAGGGATTTTTCACTACTCATTTACAATTACAGAAGATTTTTAGCAAAAACCTAAAAACCCTCCTTCCCTTTTTCTTTTTGTGCCGACACCTTAAGAACACCACAAGGAGGTGGTTTGTGATCTTGGATCTTGGAAATTTAGTTGGTGATCGTGTTTGTTCTTCATCATTTTGATCCACGAATACGGTAAATCCTTTTTAAACCTTTTCTTTTGATTTGATCTTTTTATAAATCAAGAACATGTTATGTTTTTTACAAAAACCTAATAAATAAAAATGGATCTAACATGATTTGGGGTTTGATAAAATCAAAAGTATGTTTTTAAAGGGTGTTTATTTTAGTCGCGGCCTACACCGAACCCAAGGGGGGTTTCGGTTTGGCCAATCCGACCACCACCGAGACCATAAGGTCCCGGTTGGTGTGTGTGGGTCCCACGGCAACATCAAGGCACGGGGTACCCCGAGTTGGTTCGGGGTACGAGGTCGATTTCATGTTCGGTTCAAGGTTTTTGATTCTAGATCCGGTTCATGGTGTATGTTTAGTTTTTATATTTTATGATCTTATGTTAAAAATTAAATTAATAAAATGATATGATTAATTTAATAACATGACTTAGGTTATTTTAATTATTAATAATCATGAAATTAATTAACCTAAGTATTTTATATTTTAGACTTATAATTAATTAATTATTTAAAAACCATGACTATAATTAATTAATTAACATGACTTAGGTTATATTATTAATATATAATAATACATGTTTTAACCTAAGTATTTAACTATATTTAATTAAAAACATGTTATACTTTAATTAAATATTTTAACCTATAGTTTAATTTAATTACATGAAATAATTAAACTATACATTATATCATATGACTTAGAAAATAATCATGGAAACACTTAGGCTTATATACTTAGCTTATTTAACCAGCTTATTTCTAATTATGGAAACTTTCTATTTTTTAGAAACTTAATTAAATAAGGCAACTAATCTATTTATGGAAACCTTTTATTTTTAGAAACTTATTTATTTCAGGCAGCTAATCTATTTATGGAAACTTATTTAATTAAGGCAGCTGATCTATTTATGGAAACTTTCTATTTTTAGAAACTTATCTATTTTAAGCAGTAAATCAATTTTTGGAAACTTTCTATTTTTGGAAACTTTCTATTTTTGGAAACTTTCTATTTTTGGAAACTTTCTATTTTTGGAAACTTTCTATTTTTGGAAACTTTCTATTTTTGGAAACTTTCTATTTTTGGAAATCTATTTTAGGAAACCTGCTATTTTTGGAAAGTTACTTATTATTGCACAGTAAGTATAATAATGCATGAAATACCAGAAATACTTAATCAGATTAAACAAAATATAAGATAGACACAGTTTAAGGCTTTAAAACAGTAAAACATGGTAAGAACACATAAAATAAGCTAAGACATGACATAAAACCAGCTACGTATTTAATAAGCAGATACTTATTCATGTATGTATTTATGTAGCACTAGTGATACGGAAGTAGGATTCCTCTCAGTTCATCTTCTTCGTTCACTGGACATAAGGTACGGATTCCCGTCCTTTCAGTATGGACATTCTTTCCTTATTAGGATTCCCCGTATGCAGCCAACTATTTTCCCGTAGTATAAGTTACGTGTTTGATTGCTTATGTTTACTTGAGATTACCTATAGCCATATACATGCATGACCAGTTTCACCTAGTTATGGAGGTACCATAACCATAACATTAGAGGCACCGATGTTATGACGTCACCACGGCGGAGTGATTGCTCGTGGCGTCCCTTCAGCTTTTGGCCATTTATATTATATTTATCATGTGGGGTGTATGGGTGCATCCTAGTTACATGTTTTCAGTCAGGATTTCATGGTGAATATGGTGTGTGCCTTGCATCCTTCACAAGGAGCTGATCCCTCCTACTAAAAAAAACCAGTATATTAAATTAGAGGCAGCCCCTCTAATTTGCATGATGAGGTCATCCCTCCAAGTATTCATGCACGGTGGATTTTCATGACCTATATTGGCTAATGGTAAAATATGTTAAACAGTTTTCATAAGATAAACATAAGGCTTTTCAAACTATAAAACCAGTTTTATGAACATGTTCCAGGTTTTCCAGGACTTATACATTTCCGCTGCTATTAAGTCTTTATTATGTTTTAGTCATTTATACTATGTCTATATCCGTGCACTGAGCGTTTTTCTCAGCCGTTACTTTCCTTTCCATGTCCCAAAACGGCAGGTACCCTTGGAAAGACTCGAGTATTTGGAGGACGTGCATAGGATGGAAGCTGCTAGAGACTTCTTTTCCTTTTGCCGTCATATATTTATGCTTGTGTAGTCTTTCATTCATTTCTTTTGCTTTATTATGTTTTAGGCTTATGTTTGGGAAACGATGTTTGATTCCGGTTATCCCTATGGTCATGTAATGTTTTATACATTTATCCTTGTATGCTTTGATGACACGCCATAATTACGCGTGACATTTCCATTATCAAAATAGGGTGTTACAATTATGGTATCAGAGCCAAGGCTTCGACCTGTAGGCTCTAAAGCTCGACCTGTGACTAGTGGGTAGTCACCAGAAGCTTCCTAAGCCAACGTTTGTTATTCTACGTATTGATGTTTTCAGCGCATCGTTGTTTGAACCATGATGTTTTCAGCACCTTGAGGTTTTAACCTTGATGTTTTCATCGATATTGTTTTACTAATATGGATGGACAACCGTCATTCATATTTAGTTATGTGTCATTGTTTCATGAATATTGTTCCTCGTGAACTGTGGCTATGTGGACTAAACCCCAGTAGTTCATAATTAGTCACATAAATTTTTTTTTCTTTCTGATAAGTTTTGAAAGATGAGTTTCATTTATTTATGTTTCATGTATCATTGTTGCAGGGATTATGACTAAGTAATGGTTGGTACAGGACTGGCCCTATTTAGTCGCATGTGCTTTTATCGAAACTTTTAATTTTGGGACCGACCCATAGGCGTCCCCTCGCCATGTCTTTTGTTTTGGAACCGACCCATAGGCGTTCCCTCGCACATATAAAGGTTTTATAAACTACATTACGCATTCATGCACTGTTTTTCATGTATAAAATTTTTCTCATGATTTAAATTGGCATAAATTTTTTCATGTCCCCTTATAAGTTATTATGTTTTTATGTCAATTATGTTTTCATACTGTCATGGTTAACTTCAGTTTCATGCTGATTATGTTATACACTTCTTCGTGACAGATGGTTTCATGTTTCTTCATGATAATTCTGTCTTCATGTTGATTATGTTTTACGCCTCTTTTGTTATCTATGATTTCACGCAAGACACTGTTGGATTTCATTGAATTCTGCTTCCATGATAGTCATGGTTGGTTTTCATTGATCATGCTGTCAGGCAAAGCATCGTTGAATTTTGTGTAACCACACTTTAGCGTTTCTCTATGCAACCAGAATGAGTTATATACTGGCATTGCCAGGTTATCATGATGGTTTTCCTAACCGTTTAACCGATATACTTTCTTTTGATCATGATAAATGATCGACCCCATACCGATCATTTCATGTGCATTCCACGTGTACTCCACGTACCGTATTTCATGTGTATTACACGTACCTAAATCCATGTGTATTTCACTTGCAATACTGCACGAGTATTCGCTAGTCGATTCTGAATCATCTCAGGCATATGTCCACTTGCTAATACTCTTCAAATTGCTGATGCCGCTCATAACTGGGAGATGTTACTAAAGGTTGATGCTGCTGACGTTCGGAGACGCTACGAGATGCGGATGCTGTTCACAACCTGGAGATCCTACAAGACGAAGACAAAGGCGTCAGAGAAAAGCAATTGGACGAGAAGATGCTTCACCATCAGACGATTTCCATCAATCATTGTCCCTAATTCTTAGTTACATGTCACACGTCATTCAGCTGTCATTTCAGCCATATGAGGGCAAACCGGTACCAGCCGGCCACTCAGCTGAATAGTTACATGAATCACGGTCATGAGAATGACCGTCATGGAACTGACAGACAGGACGATAGTAACCACTACTATGACAGAAACTATCCTAGAAATCGCAACCGAGGCTCCGGCCGCGGACGTGATCAGACATACAAATGATCAGTAGTCCAACCGATCCGCCAATTCTGGCATAATAACCTAATATTGTAGTTCTATTGTTTTACGTCTAGAGACACATGTCAAGACATCAGTCAAGACACATGCCTCACGTATACCTTTGAAGACACATGTCGAGACATCAGTCAAGACTCATGTCTCACGTATACTTTCTAAAGACACATGTCAAGACACCAGTCAAGACATATGTCATGCTTATAGTTCCAAGAAACGAGTCAAGAAACATGATTCACGTCCAACTATGGAACATTTCTAAGAAATTCAGGGTACCCTCCAAGGGTATATCCATTTGGTTGTGCCATGTATTAATCAGGCCACAAGAATTTCAATACCATTACCGGCGCATCAGTGAGAACTGGCATGTTGCCGATGTCACTTTCATTTCTTTCACCATATTTCATATATTCATGACCATGAAGGACGCCTTTCGTATTCCCATGTATACGAAGGTTTTCCTTCAGCTTAATGATGAGATCCAAGCTGCTAACGCATTTTCCTCGGACAGACACGAGATGAATTTTATCCTAATTATGTACTATGAACAGCACACCATGCTACGATTCATAATTATGCATAGTAATGTTCAGGCTCCTGAATACATTCAGCTTGATTTTCCATCGGGAAAATCGGTACAAATTATCTATGCTTACAAGGATGTGCGTTGTTAGCCATGGTCGCTAAAACTTTCTAGCTGTCAGTAAGACACGACCACTTAAGTCTTTTACGCATAGCTAGTTGATTATTCCAAAACCATCCCATACATTCCAGAAGAACTTACAAGGAGAACGACGATACCATGAGATTATGTGTCTACTACCGTCGGCGTAAACAAATCACCATTCATGACCGTTATTCTCCTCCACGTATTGACAACATGTCCAATCGACCTTATAGTGTTAATCACTTTCCAAGATCGAACTCATGATCATGCTGCCAATGGTGACGAGTGAAAGAGCAGGACATGTCCATGACTGCTATTCGTACACGACTCGATCATGCTAGATTTATGATTTTGATTTAATCTCATCAATGCTCCAGCCGCATTATAAGAGTGAGTTTCCATGACTCATAAGCGATTTCAGAAGTGTTTTCGTTGACGATAACCTGATTTCCTCTAAGCCTAGAGAAGAACAGGAAGATCATATCTGCACTATGTTGCAAATTCTATGACATGAGAAATTTTAACCCTGAAATTTTTTTCCAATATCAATTCTGGTTGATTACAGTGACACGCTGGATCACATGGATTTTCATGGTTAATCTTACCATGACTCAGCTTATGCATAAAGGAGAGAACCCTACATTACATTAGGTGTTCTAGAAAATCCTACGCTAAGAGAAGTCTAGATTCATAGACTCAGAGTTTCGCAAACTCCTATGTATCAAGTTCGATGACGCAAGATACAGTTACGTTCATATCTTCATACCTGTCATACAAACAGGCTAAGATAGGACACCAACAGACTGGGATGTTTTCATCATCTGAAATTGTGAATTGAAATGGGAGAAGATCTCCATAGATGTAAAACCCGTATTTAAGAACTTCCGAATATTAAATACGCACGCTCAGTTTTAGTTAAATATTATAAATAATTATTTAGAAATAATTATTAAGTTTAAAAAATATAACGTATGTACTATTTTAGTATGCATAAATAATTAAATGTTAACAGTAATTACGCAGCCTCGGTTTTATTTTAAACTTTACGAAATTATTTATTTCAGAAGAATAATTAATACTAATGAGTAAAGTATTAAGTAGGTAATAATTATTCAGGAAAATAGATAGATACGTGACGGAATTTAAAACACGAGCACGCGAATCAAAAGATTATTAAACGAAGCGAAAGGAAAATAAATCCTATGGTTGTGTTGGGCTGCGTTTTGTTAAAAGGGAAAGGAATGGGCCGCCTAGACCAACCCATTTTGGCAAAGAAAACATACGGGTAGAAACCCCCATCCCCTTTTCACTCAGCGAACAAAAAAAAAGAAGAAATATTAGGGTTGTTGTTCTTCTTGCCGACACAAAAAAAAAGAAAAAAAAAACGGGTTTGTGTTGATCATTGAATCCGAGTGTGTGTTATTGTTATTCCCTGATCGCAAATAGGTAATACATCTTCCCTCTCATTTCTAAATAATCATGAATCAGTCAAGAAGAAATAATCTTTGTCTAATTAAACATGTTCCTCACGAATTAAAAGAGGAGAAAAATAAGAACATGCGGGGGGTTGCTGTGGTAATCAGGATTTAATCGGGGTGGTGATTTGGGTGGTGAACAGCCACGACCACCAGATCTCGTGGGTGTTGTTTTGGCCCAGCCGCGAGCAAAAGATCCCAACGGGGGTGTTTGTGTAACTTATGATGATCGGGGATTGTTTGGTTTAAAGAAAACGAGACCCAAGGTCTTGGTGACCTCAGCCCTGCCCAGCCGTGACCCACACAGGGGCGGCTAGGCTGTGTTCGACCCTAGAAGCTGCCGAAAACCATGCGACTGTAAAGCTGTTAAAAAGTGGGTGTTTGGGACTGCGGGCAGTGGAAAACCAGCATAAACGGTGGGAACCTTGATAGGAGCAGTGGGAACTTTTTTTTCAGAAAATAAAAAGGTTTGGTTATGGAATTAGCGACAGTTTTGTGACAATAATTTCTGTCGCAGAATTGTTTTTAGACAGTTTTAAAATATAGCTTTTGGTGACACTTTTTAGGGACAGATTTTGCTGTCGCTAAGTCAAATGGACAGATTTTATATATATGTTAGTGGAATTGTTTTAGTGCGACCGAAAATGAGTATCTCGGTAGGCTCGGGATATAGTAAATTATAAAAATGGAGATTTTTAAATTATACCTTTTAACACTTAATTTTTAAATGTATAAATTTTATATTTAAATGTATTTAGTAAATATAGTTGTTATAAGGTTTAAAAAAGGGTATAATTACTTAATAATTTTATTTATTTTGGCAAACGACCTAAATTAGGAAACTTTCTGTTATTAAACAGGGTACTAAATATAGAACTATTATAACGTCGAAATACGTGTATATCGTAATTAATAATAGAACAGGAATGCGTTAACCATAAATATTAGAACATTCAGACGTATCAGTTATATAATAACAGTATTACAAGATTAAATAAATTAACTAAGTACAATTGAGATAAATGGTAAACAGTAATCAGTCAACTTATTTTCGCGTACGTTATTTATGTAGTAACCATGAAGTCGGATAGATCTTTCAGCTTTCAGTCGTAATTCATTACTGGACACGAGGTACGGTTTTTCGTCCTTTCAGTAAGGACTTCCTTTCTATGCATGATTAGGATTCCCCGTCTTCAGCCAAATGTTTTCCCCAGTATATGTTTAAGTTTATCAGTAATCATGTTAATAACTAAATAAATTGCCTGAGCATTATATACAAGCACGACCAGTTTATGTACTAGTTACGGAGGTACCGTAACCACGGCACTAGAGGCACCGGTGTCGTGACTCACATGCAGGAGAGTGATATCCTGCATCGTCCCACTCAGCTCAGCTTGGCCATTTTATCAGTATTTTTAGTGGGGCGTATGGATGCATCCTAGGCTTATATGTGTTACAAGTTATCAGGGTGAATGTGGTGTGTGCTCTACATCCTTCACATTGGAGCTGATCCCTCCACCCAGCACAGTTATTTAGAGGTCACCCCTCTATAGCATGACGAGGTCACCCCTCAAGTTATTCATGCACGGTTGTTACAGCACGTGACCTATATAAGCTCTGGCAAATAAAATACAGTAAATGCATGTTTTCAGAATTAATAGTTATATTTCATTATCAGTATATATGAACCAGGTTTCTCAGAATTTTATGCAGAGTTCTACCACATGTTACATATCAGTCTTACAGCTTCAGTATTCTATCGCCTGTTTCATTCAGTTTATTCTTATCATGCTTATATCCGTTTACTGAGCGTTATGCTCAGCCGTAGTTCCTTTCATGCTCTAACGGCAGGTACACCAGGACGCTCTTAGGATTCTGAGAGAATGTGCATTTGGATGGAAGCTATCCGGACCTCTTACTTTATGCACTTCGTACATTATTCTGCTTATTTGGACATTGTTTAGTCCTTTCCTTCAACATTTACTTTTTATGTTTTGAGCTTATGTTTGGATTACCGATGTTTGATTCCGGTATTTCCTTTATGGTCAGTAAATGTTCTAGGACATTTAACTTATGCTTTGATGACACGCCATAAATATACGTAACGGTCCACTTATCCAAGTGGGGTGTTACAATTATGGTATCAGAGCGCAAGGTTCGACCTGTAGGCTCTAAAACTTGACCTGTGACTAGTGGGTAGTCACCAAGAACTTCCCAGATTTTGGCGTTGTTATCTTTCATGTTTCTCGTGCATGTATCAGTCATTTTTCTTCAGTTATCAGTCGGATTTCTTAAATTTTGACTAAGTAAAAGGTTGGTACAGGACTGGCCATACTTAGTCGCATGTGCTTTTTTGCGAATTTTGTTTTGGTGAACCGACCCATAGGCGTTCACCCTTGGCCGTTCAGATTTTGTATTGATGAACTGAACCTAGGCATTCATCCTTATTCATGTCAGATTCATGTTTTCAGTCAAGTAATTCTTGGTGAACCAGCCATAAACATTCACCATTGTTCAGGTCAAATTTCATGCTATTCAGTCGAAGGTTGTTTTGTGAACTGACTCATAGTTGTTCACCTTTGTCATATCAGGACATTTCATAAATTTAGACAAGTATGGGCTGGACTATAGCCAACCATATTTAGTCCCAGATTATGAATTTCTATACATGACAGTTCTCAGAAATTTTTGACAAGCATGTATCGAACCAAAATCGCCCATACTTAGTCGTATATTTTGTTCCTTGAATTCTGTGGATTGAACCATAGCCACCCACACGAGTTGATGTTAAACCTCAGTTGATTTTCTTTTATGTTCTAGTAACAGTCAAATTTTCATATCCTCACGTTGATGTCGTCTTCAGGTTTGATTCAGTTCATGTCTCCTTACGAGGATTATGTTTTCAGCAAAGTAATGATGTTCTCATACACAAGAATTTCAGTAAAACCCATTTTCATGATAAATCATGATTGGCCCTCATTAATCATGCTTCATCCTGACCACTGTTGGGACTTCGATTATATCATACTTTCAGTCTTGATATAACTAGCAGTAAGTCGACGCAGGAATTACAGGCTATCATGTTACTTATTTCAGACCAGTATAATACCGTTTAAATCAATTTACTTCCTAGATCACGTCAGACAAGCGACACCAGTATCGACCATCCAATAAAATTTCCACCAGTGCCATGAACAGTAGTCTATATGGACCCTCTGTATAGTGCCTCAGTTATACTCCTTGTACAGTGATACATGTGTACTCCACGTACAATGTCTCGATATGCTTCATGTGTAATATTCATTTTGTACTTCATGTACAGTAGTCCAGGTGTACACCGGGTACCCTACTCCATGGATATTGCTAATCAATCCTCAACCATCTCGGGCGTTTCCACTTGTCGATATTTTACCAGGTGCTGATGCTGCTCGTGAGTTGAAGATTTTACCAGATGCTGATGTTGCGAACACTTTGAAGACCTCAAAATTGCTGATGCTGCCGATACTTTGGAGATTTCTCAAGATGCTGATGCTAATGCTGTTATACTATACAGACACCGCAGAGCAAGGACGAAAACTATAAATTTGAACTTTATGTCAAGAAAAAATTTCAACCATCAGACACTACCATTCCATTACATACTTTTACCTTCTCAGTTAGATGTCACACTCCTCTCAGCTAACCGTATATTTAAAGAGTGGGAACCGGAACTCAGCCGGCCACTCAGCAGAATAGTTACATGAATCAGGGTCATGATAATGATCGTCATAAATTGACAGACAAAGCAGTAGTGACAACCACCGTGCTTATAAGTAATCAGTCAGTAACCATCGGAACTCCAGAACGGACGTGACCAGAAATACAGAGGTCAGTAGTCTAACCGGTCCGCCAACCCTAGCAGTTACCAGAAATTCTTAATCTCATTCAGACTCACCCATTAAAATACATGTTCAGACAACAGTCAAGACGTAGGTCCCAAGTATCATTTCGGAAGACACATGTCAGGACACCATTCATAGTACACGTTATATTAATATCTCCTCAAAGTACGAGTCAGATTCATAACACCAGTATGCCTCCTAAACCAGGTCCTCAGAAATTCAGGGTACCCCCAAGGGGGTATACCCGTTCTGTTATGCCACACATAAATTAGACCACTAAAATTCAGTTACCACCACTAGACTATTATTCAGATTAAACACACGATATTCATTCTGTAAGGTTACAGACGAACCCACTCGGCGGAAGTCGCCACGTTACTCCATGTATTCCTATGTCAGCTTTATGTAAATCAGGTATTTACCTACCTCCCAGCCGAAAGAACTCCACGGAATCACCTATACTTATTAAGGTTTCTTTTCAGTTAACGATGAGATCCATCTTACTAAATAACGAATATATTCATTATATTTTCTGCCAGAAAAATCAGTACAAGTTGTTCTGCCTTACAAGCGCGTGACTTATCAGTCCATAGCTACGAAGATTCTCCAGCCACCAGTTATAATCCACTTCTTAAATTCTTTAAATTCATGATCAGCAGATTATACTAGAGTTTCCAGATGTCACTCCAGAAAGTTTTTCAAGAAATTTCTTCCTAACCATGAGCAAGAGTTTAACACCGAGCTAGTCTCAAGAACAGAACCTGTGTTCAGAACTCTTGATCACAAGGCTTCAGCTAAGTTAAAAGAGTTGCAGCAATTGCTGTAAGAATTACCGGAACGAGGCTTTATTCGCCCTAACGCACCACCAAGAGGTGTATCGTTTATGTCTATCAGAAAGAAGGCCGGGTACCATGAGATCATGTATCGATCACCAAAAATTACGAGATCGCCATTCATAAAACGATACTCATTCCACGAATAGGAGGTTACCTGACCTGCTACGATGTCTTAAATATTTTCTAGAACAATTCGCGATCATGCCACCAACGGTGGTGAGAGGAGAACATGATGTTTTCCAGATTGCTGTTGAACATGTTATAGTCTCTCTAAAATTGTGACTTATACGTCTGAGCTCCCTAATGCCCCAGCTATAAGTATGAAATTTATGAATAATTTTTTATTATATACGACTTCGCAGACAAAATCGTCAGTATATTCATTGATCACATTCTGACCTGCTAAATTCTAGAGAAAAACACGAGAATCATCCTCTCATAGTTGTACAGAATCTTCGATAGGAGAAAATTTTATTTACAGCTTTCCAGACATGAATTCCAATTGAACAAAGTGGCATTTCTGAGCCATTCTACCTTAGCAGGAAGAAATTTCAAACAATGCTGCGAAGGTGAAGGCCATCACCTGATGGTCCCGACTGACGACTGTGAACGAAGTATAAAACTTTCTAGAACTCAATTGCCTACTACCGCAGAAATTGCCGACAGTTCTCACTAAAAATGTTTTAAGACTATTCAACCAGATTTCCACCAGAATGTTCCATAATCCCAGACAAAACTTTGATAGAATCCGCATCACACATTGATGCAGCTATGTTCATATCTAGATGCCTGACCTACTGCAGGTTCAAGATAGAACACCGTCATGTTAGTGAGTTACTACAATCCTTAAAAATGTCTGAACAGAAATGAGACGAATTTTCATGAAACCATTATCAGTTACCACAGACTCAGAAAAAATATGATACTATCTAAATTATCGTCAACCATGTAACCAGCCTGCGCGTTTCTTTCATCCGAAAGGATCACGCAGTAGCAGATCTGCAGAAAATTTAGAAATTCAGCAATAAATCGTACGAATTCAAGGCATTCCATCGATCATCATATCAGACAGAATTCATGTTCACGATCAAGTGTATGTTTATGCCCACTTTAAATTCGTGTTTATTTTCACTTTCACGTTTACGTTTCATTCGCAGTATGATGTTGTTTCAGTTCATCTTTTATGCTATCTCGTGATTTAAGCTCACGTTTGTGTTCATAACATTGTTCACGTTCAAGTTCGTGTGCCATTTCGCGATACACGTTTCTCAGTTTATCACCGAATACAGTTAGTTTGAGAAATCAGACTCAAGTTTAGCACAGCTATTCCATAACCAGGCAGATGTTTCACATCTCAGTCAGCATACGTTCATGATACATTCTAGTACCACGTTCACAGTATGTTTCGCGTATCACATTCATGATATAATTCATGCTGAGCCTACCTCATATAATTATGAACCACGTTCACAATTGCTCACGTTGTACGTTCGAAATTGTTTACGTAATCGCCTTATATGTTTTCAGCAGCTTGCTCAGATATGTAAATGTTATATTTCAGGATATTTATACGTACCATTTCATGTATCTACATGCTATAGCTTGTTCATTCTATCAGATTTAGAAAATCCATCTTAAGTATGGAATCAAGAACTATTCAGTATTCATCAGGACAGGACCAAGATTTTCATTGTGGTTAGACCTTTGAAGGAATCGTTTCGAGCGGGAAGCCACTCGAAACGGAGGAGTCCATCCGGACCTCTCATCCCTTTTCCTTTAATAAATCCACTTAAGTTCTTTCAGTCATGTCACGTTTCATGTTCACTTCAGTCATGTCATGTTTATACCCTTTCAGCAGCATTATGTTCTAATCCAAGGACGAATAATCATTCAGCGTATATGTCTTTTTAGCTTTCATGCACTTTCAGCATATGTGTCCTTTCAGTTTTTATATCTTTACCAGCTTAATTTAATTCGAGGACGAATTTTCCTTTTAGAGAAGGAGAATTGTAATAACCACAACATTATCGCATCCTTAATTCGAGGACGAATTATTTTTTTTAGAGGGGAAGAATTGTAAAACCCGTATTTAAGAACTTCAGAATATTAAATACGCACGCTCAATTTTAGTTAAATATTATAAATAATTATTCAGAAATAATTATTAAGTTTCAAAAATATAATGTATGTACTATTTTAGTATGCATAAATAATTAAACGTTAGCAGTAATTACGCAGCCTCGGTTTTATTTAAAACTTTACGAAATTATTTATTTCAGAAGAATAATTAATACTAATGAGTAAAGTATTAAGTAGGTAATAATTATTCAGGAAAATAGATAGATACGTGACGGAATTTAAAACACGAGCACGTGAATCAAAAGATTATTAAACGAAGCGAAACGAAAATAAATCATATGGTTGTGTTGGGCTGCGTTTTGTTAAAAGGGAAAGGAATGGGCCGCCTAGCCCAACCCATTTTGGAAAAGAAAACATACGGGTAGAAACCCCCATCCCCTTTTCACTCAGCGAACAAAAAAAAAGAAGAAATATTAGGGTTGTTGTTCTTCTTGCCGACACAAAAAAAAAGAAAAAAAAAAACGGGTTTGTGTTGATCATTGAATCCGAGTGTGTGTTATTGTTATTCCCTGATCGCAAATAGGTAATACATCTTCCCTCTCATTTCTAAATAATCATGAATCAGTCAAGAAGAAATAATCTTTGTCTAATTAAACATGTTCCTCACGAATTAAAAGAGGAGAAAAATAAGAACATGCGGGGGGTTGCTGTGGTAATCAGGATTTAATCGGGGTGGTGATTTGGGTGGTGAACAGCCACGACCACCAGATCTCGTGGGTGTTGTTTTGGCCCAGCCGCGAGCAAAAGATCCCAACGGGGGTGTTTGTGTAACTTATGATGATCGGGGATTGTTTGGTTTAAAGAAAACGAGACCCAAGGTCTTGGTGACCTCAGCCCTGCCCAGCCGTGACCCACACAGGGGCGGCTAGGCTGTGTTCGACCCTAGAAGCTGCCGAAAACCATGCGACTATAAAGCTGTTAAAAAGGGGGTGTTTGGGACTGCGGGCAGTGGAAAACCAGCATAGACGGCGGGAACCTTGATAGGAGCAGTGGGAACTTTTTTTTCAGAAAATAAAAAGGTTTGGTTATGGAATTAGCGACAGTTTTGTGACAATAATTTCTGTCGCAGAATTGTTTTTAGACAGTTTTAAAATATAGCTTTTGGTGACACTTTTTAGGGACAGATTTCGCTGTCGCTAAGTCAAATGGACAGATTTTATATATATGTTAGTGGAATTGTTTTAGTGCGACCGAAAATGAGTATCTCGGTAGGCTCGGGATATAGTAAATTATAAAAATGGAGATTTTTAAATTATACCTTTTAGCACTTAATTTTTAAATGTATAAATTTTATATTTAAATGTATTTAGTAAATATAGTTGTTATAAGGTTTAAAAAAGGGTATAATTACTTAATAATTTTATTTATTTTGGGAAACGACCTAAATTAGGAAACTTTCTGTTATTAAACAGGGTACTAAATATAGAACTATTATAACGTCGAAATACGTGTATATCGTAATTAATAATAGAACAGGAATGCGTTAAACATAAATATTAGAACATTCAGACGTATCAGTTATATAATAACAGTATTACAAGATTAAATAAATTAACTAAGTAAAATTGAGATAAATGGTAAACAGTAATCAGTCAACTTATTTTCGCGTACGTTATTTATGTAGTAACCATGAAGTCGGATAGATCTTTCAGCTTTCAGTCTTAATTCATTACTGGACACGAGGTACGGTTTTCCGTCCTTTCAGTAAGGACTTCCTTTCTATGCATGATTAGGATTCCCCGTCTTCAGCCAAATGTTTTCCCCAGTATATGTTTAAGTTTATCAGTAATCATGTTAATAACTAAATAAATTGCCTGAGCATTATATACAAGCACGACCAGTTTATGTACTAGTTACGGAGGTACCGTAACCACGGCACTAGAGGCACCGGTGTCGTGACTCACATGAAGGAGAGTGATATCCTGCATCGTCCCACTCAGCTCAGCTTTGCCATTTTATCAGTATTTTTAGTGGGGCGTATGGATGCATCCTAGGCTTACATGTGTTACAAGTTATCAGGGTGAATGTGGTGTGTGCTCTACATCCTTCACATTGGAGCTGATCCCTCCACCCAGCACAGTTATTTAGAGGTCACCCCTCTGTAGCATGACGAGGTCACCTCTCCAGTAATTCATGCACGGTTGTTACAGCACGTGACCTATATAAGCTTTGGCAAATAAAATACAGTAAATGCATGTTTTCAGAATTAATAGTTATATTTCAGTATCAATATATATGAACCAGGTTTCTCAGAATTTTATGCAGAGTTCTACCACATGTTACATATCAGTCTTACAGCTTCAGTATTCTATCGCCTGTTTCATTCAGTATATTCTTATCATGCTTATATCCGTTCACTGAGCGTTATGCTCAGCCGTAGTTCCTTTCATGCTCTAACGGCAGGTACACCAGGACGCTCTTAGGGTTCTGAGAGCATGTGCATTTGGATGGAAGCTATCCGGACCTCTTACTTTATGCACTTCGTACATTATTCTGCTTATTTGGACATTGTTTAGTCCTTTCCTTCAGCATTTACTTTTTATGTTTTGAGCTTATGTTTGGATTACCGATGTTTGATTCCGGTATTTCCTTTATGGTCAGTCAATGTTCTAGGACATTTACCTTATGCTTTGATGACACGCCATAAATACACGTAACGGTCCACTTATCCAAGTGGGGTGTTACAATGGATTTTGGTTACCAGATTAACGCAAACTCAGAAGAAGCATGATGCTATCTGGGTTAGTGCAAACAGTTTGATCAAGTCTGCAGAATCCTTACATCCGCAAGGATTTCAGAACCAACAGACTGATCAGACATGTTCCAGCAAAGGCTCATCCGACCACTTGGTAATCCCTCAGCTATCAGGTCAGACAAAGATTCTCAATTGTACTCCTAAATTACTTCACGTCTTCATTCTGATTCCACGACTTGCTTTCGCGCTCGCGTTCATGACACTATTCACGTTCATGATCGTATCTGGGCTTACGATTTTACGTTCATTTCGTTCTGAGAAGTTTTGAAAGAACTTGAGAGACCAAACCCAAGTTTAGTATAACTCTCCGTCATCAGATAGACGTTTCACGTCATATTCCACGTCTCAACTTGTACCGTTTGGCGTTACCGCCATTATATTCTATGTTCACGATATGTTTCACATATCATGTTCATTCCACGTTCCTCATATCATGATCAAGATATGTTACACGTATCATAGATCACGATATGTTTACTCATACTACACTCGCCATATCTCCACGTAGCACGTTCAAAATTTTTCACGTATCACGTTCAAAAATTTTCACGTACTACGTTTCTTTATGTATCGCGCATCGTTTCTAGTTAACAGTTAAGTCAGATTGTCTTTCATCGTAACGTTTCAGTTACTCTTACACGATTAATTCTTATTCCCTCGATCGAATTTAGGGGATCTACCTTACGTTGATAACCAATAACTTCTTCGTATTCCAAGTCAAGGTCAGGAGGAACAAGACTTATCATTCGTGTCAACATCTTATGAAGGAACCGTTCCAAGAGGGAAGCCACTTGGAAACGGACAAGTTCATCCGGACTTCTTATCCGTTTTTCTCTTATAAATTAGATATGTCCTTTCATTCACGTCATGTTCCATGTCTTTTCAAGGCATGTCACGTTCCACGTTCCCTTCTACCATGTCACCTACATTTCCGTTATTTTGCATACCTTTCCAATCTGATTCGGATATGTTTCGCTTCCAGTTACGTTATCTATAATTCGGGGACGAATTATTCTTTTTAGGGGGGAAGAGTTGTAAAACCCGCATGCTTTTACCATGAATAGTACCCTTAAGATCGTACGTACCAGATTTAAACTTTCCTAATATAGCATGATTACGATTACGTGTTAGAACACGATAAGTATTTACTACGCACGAGCACATAATAATTATATGACAATAATTAATCATGAACATGCGATCATGAAATCATGAACGTAATTAAAACACGAACTATTATTAATTACGTATATATATTTATTACGAGCGTAATTAAATATATTAGATCACGGTAATTACGAAACGAGAACAATTAAAACGCGAACACAAATAATCACGAACGTATAACTTAACATCAGGACACGGAAAAAGGTACGGGTACCCCAAGTGGGGCCCCTACCCGCGGCTACAAGGGACAAATGGGCCAAGCC
Organism: Glebionis coronaria; assembly: GCA_025667525.1. NCBI lineage: Eukaryota > Viridiplantae > Streptophyta > Magnoliopsida > Asterales > Asteraceae > Glebionis > Glebionis coronaria. The sequence goes on from CM046879.1 coordinate 231,102,375, forward strand.
CATTTGTTAAATTTTACTAAAAGGGTTTAAGGGATTTTTCACTACTCATTTACAATTACAGAAGATTTTTAGCAAAAACCTAAAAACCCTCCTTCCCTTTTTCTTTTTATGCCGCCACCTTAAGAACACCACAAGGAGGTGGTTTGTGATCTTGGATCTTGGAAATTTAGTTGGTGATCGTGTTTGTTCTTCATCCTTTTGATCCACGAATTCGGTAAATCCTTTTTAAACCTTTTCTTTTGATTTGATCTTTTTATAAATCAAGAACATGTTATGTTTTTTACAAAAACCTAATAAATAAACATGGATCTAACATGATTTAGGTTTTGATAAAATCAAAAGTATGTTTTTAAGGGGTGTTTGTTTTTAGCCGCGGCCTACACCGAACCCAAGGGGGGTTTTGGTTTGGCCAATCCGACCACCACCGAGACCATAAGGTCCCGGTTGGTGTATGTGGGTCCCACGGCAGCATCAAGGCACGGGGTACCCCGAGTTGGTTCGGGGTACGATGTCGATTTCATGTCCGGTTCAAGGTTTTTAATTCTAGATCCGGTTCATGGTGTATGTTTAGTTTTTATGTTTTATGATCTTATGTTAAAAATTAAATTAATAAAATGACATGATTAATTTAATAACATGACTTAGGTTATTTTAATTATTAATAATCATGAAATTAATTAACCTAAGTATTTTATATTTTAGACTTATAATTAATTATTTATTTAAGTATGGACATATACATGCATGACCAGTTTCACCTAGTTATGGAGGTACCATAACCATAACATTAGAGGCACTGATGTTATGACGTCACCACGGTGGAGTGATTGCTCGTGGCGTCCCTTCAGCTTTTGGCCATTTATATTATATTTATCATGTGGGGCATATGGGTGTATCCTAGTTACATGTTTTCAGTCAGGATTTCATGGTGAATGTGGTGTGTGCCTTGCATCCTTCACAAGGAGCTGATCCCTCCTACTAAAAAAAACCAGTATATTAAATTAAAGGCAGCCCCTCTAATTTGCATGATGAGGTCACCCCTCCAAGTATTCATGCACGGTGGATTTTCATGACCTATATTGGCTAATGGTAAAATATGTTAAACAATTTTCATAAGATAAACATAAGGCTTTTCAAACTATAAAACCAGTTTTATGAACATGTTCCAGGTTTTCCAAGACTTATACATTTCCGCTGCTATTAAGTCTTTATTATGTTTTAGTCATTTATACTATGTCTATATCCGTGCATTGAGCGTTTTTCTCAGCCGTTACTTTCCTTTCCATGTCCCAAAACGGCAGGTACCCTTGGAAAGACTCGAGTATTTTGAGGATGTGCATAGGATGGAAGCTACTAGAGACTTCTTTTCCTTTTGCCTTCATATATTTATGCTTGTGTAGTCTTTCATTCATTTCTTTTGCTTTATTATGTTTTGGGCTTATGTTTGGGAACCGATGTTTGATTCCGGTTATCCCTATGGTCATATAATGTTTTATACATCTATCCTTGTATGCTTTGATGACACGCCATAATTACGCGTGACATTTCCATTATCAAAATGGGGTGTTACACCGAAAATCCAATTTTTTCTGAAAAGCTTGTTTTTCCGAAAATACCATTTTTTCTTGAAAAGTGTCTTTATTCCGAAAATCCATTTTTCTGAAATTCCAATTCTCAGACTTAGTTTAATTAGGAATTTTCTGAATTGTTTCTATTTTCTAAACTTTAATTTTTCCCGCCTTTTTACTTAGCATTGTTTTAACTTGTTTTATCTTAGATTAAATTTTCTAGCTTTCAACGACATTTTTATTTTTAGTTTAAATTAGGTAACCAAACCATTTTATTTTCCAGCAAGAACAATTGAGTCGCACTTTCTACCAATAATCAATTCGAAAAGACTTCGGACGATAACTCTTTTATACTCGGCCAAAACCCTTGTATTCGAATGTCTTAAATTCTGAAGCCTTAAAGATCCAAAATTCGCTTTCGCGTGAGGATATGCGTCAAGTCATAATAAACACCTCATGGCGAGGTTAAATAAAAGACAAGGGCAAGACCGAAGTTATAATAAAAGCTCCATGGCGGAGTTGAATAGAAGATAGAGGTAAACCATGATAATCAAAGCCACCGATGATGAGGTGGGTCATAAAATTCATGGCCATAAGTCTCATGTTCAAAACCGTTATAAAACCGTGTTTATCGATCCTTTTTGTTGACTTAATTTTTTGACATCGTTGTCTATTAGGATGAATTATTAACTCAATGATTTTGGCTACACCGTTAAGGCTCTATTTTTGGACCTAATCTCTATTCACGCATAAGTCAAAGATGTATCCTCGTGATCATTAAGAAAAAAATAAAATATAAGAGATACACCTTAGGAATAAGGGAGTCTAAGTAAGTGATTAGAGCATACGAGTAGTGTTAGCATTACTAACATATAATGATAATGATCTTGTTTCACGCTTAGCATGGAATTGGGTGAAAATCGAGGACGACGAAATTATTTCTAACGAAGCATTCACGTGTTCTTATTCTATGACCCTAAAAGTCACATTCTTGTGATGAAAACAATACATTATGTCTAAAACACATGCAGTAGTTTATTTAAATATACGTTTTCAATCAATGTCACCTAAACATGAATTTTGGAAGTTCTACGATACTTAATTCTAGAATTACGTGAGGACACGGAAATGGTTTAGTATGCGGGAGTGATGAGACTATATTTATACACAGTCTCATCGTCTGAATCGGGCTTAAAATGCTTAAAAATGTCATAAAATACCCCAAAATATGCTTGTGTTTGTTCATTGTGTATTTTAGGTACAGATATCGTGAATTCAACAAAAGATTACAAGAATTAAGCAAAAACGAACACGGGAAACGAAGCCGCACAAAGAACCGGACCTGAACGATGATTATCCAAAAATATCCTTGAACTTTGAATATTTGTCAAGAATGGTCCCTCAACTTTGAAGACTTGTCACAAATGACCCTCTAAGAATCATTTGTACAAGATTGATCCTTAAAGATTGAAGATATGTCAAGAATAGCCCTTGGAATTTGATTAAATTGCATTATTAGTCCTTGCCTAAGGTTTATTAAACAAAAGGACTAAAAGTGTAATTTGCCTAAAGAAGATATCAAAGGAAATGGAAGAAATCTATTTACAACTTGGAATGACAAGAAAATGGGTAGTGGGGGACCAAAAGTGACCAGACAAACAAACTTCCCCCACCAATCATAACCATCCACCTCACTTCCCCCACCTATCATAAACCGCCACTTCACCACCCCCTCCACCTCATCCTGCCCACGTCACAACCCCACTAACCCAGTTTATTATTAATAATCTTTTTAAAAAGATTATTATAGTGATAAAACTGGCGGTAAACACATGTGTTTCCCCAAAAAATAGATTAAACCACCACCCCCAAACCCTTATAAACCCTAATCCTAAACTATGATTAAACCTAAATCAACTAAATTACTACTCCAGATCCATGATTCCCTATCACCCAACCTAAACCCCACCTTTAAACATCCCTCCACACCACCATGGTCCCCTCCCACATGGTGCCCTGCACCAAAGTTACTTGAAGACAAAAAAAGAGCAGGCGAATCAATGGTTCTTGGTTAATGCTTGTTTCCAAAGCATTATTCGACGTTTAGGATTCATTCTCAAGAGCTGGCAATCCACATAACAACAAGGATCATCACATGGGACTGTCTTTTGACCAAGGATTCAAAAATTCAACAAAGGACATTCTAGGCAATTTAAGCATTGGGGTTTTCATTTGTAGCTATTCTAGATTGTTCTTAGGCCAGTATATAAGCCAATGTCGCATGTGACTTGGTTTTTGTTCCAGTATTTGTAAACTTGATTTATTGAATATTTAGAGTTTTATTTCAACCTTGCAAATACTGTGTTCCCTTTTATTTATTTGCTTTTATTTATGCAAAAATTAGTATAAGTTTATCAAAACATAATTTTTGGTTCAAAGTTCTTTTGGTAGAAAAGTTGTTTTGAGACCCAAATGTGTATGAGTTTGTTTTATAAGATGTAAGTTTGATAAACTGAGTCCTTATAAGCCAACTCACACATATTTGTTCATTGTTTTGTTGAGTAAAATCTGTTTCAAGAATTAGTTTTTAAAAGTGGAGTTTCAAAGGTTTTCCAAAATTTCAATTCTTCAAAGATTTTCACAAAGTCTTAGTTTTTTTTATTTGATCATTTTACTAATCTCAACTCCATAAGCTACTAGCAAAAGCTGTTTTGACAACACAACTTTTGCTTTGAGTTTTTGGGTTTGGGTAGTGTGTTGTTTTCAACAGGTATCAAGAGGTGGTGGTGGATTTGTCTATTGTAGACTTCCACTCCACACTCCCTTCATTTTCCGTTTTTTGAAGGCATTGTTGCTCTTGGTTCTACTGTAGAAACTCAACAAGAGCCCTCTACACACTCTTGATAAGCTCATCATAAGCTTCAAAAAGCAAAGGAGAAGGCATCAGCTGTGGTAAAGGCTTGAACCCTCCTAGAGTTTTTGCCAGTTTATGTGTTCTTGTGTGATTTGGCCTTTGACTGCTGTTCTTGGTAAATGCTTAATCTTTTTCCTTATTATGTTTTAGGTATGTTAAAGTTGAGTTTGAAAAGTTTGAGTTTGATCCATGAAATTTCTCTTTGTTAAAGTATGAAATTCATCCGGACTTCTTATCCGTTTTTCTCTTATCAATTAGATATGTCTTTTCAGTCACGTCACGTTCCATGTCCTTTCAAGACATGTCACGTTCCATGTTCCTTCTACCATGTCACCTGCGCGTTCATTTATCTTACATACCCTCTCTGTTTGATTCGGGTATGTTTCTCTTTCAGTTTACGTTATCTATAATTCGGGGACGAATTATTCTTTTTAGGGGGGAAGAGTTGTAAAACCCGCATGCTTTTACCATGAATAGTACCCTTAAGATCGTACGTACATGATTAGAACTTTCCTTTTATAGCACGTTTACGTTTCACGTACAAGAATTATTAGTATTACGTACGTGTTATAACACGATAATTATTTTTTACGTATGAACACACGATAAGTATTCCAATAATAATTATAATCACAAACATGCGAACATGAAATCATGAACGTAAATTAATCACGAACTAATATTACGTATGTATATATATTTATTACGAACACGAATAAATATATTAAGTCACGATCGATAACTAATTAAAACACGTAAAACACGAACACGAGAACACACTTATTAATTAGACACGGAAAATGTTCGGGTTACCCCATGTGGGCCCCATATACCACGAAATTAGGAAGAAGAGATGGGCTTAGCCCATGCAAAACTAACTAACTAGGAAAAAGGGGTAAAACATGTTCATTATTTACAAATATTGAAAATAAGAAAAAACCCTAATTCTTCCTTCTTGATCCTCTTTGGCCGCCACTTTCAAGAACACCACAAGGGTGATTCGGTTTGATTTTAACCTTGGAATTATTACAAGGATCGTTGTGTGTTCGTCCTTATTTGATCCACGTATTTGGTATAGCTTTTAACCCTTTTCTTTTTATGTTTTTATTTTGATAATCACATAAAATCATGATGTTTTTGAAAACTAATTAAAAACAATTATTAAAACATGTTAATGATCATGGGGTAAATCAAATCAATGGTTTAGGGGTGTTTGTGGTCTAGCCGACGCCTAACCGAGCCCCATAGGGGTCTCGGCTTGGCTTATTTAACACCACCGAGACCATATGGTCTCGGCATGGTGGTTATGGTGTCACGGCATCAGCAAAGGGGCAAGGGTAAACCCGACCTTGGTCGGGTATGGTGTTGATTACGGGTCCGGTTCACGGTTTTTAGTCACGGGTCCGGTTCATAAATTATTTTTAAGGTTTATGATTTTACTAGTTATGTTTTAAAATTAAATTAATAAAACATGACATGATTAATTTAATGTACATGGCTTAGGTTATAATTTAATTTGTAATTCATGAATTTTAACCTAAGTATTTATATTTAATTAGACTTATAATTAATTAATTATTAAAACCATGACTATAATTAATTAATTAACATGACTTAGGTTATATTATTGATAGTAAATAATACATGTTTTAACCTAAGTATTTTACCTTTATTTAATTAAAATCATGATATATTTAATTAAATACTTTTAACCTATAGTTTATTTAATTTACATGTAATAATTAATAAACTATACTTTATAACTACATGACTTAGCATAATAATCAGAAAACACTTAAGCTTATATAATTAACTTATTTAACCAGCTTATATCTATTTATGGAAACTTTCTATTTTTAGAAACTTATTTAATTAAGGCAGCTAATCTATTTATGGAAACTTTATATTTTTTTAGAAACTTATCTATTTTAAGCAGTAATTCTATTTTTAGAAACTTTCTGTTTTTGGAAACTTTCTATTTTTGGAAACTTTCTATTTTTGGAAACTTTCTATTTTTGGAAACTTTCTATTTTTGGAAACTTTCTATTTTTGGTAACTTTCTATTTTTGGAAACTTTCTATTTTAGGAAACCTGCTATTTTTAGAAAGTTACTTATTATTACACAACAAGTACAAAAATACATGAAATACAAGTAATACTTAATTAGAATAGACAGAATATAAGACAAACACAGTATAATGCTTAAAACAGTAGAACATGACATGAACATATAAAACAAGCTAAGACATGATATAAAACCAGTTACGTATGTAGTAATCAGATACTTATACACATATGTATTTATGTAGCATTAGTGATACCGAAGTAGGACTCTCTTCCGTTCGTCTTCTTCGTTCACTGGACATAAGGTACATATTCTCTGTCCTTTCAGTATGGACATTCTTTCCTTATTAGGATTCCCCGTATGCAGCCAACTGTTTTCCCGTAGTATAAGTTTGTATGTTTGATTGCTTATGTTTAAGTAGAATACCTAAAGCCATATACATGCATGACCAGTTTCACCTAGTTATGGAGGTACCATAACCATAACACTAGAGGCACTGGTGTTATGACTTCCCCACAGCGGAGTGATTGCTCGTGGCGTCCCTTCAGCTTTTGGCCATATTATTATATTTATCATGTGGGGCGTATGGGTGCATCATAGTTACATGTTTTTCAGCAGATTACTCAGTGTGAATGTGGTGTGTGCCTTGCATCCTTCACAAGGAGTTGATCCCTCCTACCCAAAACCAGTATATTAAAATAGAGGCAGCCCCTCTAATTTGCATGATGAGGTTACCCCTCCAAGTATTCATGCACGGTGGATATTCATGACCTATATTGGCTAATGGTAAAATATGTTAAACAGTTTTTTTACAAGATAAACATTAGGCTTTTCAAACCATAAAACCAGTTTTACTAAGATATAACTGAGTTATCCAGGACTTAGTTTTCTTCCGCTGTTTCATGCTTATATGCTTATATTATTCATTCTTTATTTGTACATCCGTGCACTGAGCGTTATGCTCAGCCGTTACATTCCTTTCCATTTCCCAAAACGGCAGGTTCCCAAGGACATACTCGAGCATTTTAGAGGACATGCATAGGATGGAAGCTGCCATAGACTTCTTCTCCTTCTACCTTCATATATTTATGCTTGTATAAGTCTTTCATTCATTTCATTTACTTTATTATGTTTTGGGCTTATGTTTGGGAACCGATGTTTGATTCCAGTTTACCCTAGGGTCATGTAATGTTTTAGACATTTATCGTTGTATGCTTTGATGACACGCCATAATTCCGCGTGACATTCCATTTATCAAAATGAGGTGTTACAATTATGATATCAGAGACAAGGCTTCGACCTATAGGCTCTAAAACTCGACCTGTGACTAGTGGGTAGTCACCAGGAGCTTCCTAAGCCAACGTTTGTTATTCCATGTATTGATGTTTTCAGCGCATTGTTGTTTTAACCATGTTGTTTTCAGCACCTTGAGGTTTTAACCTGGTTGTTTTCATCGATATTGTTTTACTAATATGGATGGACAACCGTCATTCATATTTAGTTATGTGTCATTGTTTCATACATGACATTCCTCGTGAACTGTGACTATGTGGACTGAACCTCAGTAGTTCATAATTAGTCACATAAATTTTTTTCTGATAAGTTTTGATAGATGAGTTTCATTTATTTATGTTTCATGTATCATTGTTGCAGGGATTATGACTAAGTAATGGTTGGTACATGACTGGCCCTATTTAGTCGCATGTGCGTTTATCGAAACTTTTAACTTTGGGACCGACCCATAGGCGTCCCCTCGCCATGTCTTTTGTTTTGGGACCGACCCATAGGCGTCCCCTCGCACATATAAAGGTTTTATAAACTACAACATGCATTCATGCACTGTTTTCCATGCATAAAATTTTCTCATGATTTATTGGCATAATTTTTTTTTCATGTCCCCTCATAAGTTATTATGCTTTTATGTCAAGTATGTTTTCATGCTACCATGGTTAACTTCATTTTCATGCTGATTATGTTTATACTCCTTCATGATTAATTTCATTCCAAGATTTTTATGTTGATTTCATCTTCATGATTAAGTATGACTTAAGTCTCCTTATGTTGATTATGTTCTCATCATGTCGATCATGCCCTCATGCTAGACATTGAAAGATTACAGTAAATCCTGCTTTCATGATAGTCATGGTTGGTTTTCATTGATCATGCTTTCGGGCAAATCATCTTGAATTTTGTGTAACCATGCTTTAACGTTTCCCTATGCAACCAGAATGAGGTATATACTGGCATTGCCAGGTTATCATGATTGTTTTCCTAACCGTTTAGCCGATCATAGTTCTTTTAAAATCATGACAAATGATCGACCCCATACCGATCATTTCATGTGTATTCCATGTGTGCTTCTTGTACCGTATTTCATGTGTATTACACGTACCTTAATGCATGTGTATTTCATTTGCAATACTTCCCGAGTATTCGCTAGTCAATTCTGAATCATCTCAGGCGTATTTTCAATTGTTGATATTCTACAAGATTGCCGATGCCGCTCATAACTTAAAGATGTTACTAAAGGTTGATGCTGCTGATGTTTGGAGACGCTACGAGATGCGGATGCTGTTCACAACCTGGAGATCCTACAAGACGAAGACAAAGGCATCAGAGCAAAGCAATTTGACGAGAAGATGCTTCACCATCAGACGATTTTCATCAATCATTGTCCCTATTTCTTAGTTACATGTCACACATCATTCAGTTGTCGTTTCAGTCATGTGAGTGCAAACCGGTACCAGTCGGCCACTCAGCTGAATAGTTACATGAATCACAGTCATGAGAATGACCGCCATGGAACTGAAAGACAAGACGATAGTAACAACTACTATGACAACAACTATCCTAGCAATCGCAACCAAAGCTCTAGCCATGGACGTGATCAGAAATACAAAGGATCAATAGTCCAACCGATCCGCCAATTTTGGCATAATAACCTAATATTGTAGTTCTATTGTTTCACATCTCGAGACACATGTCAAGACATCAGTCAAGACACATGTCTCACGTATACTTTCTGAAGACACATGTCAAGACACCAGTCAAGACATATGTCATGCTTATATTTCCAAGACACGAGTCAAGACACATGACTCACGTCCAATTATGGAACATTTCCAAGAAATTCAGGGTATCCTCCCAGGGTATATCCATTTTGTTGTGCCATGTATTAATCAGGCCACAAGAATTTCAGTACCATTACCGGCGCATCAGTGAGAACTGTCATGTTGTCGATGACACCTTCATTTCTTTCACCATAATTTCATATATTCATGACCATGAAGGAGGCCATTTTTATTCCCCAAGTATATGAAGGTTTTCCTTCAGCCTAATGATAAGATTCAAGCTGCGAACGCATTACCTCGGATAAATGTGAGTTAAATTTAATCCTAATTATGGACTACGAATAGCACACCATGCTATGATTCATGATTATGTACAGCGATGTTCAGGCTCTCGAATACATTCAGCATGGTTTTCCATCAGGAAAATCTATACAAATTATCTATGCTTTACAAGCACGTGCTTTGTTAGCCATGACTGCTAAATTTTTTTTAGCTGTCAGTTAAGACATGACCACCGAAGTTCCTTTTACGCATAACTAGACGTGTATTCCAAAATCTTCTCATACATTCCAGAAGAACCTACAAGGAGAAGGACGATACCATGAGATTATGTGTCGACCATCGTCGATTTAAACAAATCACCATTCATAACCGTTATTCTCCTACACGTATTGACAAGATCGGATTCATGATCATGCTGTCAATAGTGACGAGTGAAAGACCTGGACATGTCTATGACTGCTATTTGTACACGACTCGCTCATGCTAGATTTGTGATTTTGAATTAGCATCATTAATGCTCCAGCAGCATCATAAGAATAAGTTTCCATGAACTCATAAGCAATACATCAGTGTTTTCATTGAGGATAACCTGATTTCCTCTAAGACTAGAGAAGAACAGGAAGACCATATCTGCACTATGTTGCAAATTTTATGACAAGAGAAATTTTACCATGGAAATTTCTTTCCAATATCAATTCTGTTTGATTACAGTGACACGCTGAATCACATGGGTTTCTACGGCTAATCTTACCATGACTCAGCTTATGCGTAAAGGAGAGAACCATACACTAAATTAGGTGTTCTAGAATATCCTACACTAGGAGAAGTCTAGATTCGGAGACTCAGAGTTTCGCAAACTTCTATGTATCAAGTTTCTACGAAGCAGGATACAGCTACGTTCATATCTATGTACCTGACATACCAACAGGCTATGATAGAACACCAACATACTAGGATGTCTTTCCATCATCAGAAACGATGAACAGAAATGGGACAAGATCTCCATGGATTTTGGTTACCAGATTAAAGCAAACTCAAAAGAAGCAAGATGCTATCTGTGTTATTGCCAACAGTTTGATCAAGTCTGCAGACTCCTTAAACCGTACGGATTTCAGAACCAACAGATTGATCGGACACATTCCACGCCAAGGCTCATCCGATCACTTGGTAATCCGTCAGCTACCGGGTCAGACAAAGGTTCGCATTTGTGCTCCTTAGTTACGTCCACGTCCTTGTTCTAATTCCACGATTTGCTTTCACGCTCACGTTCATGACACTATTCATGTTCATGATCGTATCTTGGCTTACGATCTTACGTTCATCTTCGTTCTGGGAAGTTTTACAAGAATTGGAGAGACCAGACTCAAGTTTAGTTTACCTCCTATCCGCAAACAGACGTTTTACGTCACAATCCACGTCTCACCTAATGGTATTTGGCGATACCGCTGCCGTATTCCATGTTCACGATATGTTTCATATGTCATGTTCATTCCACGTTCCTCATATCACGTTCACGATATGTTACACGTATCATGGATCACGATATGTTTGTTCATATTACCCTCACCATATTTCCACGTATCACGTTCAAAAATTTTCACGTATCACGTTAAAAAAATTTCACGTACTACGTTTCTTTATGTCTCGCGCGTTGTTGCTAATTATCAGTTAAGTTAGAGTGTTTTGCACGATAACGTTTCAGTTGCCCTTACACGTTAATTCTTATTCCCTCGATCAAATTTAGGGGACCTACCTTACGTTGATAACCAAGAACTTCTTCGTATTTCAAGTCAAGGTCAGGAGGACCAAGATTTATCATTTGTGTCAAGATCTTGTGAAGGAACCATTCCAAGAGGGAAGCCACTTGGAAACGGAAAAGTTCATCCGGACTTCTTATCCGTTTTTCTCTTATCAATTAGATATGTCCTTTCAGTCACGTCACGTTCCATGTCCTTTCAAGACATGTCACGTTCCACGTTCCTTCTACCATGTCACCTGCGCGTTCATTTATCTTACATACCCTCTCAGTTTGATTCGGGTATGTTTCTCTTTCAGTTTATGTTATCTATAATTCGGGGACGAGTTATTCTTTTTAGGGGGGAAGAGTTGTAAAACCCGCATGCTTTTACCATGAATAGTACCCTTAAGATCGTACGTACATGATTAGAACTTTCCTTTTATAGCACGTTTACGTTTCAAGTACAAGAATTATTAGTATTACGTACGTGTTATAACACGATAAGTATTTATTACGTATGAACACACGATAATTATTCCAATAATAATTATAATCACGAACATGCGAACATGAAATCATGAACGTAAATTAATCACGGACAAATATTACGTATGTATAGATATTTATTACGAACACGAATAAATATATTAAGTCACGATCGATAACTAATTAAAACACGTAAAACACGAACACGAGAACACACTTATTAATTAGACACGGAAAATGTTCGGGTTACCCCATGTGGGCCCCATATACCACGAAATTAGGAAGAAGAGATGGGCTTAGCCCATGCAAAATTAACTAACTAGGAAAAAGGGGGTAAAACATGTTCATTATTTACAAAATATTGAAAATAAGAAAAAACCCTAATTCTTCCTTCTTGCTCCTCTTTGGCCGCCACTTTCAAGAACACCACAAGGGTGATTCGGTTTGATTTTAACCTTGGAATTATTACAAGGATCGGTGTGTGTTCATCCTTATTTGATCCACGTATTCGGTATAGCTTTTAACCCTTTTATTTTTATGATTTGATTTTGATAATCACATAAAATCATGATGTTTTTAAAAACTAATTAAAAACAATTATTAAAACATGTTAATGATCATGGGGTAAATCAAATCAATGGTTTAGGGGTGTTTGTGGTCTAGCCGACGCCTAACCGAGCCCCATAGGGGTCTCGGCTTGGCTTATTTAACACCACCGAGACCATATGGTCTCGGCATGGTGGTTATGGTGTCACGGCAGCAGCAAAGGGGCAAGGGTAAACCCGACCTTGGTCGGGTATGGTGTTGATTACGGGTCCGGTTCATGGTTTTTAGTCACGGGTCCGGTTCATAAATTATTTTTAAGGTTTATGATTTTACTACTTATGTTTTAAAATTAAATTAATAAAACATGACATGATTAATTTAATGTACATGACTTAGGTTATAATTTAATTAGTAATTCATGAATTTTAACCTAAGTATTTATATTTAATTAGACTTATAATTAATTAATTATTAAAACCATGACTATAATTAATTAATTAACATGACTTAGTTTATATTATTGATAGTTAATAATACATGTTTTAACCTAAGTATTTTACCTTTATTTAATTAAAATCATGATATATTTAATTAAATACTTTTAACCTATATTTATTTAATTTACATGTAATAATTAATAAACTATACTTTATAACTACATGACTTAATAATAATCAGAAAACACTTAAGCTTATATAATTAGCTTATTTAACCAGCTTATATCTATTTATGGAAATTTCTATTTTTTAAAACTTATTTAATTAAGGCAGCTATTTATGGAAACTTTCTATTTTTTAGAAACTTATCTATTTTAAGCAGTAATTCTATTTTTAGAAACTTTCTATTTTTGGAAACTTTCTATTTTGGAAACTTTCTATTTTTGGAAACTTTCTATTTTTGGTAACTTTCTGTTTTTGGACTTTCTATTTTAGGAAACCTGCTATTTTTAGAAAGTTACTTAGTATTACACAACAAGTATAATAATACATGAAATACAAGTAATACTTAATTAGAATAGACAGAATATAAGACAAACACAGTATAAAGCAAAAAACAGTAGAACATGACATGAACATATAAAACAAGCTAAGACATGATATAAAACCAGTTACGTATGTAGTAATCAGATACTTATACACGTATGTATTCATGTAGCATTAGTGATACCGAAGTAGGACTCTCTTCCGTTCGTCTTATTCGTTCACTGGACATAAGGTACGGATTCTCCGTCCTTTCTGTATGGACATTCTTTCCTTATTAGGATTCCCCGTATGCAGCCAACTGTTTTCCCATAGTATAAGTTTATATGTTTGATTTCTTATGTTTAAGTAGAATACCTAAAGCCATGTACATGCATGACCAGTTTCACCTAGTTATGGAGGTACCATAACCATAACACTAGAGGCACTGGTGTTATGACTTCCCCACGGTGGAGTGATTGCTCGTGCCGTCCCTTCAGCTTTTGGCCATATTATTATATTTATCATGTGGGGCGTATGGGTGCATCCTAGTTACATGTTTTTCAGCAAATTACTCAGTGGAATGTGGTGTGTGCCTTGCATCCTTCACAAGGAGCTGATCCCTCCTACCCAAAACCAGTATATTAAATTAGAGGCAGCCCTTCTAATTTGCATCATGAGGTCACCCCTCCAAGTATTCAAGCACGATGGATTTTCATGACCTATATTGGCTAATGGTAAAATTTGTTAAACAATTTTTTTACAAGATAAACATAAGGCTTTTCAAACTATTAAACCAGTTTTACTAAGATATAACCGGGTTATCCAAGACTTAGTTTTCTTCCGCTGTTTCATGCTTATATGTTTATATTATTCATGCTTTATTTTTACATCCGTGTACTGAGCGTTATGCTCGGCCGTTACTTTCCTTTCCATGTCCCAAAATGGCAGCTACCCAAGGACAGACTCGAACATTTTGGAGGACATGCATAGGATGGAAGCTGCCATAGACTTCTTCTCCTTTTGCCTTCGTATATTTACGCTTGTTTAAGTCTTTCATTCATTTCATTTACTTTATTATGTTTTGGGCTTATGTTTGGGAACCGATGTTTGATTCCGGTTTACCCTATGGTCATGTAATGTTTTAGACATTTATCCTTGTATAATTTGATGACACGCCATAATTACGCGTGACGTTACATTTATCAAAATGGGGTGTTACAGTTGTTGTAGTATTATTTTTGTTGAATTCAAGTCATGGCTAAATTTTGCATGTTTCAAGTTCTAAAATGCATACAGTAAGCTAAGGGTTGTGTTTTTGAACTTCTTTGTTTGAAATCTGGTCACCAATTAGGTACCTAGTTAGCTTATGTTTAGGAATGGCCTATTTAGGATTTGGTAACTGTAATATTCAGTTGTTGTAGCTAGAAGTTCACCAAGTGACCACTTGCATCAGCAACAAGCACCAGACCTACCTTTTTAGGATATCGGTAACTCAAATTGGATCATTGTGCCTTGATTTGTGTTGTATTGTTTGTTTTTTGTGCTTGCCTTGACTCCCCACAACCCAACTGGTTGTGGGGGTGCCTTTGTTACCCAAAAATACCATATAAACAAGCTTAAAACAAGCCAAATTGGCCCAGGCCCGTTTTTTGTAAACATGTAGTGGGAACCTAGTTCCCACTGATAGTGTTAACCTTCCCACTGTTTTACTAAAAGACAAAAAGCTCCCATGTGTCACTATCAGTTTTAAGCTTATTTGTCTTTAGTGGTATAAAATCAGTGTTTTTAAGATTTTTTAGTTTTCCCGTGTTTAGTTATTTATTTTAAGAATTTTAGAAAAGAAAATTTTATTTTTCTGATTATTTTATTATTTTTAGCATTATTTTAAGTTTTAATTAGTTTTTATTAATTTTGTATTTGTCTTAATATAACTAAATTTACTTTTTTCAACTTTTTCATTTTTCTACTGTTTAAATAAGTAAATTAGAATTTTTGAAAAAAAATATTTTTCTCATTATTTTATTATTTTATCATTATTTTCATTTTAAATCAGTTTTTAGCCTTTAAAAAAATAGAAAAATAGTTTTAAAAATTCTAGAAAAATACTTTTTAGTGTTTAGTTAATATAAGTAAGACTTTAGTTTGATAAAATATAATTTTGTACTTTTTGTTAGTTATATTTATTTTTAGGGCTTTAATTAGCATTTAAAATTAAATATTTAATTAATAATAATTTTAAATTTTATTTATTAAATTTTTATTCTTATTTATATTATTATAGACTTAAATTTGATTTTTAATTAATTTTTAGTTAAATTTTTTAATTTCGTCGCGTTTTACGTTTAACGTATACGTTTTAATTTTACGTCGTAGTGTAATTTAGCGTAACTCGTCTTTTATTTTTCTTTCTTCTCAAACCCAAAAACGTAACTAATCCAAACTTGATATTATATTATTGGCACATAATACACACACCTCCTTCGAGAACGAACTCGCATTTGTTGAATTTTCGGTTTTCCTAAATCGTCGAATTTAATACTTCCCACGGTTATTTGCTTTTTCCTAAAAGTAAGTGACTAAAATACATACATCAGTTATGTCTCGTAACAAGGCTATACTGTAGCTCAAGGCTATAATCAACAAGAAGGTATTGATTATGACGAGACATATGCACCCGTAGCAAGATTAGAATCCATTAGAATCTTTTTAGCCTACGCTTGTGCCTTAGACTTTAAGATTCAACAAATGGATGTAAAGAGTGTGTTTCTTAACGGTTTGATCAATGAGGAGGTATATGTGGCTCAACCTCCCGGCTTCATTGATTTTGAGAAACCCGATCATGTTTACAAGCTTAAGAAAGCTCTTTACGGTCTTAAACAAGCACCCCAAGCTTGGTATGATAGACTTAAAGCGTTTCTTGTAAAACATGAGTATATCATGGGGATGGTAGACAATACGATCTTTACAAAGTAGAAAGGCTCTCACCTCATTATCGTACAAATAAATGTTGATGACATTATATTTGGTTCAACTTGTCAATCATTGTGTGATGACTTTGCCAAAATCATGCATGACGAGTTTGAAATAAGTATGATGAGAGAACTTAACTTCTTTTTAGGACTCCAAATTAAACAAATGGACGATGGTATTTTCTTTAATCAATCCAAGTATGTTAAAGAAATGCTAAAGAAATTTGGATTAGAAGACTCTATACCGATGAAGACCCCTATGGACTCGGATACTAAACTCGCCGTAGATGATGATTGTGAGTCAGTAGACAACACCAAATATAGAGGTATGATTGGTAGTTTGTTTTACCTAACGGCAAGTCGATCGGATATCATGTTTCATGTTTGCCTTTGTGCTCGCTTCCAAGAGGCTCCCAAAACCTCTCACCTTGAAGCGGTTAAGCCTATCTTCTGATACATTAAGGGCACTATACATTTAGGATTATGGTATCCTAAAGGGACCATTGTTTACGCGGACTCAGATCATGCAGGAGACTATGTGGACCGGAAAAGCACTAGTGGAGTTTGTACCTTTATAGGTTGTTGTTTAACTTCTTGGTTCTCCAAGAAACAAACTGCTCTTGAAATATCCACCACGGAAGCCGAGTATGTGAGTGCCGGTAAAGCTTCTCAACAAGCTCTATAAATGAAGCAAGCACTTGTTGATTACGGGATTTCTCTTGATGATATTCCAATCATGTGCGATAATAAGGGTGCAATAGACCTTAGCAAGAATCCCGTGCAACATTCGCGAACTAAGAACATAGAGATTCGCCACCATTTCCTTAGGGATAATGTTCAAAAGGGGAATATTTCGACTGAGAAGGTACCCTCGGTAGAAAACTTTGCCGATATCT
This sequence comes from Glebionis coronaria, assembly GCA_025667525.1. Lineage (NCBI taxonomy): Eukaryota > Viridiplantae > Streptophyta > Magnoliopsida > Asterales > Asteraceae > Glebionis > Glebionis coronaria. The sequence goes on from CM046879.1 coordinate 231,119,872, forward strand.
TCACTAAGCCACTTAAGAGGGAACCTTTTAATTACTTGCGTCTAGGTCTAGGTTTAATTGAACATATTTCTTAATTGCGCATTTTATTAATCGCATCTTTTTTCTTTTTTGAGTCTCTTCTTTCTTTGTGTCACTGGGGCTTGCAAACTCTTTTTGGAAAACCTCTCTTCTCTTTTTAAAAATTCTCAAAGTTCTTACGAAAATGGTCGATAAATGTTTTTGCATTGTTAATTCAATCTAAAAACAATTTTCATAGCTTCTTGCTATTAATATTGAGCTTACATAATTCATATGTATGTGTCTCTCAAGTATAGCAAGAACAAAAGTGAACCATAGAGGGTCATTGTGTCATGACTTATTGTCTAGTCCAACACACCTCCAACATCGATTTTCTTTAAAATCCATGTATTTTGGTCAAAACATTGTTTGGTGATTCTTGTGTGTTTTCTTTATCTATCTTTGCTTTTTAGCATATCTCTATGATTAGTTAGACTAGAAAAATAGGATTTGCTGAATTAGAAAATCCTCCTTCGTCACCAATAATCCACGCACTGTAGGCGGTTCTTTAAAGAGACCGCGGCTCCATATCAATATGGAACCGTCGGTGGAGATAGGGAACCATAGGCAGTGCTTCCTTTTTCGGGTATTTCTGAAACTCCAAATTTTCTCCAATACTTTTTGGAATCTTTGTTTCAACCCTTTGACCACCCTCAAAATATCTTGAGCTTTCTCTATTAAACCCTAAGCATTTTGTATCCTTTCTTAAATCAAAATGTCTTATTATCCAAATGAAAGCCTTGATTCTCCTCCATTTTATCCAATTGCTTTCAATCCCAATTCACCCACGAACACTCAAAATCACATCTCTTCTCCTTCTAAGAATGTTGATTATGGAACTTCTTTTCTTGCACCACTAGCCTTTAGTGTTCTTCCTCCTTCACATGATAATGTCATGCATCTTGGAACATATTGTCATTGTTGTCAATATCAACATCTTGCCATGGCTCATATCTATGAGGAGTTGAATTACATCAAGAGTCTCTTAGTCAAACCTCCTCTTCACTATGTATATGAGATTACTACAAAGCCACCACCTCCTTCCGCCACTACTTTGTCTTTTATCTAAGCATTGGTTGCTTATCTTCAAGACATCTAGTTCAAGTAAATCTTAGAGTTCTAGTTTAACTAGGATTAGATTTATGATTTTCTTTTGGGTTGTTGTATTTTTACATACATCTTTGTATGTTTTGTTTCCTTGTATCTTTTATTCATGTTTTTCTTTTAACATGACTTGTTTTGGATCTTAGTTTTTTCTCTTTTATTTTTTTGTGACCTTTGCTATATCTTGTTGGGTGTTTCTTCTCTTCTACTAACCCTTCTATGTAGCTTGTCACCATATCTCGATTCCTTGGTGCCCCAAGCAAGGGGGAGTAAGCACCAAGGGGGAGAATTTGCAAAGTCCGGTTCTTCTCTTCTACAAAGACTTTTGCAACCTTTTTGCTTCTACAAAGGGGGAGAAATGAAATATACTCGTCTTCGAAAATCTTGTTTCTTTTATGTGATTGAGTTTATGTATTTTCGAAATAAAAAAGGGGGAGATCGTTAATGCAATGATGCCTAAAAACGTTACTTGCATTTTTCGGTCTCGCTTTGTTTTGATTACGGAAATATGTAAAAACAAGCATTTACGAAAACAACGAAAAATGAATTCTTGAGTTCACGTATTTTTCATTTCAACTATTATCACTTATGGTATGTACAAACAAGTACTCATCCTAATTAAGTGATCAAGGAATTAATATTTTCTTAAAACTCACTTTTTAGTAAGTGTGACAAGTTTTTATTAAACTTTATTAAGAAAATGTTTTATTAAATTAATTATTTGAAAATTTGAAAATGGCATATTCTATCTTGGTTTAGAATATCCTTTCAAGATATTTTAATCATCAGATTTGAACCATACCACTAAAAGACAAAAAGGAGCGGAGTCTACTCCGGTGGCTCCTTAAGTGGCTATGCGGTTCTTTATCGATAAGGAACCGCGAGTAGCTATAACGAACAGCGACCAGATATATCCGTTGGAGCCTTGTCTTATAAATAGTGGAGCATTCTCAGATTTTCCCTTCACCTCTTTTGCACATATATTTCAAGATTCTTTCATACATCTAAAATCACTTATTTGGTCATTTGGTTGATTACTACTTGTTTAGAAGTGAATATTTCTTGTCCATCTCTTCCTCTCAAAGTGAAAAGAGAAGAACACTTTCATCCTTGAAGTGTTGTGTCTACCTCAAAGATCCATTTAAGATCAAATCTTATTTACTCATTGTTGTGTCATTGTTGTGAAGATCCAAGTAGTTGTGTCTATTTGGAAGTTGTGTATGTATTAAGGTTAATACTTGGTCCTTAAAAGTATATTGGTGTAGATTGGTCCTAGCTAAGATTAGGGCTCAACTTTTAGCTTAGAGTCGGAAATTGGATAAGCAACGTTGTGTACGGTTTATCCACCTTAACGAGCTTGTTGATTAGTGAAATCTCGAGTAACGTTGTGTACGGTTTCTCATCCTTAAAAGTATATTATGCAAAAGAAAATGCACAATTGGTATAGACAGTCGAACAACAAGGCCCGTACATTGTTCAATTCAAGACCAGGCTTGCTAAGGTTAAGCCGAGGAAGAGACAGATTTTGGTTCTATCCTCTGATGAGGACAATGGAGTTTCCGAGGATGCTTCCAAATGGGAGGAAGACATTGATCTTGGAGAAACTTAATGGTATGATTATCCAAGTCGAATTGGAGCCAAAGGTAGTAGAGAGAAAGGTAGTGATAAGGGGAGTGCTAATACAAATGATGTTGATGACGTTTGATAATTGTAAAATTACCCCTTTAGGAAAAATAGGGTAAGCACGACGATTTAGGAAAACCGTGTGTAAATGACCCTAAAGTGAGTTCGTTCTCGAGGAGGCTAGTGCGTTGTGTGATGAATTGATTAACTTTGTGATTTTTTGTTATGAGAAAAGAAAATAGAAATGGGGTAAGAAGAGAATGACGGTTACGAAGACGGATTAAGCTAAGACGAAAAGGTCGTTCACGTAAAACCGTAAAAAGCACCAAATTAAAAAAATTAAACCTAAAAATTAATTAAAAGTTAAGACTAAGTCTAACATAATATAAATAAGAATAAAATCCAACAAAAATATTTTAAAACCTTTTATTAATTAAATATTCAATTTTAAATGCTAATTAAAGCCCTAAAATCAAATACAATTAACAAAATGTCCAAAATATTATTTTATTGAACTAATAAGTTACTTATATTATTTAAAGACTAAAAAGTATTTTTCCTAAATTTTAAAAACTATTTTTCTATTTTTAAAACACTTTAAACTATTTTTAAACTAAAATAATCATAAAAAATAATAAAATAATGCTAAAAATGATTTGACAATTTTAAAAATCCTAATTTATACTAAGGAACAGTAGCAAAATGAAAAAGTTTGAAAAATATAAAATTTTTCACTAAAAGACAAAAATAGTTTGAAATTAAACCCTAATTAAACTAAATTAATTCTAAAAATTAAATAAAAAGTGAACAGTAAAAAAATTTTAAACTAAAAATCTTAAATTATTTTTCTTAATCTATGAAAATTTTTGAAACAGAAAAATAATAATTTTTGTCACTAAAAGACAAAAACAGAAAGTTAAAAAGTTAATTAAAATAGCTATTTAACCTAAAAAATAAAAGATTAACAGTAACTGAAAAATTAGCTAAACAGAAAAATCCTAAATTTAATAAGAAAAATAATGCAATTAAAATCAAACCCTAATTCCTATTTAAAGGCACTAAAGAAAAAAAATGTAAGTTCTGATAGTGACATGTGCAGGACTTTTGTCCTTTTGCTGAGCAGTGGAAACCAAAGCACTAGCAGGGGGAACTTGGTTCCCACTGTTAGTGTATTAAACGTGTCTGTGGACTGATTAAGCTTAGGAAAGCTTATATGGAGCTTTTTCTTTGGCAATAAGGCACCCCCACACTCATGGAAGTGTGGGGAGTCAGATTATAGCAAAAAATAACCAGATCCAACACATAAAAATCACATAAATGGCACAAATAGCTTACTGATGAAGGGTAATGTTTCTGATGAATAATAACTTTGAACTAAAATGCACAAATACGAATTTTAAAGCTTCAAATTTAGCACACAATCCCACCAAATAACATGCAAGCTATTCAAAACCCTGGAATGACCCAGTATCTAACAAGTTGCAAGATTATAGATCATAAAATGCTAGAACAAACTAGTTAAGCTCTATTGAAGATCTTGACTGTTTTTACCACTTTTTCACATGCAAATCCTATATAACCCTACCAAACCTGAAACCAACAATTGATTACAACTACCAATAGTTATCAAAGTGTGTTTAGACTACAATTAACACCAAGAACTCTCATAATTTTCAGTTAACACCCCAATCCAAACACCCTCTTAAATTTCAGAAACTTGGATATTCACACCAAATGCTATCAAAACTACTTGAAACTGATCTTAAACTAACTACACATGAGTATAACACTAAATCAACCATGAACAAACAGATAAACTAACATTTAGACAGATTTCATGCAATTTCACCAAATCACATAAAAAGCTAAAAGATATGGCAAATAGGGATCAAGCCTTGTAGGGAGTTACCTTGTGGGACCCACATCCGGGCCCTACTATGGCTGAAAAGCCATCTTCTTTCAGGCTCGGGCCTGAGCTGAACTGATTAAGCTGTTGGTATGCAAGATGATGATGATGATATCCAAAGTAGAATCCACCACCAATCCAATATGCTGGATTTGATTTCCTGCTAAAATCAAACAAGAAAAAGAGACAATGACCTGGAAAATAAGAGCTTATGAGAGTATAAGGCTGGCTTATTAATTAAGCCAGCTTATCACTCATAGCTTATAGGAGAAAAACGTTTTTTTAAGCCTTTTTCTTTCAACCAAATGAGACCAAACATAAAGCTTTGAAGACTCTTGATTAAAGTTTATCGAAAACAGAAAACCATTTTAAAAATTCCACTTTCACTTCTTTTTTAAACTGATTTAAAGTATTTTTTAAACCTTGCCAAAACTAATTTCAAAAACAGATTTTTTTGAAAACTCTTTATCTCTCAAACTAATTCAAACCTTGAATAACAAGATTAATATGGAACATAGATTTTTTTGCTCATTTAACACCAACTTTTAATAACCAAAAGGAATTACGATTCAACTTTATGAAAATAGAAAACTTTGCATTAATTAAAAAGGGATTACATGAAATAAGCTAAAAACTGGAACAAGTGAAATGAAATGCTAAGTGTCCTTATATAATGGACATTACAAGATTCTAGAATAAAGGAAATGCTAAAACCCTAATTCCATTGAAATTCCATAAAAGCCCTTGGTTTTGACTGAATTCTTGGTCAAATGATTCTTCACGTGATGATGTTGAGAAGTCTAGTTGTCAAAAAATGATCTTGGACGTTGGTTGATATCTTTGGGAAGAAGAAACCGTTTTGGAGCGTTGATAGGCTGTCCATGTTTGTCTTGGTGTAGCAGGGGACCAATGGGGTGGGTTCCATGTTGAGGGTGACGGATTTTTGGGAGTTGGGATTAGTTTAAGGAAGGTTTAGTTTATGATCTGGAAAGATTGGGTGCAAAACCCTTTGTTTTTAAGTTAATCAGGTCTGGGAAAATTAGGGTTTATAGGGTAGTTTAGGAGGGGTTTAATTTGATTAAGGTGTTGGGGTTAATTTAAAAAGTGTTTAGGAGGGAAGATAATATTAAAATCGTTTTAATAAGTTTAATAAGCTGGTGGGATGTGACGTGGAGTAATGGGGAGAGTTGATTGGCTGGTCAAAGGTCAAGGGTGACGTGGCAGGATGTAAGTGGTGGTGGTAAGAATGGTTGTCTGCCCCATTTTGGTCCCTTGATTTTCCTTGTTTTTTCACTTAGTAATAAACAGCTACAAAACCAAATCCCTTTGTTATAACTTTGGTTAACTTGTCAAATTTGGCACAATCACTTTGCAAACTTGTTTCAAGGACTTCTTTTGTAAATTCTTCATTCTCCAAGGACTAAACTTGTAAATACTTGATATTTTAGGGACCCAGAAGTAATTTTGAGGATTTAAAGGGGTATAAAATGACAATTCTTCAATTCTTGAAGGACCAATCTTGCCAATCTTCAATTCTTCAAGGTAAATTTTGGAAAATCCATGATTTGGGCCCGGTTCTTTGTGCGGCTTCGTTTCCCGGGGTTCATTTTTGATTGATTCTTGTGATCTTTTTGTCATTTCCTCAATATCCGTACCTAAAATACACAAGCAACAAACACGAGCATATATTTGGCATTTTTAATGATATTTAATGCATTTTAAGCCCAATTTGGACGATGAGACTATGTATAAAAGCAGTCTCATCACTCCCCCATACTAAACCATTGCCGTACCCTCACGCAATGCTAGAATAAAGTATCGTAGCACCTCCAAAATTCATTTTCATTCACTTTATTGAACGATAAACTAGCTACACTACTACTATTGCTACTACTACTTTGTGTGCGTGCAATGAGATCATTGTCATTATAAGTTAGTAATGCTAACACTACTCATATGCCCTAATCACGTACTTATCCTCCCTTTATTCCTAAGTTGTATCTCTTATATTTTATTTTGTCTTAAATGTTTCACGAGGATACATTGTTTGACTTATGCGATGATAGAGATTTAGGTCTAAAAATAGAGTCCTAACGGTGTAACCAAGACCATCAATTCAATAACCCCTCCCAATAGACAAAGATGTTAAAAAATTAAGTTGACAAGAAGAATCGATAAACACGGTTTTATAACGGTTTTGAACATGAGACTTATTACCAAGACTTTTATACGCCCCCTAACGGAAGGTCCTTATTATCTTTGGTTTACCTCCATCTTTTATTCAACTTCGCCATGAAGCTTTTATTATGACTTCGGTCTTGCCTTGCCTTTTATTATCCGCCTCATCGGTGGTTTTATTAGCCAAAGACGTATATCCTCACGCTAAAGCGAATTTTGGATCTTTAAAGCTTCGAAGATTAAGGCTTGATTCACTTTCAATTTTGCATAGATTTTTCGGCCTTGTGGGGCTTCAAATTGTTTGCTAGATTTAGGTGAGCACTTGAAATCTTATTATTGGGTGAAGCTTTTGATTATTCGGGTGCCAATACTTCAAAACCGTGACGCTGGCGATACCTTAATGTCTTCCCAATTTAATTACACGGAAGCTACTAGAAAAGACTAGAAACCCAACAATCCTAACTAAACCGCTAAGCCAATATTTATTATGAAAAAAATATTTACATGCGAAGGGAGAATAAGCAAATAACGAGAACACATGAGTTTTTGAAAGAATACGAGTACTCTACGTTTAGCATAGTAACTTATAATTAACTCTATCATTTCTCGTCCTCATTTAAGAGACTTAGCCTAATGTGTAGTTAAGGAATCAAAGCTAAGTGCTCAACACGCATGGTCGAGTCAAAAATTACTCTTATTCTCGCCATCGGAAAACCTACATTCGTGTCTTCAAACACTTATAAAATATGAGAAAAATTTTAAAATTTGGCCATTTTTAGCCTTATTTTGCAACAAAACGATAAACAAAAAGATAAACTTTGGAAAGCGTGAAGGTTTGGCAATGCAAGTATCTATTCACCCCCCATACTAAAGTTAAACATTGTCCTCAATTTTTCGATTCTAGGGGTGCAAACACCCCCATACTAGAGACGTAGTCGAATGCCTAATCTAGCATGGAAAGGGTGTAACCATTAAATTTAAATCCGTTTATGAAGTGTGCTAAAAACCTAAGGTTAGAACATCAAAGGATTTATCATTTTGATATTGAGAAAGTCTTCAAAGCAATCGATCGAGTGCTACCATAAAACGAACACGAGAGGCTCCAATCGTGAAGATCATGATCTAAAAACCACAATTCACAAACAACCACGGAACAAAGGTTGGAAGGGCACAAATCCCCTCACATTAAACTAATTAGAAAGCAATAATATGTACATGGATAAGCATGGGTCTCCCCCACGAGGCACCTTGTTTTTGATAACCGAGTCAAAAGCTCGACTCGAATCCACATAAATGTGATCATTTAGGGATTATCTTGGTATGGTCAATTTTTAGTGGGGCTTACATGATAAACAAGGCCCAAAAACAACCGGTATTAAGGACTAAGTCCTTTGATGGTGCAAAATACCAGGATCGAAGATGGCGTTCTCGTTTTCATTGGAAAAACAAATCAACGCTACTTCATCATGTGTCAACACAAACCCAAAGGGTTTCAAGAAAATAGATGAGAAGAAATAGAAGGTTGGGACAATGGGTAAGTCATAAAAAACATGAGCTACTCGAGGTAGACTCGCACCAATCAAATAGAAAGATTTTCCATTTATTGCATCGATGGAAGACCGAGATTTCCCTTTATAAGCAATTCCGGGATCAAATATCTCGTCCTCGGTGGAGAAAGGGGAGGGAACATAAGGGGCTTCCCCCACACTAAGTCCATACAAAGCATAGTCAAAAGGAGAAGACGAGCTTGTAGCACTCAAAACACGAGGTGATGACGGAGTTAGCATTGTAGAAAAAATTTTTAAATCCAATTTAAAATCTTTCCCTTTTTCATCTTTTAAACTCTCCTTATGAAAACCCGACTTAATTATGTCAAAAATATTTGGTGTTTCTAAAGCAATGTTAGTCACACTAAAAATTCTCACATTTGAAAACCGTTTTGGTTTAGGTGGTGGTAAGTTCTCAAAATGTTTGTCAACAAAGAAAACTTCCCCATCGGGGTCAACATATTCATCATCCGGGGAATCATTCGTGATTGGAATCGTAGGCTTGACACTCTTAACCTCCACCGGCGGAGGGGACGAAAAATCGTTTTTATCATCAACTTCTAAAACTCTTTTTGAAATCTTTTTACAAATGTTTTTGATGGGACTAACATTGTTCAAAGACGTGATAGAATACACATGAGAAAGTGAGGAGTTTTGAGTTGCATTTATGACGAGTTCTTCCTCATTGAAACGAAGAGTGATTTTCCTAGCATGCACATCGATAAGTGCTCTCGAGGTATCCAATAATGATCGACCTAAAACTAGAGGAAATTTAGGATCGATGGGAATATCAACAACGATAAGTTCTACGGGATAGTAGAACTTTCCAACTTTCACGAAGACGTCTTCGGCTACTCCACAAGCTAGAATCGTAGAATGATCGGCCATCTCGATTGACATTCTTGAAGGAGTGAGATTGGGAAGATTGAGCGACTTAAAAATCTCAAGAGGCATCAAATTAATACTAGCACCAAGATCGGCCAAGGCGTAGCATTCTTCCATATCTTGTATTGCACATGGGATTAAAAATTTACCAGGATCACCGACTTTTTGAGGTATGCGGCTAAGAAAAACCGAAGAACAACTAGACGACTTTTGCAATTTCTCTTTGTTATTCAACATACTTTTGAAGTTCGCGGCAAATCGAGGCATCATGACCAAGGCGTCGGCAAAACTTATATTAAAATGCAAGTCATGAAACATTTTCATAAAAAGTTCAAATTGATAATTATTTCGTTCTTGTGCCTTTTCCTTGTTTCGTCTTGAAGGCTAAGGTAAGGGTGGTGTGGGTTGGGGCATAGGCAAAGGCCTTAGAATCTCGGGTTCCACTATTGGTATTGGTTCAATCGTAGGTGTGGTTTGAGCGGTACTTCGTGGGCTTGGAATTTGTTCCTTTTCTACCACCACCTCGGGTTCTTTCTCTTTTTCCTTCTCCGTAGAAGTACTTGGACGAGAAATGGGTTCTTTGAAAGTTTTACCACTACGAGTAGTAATAACCTTCAATTCTCCTTTCGAGTTCACGATGGTATCACTAGGAAGACCACCCGAAGAAGAAGGTTTACACATGATTGCTTCAAACATTTTTCCCATTCGATCTTCAAACTTAGATTGCCTAGCATCCGCTTTTAACAATTCTTGCTTAATCTCATGTTGACCTTGCTCCATTTTTTGTTGATTTTGTTGGAGTCGTTGAACATTTCCTTCCATTTTATTAGCATGAGTCTTAAGTTCATTAGCAAGTTCGTTTTTAAGCTCGTTTTTCAACTCTGATCTTAAGCTAACCATTTCACGTTGCATATTGTCAAACTTGGCATCGTTTGCCTTAGCATAATTCAAAAATTCTCCTTGAAGATTCTTGGTGTGATCATTTTGAAAACCTTGAGTGGTAGTTTGAAAATCACGGTTTTGGTTTTGGTTTGAAATTTGCCCATTTCCACTTTGATAATTACCCTTGTTGTAGTTACGTTGATTTCCTTGATAAGAACCACTTTGATTGTTGTTTCGATAGTTGTTAGCATATTGATTTTGTGGAGCTTGATTTTGGCGGGAACCTTGACCGTTTTGGTTATAAGTTCCCGTGGCTACATAAGCATTCGAAGTGATACCATCCGCGGTAATGCACTCGGAAAACTCATGAGCTCCACCACACGAAATACAACTCTTGGCAACCGCCTTAACCGATGCGGAATTCAAAGCATCTTGTGCTTTCCAATGAGTCATAAGAGTCAAAAACCTATCGAAAAACCGATTCTCCTCATTTGCTTCATCTTGCAAGGCATTAATGCTACGAGACGATGACGAACCCAAATTGGCAACACTCGGTGTGTTACGAGGGCTATAAACCTTAGACCTATTCTCAATGATTTTTAAAGCTTCTTCGGTCGTTTTGCACAAAAAAATACCACCCGCGGCGGCATTTAAGTAATCTCGTTCATGATCATTAAGCCCATTATAAAAAGTGTCAATTTGATGCAATTCGGAAAAATCATGCTGTGGACATTCATGTAACATTTCTTTAAACCTTTCCCAAGCCATTGAAAAACATTCATTAGATCTTTGTGTAAATCGGGAAATCTCGTTTTTCAAATGTGTTGTTTTAGATGGTGGAAAAAAATGATTCACAAATTTCGAAACGAGATCACCCCACGTCAAAATCGAATTTGGGGGTTCTTTCTCGAGCCATATCTTGGCGGGTCCATCTAACGAGTATGGAAACAACATCATCTTAATGGCATCGTGTGGTACATCCTTAAACTTGCTTGTCGCGGTGAGACGATTAAATTGCCTAATGTGATAATGTGGGTTGTCTTTCTCGTGTCCGTGAAACTTGTTAGCTTGAAGCATAGACATTAAACCCGTCTTGATCTCGAAGTTCTCCGCAAGGATGGCGGGAATCATAATGGCCTCTCCAAACCCTCGGTGGGTGCTTGAAGAAACTCCATCATAGTACGATTAGCCATGATAGCTTCTTGTTCTACAATAGGTTCCTCACTTGGAGTCTCTTCACTAGAAAGATTAGGAGTAGGTGTCGACTCCTTTTTGTTTTTTCGTTTACGTGCACGTCTTGCTTGGTTACGAGTAAGCATAAACGTCACGTACAACGTGGGGATAAGCAAAGAAGATTCTTTTTGGTGTTTTTAACTTTTTCAATTTTTTTGGATTTTTGATTGTTTTTACTTTTTTGTATTTTGGACTTGTATTAAGTAGACAAAAATCTACAAATCTCCTCCTTAATCAAATCTCTTGATTAAAGAAGCCTCGAGGAATGAAAACGATCACGTGAAGTGAACGCCTTCGATGACTTTAGAACGTTGGTGGAACGCCAAAACGTTCAAGAGGGTTTAATCAATGAAACCAAGAAAATATATATGATACTTAATAATACTTTGGGCGGCAAAACCCTCGATTAGCTCTCAAAATCAAATACTCTCAAGCAAGCGGGGAAACGAGGCGGCGCGAAGCACTTAAGAGCCTTTTTCCTTAGGATATATTTTATAATATCCGCCTTATACCCACCTTATAGTTTGTATTTTCAAAATCGAGCTTCTCGAAAGTATTTATCTATTTTTGCCTTTTTTCTTTGGTTTGAGATTCGAATACAATGATTGGGTAATGACCTCCCAAGTCAAGGTTGTGATTTCTCACGTATTTGGAGTAATTGTGTATTTATTGTTCTACGTATACAATATAGTAATAGTATTCACACAAAAACCGAAAACCGATAATACGTATTAGTAGAGTGCTACTAATACAAATACTTATTATGGCTATGTAAAAACAACAATTGTTCAAGTCAAAACACAACAAGCCTCCCCGGCAGCGGCGCCAAAATGATAATTGTAAAATTACCGCTTTAGGAAAAATAGGGTAAGCACGACGATTTAGGAAAACCGTGTGTAAATGACCCTAAAGTGAGTTCGTTCTCGAGGAGGCTAGTGCGTTGTGTGATGAATTGATTAACTTTGTGATTCTTTTGTTATGAGAAAAGAAAATAGAAATGGGGTAAGAAGAGAATGACGGTTAGGAAGACGGATTAAGATAAGACGAAAAGGTCGTTCACGTAAAACCGTAAAAAGCACCAAATTAAAAAAATTAAACCTAAAAATTAATTAAAAGTTAAGACTAAGTCTAACATAATATAAATAAGAATAAAATCCAACAAAAATATTTTAAAACCTTTTATTAATTAAATATTCAATTTTAAATGCTAATTAAAGCCCTAAAATCAAATACAATTAACAAAATGTCCAAAATATTATTTTATTGAACTAATAAGTTACTTATATTATTTAAAGACTAAAAAGTATTTTTCCTAAATTTTAAAAACTATTTTTCTATTTTTAAAACACTTTAAACTATTTTTAAACTAAAATAATCATAAAAAATAATAAAATAATGCTAAAAATGATTTGACAATTTTAAAAATCCTAATTTATAGTAAGGAACAGTAGCAAAATGAAAAAGTTTGAAAAATATAAAATTTTTCACTAAAAGACAAAAATAGTTTGAAATTAAACCCTAATTAAACTAAATTAATTCTAAAAATTAAATAAAAAGTGAACAGTAAAAAAATTTTCAACTAAAAATCTTAAATTATTTTTCTTAATCTATGAAAATTTTTGAAACAGAAAAATAATAATTTTTGTCACTAAAAGACAAAAACAGAAAGTTAAAAAGTTAATTAAAATAGCTATTTAACCTAAAAAATAAAAGATTAATAGTAACTGAAAAATTAGCTAAACAGAAAAATCCTAAATTTAATAAGAAAAATAATGCAATTAAAATCAAACCCTAATTCCTATTTAAAGGCACTAAAGAAAAAAAAATGTAAGTTCTGATAGTGACATGTGCAGGACTTTTGTCCTTTTGCTGAGCAGTGGAAACCAAAGCACTAGCAGGGGGAACTTGGTTCCCACTGTTAGTGTATTAAACGTGTCTGTGGACTGATTAAGCTTAGGAAAGCTTATATGGAGCTTTTTCTTTGGCAATAAGGCACCCCCACACTCATGGAAGTGTGGGGAGTCAGATTATAGCAAAAAATAACCAGATCCAACACATAAAAATCACATAAATGGCACAAATAGCTTACTGATGAAGGGTAATGTTTCTGATGAATAATAACTTTGAACTAAAATGCACAAATACGAATTTTAAAGCTTCAAATTTAGCACACAATCCCACCAAATAACATGCAAGCTATTCAAAACCCTGGAATGACCTAGTATCTAACAAGTTGCAAGATTATAGATCATAAAATGCTAGAACAAACTAGTTAAGCTCTATTGAAGTTCTTGACTGTTTTTACCACTTTTTCACATGCAAATCCTATATAACCCTACCAAACCTGAAACCAACAATTGATTACAACTACCAATAGTTATCAAAGTGTGTTTAGACTACAATTAACACCAAGAACTCTCACAATTTTCAGTTAACACCTCAATCCAAACACCCTCTTAAATTTCAGAAACTTGGATATTCACACCAAATGCTATCAAAACTACTTGAAACTGATCTTAAACTAACAACACATGAGTATAATACTAAATCAACCATGAACAAACAGATAAACTAACATTTAGACATATTTCATGCAATTTCACCAAATCACATAAAAATCTAAAAGATATGGCAAATAGGGATCAAGCCTTGTAGGGAGTTACCCTGTGGGACCCACATCCGGGCCCCACTATTGCTGAAAAGCCATCTCCTTTCAGGCTCGGGCCTGAGCTGAACTGATTAAGCTGTTGGTATGCAAGATGATGATGATGATATCCAAAGTAGAAACCACCACCAATCCAATATGCTGGATTTGATTTCCTGCTAAAATCAAACAAGAAAAAGAGACAATGACCTGGAAAATAAGAGCTTATGAGAGTATAAGGCTGGCTTATTAATTAAGCCAGCTTATCACTCATAGCTTATAGATGAAAAACGTTTTTTTAAGCCTTTTTCTTTCAACCAAATGAGACCAAACATAAAGCTTTGAAGACTCTTGATAAAAGTTTATCAAAAAACAGAAAACCATTTTAAAAATTCCACTTTCACTTCTTTTTTAAACTGATTTAAAGTATTTTTTAAACCTTGCCAAAACTAACTTCAAAAACAGATTTTTTTGAAAACTCTTTATCTCTCAAACTAATTCAAACCTTGAATAACAAGATTAATATGGAACTCAGATTTTTTTGCTCATTTAACACCAACTTTTAATAACCAAAAGGAATTACGATTCAACTTTATGAAAATACCAAACTTTGCATTAATTAAAAAGGGATTACATGAAATAAGCTAAAAATTGGAACAAGTGAAATGAAATGCTAAGTGTCCTTATATAATGGACATTACAAGATTCTAGAATAAAGGAAATGCTAAAACCCTAATTCCACTAAAATTCCATAAAAGCCCTTGGTTTTGACTGAATTCTTGGTCAAATGATTCTTCATGTGATGATGTTGAGAAGTCTAGTTGTCAAAAAATGATCTTGGACGTTGGTTGATATCTTTGGGAAGAAGAAACCGTTTTGGAGCGTTGATAGGTTGTCCATGTTTGTCTTGGAGTAGCAGGGGACCAATGGGGTGGGTTCCATGTTGAGGGTGACGGGTTTTTGGGAGTTGGGATTAGTTTAAGGAAGGTTTAATTTATGATCTGGAAAGATTGGGTGCAAAACCCTTTGTTTTTATGTTAATTGGGTCTGGGAAAATTAGGCTTTATAGGGTAGTTTAGGAGGGGTTTAATCTGATTAAGGTGTTGGGGTTAATTTAAAAAGTGTTTAGGAGGGAAGATAATATTAAACTCGTTTTAATAAGTTTAATAAGCTGGTGGGATGTGACGTGGAGTAATGGGGAGAGTTGATTGGCTGGTCAAAGGTCAAGGGTGACGTGGCAGGATGTAAGTGGTGGTGGTAAGAATGGTTGTCTGCCCCATTTTGGTCCCTTGGTTTTCCTTGTTTGTTCACTTAGTAATAAACAGCTACAAAACCAAATCCCTTTGTTATAACTTTGGTTAACTTGTCAAATTTGGCACAATCACTTTGCAAACTTGTTTCAAGGACTTCTTTTGTAATTTCTTCATTCTCCAAGGACTAAACTTGTAAATACTTGATATTTTAGGGACCCACAAGTAATTTTGAGGATTTGCAGGGGTATAAAATGACAAGTCTTCAATTCTTGAAGGACTAATCTTGCCAATCTTCAATTCTTCAAGGTAAATTTTGGAAAATCCATGATTTGGGCCCGATTCTTTGTGCGGCTTCGTTTCCCATGTTCGTTTTTGATTGATTCTTGTGATCTTTTTGTCATTTCCTCAATATCCGTACCTAAAATACACAAGCAACAAACACGAGCATATATTTGGCATTTTAATGATATTTAATGCATTTTAAGCCCAATTTGGACGATGAGACTATGTATAAAAGCAGTCTCATCAACGTTCTACTGAATTTGATGCAAAATCATTCTAGAGCAGATCCCCTTGCCACAACAGATGCCCCTGCAACAACAGAAGTTCCCCCTGTTTATGTAAATGATTCCCTTGCTAGCAGTAATATTCCACCTGTTTTTGTTGCTGTGTCTTCTACACCTACTACAGTTGCACCTACATGGATGTTCACAAGGAGTCGTAGAAGGCAAGCACATACTGGGATAGTAATTGGTAAGAGTGCAACATAAAGCTCTTTGACAATATATCCAAATGAAAAGGGGAAGGGCATTTTGGTTAAGCAACCTAAAAATCGGTCTAGAAAAGCTCAAGAGTTGAGTGATGGAGTGTTGGCTAGATAAATGCATGAGGAAGAGTTGCAAGAGGAGCAAGAAATAATGAAAAAGAGAGAGTCAGATAGAAAAGCTGAAGCAGAACTGGATTTGAACATCAATTGGTCATCTGATGAATAAACAAAGGTTGATCAGGTACAAATCGAGAAAGAAATTCAGGTGATGATGAACCAACTTGACAAAAGTATGCATATCATTGCTGATTTCTTTGAATACTGGGAGACATGGAAGCTTACTTAATATATTGAGAAAAGGTATGAGCTTGTTTACATGACTTTGAAGCATAAAAAAGATGTCATGCAGACGAGAGAGATGCATGCAAAGAGATATAGATATTTGAATTCTAAGGCTGGAAGGAAGGTGTACTACAAAACTATTTTGAAAACTCACAAGAGTTATAGAAGAGAACATTTTGTAGGAATGTCTTTTGAGGAGCTTAAAAGATTGGCTCTTGTTGTGATTAAGTTTGCTAATGACTTTATAGATCTAGGATCAGAAAGGGAGAATGGGTATATAAAGGAAAGAGATGCCTTTTATGAAGAAGTGTAGAGAGAATGCAAAGAGGAAAGCAGAGGCTAGTTCAGTGGGTACTTCATCAAATGCACCAGAATCTACTCAAAGCTTGGCTGAGCAAAGAACAACTAAGAGAATGAAAAGAATGGACAATCTGGGATAGTTTGTTGATGACAACATAGGTCAATCAGATGAGGAATTAAACAAGTGCATAGAACTGGTGGTATCTGATGACTTTGTGCCAGAATCTCTTAGGCAAAAATTTCCAATAGTGAAATATGAGGTTTTTCATGACAAAGGGAAGAGTTGGTGGAAGCTAACCAGAGCTGATGGAACAACACATTTCAATATTTGAACAAGATGTTTCATAATCTGGATAGGGAAGACCTGAATACTTTATGGAGATTGTTGAAGGCTCAATTTAAAGACAATCCTCCTACCATAGCCACTGCTGGTAAAGCTTTTAAATTGAAGTCTCAATTTAAAGACAATCCTCAATTTAAAGACAATCCTCCTACCATATCCACTGCTGGTAAAGATTTTGAAATATAGGTCAATGTTTAGAGGATGTTTGAGACTGATCTAGAAGATATAGCATTTAGCTATCAGCATGATGCTAAGATGCTTGAATGGAATTTATTTACTTCTTTAGGGTTGTATGAATTAGTGATGGAAGGACTGATTGTGTATTTTCTCTTTGATAGATACTATCCTCTCACTCAGGAAACATTAAAGAAGATGTTAGGTACTACTCTATAGGTGGATGATAGGAATCATGTGCCTTACCAGTTTCCTAGGTTAATCATAGTCAGATTTTGTCTTGATAATTTTCTTGTAAGCATCCTCATCATTTGCAACATTATTCAAGAAACTTATGTTTAGTAGTAAACACAAATTTAGGGGAGGATTGTTGGGAATAAATGGCTAAGGAGTTCCCCCTGCCAAGTTGTACAAGTTCCCCCTGCTAAGCATATTTTCCCGGTTAATGATAATGAAGACAGTGGGATCTTTTCCCACTATAAAGAAGATAATGGCCCTACTATAAAAATAACTTGGAAGGGATTTTGACGCGTTTCTGTTACATTTATAGTATATCTTCCATGTTTAGTTCATGGTTATCTTGTACAAGGATCCTTATGCGTATAATATGATACTTTAGGTTTTAGTATTTGATTATCTTTGTTCTTGCGTTTTTCTTTAAGGTTGTAAACCCTAACACTACTTAGAGTGTTCGTATATTATCAATATATTAAAGCTTTCAATCAATTCAATCACATTGTTCTTATGCTAAACATTATATTCTACATCTTGCTTAGTTGTGCATCATACACAATGTTTCTCTAGTAATAGTTTGGATTCGTCTTTGCTAATACAATCCATATAAGTTAAGGTATAAGATATGAGTTTAGGATCAATAAATATTGTAAAATGTGCAAGAGTTGGTTAGTGGTGTCTATATCATACATCAATGGTATCTAAACCTCACAAGCCAACATAAGTGATTAGCCCCACTTAAAATAATATAAGTATTTTGTTAGTAAGAAAGAGCTTGACACCCTATATTTTCATAAGAGATCAACTAATGGATAAATTGGTATCATTATTGTATTGTTATTTCTTTTACCAAACAGTTAGAACTAGAAATCAATTCATTTCTTGATACATACACATATATACCAAACATGACCTTACTTATAATTAACAATGTTATATCCACCAACAATTTACAAAATTATATTCACCAACTGTGACAACCCAAAATCGAGGTCATTGCTTAATCTTATTTTACTATTATTTTTGAAATTTTTGAATGAGTTTGAACGATATTTATTTTTGGAGGTTTAAGTTTAAACCGATGTTGGAAGGTCTATATTTAATATTTATTAAGTATAAGGAGTATTAGCAAGCGTGATGTCGATGGATGCCAAATATTTTACGTTTTATTGTCGGTTGTTCGATTTTTATTATTTTCGAGATTTTATTTTAAATGATGTGTTAAGTCGAGTCGAGAGTCGATATTATTATTTTTGAGGTACGTTTTAAATTTTTAAAAGTATCTTTATGAAACCCGAGCCCCGTAAATATTTTGAAAATTTACTAATAGTTATTTCCCGCTTTTTAGCTAACTATTTACATTTCTAGCCACAACTTTCATTTAATTGCTACTAGGTCCCTACCCCACTATATATAAACATAAAACAAACACACACACACACACCATTTTCATTTCAAAATTTTCACTTCCATCTCTCTCTCTCTCTCTCTTCTCTTTGCCGAAACATCACCACCACCACCAAACAAATACAAACTTCCATTTTTCTTGAGTTTGAGCTTGAATCAAGCTAAACTAACACTAGACCCAACCTTATTTTTGATCAAGGATCACATTGGTGTAAGAAATTCATACATGCAAGCAACTTTTTTTATGATGTTGGTAGGTGGAGATATGATCATGCATGGCATTATCTTGATGATCCATGGTGGTTTGTGCTAAAAATCTTCTTAGAAAATTCATTTTGATCTTACAATCTTAATTTTGATTATGATTTTGATGTTATGATTGATGTATGATGATATTAGGGCATAGTAATGATCATTTCCATGGTTGGTTTTTATCAAAAAGTTGATTTTGTACAAGTTTTGAGTAGTCATTTTATAACAGTAAGTAAAAGGCAAAATACGAATTTTTATGTTTTTAAAATGGCTTATCTTATAGCCTAGGGTTGTAGATAATTTTCTTAGCTTCGATTTGATATAAGGTAGAGCTTCTAGCTCAAAACGAGCGCGAAGTTATGATGTTTTGAATGATCGTGTACCGGGAGACGAGTACCGGCACTACAAGTAGTTGTTGTCGGTATTTGAATCGAGTCTCGGAGACTCTAAATGGATGTTTTGAAATATGTAACCTACTGATAATGAGGTGTTTACTTATTAGGTTGAGTTTACTTTAAAACCCGAGTGTCGGTTTTGTAAACGGAGTCGTTTAAATAAGTTAAAACGGTTGTATGAAAAATTAAGTAAATCTGTCCGGATTTTGTAGTTTGAAAATGAGTCGGGTAAAGTACTTTAAGAGTAATATCATTTGATAAACTTGTAAGAGGACTTTCTATATATAGTAAGTTAGTTTATCGAGTCGTTTCATAAACGGTTGACGAGTTTAAAAGGGGTAAATAAGCTAGTACATGTAGTATGTACCGGCGAACTTTGTAAAAAGTATAAGATGGTAAAGTAAATGTGTAGTAAAGTATAATGAAGTTTTTATATCATTTTCTCTCGAGTTTATCGTGACTTTATGAGTTTGAGTTTGATGTTATTATGTATGATTTATTTCTCGAGTCATTATTTAACGAACGCGCCTTATTTGATAGGTAGCGGTTCTCGTGTTTGAAAGGCATCCATTACCGTCGACGATCATCTCGCTAGATCTCTTATACTAAGGTGAGTCTATATCCTCGCTTTCTACTTGTTTTAATGATTTTAATACCCGCGAGGGGGATACATGCTATTTGAAAATAAATGAACACAAGTCATGAGTAATTGTTAGACCCGAATGTTGCCTAAAGTTGATTTCATTGTATTGAGTAACTTGTTGCTAAAGACCCTAAATTCATGAGCCGTTAACTATCTTCTGACTTGATGTTGTGAGTCGGGAATAGCCGCTTATTCTAATGGTAGTACTATTGGGTTGACCACCCTATCTGAGACCAGGGCATTACGTTGAGTAACCCGTTGAGAAGGATAATTTTACGTGATTAAGATTGTGGTATTCTAGCAACTGATACCCTAGAGGGATAATGGTTTTATTCTAGTCATACCGGCATTTGGCGTGGGTGACTATTGGTTAAGGGGTCGGTGTCATGAGCTTAAATACAATGTTTGTTTATCATTATTATTACTGCCTTGAATATAGATTGTGTGTACGACAATTCTATAAATGATTATGATTGATTTTCTTCTTGTGTTCAAATGTGATTTGATAAACCTATAGTCTCGCTCAACATTATTGTTGACTCGTTTTATGCATGATGATATAAGGTTTTTGACACCCTATATGAAAGTTCAAGTTCGTTATAGTTCCGAATCTTTTCGAATTGAAAACCGGTCTTAAGTGCGACTCAATTGTCTTTTGGTGAATCAAGAGAATGATTTGGTTTGTTTGTTTTAAACTACTAGCAAGAAATTAAAGTGTCGTTGAGTAATTTAAAGCTTTGACAAAATTAAACTTAAATTTAATTTATGAAAATTCTTAAAACTTAAAGCTTTGAAAAACTTAAAAACTTAAAAACTTAATCAATTGTAAGAAAACAATTCATGTTCATCGGAATACACCAAATAGCAACCATCGGAATATAGCTAACATTAACCATCGGAATAGTCAAGATCAATACTATCGCAATGACCATCTATCGGAAAGCCACTATCGCAATGATCCAGATCGGAATGATGTAAAATGCTACTGTCGCAATGTCTATCTATCGGAATGGTGCTATCGAAAAATGGGCAGCACTTCGTCTTGACCAAGGCCTTAAGACCCGTCGGAATATGCGATCGCAATAAGCGATCGCAACCCAGATCGGAATAAGGGGATTAACCAACCGATCGCAAAGTAAAACCCTAATGGGTTATTGCGATCAAATACCAAAGCTAACGGAATGTGAATGAAACCCGTCGGAAAGAGCACAAAACCCTAGTTTTGCGATGGAAGGCAACAGTTCCGAAATTGGTGGAAGAGTGAATCTCAATAAGCAAATGCAATAAGCTAATCTCACCGGATCTTAATCACAAAAGAAAAACTTAAATTCGAAAACTATTCAAGATATGAAATCAAAAACTTATAAAAGATACTTTTAAAATAACTAACACCTTTATAAAATCCGAAAATCAATAAGCTAAAACTCGAATAAGCCAATAAGCACTATAAGCTTATGTCCTAAACGCGAAAGAACTTATGTGTAAACAAAGAAGATCAATCCTTCAACCACGAAATCATAAAATCATACGAATGAAGTATGATATTCGGATCAAAAGTAAAATAAATCAAGAAGTGAAGAATGAGAATAAGGATCAAAAGCTTAAAATAGAACTTTGATTAATGAAATAAGCAATACAAAAATGTTTAATCTTGAAAGATTAAAAGAAAAAGATGAACTAGTGAGAGAAAGTTTAAGACTTTCTCTCTCTAAAAACTAGAAAGAAACTAAAGAAAAATAAAAACTAGCTAACCCCCTCCTAATGTGATTAGGAGGGTATTTATAGGGGAGTGGGAGGCATGTGTGGTGCTTTCTTCTTTCTTTTTCTTCTCGACTCGATTTTAATTCTTCGTCTTTGTAGTCTCGGGATTTGAACTTGTCTTTTAATTTTCTTCTTCTATTAGACTTAAGTTCTTCGACTTCATTAAACTTCCGTCTTTAGACTTGTTCTTCGATAAATCTCCAGAATAGGTCTTGGACATCCGTTCTTTAAGCACTCTTGATCTTTTTACTTCGTCTTTTCCCGTTTTCTTCGATAAAAGCCCGTGAAAGCCCGTGTTTTCTTCCTTTTTCATCTTTTGGTCCTAAAACACAATAAAAACACAAACCACGCATAATTCCGACTTTTACGACATAAATCACACGTTTTGGTCTTGTTTTTATTGAAAATAAGTGGTAAAAGGATAAGTGTTTTCACACTTATTAAATCCCCTACACTTGACCATTGCAATGCCCTCATGCAATGCATTAATTTTAAGCACGGTTTACATTCTCCATCATAAATAACCCATCTTGGCCTTTATTAAATACTAAACGTAAAAGATAGAAATAGGTAAAGAAATTAAAAACTTACATTGGGTTTTGGCGGCCATGAACGTTTATCATCCTCAAGTTTCACGTTCCCCATACCAAGCTTAGAAACGAGATCATTGTTATTATAAGTTAGCAAACTATCACGAACTCATGTGGGCCAATTATTCACTTAGACTCCCTTATTCCTAGGTGTATCTCTTATATTTTATTTTTGTCTTGAATGATCACGAGGATGCATTGTTTGACTTATTTCGATAGTTATTTTAGTCCGAAAATAAGGTGAACGATTTAATCAATAGTTAGCTAAAGGACCAAATCTTTTAAAACTGCTTCTCGGGATATCAGAAAGTTCATATCTTGGCATAACTTGGTTCGCGATTTGAGACCTTTCTCGGGCCGATATTTGGCAGCGACTTCATACTTCGAATCTTCGAGAGACGTTCTTGAAATTATGGTCTTCTCTTCATAATAGGAATTTCTTCACTTGAAGTTTTTGAGAGATTCTTCATCTTTGGACCACGACTTCTTCATTTTTCTCCAATCTTTATTTTGGACTTTGATATACAACGATCCGCCTCCTTTTAGGACTTGGATCTATTTATCCTCATACCTTGCTAGGGTCTTTTCGGATAGACTTCTCCATGACTTTTGGGGAGTTCTTGCTTTTCGTCGTGTGTCTCGATCCTTCATATTGATTTTTGATAAATGATTCTTCACATCACTTTTGGATCTTTAGCAACAAAATGTAGCCCTCATGCCTTGTTAGGGCCTTTTCGGACTCGCCAATCTTCACGCCCCGCTTCATAAGTTATGCCTTGGCTATGAACTCTCGTCATTACCGAGCAACTTTTAAACGATCTGGGGCTAGAAGCTAAGTAACTTTTCAAATCGTACAACCCTACTTATTAGCAGATTAATTTATTAACAAGCGGAGGGAGAATAGGCTCATAATTAACTCACATAAATTCACGAAAGAATACAGAACTGATAATTGACTCTATCATCTCTCGTTCTCCACAGTTTAAAATCTCAAGTAATGAGACTCGTGGATGCTTAGCCTATTAAATCAAAGTTTTGGGTTTTCGAGTCACCTATAGGATCTTGCAAATTCTTAGACTTTTTCAAGTTTAGAAATCGCATTTTAAAGTTCCCTTGATAAACGACTCTCTAGGATCAATTATAGGAACTTGCGAAAAGTTCTTGTTCTTAACCCGTGAGAGTTAAGACTTTCGCGTTTTATAGCTCCCTATATAAAAGCCTAGCAAAACTTGACTTAAACACGTTAAGGATACTAGCTAGAGTAAACTTAGGCAAGTAAACTCGGGTTGAGTCAAAATGTTCACGACTAAGAAAAATCTAAAACCATTATATTAAAAATTTATTCTAGTAAAGGAAACGTAACAAAGGCAAATTCAACTATACAACTAGGCCAAAGTAGATTAAAAATTTTGAAAAATGTCGAAAAATCAAATTTTCCGGTTAAAATGAGGGCAAATACATGGAAAAGACCACTTACTTCGATAGAAGTCCCCCCTACACTTGAGATAAACATTGTCCTCAATGTTTAAGCATGTGGGAGTAAACTCCCCTACACTTAGGACATTGTGCACTTTGTTTAAATCTGGCTAAGGAAAGGACAACTAAAGTGAATTCAATGTGAACATATAGAATATGAAATATTGAATCACAAGAGTTTAGGATAGAACCGGGAAGATGGGAAACACGGTATCACGGTTCGTCAAAAGTCATCAAGATGCTCTCTGAAGCTTTAATCCCTGCACAGCACAAGAAACAAGACAACAAACATATGCGGGGCTCCCCCTTCCACTTATTAGGAAAGCAGTAAAGGATAGAACACGGGTTGCCTCCCGAGAAGCGCTTGTTTTTGTTCACCGAGTCATGAGCCTGACTCGACCCAATTTTAGTTCATGGGGAACGTGGTGAGGGATGGAATCATCTCCTGAGAAATGTCCTCACCAAAGTACAGTTTCAAACGCTGGCCGTTCACCTTGAAATTGGGCCCATTCGGCTGAGAAAGCTCAATGGTCCCATACGGAAAAACCTTGGTGACGGTGAATGGACCAGTCCAGCGGCTCTTCAACTTGCCAGAGAAGATCTTCAACCGAGAGTTAAAGAGTAAGACTTGATCACCAACGTGGAACTCTCGGTTCTTGATTTTAGCATCATGGATAATCTTCGTCTTCTCCTTGTAGATCAGCGAGTTCTCATAAGCTTCATTCCTTAGTTCATTTAGCTCGTTGAGTTGAACCTTGCGATGATCACCGGCTTTGATGATGTCGAAGTTAGCCCACTTCAAGGCCCAGTGCGCCTTATGTTCCAGCTCGATGGGTAGGTGGCAGGCTTTCCCGTACACAAGATGATAGGGTGTACAACCAATCGGGGTCTTGTAAGCAGTACGGAAAGCCCACAGAGCATCATCTAACTTATCGGCCCACGCGGCACGATGCTCTCCCACAGTACGCTCCAAAATTCTCTTCAAGCCACGATTGGAAATTTCGGCTTGCCCATTGGTTTGGGGATGATAGGCGGTGGAAAGACGGTGATTGACACCATACTTTGCCATGACTCTTGCAAATTGATCGTTGCAAAAATGAGTCCCGCGATCACTGATGATAGCACGAGGAACGCCAAATCGAGCGAAAAGTTGCTTTAAAAAGTTCACAACCACCCTCGCATCATTCGTAGGAAGAGCCTTAGCTTCAACCCATTTAGAGACGTAGTCGACGGCGACGAGGATGTACTTGTTCCCTTTGGATGATGGAAATGGCCCCATAAAGTCGATGCCCCATACATCAAAGATTTCACATTCCTGTATGAAATTTTGAGGCATCTCATCCTTATGTGTGATCTTGCCTTGACGTTGGCAAGCATCACAATGCTTAACCATTTCGTGCGCGTCACGATAAATGGTGGGCCAGTAGAATCCAGAATCAAACACTTTCTTCGCGGTGTAGTTGGGACCAAAGTGACCACCGGTGGGTCCTTTGTGGCAAGCTTGGAGGATGTCAAAAGCTGCCGGTCCGTCAACACATCGACGAATAATCAGATCAGCACACTGTTTGAATAGATAAGGGTCATCCCAAAAGTAAGTCTTAACATCGTTCAAGAACTTCTTCTTTTGTTGGGATGTTAACCCTTGGATGAGAATACCACCCGCTAAGTAGTTTGCAATGTCTGCAAACCACGGGGTGCCATCAAGATTGAGATTTAAAGACATTAGAGTCTCCAGGGGGAAAGAGTCATTGATCTCTTTGTTCGGATGATCCCCCTGATATGGATCCTCAAGTCGACTCAGATGATCCGCGGCCAGGTTTTCGGCTCCCTTCTTGTCACGAATTTCAATGTTGAATTCTTGAAGGAGCAAAACCCAGCGAAGAAGTCTTGGCTTAGAATCGTTCTTAGTCATCAAGTACTTCAACGCGGAATGGTCCGTGTATACGATGGTGGTGGATAAAACAAGATAGGGGCGAAATTTCTCAAAAGCATAGACAACAGCTAAAAGCTCTTTTTCGGTTGTCGTATAATGCAATTGAGCCCCCGTCATTGTTTTGCTAGCATAGTGGATTGGTTGGAAGTGTTTATTCACTCTTTGGCCCAAAACCGCACCGATAGCAAAGTCGCTAGCATCGCACATCAATTCAAAGGGCAGCTCCCAATTAGGGGTAACCAAGACCGGTGCCTTAGTGAGCTTATCCTTGAGAAGATTGAAGGCTTCGAGACACTCTTTAGAAAAGATAAAAGGAGTATCTTTTTCTAAGAGGTGGGTCATCGGGCGAGCGATTTTAGAGAAATCATGAATGAATCTACGATAGAAGCCCGCATGACCCAGAAAACTTCTCACACCCTTCACGGTTGAAGGTGGAGGTAATTTGGCTATGACATCTACTTTAGCACGGTCAACTTCAAGACCGGCTTTAGAGATTTTGTGTCCTAGCACAATGCCTTCTTTTACCATAAAATGGCATTTTTCCCAATTCAGAACAAGGCGAGTGTCTTCGCACCGCTTAAGCATACGTTCCAAATTGGCAAGGCAAGCAGAGAAAGAATCCCCGAAGACCGAGAAATCATCCATGAAGACTTCCATGGTGTGCTCAACCATGTCATGGAAGATAGCCAACATGCACCTTTGGAAAGTCCTGGGGGAATTGCATAAGCCAAAAGGCATTCGTTTATAAGCAAATGTGTCGTAGGGACAAGTGAATGTTGTCTTCTCTTGATCTTGGGGATCGATTGGTATTTGAAAATAACCCGAGAAACCATCAAGAAAGCAGTAATATTCATTACCGGCTAATCGTTCAAGCATTTGGTCCATGAAAGGTAGAGGGAAATGATCCTTTCTCGTGGCATCATTGAGTTTGCGGTAGTCTATACAAACTCTCCACCCAGTAACGAGACGAGTGGGAATCAACTCGTTGTGTTCATTGGGAACAACGGTTATTCCGCCCTTCTTGGGCACACAATGGATTGGACTAACCCACGGTGAATCCGAAATAGGGTAAATCATACCCGCATCAAGAAGTTTAATAACCTCTGTTTTGATGACTTCATGTATTTTTGGATTCACCCTTCGTTGGCTTTGGAAAGTAGGCTTGAAGTCGTCCTCCATGAGAATTTTGTGTGTGCAGAAGTGAGGATCAATTCCACGAATATCCGAGATTTTCCACGCAATAGCCTTCTTGTGAGCTTTCAACACAGCAACGAGGCGAGTCTTCTCTTCATCTTTCAAATCCGTTGCAATAATGACGGGAGACTTCTTGTTGTCGTCAAGGAACACGTACTCGAGATGTGGCGGCAACTCCTTAAGTTCCAAATCCGGAGGATTTTCGACGGGAGGCGTTTTCAAAGTCGGAGTATCGATAGCAATGACCATGGGAGATGGAGGCGAAGGATTGGCTTCGGTGAGAAGATTGTCAAAGAAACTCATATCTTCATCCCCCTCGGTGGGAGAATCATTAGTAGCTAAATTCACATCTCCCATGGTATCTTCAAGATTGTTCCAGAATAAATCACCATCTCCAAATAGAGACAACGATGAATCAATGGAGGACACGGTCTCAATAGTGGGAAGAGAGGTAGGAATACTTTTGCAAGCATCATTAAAGTGTTCTTCACAAGCCTCATCAAGAACGTCAATACAATTAACGCTCTCATATGAATAAGGCTGTTTAGACAACTTTCCCATGTTGAAGACTACTTTGTCGTCACCCTCTCTCATGATAAGCTCTCCGGCTTCCACATCAATAAGAGTGCGACCGGTCCTAAGGAATGGACGACCAACAATAAGTGGCACACGGGGGTCCATCTCGTAGTCGACGACAACAAAATCAGCAGGGAAGGTGAATTTGTCGACTCCTACAATAACGTCTTCGGCTATCCCCACTGGATAAGCAACCGTACGGTTGGCCAATTCCAAAGTCATTTTAGTGGGGACTAGCTCTGGGAGAGATAATTGCTTCCAAACACTTAGAGGCATGAGATTTATACTGGCACCTAGATCGGCTAGGGCCATGCAATTCTCTACTCCCGGGAAATTGCAAGGGATAAGAAAACGACCCGGATCACCAAGCTTGATTGGTAATTTCCTTAAGAGCACTGCAGAGCAGTTCTCATTAAGTTGGGTGTTGGCAATGTCGAGGAGCTTTTCCTTGTCGCTCAGAAGGTCTTTAAACATTTTAGCGTATTTGGGCATGTGAGCGAGAGCCTCGGCAAAGGAGATGTTAAAATTCAGTTGTTTAAACATTTTAAGGAAGTTCGAAACCTGAATATCATCCTTGCTCTTTTGCTTCTCTTTCCTCAACCTTGAAGGATAAGGTATATTGGATGAAGAAGAAGGCTTTAAGGGAGTAGGATCACTCACAACCACGGGTGGTGGGGAAATGGGGATAGAAGGTGAAGGAGGTGGGGGAAGTTGCTCTTTTTCCTTGTTCACAATCACGGGTGGTGGTGTAGGAAGCTCGGGTTCCATATAACCTTTTCCACTTCGAGTGGTGATTGCTTTCATCTCCCCCCTTGGATTCGCAACGGTATTACTCGGCAGAGTACCCGAAGAAGAGGGTTGATTACTTTGGATGAGCGAACCAATCATATCACGAAGGTGAAGAGCTTGATTGTTAAAAGAGTTTTGCATGTTTGCATTCATTGTATCATTGTGTTTGGCCATATCATTCCTTAGCTCGGCTCGAATATCGTTCCCTTGTTTTGCCATCTCTCCCTTCAAGTTGCGGACTTGACTCTGAAGATTCGTCACCAACTCCCGATTAGTCTTCATGAATGTCTCGACTTCTGGATTCACTGCCATCGGTTGATTGAGAGGTGGAGCTTGGTAAGCTTGAGAATTTCCTTGAGTTGGGTATGGGTTTCTTTGGGATTGATACTGATTGTTTGCACGAGGTTGGGATTGATTGTAGCTTTGTTGTTGGTTTTGGTTTGCAGGAGGGAAACCGGGAGGAGCAAGATAATTGTTGGAACGATAACTTAGCAAGCCACGGTCTCCTTGCGGGCGAGCTTGATAGCCTCCCGTGGGATAAGTGCCGTAAGCTGCGTTAACGTTTTCAGAATAATTGCCTTGGGTAGAAGGACAATCATTATAAGAGTGAGGGCCACCACATGTGTCACAAGAAATAGCAACTGCTTTAGCTTGTTGAAAGTGGTTTGTGGCCATGGCCATGAAATTCTTGTTCATTTCAGCGAGTTGGCGAGAAATTTCAGACATTTCAGGATTGGAGGAAGAAGAAGAAACATTGACTCTCGAGTTAGATCTTGAGGATGCGGATGAATCCCAATTCTTGTGGTGAGTAGTCATGTTTTCGATCAACTCTCGACACTCCTCCGGTCTCCTTTTCATAAAAGTACCACCGGCGGCGGCATTTATCGTGTCACGATCACGAAAGGTGAGACCATTGTAGAAGGTGTCAATGAGAGTGACGGGGAGCATATTGTGATTAGGACAGCGGTCGATCAAATCATTGTAACGTTCCCAAGCATCGAAAAGCGATTCATCATTCTCTTGCATAAATCCACTGATTTGGTTACGAAGGCTAGTGACCATGGATGGGGGAAAGTAGCGCGATAAAAAGCGTTGAGTCATGTCGTTCCACGTGTGAATAGAATTCTTGGGAAGACGGTCAAACCATTTTTCGGCATGGTGAGAAAGTGAGTGTGGAAAAAGTTGAAGTCGAAGGTCATCCATAGAAACACCGGGGCACTTCATGCTTTGGGTAATGGTAATGAATTTGTCGAGGTGTTTGTTGGCATCATCATCCGGAATTCCACGAAACGGGTTCGTTTGCACTTGTTGTATCATATGATGCTTCAACGAAAACTCCTGAGCCGTGACGTGCATTGGCGCAATCGGGCCTCCGCGTCCATTCATGGTGGGTTGGCACAATTCCTCCATGGTTCGTAAATCAGGTAGAAGGACATTGTTGTTGTTGTTGTTGTTGTTGTTATTCAAATTATTTTGAGGTGGGTGATTGTTGTTGTTGTTAACACCAGCCATATCTAAATCTTCACGATTCTCGGGCTCAGAATAGTTTGTAGATCTAGTACGCATACACCTGCAGAGGAAAAATATACACAAGGAATATCTATATAATATTTTTTGTTTTTATAGGTTTTTTTATGTTTTTGTATTTTGAAAAGTTTTATATTTTTTATGGATTTTTGAAATTTTTATAACAATGAAAATAACGTTCAAAGAACGGATCCCAAAATTCAATGCGTCTCTCACTAGAAACCGTTTATCTTAACGAAAAGAGCCGGCAGCGGCGCCATTTGATATAAGGTTTTTGACACCCTATATGAAAGTTCAAGTTCGTTATAGTTCCGAATCTTTTCGAATTGAAAACCGGTCTTAAGTGCGACTCAATTGTCTTTTGGTGAATCAAGAGAATGATTTGGTTTGTTTGTTTTAAACTACTAGCAAGAAATTAAAGTGTCGTTGAGTAATTTAAAGCTTTGACAAAATTAAACTTAAATTTAATTTATGAAAATTCTTAAAACTTAAAGCTTTGAAAAACTTAAAAACTTAAAAACTTAATCAATTGTAAGAAAACAATTCATGTTCATCGGAATACACCAAATAGCAACCATCGGAATATAGCTAACATTAACCATCGGAATAGTCAAGATCAATACTATCGCAATGACCATCTATCGGAAAGCCACTATCGCAATGATCCAGATCGGAATGATGTAAAATGCTACTGTCGCAATGTCTATCTATCGGAATGGTGCTATCGAAAAATGGGCAGCACTTCGTCTTGACCAAGGCCTTAAGACCCGTCGGAATATGCGATCGCAATAAGCGATCGCAACCCAGATCGGAATATGGGGATTAACCAACCGATCGCAAAGTAAAACCCTAATGGGTTATTGCGATCAAATACCAAAGCTAACGGAATGTGAATGAAACCCGTCGGAAAGAGCACAAAACCCTAGTTTTGCGATGGAAGGCAACAGTTCCGAAATTGGTGGAAGAGTGAATCTCAATAAGCAAATGCAATAAGCTAATCTCACCGGATCTTAATCACAAAAGAAAAACTTAAATTCGAAAACTATTCAAGATATGAAATCAAAAACTTATAAAAGATACTTTTAAAATAACTAACACCTTTATAAAATCCGAAAATCAATAAGCTAAAACTCGAATAAGCCAATAAGCACTATAAGCTTATGTCCTAAACGCGAAAGAACTTATGTGTAAACAAAGAAGATCAATCCTTCAACCACGAAATCATAAAATCATACGAATGAAGTATGATATTCGGATCAAAAGTAAAATAAATCAAGAAGTGAAGAATGAGAATAAGGATCAAAAGCTTAAAATAGAACTTTGATTAATGAAATAAGCAATACAAAAATGTTTAATCTTGAAAGATTAAAAGAAAAAGATGAACTAGTGAGAGAAAGTTTAAGACTTTCTCTCTCTAAAAACTAGAAAGAAACTAAAGAAAAATAAAAACTAGCTAACCCCCTCCTAATGTGATTAGGAGGGTATTTATAGGGGAGTGGGAGGCATGTGTGGTGCTTTCTTCTTTCTTTTTCTTCTCGACTCGATTTTAATTCTTCGTCTTTGTAGTCTCGGGATTTGAACTTGTCTTTTAATTTTCTTCTTCTATTAGACTTAAGTTCTTCGACTTCATTAAACTTCCGTCTTTAGACTTGTTCTTCGATAAATCTCCAGAATAGGTCTTGGACATCCGTTCTTTAAGCACTCTTGATCTTTTGACTTCGTCTTTTCCCGTTTTCTTCGATAAAAGCCCGTGAAAGCCCGTGTTTTCTTCCTTTTTCATCTTTTGGTCCTAAAACACAATAAAAACACAAACCACGCATAATTTCGACTTTTACGACATAAATCACACGTTTTGGTCTTGTTTTTATTGAAAATAAGTGGTAAAAGGATAAGTGTTTTCACACTTATTATATGTATTTCAGGTAATAGGAAGTAATGGAGCACGGAGCTTTGCTGTGGAGGTTGTGGCTTGGCTTTTGGAAGAATGTTGGTCTAAACCGTTTCTACCTTTTTAAATGTTGAACAATTTATTTTATGTTGATGTACTGTACTAAACTTGTTGGTTGTTGGTCGAGATCAATGGGGACAAAACGCTTTACTCTAGTATCGTGTCAGTACATTTATGGCTTGAAATCTATGTTTTAGACCAATTATAATAATCATGTTTATATTAATGTGTAAACTTCTCTATTTTGAGTCGTTCAATATATCTTGTGTGATAATGCTTGTGTCTAGCACCCAATTGTGTATTTCCGCTGCGCAATGTAAATTGGGGGTGTTAGACCAACACTTTACAAAATTATATTCACACAATGACATGATAAGAGAACTTGACCAATCATGTTGCATAATGTTTTCTTTTCATGTGTTTCACCCATGATATTCACATGAGACATATGTGTGGATTTTTTTTGTAAACATTTTGTGAATCTAGCATTCCTCATTTATAATTTTCAATTATCTATTTTAGATACTTTTTATTTATTTATGAGAAATGCTACAACCACATAATATCTACAAAACTTCTAAAAAATGAGTTCTAGCAATATGATTTATCATGAAACAAATGGTTAGTGGAGAAGAAGATAATATTTGGTCCAAATGTTTTACCAACATCATTGTGTGAATGTTTATTTGTAAAGATAATCTGGTTCTAGCAATTCTATTTTTGTAATGTTTACCATACTTGTCATCTAAAGTTGACATTTAATATTAATATTTTATCACTTCTATTTAATATAAAGTTTATTATTGATATTTTGATATTTTGATATTTAAACTGTTGTCAGTATCTCTTTAAGTCAAATAAAAAACTTCCTATAAACCAACTTAAGGAGGTTAACCTAAATACTTTCTAATATTAGTCTATTCCTAATCTATATTGTTGATCCCAAATTCAGATCTTAAACCTTAGATTGTTTAAGGGTTGTGATAGAAAGAATGAAATCAAACTAACACTGGAGAAACTTTGCAATACACAATGTAACTAAACAAGATGCGGAATATAGTGTTTAGCACAAGAACAAATATTAAGATCAAACGTTAAACTTTAATATATCAAAGATATACGAATACCCAATAGTGGTATTAAGGTTATACAACCTTAAAGTATGAAATGAAATGAACAGAGAAGGATATGTTTACATGAAACCCTAGTGAGTCCTTTTATAGCACAAGAACTCACGTACAAGATTACTACTAACAAACTAGGAAAATATCATGGAGTAATAACAGAAACGCGTTATAATCTCTTCCAAGTTTATCTTGTAACAGGGTCTTTGACTTTCAGCAGGGGGACCAATCCCCCTGCCTTTGTTATTTAACAAGGGGAACTTACTCTAGCAGGGGAAACTCTAACCAACCAGTAGGGGGAACTACTACTCACATATTTATTCCCAACAATCCTCTCCTAAACTTGTGCTTTAGCCTAAAGACAAGTTTCTAAAAGAATGCTGGTTGATGAGGATGCTTACAAACTTCCTGGAAAAAGTTGACTATGAATAAATCTTACCAAATCATAAGCAACAGGTTCTTTGGCATCCACAATTAAATCAGCATGTGCCAGCTTCTTCAAGATCTCTTGAGTTAAAGGATAATAACGATTATTAAGCAAATAAACACTTACACCTTCCATGGGCACCTCATAAACACCAGAATTGGTAAACAACTTCCAATACAGCATCTTTGCCCCATTTACTGCATTAAAGAGAGGATCATTTAACTCATGCTCATACATCCTGTGCAGGTCGTCCCAAATTACCTAGTCTTTCTCTACACCATCCAAAGTAGGAGGATTTGCAGCAAATGCCCCTTTCAAAATCTTCCATAGATCATTTAAGTCTTCTATGTCCAATATTTGAAATAACATATCTAGTCTTACAATGATCTATGCTGTATTGTCAGCTCTAGTCAGCTTCCACCAAGACATTCCTTTATGCTCATGAACTGCATACTCTGCTATGGTATATTTCTTCCCAAACTCACTTGCTGCAATTTCATCATTCCCTTCCACAATCAAATGCTGATCTATTTCTTCATTGGAAGGATGTTGAGTTTCTTTAGTAACTGTACCAATATTTTCCATCCGCTTTAATCTTTTGGCTTCTATCTGTGAATTGAGAACAGATCTTTCACCTGCTGGAAAAGTTGCACCTGCTTGGGATGATGCACCTGCTTGAGTTGTTTCCACTGCTTCTCCTTCAGCCTTTCTTTTTCTAGTCTTCTTAGCTTTCTGTACCATCTCATCTTTCCTCCTGAGATACTCAGCCTCTTCAGGAGTATCTATGCCTATGAAGTCCTCCACATTTGTTTCCCTTAGTACTGGAATAGTGATGAGGCTGCTTTTATACATAGTCTCATTGTCCAAAATAAGCTTAAAATGCATTAAATATCATGAAAATGCCAAATATATGCTTGTATTTGTTACATGTGTATTTTAGGTATGGATATTGAGGAAATGACAAAAGATCACAAGAAACAAGCAAAAACGAACACGGGAAACGAATCCGCACAATGAACCAAGCCCTAATGGTGATTTTCTAAGAATAACCCTTAAAGATTTGGAGATTATACAAGAAGGGTCCTCCAATATTGAAGAATTGACACTTTAAACCCTTGTTTATTCATAATTACAAGTTTGGTCCTGAAAGTTTGTCAAATTTACAAAAAGGGCCCTCCACTTTGAAGAATTGGCAAGAATGGTCCCTCAAATTTGAATACTTGTCATTATTAGTCCTCCAAGAAGTCAATAATAGAAGGCAACATCTTGAAGAATGAAGAAAATGCCAAAACAGCCCTTCAAGTATCAAGAAATGGCAAGAAATACCATTGAAACACTTTTGCAAAACTATTTGGGGGCAAAAGTGTGAAAACTAAAACTCATTATAAAAGGAAATCAGATTTTGTGTTATTAAACATGAAGTGAAAGGAGAATGAAAGATGAGGGGAGTACACTGCCAAGACAACAAAGTTACATAGACCAGTAACCAAGTGCCATGTGTCCCACTCACTTATTCAACCAATTAGAATCCTCCATTTCGCCACGTCAAATCCCACTCATAACCAGTTTAACAACTTAGTTATTTAAGTTTAAAATGGGCGGTTAACAAGTTTTTAAACTCAAAACTGGATTAAACGAGCCACTATTCATCTCAAGAACAAGACTAAGGTTTTTTGTTTAAGCCAAAATTAAACCTCATAACTATCCAGAATTATGATTAAGGTCATCTAAATCATTAGCCAACTCACTTTAACCCTACCACATCAACCACAAGTTCACATGATACTCACTTCGTACACACTTTTGGGAAACTTCCAAAACATGCCAGAGGATCAACGAATTACATCCAGCTTTGTTCCTAAGCTTCATTAGGAGCCTTTGGATCATATTCCACCACCTTCACACCTCCACACACTTCCAAGCCATCCTCACATGTTTTCAAATTTTCAAGACAACAAGGGCAATTTGGGAAGATCAAGCACTTATGGTTAACAATTTTTAAGCTTTCTAGTTCACAAATGTTTCCTATATAAGGCATAGGACGTCGAACATTAGTCTTTGTTGTTGGTTTTTCCTTTATCACAAATCTGTAAATCCTTTTTTCAATTTATGAAAAAGTGTTTGATATTGCTGATGAAACCCAAGTGCCAACTTTAATCTTTGCTTGTTATTGTTTATTGTTTATGATTGTTAACACTCAAAACCTGTTTTTAAAAATTGTGCAAAAATTGCATAATTTTCCAAAACTTGATATTTTGCTAAGTGCTTGGTTCAAACCCTTGGAATTTTTAGATTACAAGTGATTATAGTACCTTGATAAGAAGCTTATCAAGGTGTTGTAAGCTTGTAGTTTGGGGATAATCAAGGAGTGGGAACAAGGTTGCATTAATCAAGTCTTTTCCATTTTCTGTTTTATATGAATTGAGCCTTTAACCTTGTTGAATCTTAGCAGGTGTTATAGGAAGCTTGTGTCTTGTTTAGTAGACACATCAGCTCAAAAATTCATCATTGTGGATGTACATTCATGAGGTTTTAGCATTCTTACCCAAAATCTGAAAGGTACATGATTTTTGGTGATTTTGTGTTCTACTGTTACAATTGTTGTTTTTGTGGCTTGAATCTACTTAATATTGCATGATATTGATGTTATGATGATAGATTAGGCTTGGGTTAAACTAAAACACAATTTTGCTTTGTTAAATCTTTGAGTGAAAAAGTTAAGGGTGTTTGGGTTTACTGATTTAGGCTTGCAAATTGATTTTGAGTAGGTGTTAAGTGTTGTTTATTGTTGGTATCTTATAAATACTTGGTTGTGTGCTATTGACTGCAAGTTTTTGGCTTTTGAACATCATTTTCTTGATTGTGCTATAACTTGTTGAAATATTCTTGTTTTGACCTAAGATCTTCGTAACACATAGATTGTATGCATGCTTAGGGCTAACAAGTGATTAAATCAAGTTTATATAACTTGTTAAAGAGATTTGAGGGTTTGAATCTGGCCTCGTGGTCAAGTATATCAGCAAAGTTTAAAATCTGCTTGTTCTTGTTCGTCAGTAACTTTCTTTGGCTTGAATCTTGTCTAAACCTTGAATCATTGCATGAAACCAGTTAATTTATGTTGATTTGAATTAATCTAAGCTGTTGTGTGCATTTGGTTCAATTTGGTTGGCTTAATCTTGCTAAAACTGCTTATTTGTGTAAAAACTGTTTATGAACATGTTTGGGTGCTATCTGGTGATCTTTTGAATTAACTGTATCAATTGGCTTGTGGAATTTGTGGTTTTTTAATTGCATTAGACTCCATATAACCCACTG
Source organism: Glebionis coronaria (assembly GCA_025667525.1). Taxonomy (NCBI): domain Eukaryota; kingdom Viridiplantae; phylum Streptophyta; class Magnoliopsida; order Asterales; family Asteraceae; genus Glebionis; species Glebionis coronaria. Next base: position 231,156,700 of record CM046879.1, read on the forward strand.
GTTATAAGGGTGCCTTTTTGTGGCTTGAATCCAACAAAAATCCATATAAGACAAAAAGTCAAAATAGTCAAGCAGGGGGAACTCCTTTCCCCTGTTGCTAGCCATTGCTAGTGTTATTTGGTCATCAGCTTATTCATAAGCCATTTTGGCTTATCCAGACTTGCAACAACTTATTTTTTGTGATCAATCTTCTTTATTTGACCCATTGAACTGATCTGGAGCTTTTTAGGGTTTGACTTTTAGGTTTGACTAGAAAACCAAACAAGTTGACTTTTATATAAGTGCTTATTTGTTTATTCCAGCTTATTCAGTGTGCTTATTGGAAAACTTTTTGATTATTTTTCTTAATTAAGTCATTTAAAACCTTTTGCAAGTTGAATCAGCACATGAGGTGGCCTAGAACTCAAAAACGACTATTTTGTCATTTTGTGAAGAGAGATTTTGCTTATTTCAGGCTTATTTCTTGGGCTTTTTCAGAATTTCTTTTCACAGATCTCTTAAGTATCCCAAAAGAAGCTTGTGTTTCAAATTAGAGCTTATGGCATTAGCTTATGGTTTAATGGGCCAAAAAGCCCATTAAGAATAAGCTGTTGACAATTAAGCTATGATAAGCTCACTTTCAGCTTTTGGACTTTCAGAGCTTTGTGCTTAAAATCAAATTTTGAGTCAAGTATGTGATTTTGGGTTTATTAGGTGGACTTTTTCTTATTGGGCTTAATTTCAGCCCATTAAGGGCCTGTTTTGCTATTTAGCCCATTTTAAGGCCCAATAGGGGTATTTTGGAAATTTTATGTTCATTTCTGTGTTTTTAGCTTAAAAAAACTAGTTTGCAACTTTTTAGAATTTTTTATAAATTTTGGATTTTTAATATTATTTTATTATTATTTTATTATCAAAAATTTAATTTTAGATTTTTGCAAGTTTTTCATTTTTTCTAGTTCAAATACATTAAGTTAGGAATTTTAAAACTTTTAGGTTAATTTTAGTGTCATTTGATTAGTTTTAAGAATTATTTTAATATTTTATAGTTTTTAATCATTTTTAAATAGTTTTAATTAATTTTAAAATTTTCAAAAATATTTTTTAATTAAGTTAAGTCATTTTAGAGGTTTACAAAGTGAAAAATCTCATTTTAGGCTTTTGTTAATTAAATTGATTTTTTGGGCTTTAATTAGCATTAAAAATATTATTTAATTAAATAACAGGTTTCAGTGATTTTTGGTTTTTTTGTAAACTCTATTTACATTTTGTAGGATTTGTTACAATTTTCTAGGAATTTTTAGGTTAATTTTTAAATTTTGTCATATTCTACGGTTTTACGTGCACGAATTTTCGTCTTAGTTTAATTCATAATCGTAACCGTCATTCTTTTCTATTTTCATTTCTCATCAATATAATCTCAAAGTTAATCATTTATTTACACAACACACTTTCCTCCTTGGGAAACGAACTTGAAATTATTTGGTCATTAGTGCTTGGTTTTCCTAAACCGACACTTAATACTTGCCACTTTTACGCCTTTTTCCAAAAAGGTCGTATTTTACTCAACCAATTTTGGCACTGCTGCCAGGGAGGCGTGTTGTGTTTTGATTTGAACAATTGTTGTTTTTATATTAGCCATAATATCTATTTGTATTAGTAGAACTCTACTAATACGTATTATCGGTTTTCGTTTTTTTGTGTGAATATTACTATATTGTATACGTAGAACAATAAATTCACAAGTACTGCAAAAGTGTGAAAACACAACCTTGATTCGGGATTTCGTCACTAGGTCATTGTATTTGAATCTCAAACAAGAAAAAAAGGCAAAATAGATAAATACTTTCGTGAAGCTTAATTTTGACCAACACAAACTATAAGGTGGGTATAAGGCGGGTATTATAAAATATACCCTAAGGAAAAAGGCTCTTAAGTGCTTCGTGTCGCCTCGTTTCCCCGCTTGCTTGTGCGTGCTTAGATAAAAAGGGCTAATCGAGGGTTTGCCAACCAAAGTATTATCTAAATATCATATATATTTTCTTGGTTTCATTTGATTAAACCCTCTTGAACGTTTTGATGTTCCACCAACGTTGTAAAGTCATTGAAGGCGTTCACTTCAGGTGATCGTTTTCATTCATTGAGGCTCCTTTAATTAAGAGATTTGATTTGAGGAGAGATTTGTAGATTTTTGTCTACATAATACATTCACCAAAATCCAAAAAAGTAAAAACAATCAAAAACCAAAAAAAATAATTGGAAAAATTAAAAACACCAAAAAAATCTTCTTTGCTCATACCCACGTTGTACGCGACGTTTATGCTTACTCGTAATCAATCAAGACGTGCACGTAAACGAAAATACCGAAAGGAGACCACACCTAACCTTTCTAGTGAAGAGTCTCCTATTGACGAACCTATCGTAGAAGAAGAACTAACCATGGCTAATCGAACTATGATGGAGTTACTTCAAGCACCCATCGAGGGTTATGGAGAGGCTTTGTGATTCCCCCCATCCCTGCGGAGAATTTTGAAGTGAAAACGGGTTTGTTGTCGATGATCCAAAACAACAAATTCCATGGGGATGAAAAGGAAAACCCGCACAACCATATCCGCCAATTCAATCGTCTTACCGCCACTTGCAAGTTTAAGGATGTTGCTAATGACTCGATTAAGATGATGCTTTTTCCGTATTCCTTAGCGGGGCCCGCTAAAATTTAGTTAGAGAAAGAGCCACCCAATTCTATATTGACGTGGAAGGATCTCGTTTCAAAGTTCGTGAACCAATTTTTTCCGCCCTCTAAGACTACGCATTTGAAAAACGAGATTTCAAAATTTTCACAAGAATTTAATAAGAGTTTTTCTACGGCTTGGAATCGGTTTAAGAAAATATTACATGAGTGTCCTCATCACGGATTTTCTGACTTGCATCAAATTGACACGTTTTATAATGGATTGAATGATCATGAGAGAGATTATCTTAATGTCGTCGCGGGTGGTAATTTTTTGTGTAAAACGGTTGAGGAAGCGTTTTTTATTATTGAGAAATGTAACTAGGTTATCTTAATGCTGTCGCGGGTGGTAATTTTGTCTAAAGTCTATAGTCCTCGTAACACATAGAGTGTTCGTAAGGCTTCGTCTTTGGCTTCACCTTCATTGTCTAATGCCATCGATGCTTGCCAAATTGAGGCAAATTTGGAAAACAAAATATTTGATAAACTTAAAGGTCTTTAATTGAATTCAAAGTTGGTGAACAAAGTGCTCCCGCTAAGGCTAAATCGGTTGAGGTTTCATGTATGTATTGTGGTGGAGGTCATGATTTCTCCGAGTGCATTCACTTCGAGTGCCTACGCGGCCACGGGGACTTACAGCCAAAACGTTCAAGTTACCCGCTCTAATCAAATGACTCCACTAGGTTTTGCTCCCAATCAAAATGCTAACAACAACTATCGAAAAAATCAAGTTGGTTACAAAAACAATTACAAAGGTAACAACTATGGGAATCAAGGGGCTAATAACAATCGAGTTTCAAACAAAAATCAAAACAATGATTTTTAAAATAACAACAAGGGTTTGCAAACTTTGAAAGATCTTCCAAATGAATTTGTTGAATACGCAAATGGAAACGAAGCTAGGTTTGATAATATTCAAAGAGAGATCATTAGCCTAAGATCCGAGTTTAAGAATGACTTGAAAAAGGAGTTGAAAAATGAGTTAGCAAATGAGCTTAAGATCCATACCAACAAAATGGAGGGAAATGTAACTAGGTTACAACAAAACCAACAAAAAATGGAACAAGGGCAACATGAATTAAAACAAGAAATGCTTAAGGCCGATAAGAGGCAATCTATGTCTGAGGATAAAATTTCATCCATGTTTGAGGCTATAATGTGCAAACCGTCTTCGAGTAGTCTTCCTAGTAACACCATATCTAACCCTAAGGGAGAGATGAAAGTAATTACCACACGAAGTGGCAAGACACTTAAGGAACCGACTCCTCAACCAATTACTCCAACGGTGGAGGAAATTGAGGAAGAACCCGAGGTGGTGGTCGAAAAGGAGCATATCCCAATCCTACGAAGTACCGCTCATGCCACACCTACGGTTGACCCATTACCATCATTGGAACCCGAGATTCCAAAGGCTATGCCTATGTCACAAACCACACCACCTTTGCCCTATCCATCAAGACTTAGAAAGGAGAAACATCAAGAGCGCGACAATTACCAATTTGAGATTTTTATGAAGATGTTTCGTGACGTGCATTTTAATGTGAGTTTTGCCAATGCTTTGGTCATGATGCCTCGATTTTCCGCTAACTTTAAGATTATCTTGAACAATAACGAGAAATTGCAACGATTGTCTAGTTGTTCATCGGTTTATCTTAACCCCATACCTCAAGAAGTCGGTGGGATCCCGGTAAATTCTTGATCCCATGTGCTATCCAAGATATGAAAGAATGCTAGGCCTTGGCCGATCTTGGTGCTAGTATTAACTTGATGCCACTTGCAATCTTCAAGTCTCTCAATCTTCCTAATCTTACTCCTTCACTAATGTCTATCGAATTGGCCGATAATTCCACGATTCCCGCATGTGGATTGGCCGAAGACGTTTTTGTGAAAGTGGGAAAGTTCTATTATCCGGTAGACTTTATCGTTCTCAAGTTCCTCTTATTTTAGGTCGTTCGTTTTTAGATACGTCTATGGCATTGATTGATGTGCATGCTAGAAAGATCACCTTATGTTTCAACGACGAGGAACTTGTTATAAACGCAACTCAAAATTCTCCAATTTCTCATGTTTATTCCATCGCGACCATAAACCTCGTTGATATGATCGACGTTGTTTGCGAGGAATTTTCACGAGAAGTTTCAGGTTTTGGTGACGATGAAAATAGTGGCAATCCCACTATGGTTGATCCCATTCTTGATAATTCGACACCATCCTTTACTCCATTTGAAGGTGGTGGTTTTACGTTGGAAGAATTTGATGTTCCACGTACTTGTGACGAACACCTCGACAACGATGACGACTTCTCGATTATCAAGGATTTTCTTAACGATTTCCCATTTCCTCCACCCGAGGAGGTTATGAGTATCGAGCCTAAATCTTCAATTGAGGAACCACCAATCCTCGATTTGAAAGATTTACCTCCTCATCTTGAATACGTATTTTTGGAGGAGGACGACAAGTTGCCAGTTATTATTACGAAAGATCTTTCAAATGATGAAAAAACCGCACTCGTCGATGTTCTAAAGGACCACAAAGGGGCAATTGCGTGGAAATTATCCGATATTAAGGGGATCGATCCCAAATTTTGTACCCAGAAAATGTTAATGGAGGAGGAATAAAACCCGCAATCCAATATCAAAGGAGGGTGAACCCAAAAATTCACGACGTCATCAAAAAGGAAGTCCTTAAACTCCTTGACGTGGGAATGATTTACCCTATTTCTGATATCCCTTGGGTGAGTCCTATTCATTGTGTCCCTAAGAAGGGAGGAATGACCGTTGTGCCAAACGATGCCAACGAGTTAATTCCAACTCGACTCGTGACCGGTTGGAGGGTGTGTATCGACTATCGTAAGTTGAATGACGCCACTCGTAAAGACCATTTTCCATTGCCCTTCATGGACCAAATGTTGGAGCGTCTTGCGGGAAACGATTTCTATTGCTTTTTAGATCGTTTTTCCGGTTACTTCCAAATCCCCATCGATCCTCGTGATCAAGAAAAAACTACATTTATGTGTCCATATTGAACGTTTGCCTATCGTAGAATGCCATTCGAGCTTTGCAATGCACCGGGAACCTTTCAAAGGTGCATGATGGCTATTTTTCGTGATATGATCAAGAAGACGATGGAAGTCTATATGGATGATTTTTCCGTGTTTGGTTGTTCGTTCACTTCGTGTTTGTCGAATCTTGAAGGAATGTTGAAACGTTGTGAGGAAACCAACCTTGTGCTTAATTGGGAAAAATGTCATTTTATGGTTAAGGAAGGAGTCGTCTTAGGGCACAAGGTTTCGAAAGCAGGGATTGAGGTAGACAAAGCTAAGGTAGACGTTATCGCCAAATTACCTCATCCCAAAACTGTCAAGGGAGATAGGAGTTTCCTAGGGCATGCGGGCTTTTATCGTCGATTCATCAAGGATTTTTCAAAGATATATCGACCTATTACACATCTCCTCGAAAAAGATACTCCTTTTTTCTTTAACGAAGAGTGTGTACGAGCCTTTGAAATCCTTAAGAAGAAACTTACCGAAAGCTCCCATTCTTGTTGCTCCCAATTGGAACCTCCCCTTTGAGCTCATGTGTGATGCTAGTGACTACGCTATTGGGTTCGTTTTGGGGCAGCCTCATGTAAACATTTCTTGCCTATTCACTATGCTAGCAAGACGATGACTGAGGCTCAACTTAAGTACACTACAACGAAAAAGGAATTCCTTGCCGTGGTCTATGCATTTGAGAAATTCCAACCTTACCTCGTCTTGACTCGATGCATAGTGTATACGAATCATTCGGCTATTAAGTATCTCATGGCTAAACAAGATGCAAAGCCGAGATTACTTTGTTGGATTCTCCTCCTACAAGAATTTGATGTCGAAATCCTTGACAAAAAAGGAGCCGAGAATCTAGCGGCCGATCATCTTTCTCGTTTGGAAGATCCTCACCAAAGTGTTTACGAGCCAAAGGAAATCACCGAAACATTTCCTCTCGAGACACTTGGTGTAGTGAATTCAAAGCTTGATTCATCCACCCCATGGTTTGCGGACATCGCAAATTACCATGCGGGAAAGTTCATCATTAAGGGTATAACGACTCAACAAAAACGAAAATTCTTTCGTGACGTCAAGTTCTACTTTTGGAACGACCATTATCTATTTCGGACTTGTGCGGATCAAATCATTCGACGTTGTGTCTTTGGTACCGAAGCCTCTAACATCCTTAGAGCTTGTCACGAGGGACCCACGTGTGGTCACCATGGTGCTAATCTCACGGCTAAGAAGGTCTTTGATGCCGGGTTCTTTTGGCCTACTATTTACCAAGATCCACATGCACTTGTGAAGTCATGTGACTCATGCCAACGACAAGGAAAAGCCTCACAAAACGATGAAATGCCACAAAACATCATCTAAGTGTGTGAGATCTTTGACGTTTGGGGAATTGATTTTATGTGGCCGTTCCCATCATCTCGTGGTAATAAGTACATCCTTGTCAGCGTTGACTACCTATCTAAGTGGGTAGAAGCTAAGGATTTTCCCACGAACGATGCTCGTGTGGTAGTCAAGTTTTTGAAAAGCTTGTTTTCTCAGTTTGGAACCCCTCGTGCGATCATAAGCGATCGTGGAACCCAATTTTGTAATGACCAATTCGAAAGGCTCTTAAGAAAATATAGGGTTACACATCGGCTTTCTACGCCTTACCACCCACAAACGAGTGGGCAAGTCGAGGTTTCAAACCGAGCGTTGAAGAGGATCTTGGAGAGATCGATTGGAGAGAACCGACAATCTTGGTCGGATAAGCTAGACGATGCTTTATGGTCCTTTCGGACCGCTCATAAGACGCCCACCGGGTGCACTCCTTATAAGCTTGTGTATGGGAAGAATTGTCACTTGCCAATTGAACTCGAACACAAAGCTTATTGGGCCCTTAAGCATTGTAATGATTATATTGAGACCGCGGGAAAACACCAAAAAATGAAATTGAATGAAATAGATGAATTGAGGGATATTGCTTATGAAAATTCATTGATTTACAAAGAAAAAACTAAAAAGTTTCATGACTTAAAAATTAAAAACCGGGTTTTTAACATTGGAGATCAAGTGTTGCTTTTAACTCACGTTTAAAAATCTTTTCCGGCAAGTTGAAATCCCGTTGGTCCGGTCCATTCATCGTTACCCAAGTTTTTCCTTATGGGACCATCGAGCTAGCTCAAAATGATGGCCCCAATTTCAAGGTGAAAGGACATAGGTTGAAGCACTATTTTGGCGGGGAAGTTCCTTCTTTGAACTACCTCGACCAAATCACCTTCCCCAATGATAATTAGTATTGAGGGGATCGAGTCGAGCTCATGACTCGGTATTCAAAAACGAGGTGCCTCATAGGGGAGTCCCCTGCTTATCCCATGTACATATTATCGCTTTCTAATGTAGTAACGTGAGGGGATTTGTGCCCTTCCAACCTTTGTTTCGTGGTTGTTTGTGATATGTGGTTTTTAGATGATCATGATCTTCAAGATTAGAGCCTTTCGTGTTCGATTTATTGGAGCACTCGATCGTTTGCTTTGAAGAATTTCTCAATATCCATTATATATCCTTTTATGTTCTAACCTTAGGTTTATAGCACACTTCATTAACGGCTTTAAATTTAATGGTTACACCCTTTCTATGCTAAATTAGGCATTCGACTTCGTCTCTAGTATGGGGGTTTCCAACACTTAGACTTGAAACATTGAGGACAATGTTTAACTTTAGTATAGGGGGTGAATAGATACTTGCCTTGCCAAACCTTCACGCTTTCCAAAGTTTACCTTTTTGTTTATCATTTTTGTTGCATAATAAGGCTAAAAATGGCCAAATTTTAAAACTTTTCTCATGTTTTATAAGTGTTTAAAGACACGAATGTAGATTTTCTGATGGCAAGAATAAGAGCAATTTTTTACTCGATCGTGCGTGTTGAGCACTTAGCTTTGATTCCATAACTTTATATTAGGCTAAGTCTCTCAAATGAGGACGAGAAATGATAGAGTTAATTATAAGTTACTATGCTAAACGTAGAGTACTCGTATTCTTTCAAAAACTCATGTGTTCTCGTTGTTTGCTTATTCTCCCTTCGCTTGTAAATATATTTTTCTTAATAAGTATTGGCTTAGCGGTTTAGTCTTGATTGTTGGTTTCTAGTCTTTTCTAGTAGCTTCCATGTAAATAAATTGGGAAGACATTAAGGTATTGCCAGCGTCACGGTTTTGAAGTATTGGCAACCCGAATAATCGAAAGCTTCACCTAATAATAAGATTTCAAGTGCTCACCTAAATCAAGCAAACAATTTGAAGCTCACAAGGCTGAAAAATCTGTGCGAAATTGAAAGTGAATTATGCCTTAATCTTTGAAGCTTTAAAGATCCAAAATTTACTTTTAGCGTGACGATATACGTCTTTGGCCATAATAAAACCACCGATGAGGAGGATAATAAAAGGCAAGGCAATACCGAAGTCATAATAAAAGCTTCATGGCGAAGTTGAATAAAAGATGGAGGTAAACCTATGATAATAAGGCCCATCCGGTAGGGGCGTATAAAAGTCTTGGTAATAAGTCTCATGTTCAAAACCGTTATAAAAACCATGTTTATCAATCCTTCTTGTTGACTTAGTTTTTTTACATCGTTGTCTATTAGGGGGGTTATTAATTCGATGGTCTTGGTTACACCGTTATGACTCTATTTTTAGACCTAAATCTCTATCATCGCATAAGTAAAAAATGCATCCTCGGAAATATTCAAGACAAAAATAGAATATAAGAGATACCACTTAGGAAAATGGGAGTATAAGTACGTGATTAAGGCATATGAGTAGTGTTAGCATTACTAACTTATAATGACAATGATCTTGTTGCACGCTTGGCATGAAATTGGGGTAAAAATCGAGGACGACGAAATTATTTCTAACGAAGCATTCAAGTGTTCTTATTCTATGAACCTAAACATCCCATTTTGCGATCAAAATAATACATTATGTCTAAAACGCAAGTAGTAGTAATAGTGGTAGTGTAGCTAGTTTATCATTCAATAAAAGTGCATAAAAATGAATTTTGGAGGTGCTACGATACTTTATTCTAGTATTGGGTGAGGGCACGACAATGGTTTAGTATGGGGGAGTGATGAGACTGCTTTTATACATAGTCTCATCGTCCAAAATAGGCTTAAAATGCATTAAATATCATTAAAAATGCCAAATATATGCTTGTGTTTTTTACATGTGTATTTTTGGTACGGATATTAAGGAAATGGCAAAAGATCACAAGAAACAAGCAAAAACGAACACGGCAAACGATTCCGCACAATGAACCAAGCCCTAATGGTGATTTGCCAAGAATAACCCTTGAACATTTGAATATTATACAAGAAGGTTCCTCCAATATTGCAGAATTGACACATTAAACCCTTGTTTATTCATAATTACAAGTTTGGTCCTTAAAGTTTGTCAAATTTACAAAAAGGGCCCTCCACTTTGAAGAATTAGCAAGAATGGTCCCTCAAATTTGAAGACTTGTCATTATTAGTCCTCCAAGAAGTCAACAATACAAGTCAACACCTTGAAGAATGAAGAAAATGCCAAAACAGCCCTTCAAGTATCAAGAAATGGCAAGAAATACCCTTGAAACACTTTTGCAAAACTATTTAGGGCAAAAGTTTCTCAAACTGAAACTTCATTATAAAAGGAAATCAGATTTTGTGCTATTAAACATGAAGTGAAAGGAGAGAATGAAAGATGAGGGGAGTAAAGTGCCAAGACAACAAAGTTACATAGACCAGTAACCAAGTGCCATGTGTCCCACTCACTTATCCAACCAATGAGAATCCTCCATTCCGCCACGTCAAACCCCACTCATAACCGGTTTAACAACTTAATTATTTAAGTTTAAAATGGGCGGTTAACAAGTTTTTAAACTCAAAACTGGATTAAACGAGCCACTATTCATCTCAAGAACAAGATTAGGGGTTTTTTTAAGCCAAAATTAAACCTCATAACTATCCAGAATTATGATTAAGGTTATCTTAATCATAACCCAACTCACTTTAACCCTGCCACATCACCCCACAAGTTCACATGATACTCACCTCGTACACACTTTTAGGAAACTGCCAAAACATGCCAGAGGATCAACGAATTACATCCAGCTTTGTTCCTAAGCTTCATTAGGAGCCTTTGGATCATATTCCACCACCTTCACACCTCCACAGACTTCCAAGCCATCCTCACATGTTTTCAAATCTTCAAGATTGCAAGGGAAATTTGGAAGATCAAGCACTTAGGGTTTATAGTTTTTAAGCTTTCTAGTTCACAAATGTAGCCTATATAAGGCATAGGACGTCCAACATTAGTCTTTGCTCTTGGTTTTTCCTTTATCACAAATCTGTAAATCCTTCTTTCAATTTATGAAAAAGTGTTTGATATTTCTGATGAAACCCAAGTTCCAACTTTAATCTTTGCTTGTTATTGTTTATTGTTTATGATTGTTAAGACTCAAAACCTGTTTTTAAACATTGTGCAAGAAATTGCATAATTTTCCAAAACTTGATATTTTGCTAAGTTCTTGGTTCAAACCCTTGGAAGTTTTGGATTGCAAGTGATTATAGCATCCTGATAAGAAGCTTATCAAGGTGTTGTAAGCTTGTGGTTTGGGTATAATCAAGGAGTGGGAACAAGGTTGCATTAATCAAGCTTTTTCCATTTTTCTGTTTTATATGAATGGTACCTATAACCTTGTTGAATCTTAGCACGTGTTATAGGAAGCTTGTGTCTGGTTTAGCTAGACACATCAGCTCAAAAATTCGTGAGTGTGGATGTACATTCATGAGGTTTGAGCATTCTTACCCAAAATCTGATAAAATACTTAACTTTTTGTGATTTTATGTTCTATTGTTACAATTGTTGTTTTTGTGGCTAGAATCTGCTTAATATTGCATGATAATGATGTTATGATGCTAGATTAGGCTTGGGTTAAACTAAAACACAAATTTGCTTTGTTTAATCTTGGATTGAAAAAGTTAAGGGGTGTTTGGGTTTAGTGATTTAGGCTTGCAAATTGATTTTGAGTAGGTGTTAAGTGTTGTTTATTGTTGGTATCTGATAAATACTTGGTTGTGTGCTATTGACTACAAGTTTTTGGCTTTTGAACATCATTTTCTTGATTGTGCTATAACTTCTTAAAATCTGCTTGTTTTGACCTAAGATCTTGGTAACACACAGATTGTATGCATGCTTAGGGCTAACAAGTGATTAAATCAAGTTTATATAACCTGTTAAATAGATTTGAGGGTTTAAATTTGGTCCTGTGGTCAAGTATATCAGCAAAGTTTAAAATCTGCTTGTTCTTGTTCATCAGTAACTTTCTTTGGCTTGAATCTTTGTCTAAACCTTGAATCATTGCATGAAACCAGTTAATTTATGTTCATTTGAATTAATCTAAGCTGTTGTGTGCATTTGGTTCAATTTGGTTGGCTTAATCTTGCTAAAACTGCTTATTTGTGTGAAAACTGCTTATGAACATGTCTGGGTGCTATCTGGTGATCTTTTTAATTAACTGTATCAATTGGCTTGTTGAATTTGTGTTTTTTAATTGCATTAGACTCCTTATAACCCACTGGTTATAAGGGTGCCTTTTTGTGGCTTGAATCCAACAAAAGTCCATATAAGACAAAAAGTCAAAATAGTCTAGCAGTGGGAACTCCTTTCCCCTGTCGCTAGCCACTACTAGTGTTATTTGGTCATCAGCTTATTCATAAGCCATTTTGGCTTATCCAGACTTGCAACAACTTATTTTTTATGATCAATCTTCCTTATTTGACCCATTGAACTGATCTAGAGCTTTTTAGAGTTTAACTTTTAGGTTTGACTAAAAAACCAAACAAGTTGACTTTTACATAAGTGCTTATTTGCTTATTCCAGCTTATTCAGTGTGCTTATTGTAAAACTTTTTGATTATTTTGCTTAATTAAGTCATTTAAAACCTTTTGCAAGTTGAATCAGCACTTGAGGTAGCCTAGAACTCAAAAACGACTATTTTGTCGTTTTGTTACGAGAGTTGTAACACCCCACTTTGATAAGTGGACCGTTATGCGTAATTATGGCGTGTCATCAAAGCATGCAAGGTAATATGTACTAAAACATACATGACCATAGCGAAAACCAGAATCAAATATCGGTTCCCAAACATAAGACCAAAACATAATAAAGTAAAGGAAATAAGAAATGACTAAACAAGCATAAGTATATGAAGGAAAAGGAAGGAGTCTATGGCAGCTTCCATCGTATGCACGTCCTCCAAATGCTCGAGTCCTGGGTACCTGCCGTTTTGGGAACATGAAAGGAAAAACGGCTGAGCATAACGCTCAGTGCACGGATATACAACATAGCATGAAAGGCTGAAACATAAATAAGACTAATAGCAGCGGAAATGTACAAGTCCTAGAAAGCCTAGAACATGTTCATAAAACTTGTTTTATAGTTTGAAAAGCCTTATGTTTATCTTATGAAAACTGTTTAACATGTTAACCATTAGCCAATATAGGTCATGAAATATCAACGTGCATGAATACTTGGAGGGGTGACCTCGTCATGCAAATTAGAGGGGCTGCCTCTAATTTAATATACTGGTTTTGGGTAGGAGGGATCAGCTCCTTGTGAAGGATGCAAGGCACACACCACATTTACACTGAATAATCTGCTGAAAACATGTAAACTAGGATGTACCCATACGCCCCACCTGATAATATAATAAATGGCCAAAAGCTGAAAGGGACGCCACGAGCTATCACTCCGCCGTGGTGAAGTCATAACACTGGTGCCTCCAGTGTTATGGTTATGGTACCTCCATAACTAGGTGAAACTGGTCATGCATGTATATGGCTTTAGGTATTCTAATAAAACATAAGCAATTCTAAAACATATAAAACACATACTGGGGAACACAGTTGGCTGCATACGGGGAAATCCTAATAAGGCTAGAATGTCCATACTGAAAGGACGGAGAATCCGTACCTTGTGTCCAGTGAACGAAGAAGACGAACGGAAGAGAGTCCTACTTCGGTATCACTAATGCTACATAAATACATACGTGTATAAGTATCTGATTACTGAGTACGTAACTGGTTTTATATCATGTCTTAGCTTGTTTTATATGTTCATGTCATGTTTTACTGATTTAAGCTTTATACTGTGTTTATCATATATTCTGTCTATTCTGATTAAGTATTACTTGTATTTCATGTATTATTATACTCGTTGTGTAATAATAAGTAACTTTCTAAAAATAGCAGGTTTCCTAAAATAGAAAGTTTCCAAAAATAGAAAGTTACCAAAAATAGAAAGTTTCCAAAAATAGAAAGTTTCAAAAAATAGAAAGTTTCCAAAAATAGAAAGTTTCCAAAAATAGATTCACTGCTTAAAATAGATAAGTTTCTAAAAATAGAAAGTTTCCATAAATAGATTAGCTGCCTTAATTAAATAAGTTACTAAAAATAGAAAGTTTCCATAAATAGATTAGTTGTATTAATTAAATAAGTTTCTAAAAATAGAAAGTTTCCATAATTAGATATAAGCTGGATTATTAAGCTAATTATATAAGCTTAAGTGTGTACTGCTTAATATACTAAGTCATGTAATTAATAGTATAGTTTATTAATTATTTCATGTGAATTAAATAAACTATAGGTTAAAGTATTTAATTAAATATAACATGGTTTAATTAAATAAAGGAAAATATACTTAGGTTAAAACATGTATTATTATCTATAATAATATAACCTAAGTCATGTAAATTAATTAATTATAGGTCATGATTTTAATAATTATTTAATTATATAGTCAAATTAAATGGAAAAATACTTAGGTTAAAATTCATGTATTAATAATAAAATTAATAACCTAAGTCATGTAAATTAAATTAATCATGCTCATGTTTTTAATTAATTTAATTTAAGTCTTGTAAAAAATATAACTTGTAAAAATATTTAACCTTGTAAAAATAACTCATGAACCGGACCGTGTTTTAAATCTAAACATGTGTAAACCGGACCCGTGTTTTAACCCATGACCCGGACCCAAATACACCACCAAGCCTCGACCTAGGTCGAGGTCTCCCTTCCTTGCTGCTGCCGTGACCCGAGACCACCACACCGAGATCATAAGGTCTCGGTGGTGCGAATTAAGCCAAGCCGAGACCCCTTGGGGCTCGGTTTAGGCGTCGGCCAACAAACAAACACCCCTTAACACTTAATTGATTATAACCCATGATTAAATAACATGTTTATACTTGTTTTTAATTACTTAAAAACATTCATGATTTTATGTGATTAGTGAATCAAAAACATAAAATAAAAGAGGTTTGAGTTTATACCGATCACCTGAATCAAAGAAGGATGATAACACGAACGACTATCTCTTGCATTGAATCAACAAAAATCAACAAACAACCACCCTTGGTGGTGTTATACCCGGCGGCCAAAGAGGGAGAGGAAAAAGGGGCTAGGGTATTAATATTTTTGTGAAATCTTGTAAAATGAAACTATGTTTCCCTTTTTCCTTATTTTAGTTAAATCAAAAGTGGGCTTGTCCCCTTCCTTTTCCTAATTTCGTGGTATGTGGGCCCCCAAAGGGGAAACCCTTGTTTTCCCGTGTTCTAATTATTTATGTGTTCTCGTGTCGTAGTTACGTGATTAAAATACTTATCGTTCGTGTCTTATTATATTTATTCATGATCGTAATAAATATACATAAATACGTAATACTAAGCTCGTGATTATTTACGTTCATGATTTCATGTTCGTATGTTCGTGATTATAATTATTATTGAAATAATTATCGTGTCTTAATACGTATTAAATACTTATCGTGATATAACACATACGTAATTCTTGTAATTAATATTCGTGATACATGTTTATGTTATATAAGGAAAGTTTTAATCCTATACGTACGATCATAAGTGTGCTGTTCATGGTAAAAGCATGCCGGTTTTACAACTCTTCCCCCTAAAAAGAATAATTCGTCCCCGAATTATAGATAACGTAAACCGAAGGAGAAACACACCCGAATTAAACTGGAAGGGTATGTAAGATAACGGAATATGAAGGTGACATTATAGAAGGGAACGTGGAACGTGACATGTCTTGAAGGGACATGGAACGTGACGTGACTGAAAGGGCATATCTAATCGATAAGAGAAATGGGATAAGAAGTCCGGATGAACATGTCTGTTTCCAAGTCGCTTCCCTCTTGGAACGGTTCCTTCTCAAGATCTTGACACAATGATAAATCTTGGTCCTCCTGACCTTGACTTGAAAACACGAAGAGTTCATTGTCATCTACGTAAGATAGACAGAAATAACATGCAAGGGGAACCGAAACACTATGATACATAATAATCTAACCTAACTGATAATTAGCAACGATGTGCGAGACATATTGAAACGTAGTACGTGAAAAAATTTGAACGTGATACGTGAAAAATTTTGAACGTGATACGTGGAGATATGGTGAGTGTAGTATGAGCAACATATCGTGATCCATGATACGTATAACATATCGTGAACGTGATATGAGGAACGTGGAATGAACATGACATGTGAAACATATCGTGAACATGGAATACAACTGCGGTAACGCCAAACGCTATAAGATGAGACGTGGAGTGTGACGAGAAACGTCTGTCTGAGCATAGAGAGTTATACTAGACTTGAGTCTGATCTCTCAAGTTATTGAAAAACATCCCAGAACGAAAATGAACGTAAAATCGTAAGCCAGGATACGATCATGAACGTGAATAGTGTCATGAACGTGAGCGTCAAAGCAAGTCGTGGAATTAGAATAAGGACATGAACGTAAATAAGGAGCACAAATGCGAACCTTTGTTTGACCCGATATCTGACGGATTACCAAGTGATCAGACGAGCCTTGGCTGGAACATGTCCGATCAATCTGTTGGTTCTGAAATCCTTGCGGATGTAAGGATTCTACAGACTTGATCAAACTGTTGGCAACAACCTAGATAACATCTTATTTCTTCTGAGTTTGCGTTAATTTGGTAACCAAAATCCGTGGGGATCTTGTCCCATTTCTATTCACCTTTTCCCGATGATGGAAAACATCCTAGTCAGTTGGTGTTCTATCTTAGCATGTTGGTATGTCAGGTACTTAGATATGGACGTAACTATATCTTGCTTCGTAGAAACTTGATACGTAGAAATTTGTGGAACTATAAGTCTCCGAAATTAGACTTCTCTTAGTGTAGGATTTTCTTTGAACTCTTAACGTAGTGTAGGGTTCTCACCTCTACGCATAAGCTGAGTCATGTTAAGATTAAACGTGAGGATCCATGTGATTCAGCGTGTCACTGAAATCAACCAGAATTTATATTGAAAAATTTAAGGATGAAATTTCTCCTATCGTAGGATTTGCAACATAGAGAAAATATGCTCTTCCTGCTCTTCTCCAGACTTTAGATAAGGTTAGGTTGTCATAGATGAAAACACTGATGAATTTTGTTATGAGTTCATGGAAACTCAATTTATTAAGTCCATAATGCTGCTGGAGCACTTATGAGACTAATACAAAATCATGAATCTAGCACTACCGAGTCATGTACGAATAGCAGTCATGGACATGTCATGCTCTTTCACTCGTCACTGTTGGTAGCATGATCATGAATCCAATCTTGGAATGTGCTTAGCACCCTAAATGAATCCGATCTTGTCAATACCTGGAGGAGAATAACGGTTATGAATGGTGATTTGTTTAAATTGACGGTAGTCGACATATAATCTCATGGTACCTTCCTTCTCCTTGTAGGTTCTTCTGGAATGTATCAGAAGATTTTGGAATAATCAACTGACTATGCGTAAAAGGACCTCAGTAATCGTGTCTTACGGACAGCTAGAAAATTTTAGCAACCATGGCTAACAAGGCACATGCTTGTATGGATAGATAATTTGTATAGATTTTCCAGATGGAAAATCAAGCTGAATGTATTCTGGAGCCTGAACATTACTGTACATAATCATGAATCGTAGCATGGTGTGCTGTTCATAGTCCATAATTAGGATAAAATTCACCTCGCATCTGTCTGAGGTAATGTGTTAGCAGCTTGGATCTTATCACTAGGCTGAAGGAAAAACCTTCGTATATATGAGGAATACGAATGGCGCCCTTCATGGTCATGAATATATGAAATATGGTGAAAGAAATGAAAGTGTCATCGAGAAAACAAGACTGGCCTTACTGATACGCGGGTGATGGTACTGAAATTCTTATGGCCTGATTAATACATGGCACAACAAAATGGATATACTGTGACAACCCAAAACTGAGGTCATTGCTTAATCTTATTTTACGATTATTTTTGAAATTTTTTGATGAGTTTGAACGATATTTATTTTTGGAGGTTTAAGTTTAAACCGATGTTGGAAGGTCTATATTTAATATTTATTAAGTATAAGGAGTATTAGCAAGCGTGATCTCGATGGATGCCAAATATTTTACGTTTTATTGTCGGTTGTTCGATTTTTGTCATATTCGAGGTTTTATTTTAAATGACGTGTTAAGTCGAGTCGAGAGTCGATATTATTATTTTTGAGGTACGTTTTAAATTTTTAAAAGTATCTTTATGAAACCCGAGCCCCGTAAATATTTTGAAAATTGACTAATAGTTATTTCCCGCTTTTTAGCTAACTATTTACATTTTTAGCCATAACTATTGCTAAATTGCAACTTTGATCCCTACCCTACTATATATAAAGCTTAAACAAACACACACTTTCATTTCTTTCATTTTAAAATTTCTCTCATCTCTCTCTTTTTCTCTCTTTTAGCCGAAACACCACCCACACCCCAAGACCAAACTTCAATCAATTTTATCTTGAGTTTGAGGTTGAATCAAAATAAACCAAGCATAGACCCACTCTTATAATGGCATAAGGATCATATTGGTGTAAGAATTTCTTACATGCAAGCATATTTTTTTTCTTGATGTTAGTAGGTAGGAGCTATGATCATGCATGGCATTATTATGATGATCCATGATGATTCTTGCTAAAAACTTTGTTAAAACTTCATTTTGATCTAAAGATTTTTATTTTGGTTATGATTTTGATGTTATGGTTGATGTATGATGATATTAGGGTATAGAAATGATCATTTTCATGGTTGGTTTTTATCAAAAAGTTGATTTTGTACAATATTTTTATAGTCATTTTATAACAGTAATTAAAGTTTAAAATCCGAATTTTTATGTTTTGATAATGGCTTAACTTATAGCCTAGGGTGGTAGATAATTTTCTTAGCTTCTATTTGATATAAGGTAGAGCTTCTAGCTCCAAACGAGAGCGAAGTTATGATGTTTTGAATGATCGTGTACCGGGAGACGAGTATCGACACTACATATAGTTGTTGTCGATATTTAGATCAAATCTCGGGGACTCTAAATGGATGTTTTGAAATATGTAACCTACTGATAATGAGGTGATTATTTTATAAGTTGAGTTTACTTTAAAACCCGAGTGTCGGTTTTGTAAACGGAGTCATTTAAAGAAGTTAAAACGGTTGTATGAAAAATTAACGTAAATCTGTCCGGATTTTGTAGTTTGAAAATGAGTTGGGTAAAGTACTTTAAAGGTAATTTCATTTATAAACATGAAGGAGGAGTTTCTATATATAGTAAGTTAGTTGATCGAGTCGTTTCATATGCGATTGACAAGTTTAAAAGGGGTAAATAAGCTAGTACATGTAGTATGTACCGGCGGACTTTGTAAAAAGTATAAAATGGTAAAGTAAGTGTGTAG
The DNA here is from genome assembly GCA_025667525.1 of Glebionis coronaria. Lineage (NCBI taxonomy): Eukaryota > Viridiplantae > Streptophyta > Magnoliopsida > Asterales > Asteraceae > Glebionis > Glebionis coronaria. The sequence goes on from CM046879.1 coordinate 231,176,230, forward strand.
TAAAGTATAATGAAGTTATTTATATCCTTTTCTCTCGAGTTTATCGTGACTTTATGAGTTTGAGTTTGATGTTGTTATATATATATGATTTATTTCTCGAGTCATTATTAATGAACGCGCCTTATTTGATAGGTAGCGGTTCTCGTGTTTGAAAGGCATCCATTATCGTCGACGATCATCTCGCTAGATCTCTTATACTAAGGTGAGTCTATAGCATCGCTTTCTACTCGTTTTAATGATTTTAATACCAGCAAGGGGGATACATGCTATTTGAAAATAAATGAACACAAGTCATGAGTAATTGTTGGACCCGAATGTTGCCTAAAGTTGATTTTGTTGATGCAAAAGTTGGTTGATCCTTGCTAAACCCGAATTAGGCTCAATTCGGGTTGGCTGGGCTCCGGCTCCTGCACCAAGTGAATCGTTTGGTTGGGATCCTGCACACTAAACAGCACGCGTTAGGCTTACCGTGGGAAGGTTTCCCACGATTAGACTCCGGCGTGAGAGTAAGTAATCGATTTAGGGTTTATGTGAGTTTAGAGTACAAGTCGTAATACCTTTGTGGAACCCTTGGGGGTTCCTTTTATAGGCAGTGAAACCCTAGTGGGCTTCCACTGATGCTTCGGCCCCAAGGAAGAGATAATCACCAGAATTAGAATGATTGTTATCTTCTAATCTTGGTAGTGAATATCCTCTCTTATTGGGATAAAGATATTCCTAGACAGAATATTATTCTGTCTAACCCTATGTCGGCCGCACACATGTGCACCGGGCCGTGGGCCGCACACATGTGCGTGGTTACTGTTCATCCAAGCCCATAAGCCTGAATGACATTATTCTACCCATCTGTGATGGGCCGGATATGGGTAGTACCCATGGGTCGGGTTCATGACCCGGCTGGGGACTATACGTCATCATGTCCCCCCAGTCTAGTTGTTACAACCGTAGGTGGAACCTCTAGACTACAAAAATGCTCCCCGGACGTACCAAGGAAACCATAGTGAATGACAAATTTGTCCAAGAATTTATATTGGCCGCACGTGACAACCTGGCTGAAGAAGTTATATCATCAATATCTCAGCCGCATATAGCAACCGAGACAAATTAAATATAACATTAAATGTCAAGTCTTACATAAGAGCCGCATAACTCGACATGAACAACTGTTCATCTGACTTGTTTGACTGACAAAAGTGCAGACAGTCAGAACCTTGAGTAGTGCAAACGTTTGAATCAGATATGACCCGTGGGTCCCACCTGACGTTTCACTTGCCACTTGCCCCCTAGCCACACGATTAAGAATAGTGGCAGACACGTGTCACGCATCCAACAGGTTGTGACCCATGAGGCAACCCTATAAATAAGCCACCCCCACGGCTGTGTGAAACACACAGTTTATAACCTCCATTTCTGCCATTAAAGCTTTCCTCTTAGCTTGAACCAAATACGCACGGATCCCTTCACACGCAGGTTAGAACACCACGTCCTTACACTCTTTTTTTTTAGTAATGGCTCATAGAAACAGCCCTACCATTGGATCCGTGCTGAATGTCATGACCCAAGACCAATTAAACCATTTTTGTACAAATTATTTCATCCCTACCAACCTACACCCCTCACTTCCTGGCGCCGGAGACCTCATAACTGAGGCTCCAGCGGGTAAGATAGGCCTGTATACTCGCCTTTTTTATGCGGTTAATTACCGCATCCCTTTCACCCACTTTCTTGTAGATCTGCTAGGATATTATGATGTACACATTAGTCAGCTCTACTGCATAGGTGCCTGTAAGATTAGCCAATTCGAGATTGTTTGCCGTGCTAGGAGAATCCCTCCAACCGTAGAATTATTCCGGCTCTTTTATGTTCCCAACATAGTAAACGGTTGGGTATCTTTTAAGAAACGAGCCTCCAACAGTCCCCAATCGCACAATAAACCAATGGATTCATTGAAAAATTGGTACGATCACTACTTTTTCATTGACACAGTGGTATGGCCGGGCGATTACATCATTAGAACTAGGATTCCTCATGACCCCAAGCCGCACACAAGTACATACAACCCCCGTCACTCCCAAGAGTTAGATCTGAATAGGACTGGATTCCACAGAAACCTTCCTGAATCATTCCTATGTTTGCTAAGAATTAGCCGCAATTACTTTGGTCCATCCAATAGGTATCCCGTTTTTTGGAGAAGGCAGGGCGAAGGTAGGCTAACATCCGTACGCCAAAAAAAATTTATACACTTATTTGATAAATAACTAACATATGTTGTTTTGTGCTGGACAGAAATGAACTTTTTTGGACTGTTGCGCCAGGGCGACCCGAAGCTTGTGCCGGAGGGTCTTCGTCCTCTTCGTGAGAATGAACAACCCCTTCTTGAGCATACCCGCCCCGTGATGGTTGCTCTTGAAGCCGTGCCAGATCCTCATTCGGACGAGGAAAATCATGGAAATAATGTTGATGGTGATAACCAGGTGAATGAAGGAGGAGCCGGGCCCTCCTCACCACATAGGGAACAGCAGGGGGACAATATTGAACTAACCACCTCCAGTATTCGCCGACTGATGGGCGATGATGATGATGAAGTACAACAACATGTCAACCTGGAAGAAGAGGAGGAAGAAGAAGTCAAGGAGGAGATCGACGAAACAACAATGCAGCCTGTCGCCAGGCGTACACGAAAAAGAAGCAACCGTGTGAGGAGAACTGCTTCAGTCGAGATTGGCAAACACAATGCTCCTGCCAAGAGACTTCGAGAAGACCACCCCTTGTATCAATCTGTCGGGAGTGATACCCAGGGTTCCGAGGCTAACTGGGCCGCTCATGTCGATCCCGTCACTCAGATTGCCCCAACCGCCTCCGAATTAGCAAGAAACAACATGTAAGACCCCATCTTAATGTGTAAGAATGACAAGTTCCCTTGTAAGCATTACTTAAAATATCTCCCAAAACTTGTTGTACAGGGACAACCAGACTGGTGCCGCGCCTCCTTCTGACACCCAAGTTGATAAGGGGAAAGGGAAAGAAGTGGAAAGAGAACCTACGGCCCCCGCAAGGTCCGGCCCTGTATTTGAAGACGGTTCACCCATAGCCTCCCAAGACTTCCCCACGTCTGGCGCCCCTTAACCATTCAACCCAGTATGGAATATTACCACGGCGTCACGACTGAGGAACGCTGATGAGTGCCGGGAGTACCTCAACAACTGCATACCACCAAGCTTGGTGCAAGAGGTAAACTCGCTCAGTCATGCAGACTTGGCGGATGAGTATAATGGCACTCTGGTACACCAAATGGCGATGGGAACCTCGATGAGGGTTAGGTTTGAAGCCGCGCTTGGGCATGTTGACTCTCTCAAGAGGATAGTTGGACGGAGGGAGAAAATGATTGAAGATAATGAAGCTCAGATTGCTGACCTCCAATCCCAACTGGTCAATGCCGAGGCGACCATTAAAAAACAGTCAGCCCGCGCGAGTGAATACGACCAGCAATTATCCAACCTTGAGTCACAACTAGATGCTGCAACCACCAAGGTACATATCCGTGCCGCACCACCCATATTACCAAAGGAATGTGCTAACACGTTTTTTCCTTATAGTTAGCCACGGCGGAAGCTTCTGCCCACTCGTACTCCAGCCAAGTAGACGTGCTTAACCAGAAACTAGAGGACGCGCACCTGGCCGTCCAAAACATGGAAAAGTACAAAAGGACCTTGCTGGTGAGAGGGCGGTCATCCAAGAACTGAAAGAGGAATTTGCCCAAAAAGAGTTGATGATTGATGCCCTCACTGCTGAGCGTGACAATGTGTTATGCCCCCAACTGCTAACAGCCATTGCCGGCCGTAGGTGGATGGTTGGGCATGGAGCACGCCGGGCCGTCATGAAGGTGCTAGAGGCCCCAGACTTTGTGCAACAATTCGCCAATCTTGTGTCTGATGGTATTGACCACGGACGACACGAGGGAATGGTTGAGGCTGCTGAGCTGATCACGAAAGGGAAGGACGTTACCAACCATGCCTTTTTTAAACCTGAAGCTGCTAGCAAAATTACTGCCTCCATGGCCGCGATGCAAAATCTGCACTATCCATTTTTGGATGAGCTGGAGGCCACCAAAGATGCGCCAAATATTGAAATTATGGAAAAGCTCAGTCTTAGCGCGTCTTCCAGTGCTTCCTTTACTCCATCCCCCAGCCACCTGACACTCCCCATATACGAGGACGTAACCAGAATCGTGCTTGCCGAAGAACCCTTAAGTGTGGCGCTGGAGAGGACTGCGGCTCAAGCCCAGAAGCGGAAAGAAAGTGATGAATGGTTATCGTGTCTGGTCGAAGAGCAAGTAGAAATGGGTAAGTTTTTCCCCGCTATGTAGGGTGCTCCTACTTATGATCCCTTTCAGACACTTTTGGTTTGTAACCCTTTGAATATTTATTGTTCCTATTCGTCCGTGCATGTACACGGCTAACAACATTTGTGTTTTGTATATAAGTCCGTGAGTGACCACGGCAATTTTGATATTTTGGAAACTTGTGTATTTTTACTTGTGTTTAAATATTGTAGCACAATACTGCATGATATATCATGTCTTACACACAAAGAAAGAAAATACATACAAGTCTATAATTTACTAGACATGCGACGTGCGTCTTTGCTATGCAGAGCACCGTGTGGCTACAGCATATGAAACTTACCCCAACGTCTTGTGAGTAAGGTGTCTAATAAGGACACATGATCCGTGCGGCTGGGGTTGCATCCCTCTTACGCGGCAAGTTGAATTAGTAGGTTCACTTAATCCTCTTACCCCGCCTGGAGGCGTATAGTACATGTACAGTAATTTTGGAAGAATGCATATGAATAAAACATAACATATTATAATATAAGTAAAATTCATACAACTAACAAAAACTCTAAAAAATGATTTGCACGAAACAAGCCGTGGAGCTAGCTAGGCACCACGGCATTTTATTAGAACGTTTACACTTTTGTTTGAACAATAATGACAAGTCTTAAAAAACAAGGAAAGAATCTAAACAAACATAATAAACACAAAACAGATAAAACCGCATGGTTCTTTATTAAGACCGCGTATAGCGAAGTACCCATGCGGAAGCCGTAGCTTTCAGAGATAGCACCTTTTGAGATTGGAGATATTCCATGTGCGCTCTAGGTCGCGACCATCCATGTCACGTAGCTTGTACGCGCCTCGCCCCAAGGCCTCAGTGATTTCATACGGTCCTTCCCACTTAGGGCCGAGCTTTCCTGTGTTCTCCGCTCGACTTGCTTCGTTAGCACAATAGACGTAGTCTCCCGGTCGAAAAGAAACACCTTTGACCTTGGCGTCATAATAGGCCTTCATCTTAGCCTTGGACTTAGCCTCATTGATGGCTGCTATTTCCCTTTTTTCTTCCAACAGATCCAGGTTGATTCTCAGCTGTTCATCATTTGTGACAACATTAACCTCCGCCGTGCGGATGGTAGGCATTCCTATTTCTGCTGGTATAACAGCTTCAGTGCCGTAAGCCAATGCAAATGGAGTATCCCCATTCGCTGTTTTGATCATAGTTCTGTGCGCCCATAGCACATGTGATAGCTCATCGACCTATTTACCACTCCGTTCATCCAGGCGCGCCTTGATGCCATTCCCCAAGCTTCTATTAGCTCGTTCGACGAGGCCGTTTGTCTGTGGATGCTTAACAGATGCGAAGCGACGCTTGATGTTCAATGATGCACACCAATCTTTGAACGGGTTGTCCGTGAACTACTTGCCGTTATCCGAGATGATTTCTCCTGGTAAACCAAAACGGCACACAATATGTTCCCAAACAAACTTCTTAACTTGTTTGCATGTGATAGACTTGACTGCCTTGGCCTCTATCCACTGTGTGAAGTAGTCCATTGCAACAATCAAGAATTTAACTCCCCCCGCAGCTACAGGAAATGGTCCTGCAATGTAAATTCCCCACTTATAGAATGGCCATGGGGACGTGATAGGTGTAAGATCCTGCTGCGGGTGTCGCGGTACTGGCCTATGCACTTGGCAGTCACTACACTTGCGAATCATGTCGCGCGCATCTCTGTGCATGGTGGGCCAATAATATCCTGTTCGTAAGGCTCTGGCTACCACGGATCGTGGACCTGCATGCATGCCGCACAACCCTTCGTGTATGTCACTGATTACGTAAGCGGCCTGACGTGGTCCAACACACCGCAGCCACGGCTGCAAGAAAGAGCGTTTGTATAGGATGCCTTCTCGAAGTTCGAAATGCTGCGACTTCCTTCTTATGCACCATGCTGCTTTTTCCTCGTTTGGAAGGGTCTCACTAGTCAAATAGTTGATAGTTGGGGTCATCCATGTAGGTCCATCCTCTTCAACTATGGCAGCAACCTCCCCTTCCGTTATAGATTTCTCCTTGAGAATTTCCACCAAGACTTGTTTAGATAAGTGGGCAAAGATTGTGGATGCGATCTTGCTAAGAGCATCAGCCTTCTTGTTCTCGACCCTTGGCACCTGCTTGATGGAAAACTTACTGAAAGTCGCGATTAATGACTTGACCTTTTCCAGGTACATGACCATGTTGTCCTCCTTAGCCACATACCCACCTAGAATATGGTTCGCTACAAGCCGTGAGTCCACGTAGGCCTCAAGGTTGCGGACTCCCATTCTAGCGGCGATTTTTAAACCCGCAATTAATGCTTCATATTCCGCTTCGTTGTTGGTGGTCGTGAACTCAAAACGGAGGGCGTACGTGAATTCCATTCCTTCTGGATTTGTGAGGATGAGACCTGCTCCGGACCCGTCCGTGCACGAAGATTCGTCCGTGAATAACACCCATGGTTCTATTGGGATCTCGTCTTGCTTGATGATTGGTCCTTCCTCATCCGGCTTCTCGATCAGGAAATCTGCCAGAATCTGGCCTTTAACAGCCGTCCTTGGCCTGTAAGATATATTATGCTCCCCCAATAGGATGCTCCATTTCTGTAGCCTCCCTGCCACATCTGGTCTAGAGATAACCTGCTTGATTGGCTGATCCGTAATGACTACAATCGGGTGCGCCTGGAAGTACCGGCGCAACCGCTTTGTAGCAAACACTAGTGCTAACACCAATTTTTCCATGGAGGAATAATTCAACTCCGGCCCTTGTAGTGTTCTACTTATAAAGTAGACCGGAGTTTGTACTGTATCTCTATCCGTCATAAGTACCGCGCTTATTGCGCCATGAGTAGCTGATAGATACATAATGAGTTCCTCCTTTGGCCGGGAAGCTACTAGCATAGGGAGAGATGCAAGATGCTGCTTGAGTTGGCCGAAGGCTTCCTCAGCTTCCTTCGTCCAGCGGAAGTCTCCCTTTCTAATGCACTTCTTGAGTGTCTTAAATAGGGGTAATGACTTCTCTGCGGATTTAGATAGGAACCTATTCAGTCCGGCTAACTTCCCATTTAAGGATTGCACCTCCTTCCGTGTCTGCGGGGACGGCAGTTGTATCACTGCATCCGTCTTCTCTGGGAAAGGTTTGATGCCGTTTGGATCAATCAAATATCCGAGGAACATCCCCTCAGCTGCTCCAAACGTACATTTCTTTGGATTTAACTTCATGTTAATCCTTCTCAGAGTGTCGAATGTCTCTTGGACATCTCGGAGGAGTGCCTCCTTCGTGTGACTTTTTATCACCAAGTCATCAACATAGACTTCCAAGTTGCGGCCTATCTTTGATTCAAAAGCTTTGTCCACCAACCGCTGATATGTAGCACCGGCGTTCTTCAGTCCAAACGGCATTTTCGTATAGCAATACACGCCCTGGCTCGTATGGAACGCCGTTTTTTCTGCATCCTCCTCCGCCATCTGGATTTGATGATACCCTTTATACGCGTCCAAAAAACATTTAAAAGGATACCAACATAGGGACTCCTCCTTCCAGTCGATTTCCGGTAACGGGTAGCAGTCCTGTGGGCAGGCCTTATTTAGATCCGTAAAATCCACACACATGCGCCAACTTCCATCATGCTTCTTGACCATGACCGGATTGGACAACCACTCGTGGTAGTATACCTCGCGCATGATGCCTGCATCCACTAGTTTCCGTACTTCCTCCAATATTACTTGGCTGCGCTCAGGCGCCTGGCCGCGCTTCTTTTGCTTGATGGGTTGGTACCCTTGGCGGATCTGGAGCTTATGCTCTGCTATCGCACGTGGCACGCCTGTCATATGCTTTGGCTCCCATGCGAATATATCTAGGTTTGCACTCAAAAGAGAGCACATGGCCCTTTTGCCGCTATCCGAGAGCGCCCCTCCTATGGATACCTCCTGTTCTGGATAGTCAGGGTGAATTGCTACCTTCTAGTTGGGAGGTGGTGATCCATCTTTGGGTGGGACAGGTGGAGCCGGTGTTGTCACGGTGTGACACTCGGATGTTGGTACGACTGTGTTGTAAATAGTAACGATTCCCCCCTCAACGGGGAATTTGATCATTCCGTGTGCCGTAGAGGGTACTGCCCGAATAGCCAAAATGCCTGGTCTGCCTATGATTCCATTGTACGGAGAGTGTGAGCATATTACCATGAAGTTCATCCACGCTGTAGTGGAATGTTCCTCATTCTTAATGGTCACAAGCAAACGTAATTGCCCTATCAGCCAGATAGTGTCTCCACTAAAGCCAGTAAGCGGCGACGTGGCCGGTACTAATTGGCTTCTTATTTCTGGGCATAACTGCACGAAACAGTGTTCATATAGTACATCTGCTGACGATCCTCCATCCACATACATGCGACGAACATTATGTGTTCCAATGCTTATCTCAATAGTGAGAGGCGCATCAATCACATCGCTTGCTGTGTTGGGAGGGAATGAGATTTCCCTGCCGCGTGAAAATTTTTGGCCAACTTTCTGCCTCGTGCGGCGCTGTCTGGATTGGATCATGTATATGGTCGAAGGTTTGTCCTTTTGGGGATCCTTCTTATCATACTTCTTGTTGTTGTCTTTTCCATCCTTCCAATCCTTGACTAGGTGCTTGAGTTTGCCTGATTTGATCAGCGACTCAATATGCTTCTTGAGCTGGATACACTCATCCGTGCCGTGGCCTTTGTCATTATGGAACTCGCAGAAGCGACTTCCATGCCGACGTTCTGGGGGGGGGGGTGGTCATTGGGGGAGGCCTTGGAAAGTTCGCCCCTTCAGTCAGCAAGATCTCCCGGTAGGACATCTTTAGGGGGGTGAACTTATCGTCCGACCGTCCGCCTTTGCTGTGGCTCTTATAGTCTGAACCCTTGTTATTGTTATGATTACCTTGACCGCCCGACTATCTCCGGGACTGGTCATTTGACCGGTACCCATTTCCTCGGGATGGGTAGGCCGCGGCAACAGCTGTTTCTCCCTCTATGAAATTCCTGACCCTTTCCATGAGGTCATCATATCTCTCTGGACGCTTGTCATTGAGGCGCCTGATCAGTTCTCTGTCTGTTATGGCGTGCATGTAGTCAGAGATTTTCAGGAGCTCTTGCATGGTTCTTGTGCGTGTGCACTCATCATTGAAGCGCTCAGTGAAGGCTTCTGTGGACTCCCCCGGCCGTTGCTTGACAGTTGCCAATGAGACCGGATCCCTATTATACTTCTTCCTTTGAGTATAATTGTTCTCAAACGCAGTGCGTAGTTCCGTGAAACTATCAATGCTCCGTGGGGGGAGTGCCTCGAACCAGTCACGGGCGTTTCCAATCAAGGTCGAATTGAACATTTGGCACCATATGGGCATGGGCCATCGCTCAATTTTAGCCTGCGTATCAAATATTTTGAGGTGATCCACAAGATCACCGGACCCATCATAAGTCTTGATACACGCCGACATGCGACGTTTGGTGTCCTAAGAATAGTTCCGTATGCGGAGGGTGAACGGTTCTTCCCTGGGATCCGCCCATGGCCGGGTGTGCCTAGGGTCATCCCATGGTTCACACCATGGACGCGAGAGATCCTCTGCTTCCGCATCTCGATAGTAAGGGCCACCATAATACTCCTCATTGTTTGGTGGTGGAGGGGTGCGCCTAGGCTGGCGGCGCTTAGGCGGATGGTCATCTGAGTCCTCCCCAGACGGATCTGGGGACGGTGGTGGTGCCCCATCCTTTGAATAGGGACCACTTTTTTGAGACGAACCAGGAGCCTTTCTCCTAGTGTTCATTCTGTCCCACACACTCGGGCGGCGTGCGGTTCTGGCCAGCTCTCGATCTGGCCATTCGGGTGAACCATCCGACTTTTCTCCCTCTCGTGATTGCACCAGTTCCTGCACGAGGCGATCCCCTATGCGTTCAAACACATTCCGGGGTTGAGGAATTTCCTCAAAGGTACCCTGTTCCTGAGGTCGAGCTCTCCTTTTTCTCTTAATTTGGGAGGAGGTGATTGGTCCGGTGTCACCAAAGTTGAGTCTGGACTGGAGGTTCCTCCCCAGATTCAACCTCGATGCGATCCCCGAGACGATCCTATCGAAGTTCTGCGTGAGAACTCGAGTAAGATCCTCCTCGCTGAGTCGTAGGACCTCTACCTCTTCCTCTACCGATGGTCTGCGCGGCTCCTTGTTAGGAGGGTTGGGCGCACTCCCTGGGTCTGGATTGTCCAGGGTTGAGGTAGGTGGGGGTGTTGTGGAGATCGTGCTCGTTACCCCCAAGGGCTGGAAGCCGCTACGGTTGCCCGGTCCGCCTGCAAGGCGGCTAGGTGATTGGGTGGGGATGAGTATCCCTTCCCCTTGGGACTTCCGGTTTCCAGGATTCATATTCCTAGGATTGGCTTGCTGATGCCCCTTCGTCATTGGAATTTGAGATGAGGTTTTGTTCTAGTTTAGTGTTATGGGTCCCACGGATGGCGCCAACTTGTTGATGCAAAAGTTGGTTGATCCTTGCTAGACCCGAGTTAGGCTTAATTCAGGTTGGCTGGGCTCCGGCTCCTGCACCAAGTGAATCGTTTGGTTGGGATCCTGCACACTAAACAGCACGCGTTAGGCTTACCGTGGGAATGTTTCCCACGATTAGACTCCGGCGTGAGAGTAAGTAATCGATTTAGGGTTTATGTGAGTTTAGAGTACAAGTCGTAATACCTTTGTGGAACCCTTAGGGGTTCCTTTTATAGGCAGTGAAACCCTAGTGGGCTTCCACTGATGCTTCGGCCCCAAGGAAGAGATAATCACCAGAATTAGAATGATTGTTATCTTCTAATCTTGGTAGTGAATATCCTCTCTTATTGGGATAAAGATATTCCTAGACAGAATATTATTCTGTCTAACCCTATGTCGGCCGCACACATGTGCACCGGGCCGTGGGCCGCACATATGTGCGCGGTTACTGTTCATCCAAGCCCATAAGCCTGAATGACATTATTCCACCCATCTGTGTGGACCGGATACGGGTAGTACCCATGGGCCGGGTTCATGACCCGGCTGAGGACTATACGTCATCAGATTTCATTGTATTGGGTAACTTGTTGCTAAAGACCCTAAATTCATGAGCCGTTAACTATCTTCTGGCTTGATGTTGTGAGTCGGGAATAGCCGCTTATTCTAATGATAGTACTATTGGGTTGACCATCCAATCTGAGACCAGGGCATTACGTTGAGTAACCCGCTGGGAAGGATAATTTTACGTGAATAAGATCGTGGTATTCTAGCAACTGATACCCTAGAGGGGTAATGGTTTTATTCTAGTCATGCCGGCATTTGGCATGGGTGACTATTTGGTTAAGGGGTCGGTGTCATGAGCTTAAATACAATGTTTGTTTAATAATATCATTATTATTACTGCCTTGAATATAGATTGTGTATACGACAATTCTATAAATGATTATGATGGATTTTCTTCTTGTGTTCAAATGAGATTTGATAAACCTATAGTCTCGCTCAACATTATTGTTGACTAGTTTTATGCATGTATTTCAGGTAATAGGAAGTGATGGAGCATGGAGCTTTGTTGTGGAGGTTGTGGCTTGGCTTTTGGAAGAATGTTGGTCTAAACTATTTCTCCCTTTTAATGTCGAACAATTTATTTTATGTTGATGTACTGTACTAAACTTGTTGGTTGTTGGTCGAGATCCATGGGGACTAAACTCTTTATTCTGGTATCGTGTTAGTACAATTTGGGTTGAAATCTATGTTTTATACCATTTATGAAAATCATGTTTATATTTATGTGTAAACGTCTCTATTTTGAGTCGTTCAATATACCTTGTCTGATGATGCTTGTGTCTAGCACCCAATTGTGTATTTCCGCTGCGCAATGTAAATTGGGGGTGTTAGAGATTGGTAATCAGAGCTGCAAGTTATAGAGAACTAGGTCGATTTTGAAAATTGTCCTAAACTATAACTTTGGTGTCGAAAGTATTTATTCTTTAAAAGCACACAACTCCTCTGCAACGCTCCGTTAAGGTCACTTTTAGTTTTGTTTTGAATTGTAGATGTATCCCTCATAACTGAAATGATTTTCCGAGTATTTATTAAGTAAATACTACGATATTATATTGGAATTATTGAAAGTACGCTGAGTGCTTGTCAGTATCATATTTATTTATTTTTTATTTTTTTTGTGAGCATTGCATAAACATCATTTGCATTGTGTTGCATAGCATGGATAACATATGATACTTGCATGAGCATTGCATACTAATTATTATTTTATTAACGATGACCTTAAGTATCCTTAACCCTTATAATTGTAGAAATGTCTGGTTTACCTCGTGAGGATGGATGGATTGATTTGACTAATGTAGTGGATGGTGAGGAAGTAGATAACTTTGGTGCTAGTGACGATGAGGAGCCTTTTGAGTTTTTAGATGATGGGATTCCACTTACTGCAGTTGGTCCGACAGAGCCTGAGTTGATACAAGGTAGTTATGTTCCAAGGGTCAATGTTGTGCCACAGACTGTTCCAGATTATCAGCGACCTGTTTTTTGTTCTTCGACTCCTACTTGTGATGCTTATATTAGCAGTTTTCCTGGGATTGCATTTGCTAGGGGTGATGTTCCTGTTGAGTCGAGTAGGGCTGCTAGTGCTCGATCTATTCATGATGGTATTCCTAAGGTTTATTGTCCAGGTCCTAGGTCTTATGATGATATTTTCTGGTTTCTTAAGAAGTTTGATAGGTCTTTGTTTGAAAGGTATTTGGTTGAGACTCGTGTGATTAGGAGGTTTGAGCAGAATGAGAAAAAGTTTGACAGGTTTGTTGGTAGTGTGAGGAGGTCAGAGTTTGTTAGGGCGAGGGAAATAGATGAGGTTGTTAGATTGAGATCTATGGTGCTGAATTTGAGTGGGCAGGTTGAAAGGTTGCGTAGGGAGCAAGAAAGGAATGCTAGGTTGAGTGCATGGGTTTGCCGATGAGATCTTTTCCTAGTCGAGGTGTTGTGATTCGTGATGTGCCAAATCAGGTTGAAGCTCAAGTGTTGGTGAGGCCAAGTGAAAGAGGTAGTCGTAAAGGGAAGGAAAAAGTAGAGGAAGAATCTGAGGATGATGATAGCAGCAGTGATGACGAGTCGATGTACAAGAAGCTGCGGGGATGTGATGTTTAGTTCGTTCTGTTGTTTTTATTTAGCCATGTTGTAATAGAACTTATGTAGACTTGTACTCTAGTTTGTGATGAAACTTAATGACTTTAAGTTGTTGTGATGAAGTATTGTAGTGACATTACTTGTCACAATTTTTTGGAGATTTTCCAAAGCAATCCAAAATTACCTTCATGACTTATGATTTGTCTTATTAGTTCTTTTGTGTGATTGGTTAATGATTCATTGTGAATTGTGTTGTTGGTGCATGTCGTATCCATGTTGCATCTTGATAGAGAAATCCTTCTTCTTATCTTGATATGAATACTTACTTGTTCTTTTTCTGTTATGGTTACAGGATGGAGTTGGGAGGCATTTTTCTAACTTTACTAAATTATTGTTTGGTTAGTTTCCTGTAAACATGCCGCCTAAATTGACGACTGTTACTGTTAATACCATGATTGAGCAAGGTATTGCTAGAGCTTTGGAAGCTGAACGTGCTGCGAGGAACCAAGAGGCTGAGAATAGGAATGCTGCTGGTCAGGTTGGAGGGAATGTTGAAAATCAGGTTGGAGGTAATGCTGATGAGCAAGCAGAAGGAAATGCTGCAGGACAAGTTGGAGGTAATGATGCTGTTTAGCAGGTTCAGAAGGAATGTTCTTATGCTAGTTTCATGAAATGTGGACCTACCTAATTCCGTGGTACTGGTGGTGCATTGGAATTAAGGAGGTGGATTGAGAAGATTGAAAGTACTTTTGAAATCAGTGGATGTTCAGAAGCTAGTAAGGTGAAATTTGTTGCAACTACTTTTTAGGATGATGCATTGAGTTGGTGGAATAGTCAAGTAGCTACTGTAGGATTGGTTGAAGCGAATGCTAGAACATGGATTGTGACCAAGGGACATTTGACTGCTAAGTTTTGTCCTGAGGAAGAGTTAGGTCAGTTGGAAGATGAATTGAGGCATTTGGTGCTGAGGAACAATGATATTGTAGCTTATACAAGGAGGTTTTTTTATTTATGTTTGTTGTGTCCTGATGCGTTTGCTGATGACCGTAAGAAGATGAAGCAGTATATTAGAGGTTTATCTAAAATATCAAGGGAGAAACTACTTCGTCGAAACACAAGTCATTTGATGAAGCTGTTCAAATGGCTCATGCTTTAATGGATGTAAAGCTGTAGGATCGAAAGGATAGTATTGCTGAAGGGAATAAGAGAAAGTGGGAAGCTGTACACTCAAGCCAAGGGCAGAATCGAGGTGGTTATTGTAATAACAATAACCAAGGACCAAATAGGAATCAACAATATAATTTGAGAAGGAATGATGGTGTTCGTGCTGCTACAGGAAATCAAGGTAACAAAGTGAATCCGAAGTGTGGTCGGTGTAATCTGTATCATGTTGGATATTGTCCACCTGCTTGCAACAAGTGTGGGACGGCCGGACATAAGAAGGCAGATTGTAGAAACAAGGGTGTAGCCACTGGGGCCAATGCTGTTAAGGTAGTTTACTGTTCTGGATGTGGAGGCCGTGGACATAAGCAAGGGAACTGTCCGAGGGTTGGCATACGACAGGGAGGCAATGTTGCTGTTGTTGCTGCTGGGATTGCTGCTCCAGCCTATGTCGTGGGAGATGTTGGCAAACCTCAAGGGCCGAACGTGGTGACTGGTACGTTTTTACTTGATGCTTGTTATGCTAGTGTGTTATTTGACTCTAGATCCGATAGAAGTTTCGTAGATGTTATATTCAGTCAGCTATTGGATAGAGAACCAGTGAGATTGACAACTAGTTATAATGTGGAGTTAGTTGATGGTAAGGTTGTAAGCACTAATTCTATACTGAAAGGTTGTTCCTTGAAGTTAGGTAATTATGTGTTTAGTATTGATTTGATGCCCATAGAATTAGGATCTTTTGACGTGATTGTTGGGATGGACTGGTTAGTTGGTAATGGTGCAGTAATTGTTTGTGGAGAAAGATTAGTTCAGATACCGCTAAGGAATAGGGTATTGACTGTGAAAGGTGATGAATGTACGTCTCGTTTGAGAGTTGTTTCTTGTTTGAAGATGATGAGGTATATAGAAGCAGGTTGTGATGTGTTTCTTGCACAGATAAGTAATGATGGTGTGAATGAAAGGAAATTGGAGGATGTGCCTGTGATTAGAGAGTATCCTGAGGTTTTCCCTGAGGAATTGCCAGGATTACCTCCGCATCGTGAAGTGGAGTTTCGTATTGATTTAGTGTCGGGTGCTGCTCCTGTTCCTCGTGCACCGTATCATTTAGCTCCATCTGAGATGAAAGAATTATCTGATCAATTGAAGGAATTGATGGATAAGGGATTTATTAGACCAAGTTCGTCGCCGTGGGGTGCGCCTGTTTTGTTTGTTCTGAAGAAAGATGGTTCTTTTAGAATGTGTATTGATTACAGAGAGCTTAACAAATTGACTGTCAAGAATCGGTATCCGATGCCGAGGATTGATGATTTGTTTGATCAGTTGTAAGGATCAAGTGTATACTCGAAGATCGATTTGAGGTCTGGGCATCATCAACTGAGAGTTAGGGAATAAGATATTCCTATAACAGCTTTTCGTACTCGATATGGACATTTCGAATTTCAAGTGATGCCTTTTTGGTTAACAAATGCGCCTGCTGTATTTATGGATTTGATGAATCGTGTATGTAAGCCGTATTTGGATGAGTTTGTTATCGTATTCATTGATGATGTTCTCGTTTATTCCAAGAGTGAAGAGGAACTTGATAAGCATTTGAGAACGATTTTGGAATTGTTGAAGAAGGAGAAGCTGTATGCGAAATTCTTTAAGTGTGAATTTTGGTTGAAATCAGTGCAATTTTTGGGGCACGTGATTGATAGTGAAGGTGTTCGTGTGGATCCTGCTAAGATTGAGGCAATTAAGGATTGGTCAGTGCCGAAGACGCCGACTGAAGTTCGCCAATTTCTTGGTTTGGCGGGGTATTATAAAAGGTTTATTGAGAAGTTTTCGCTAATTGCTAAGCCGTTGACTAAGCTTACGAAAAAGAATCGAGTGTTTGAATGGGGATTGGAAGAGGACTCTGCATTTAGTATGTTGAAGGATAAGTTGTGTTCTGCGCCGATATTGTCTTTGCCAGAAGAATCTGAGGATTTTGTAGTGTACTGTGACGCGTCTCATAAAAGATTTGGAGCTGTATTGATGCAAAGGGAGAAAGTAATAGCGTATGCATCGAGACAGTTGAGGAAACATGAAGAGAATTACACTACGCATGATTTAGAACTTGGGGCTGTTACTTTTGCTTTGAAGCTGTGGAGACACTACTTGTATGGAACCAAGTGTGTGGTTTTTACTGATCATAAGAGTTTGCAGTATATTTTGGATGAAAAGGAATTGAATATGAGGCAAAGGAGATGGGTTGAGTTGCTGAGTGATTATGACTGCGAGATTCGTTACCATCCTGGTAAAGCGAATGTGGTAGCTGATGCACTTAGTAGAAAGGAAAGAGATAAGTCAATAAGAGTTAGAGCTTTGACGATGTTGGAAAGTGTTGATTTGACAAAAGCGATATTGAAAGCCCAAACTAATGGTTTGAATAAAGAGAACGTTGAGGCAGAAAATTTGGGTAGAATGTTGAAACCTTTGTTTGAAGTAAGGTCGAATGGATTGAAGTATTTTAAGAATAGGATTTGGTTACCGTTGTGTCCGTCTGAGAAAGATTCGTTAGGGGTGCGAGATTTGGTGATGAATGAATCTCATAAGTCGAAATATTCAATACATCGTGGATCGGACAAGATGTATCAAGATCTTAAGAAAGTTTATTGGTGGCCGAATATGAAGGCATATATAGCACAGTATGTTAATAAATGTTTAACTTGTGCGAAGGTGAAGGCTGAACATAAGAAACCGTCTGGATTATTAGTGCAACCTGAGATTCCTGAGTAGAAATGGGAGAAGATTACAATGGATTTTGTGACAGGTTTGCCAAGGACTGCAAATGGTAGTGATATGATATGGGTGATTGTAGATAGATTGACCAAGTCTGCTCACTTTTTGCCAATGAAGAAGACAGATAGTATGGAGAGGTTAACAACAGTGTATGTGAAGGAGATTGTTTGTCGACATGGTGTGCCTTTGTTGATAATTTCTGATCGTGATAGTAGGTTTACTTCATAATTTTGGAAGTCTTTGCAGAAAGCGATGGGAACGGAGTTATGTTTAAGTACAAAATATCATCTGGAAACTGATGGACAAAGTGAGAGAACGATTCAAGCATTAGAGGATATGCTTCGTGCATGTGTGATTGATTTTGGAAATCTTTGGGATAAGCATTTGCCATTGGTTTAATTTTCGTACAATAATAGTTATCATTCAAGTATTAAAGTCGCTCCATTCGAAGCTTTTTATGGACGTAAGTGTAGATCTCCAGTGTGTTGGACTGAGGTAGCAGAAAGTCAATTGACTGGGCCTGAAATGATATTTGAGACGACTGAAAAGATTGTGCAAATTAAGAAGTGTTTGTTATCTTCTAGAAGTAGACAAAAGAGTTATGCTGATAACAGAAGGAAACCGTTGGAGTTTGGAGTAGGAGACATGGTTATGTTGAAAGTATCTCCATGGAAAAGAGTAATACGCTTTGGAAAGAGAGGAAAGTTGAGCCCGAGATATATTGGACCATTTAAGATTATCCAAAGGATTGGATTGGTGGCTTATAAGTTAGAATTGCCTGATGAGCTTAAGGCTATTCATAATACTTTTCACGTGTCTAATCTGAAGAAGTGTTTAGCTGAAAGGGATGTGGTGATTCCATTGGAGGAAATTCAACTTGATGATAAGTTGCATTTTATAGAGGAACCTGTAGAGATAATGGATAGGGAAGTTAAGAAGTTGAAGCATAGTAGAATTCAGATTGTGAAAGAGAGATGGAACT
The DNA here is from genome assembly GCA_025667525.1 of Glebionis coronaria. Lineage (NCBI taxonomy): Eukaryota > Viridiplantae > Streptophyta > Magnoliopsida > Asterales > Asteraceae > Glebionis > Glebionis coronaria. The sequence goes on from CM046879.1 coordinate 231,194,638, forward strand.
CTAGACGTGGGCCAGAGTTTACGTGGGAACGTGAGGATTTCTTTAAGGACAAGTATCCTCATTTGTTTAGGAAGGATAAAGCGCCGCGGACGTCGCTTCTTTTAAGAAGGGGGGGATGTGACAACCCAAAACCGAGGTCATTGCTTAATCTTATTTAACAATTATTTTTGAAATTTTTGGATGAGTTTGAACGATATTTATTTTTGGAGTTTTAAGTTTAAACCGTTGTTGGAAGGTCTATATTTAATATTTATTAAGTATAAGGAGTATTAGCAAGCGTGATGTCGATGGATGCCAAATATTTTACGTTTTATTGTCGGTTGTTCGATTTTTTGTCATTTTCGAGGTTTTATTTTAAATGACGTGTTAAGTCGAGTCGAGAGTCGATATTATTATTTTTGAGGTACGTTTTAAATTTTTAAAAGTATCTTTATGAAACCCGAGCCCCGTAAATATTTTGAAAATTGACTAATAGTTATTTCCTGCTTTTTAGCTAACTATTTACATTTTTAGCCACAACTATTACTAAATTGCAACTTTGGTCCCACTATATATAAATCTTAAACAAACACACACTTTCATTTCTTTCATTTTAAAATTTCTCTCATCTCTCTCTTTTTCTCTCTTTTAGCCGAAACACCACCCACACCCCAAAACCAAACTTCAATCAATTTTATCTTGAGTTTGAGGTTGAATCAAACTAAACCAAGCATAGACCCACTCTTATAATGGCATAAGGATCATATTGGTGTAAGAATTTCTTACATGCAAGGACATTTTTTTCTTGATGTTGGTAGGTAGGAGCTATGATCATGCATGGCATTATTATGATGATCCATGATGATTCTTGCTAAAAACTTTGTTAAAACTTCATTTTGATCTAAATAATTTTATTTTGGTTATGATTTTGATGTTATGGTTGATGTATGATGATATTAGGGTATAGAAATGATCATTTTCATGGTTGGTTTTTATCAAAAAGTTGATTTTGTACAAGATTTTTATAGTCATTTTATAACAGTAAGTAAAGTGTAAAATCCGAATTTTTATGTTTCGATAAGGCTTAACTTATAGCCTAGGGTTGTAGATAGTTTTCTTAGCTTCGATTTGATATAAGGTAGAGCTTCTAGCTCCAAACGAGCGCGAAGTTATGATGTTTTGAATGATCGTGTACCGGGAGACGAGTATCGACACTACATATAGTTGTTGTCGATATTTGGATCGAATCTCGGGGACTCTAAATGGATGTTTTGAAATATGTAACCTACTGATAATGAGGTGATTATTTTATAAGTTGAGTTTACTTTAAAACCCGAGTGTCGGTTTTGTAAACGGAGTCGTTTAAAGAAGTTAAAACGGTTGTATGGAAAATTAACGTAAATCTGTCCGGATTTTGTAGTTTAAAAATGAGTTGGGTAAAGTAATTTAAAGGTAATTTCATTTGATAAACATGAAGGAGGACTTTCTATATATAGTAAGTTAGTTTATCGAGTCGTTTCATAAACGGTTGACAAGTTTAAAAGGGGTAAATAAGCTAGTACATGTAGTATGTACCGGCGGACTTTGTAAAAGGTATAAAATGGTAAGTGTGTAGTAAAGTATAATGAAGTTATTTATATCGTTTTCTCTCGAGTTTATCGTGACTTTATGAGTTTGATTTTGATGTTGTTATATATATATGATTTATTTCTCGAGTCATTATTAATGAACGCGCCTTATTTGATAGGTAGCGGTTCTCGTGTTTGAAAGGCATCCATTATCATCGACGATCATCTCGCTAGATCTCTTATACTAAGGTGAGTCTATAGCCTCGCTTTCTACTCGTTTTAATGATTTTAATACACGCGACGGGGATACATGCTATTTGAAAATAAATGAACACAAGTCATGAGTAATTGTTGGACCCGAATGTTGCCTAAAGTTGATTTCATTGTATTGAGTAACTTGTTGCTAAAGACCCTAAATTCATGAGCCGTTAACTATCTTCTGACTTGATGTTGTGAGTCGGGAATAGTCGCTTATTCTAATGATAGTACTATTGGGTTGACCACCCAATCTGAGACCAGGGCATTACGTTGAGTAACCCGCTGGGAAGGATAATTTTACGTGAATAAGATCGTGGTATTCTAGCAACTGATACCCTAGAGGGGCAATGGTTTTATTCTAGTCATGCCGGCATTTGGCGTGGGTGACTATTTGGTTAAGGGGTCGGTGTCATGAGCTTAAATACAATGTTTGTTTAATAATATCATTATTATTACTTCCTTGAATATAGATTGTGTGTACGACAATTCTATAAATGATTATGATTGATTTTCTTCTTGTGTTCAAATGAGATTTGATAAACCTATAGTCTCGCTCAACATTATTGTTGACTCGTTTTATGCATGTATTTCAGGTAATAGGAAGTGATGGAGCATGGAGCTTTGCTGTGGAGCTTGTGGCTTGGCTTTTGGAAGAATGTTGGTCTAAACTGTTTCTACCTTTTAATGAGGAACAATTTACTTTATGTTGATGTACTGTACTAAACTTGTTGGTTGTTGGTCGAGATCCATGGGGACTAAACGCTTTACTCTGGTATCGTGTTAGTACAATTTGGGTTGAAATCTATGTTTTAGACCATTTATGAAAATCATGTTTATATTTATGTGTAAACGTCTCTATTTTGAGTCGTTCAATATACCTTGTGTGATGATGCTTGTGTCTAGCACCCAATTGTGTATTTCTGCTACGCAATGTAAATTGGGGGTGTTAGATATACCCTTTGGAGGGTACCCTGAATTTCTTAGAGATGTTCCATAATTAGACATGAGTCATGTGTCTTGACTCATGTCTTAGGAAATGTAAGCATGACATGTGTCCCGACTGGTGTCTTGACATGTGTCTTCAGAAAGCATACGTGAGACATGTGTCTTGACTGATGTCTTGACATGTGCCTCGAGATGTGAAACAAATAGAACTACAAATATTAGGTTATTCTGCCAAAATTGACGAATCGGTTGGACCGCTGATCCTTTGTATTTCTGATCACGTCCACGGCCGGAGCTTCGGTTGCTATTGCTAGGATAGTTGATGTCATAGTAGTGGTTACTATCGTCTTGTCTGTAAGTTCCATGATGGTCATTCTCATGACTGTGATTCATGTAACTATTCAGCTGAGTGGCCGGCTGGTGCCGATTTGCACTCATATGACTGAAACGACAACTGAATGACGTGTGACATGTAACTAAGAATTAGGGACAATGATTGATTAAAATCGTCTGATGGTGAAGCATCTTCTCGTACAATTGCTTTGCTCTGAAGCCTTTGTCTTCGTCTTGTAGGATCTCCAGGTTGTGAACAACATCCGCATCTCGTAGCGTCTCCAAACATCAGTAGCATCAACATTTAGTAACATCTCCAAGTTATGAGCAGCATCGGCAATCTTGTAGAATATCAGCAAGTGAACATACGCCTGAGATGATTCAGAATCGACTAGCGAATACTTGTGAAGTATTTCAAGTGAAATACACATGGATTAAGGTACGTGAAATACGCATGGAATACGGTACATGGAGTACACACGGAATGCACATGAAATGATCGGTATGGGGTCGGTCATTTGTCATTATTTTAAAGGAAATATAATCGGTTAAACAGTTAGAAAGACCGTCATGATAACCTGGCAAAACCAGTATATACCTCATTCTGGTTGCATAGAGAAACACTAACATGTGGTTAAACGAATTTCAACAATGATTTTCTGAAAGCATGATTAATGAAAACCAACCATGACTATCATAAAAGTGGTATTTAAGTGAACACCAACAGTGTCTTGCATGAAAGCATAAACAACAAAAGAGACGTAAGACGTAATCAATCATGACGATAAAATCATCATGAAGAAACATGAAACAAATTAATATGAAGGATGAAACTGAAGTTATATAACATAATCTGCATGAAACTGAAGTTAACCATGACAATATGAAAACATACTTGACATAAAACATATTAACTTATGAGGGACATGAAAAAAAAATTATGCTTATAAATCATGAGAAAATTTTTATGCATGAATACATGATGCCGTTTATAAAAACCCTTTATATGCGCGCGGGGACGCCTATGGGTCGGTCCCAAAATAAAAGACATGGCGAGGGGATGCCTATGGGTCGGTCCCAAAGTTAAAAGTTTCGATAAAATCACATGCGACTAAATAGGGCCAGTCCTGTACCAACCATTACTTAGTCAAAATTCCTGCAACAGTGATACATGAAACATAAATAAGTAAAAATCATCTGTCAAAACTTATCAGAAAAAAAACTTTATGTGGCTAATTATGAACTACTGGGGTTCAGTCCACATAGCCACAGTTCACGAGGAACATCATGCATGAAACAATGACACATAACTAAATATGAATGACGGTTGTCCATCCATATTAGTAAAACAATATCGATGAAAACATCAAGGTTAAAACATCAAGGTGCTGAAAACATCATGGTTAAAACAACAATGCGTTGAACACATCAACACGTTGAAGAACAAGCGTTGACTTAGGAAGCTCCTGGTGACTACCCACTAGTCACTGGTCAAGGTTTAGAGCCTACAGGTCGAAGCCTTGGCTCTGATACCATAATTGTAACACCCCACTTTGATAAGTGGATCGTTACGCGTAATTATGGTGTGTCATCAAAGCATGCAAGGTAATATGTACTAAAACATACATGACCATAGGGAAAACCGGAATCAAACATCGGTTCCCAAACATAAGCCCAAAACATAATAAAGTAAAGGAAATAAGAAATGACTAAACAAGCATAAGTATATGAAGGCAAAGGAAGGAGTCTATGGCAGCTTTCATCCTATGCACGTCCTCCAAATGCTCGAGTCCTGGGTACCTGCCGTTTTGGGAACATGAAAGGAAAAACGGCTGAGCATAACGCTCAGTGCACGAATATACAACATAGCATGAAAGGCTGAAACATAAATAAGACTAATAGTAGCGAAAATGTATAAGTCCTGGAAAACCTGGAACATGTTCATAAAACTGGTTTTATAGTTTGAAAAGCCTTATGTTTATCTTATGAAAACTGTTTAACATGTTAACCATTAGCCAATATAGGTCATGAAATATCAACGTGCATGAATACTTGGAGGGGTGACCTCTTCATGCAAATTAGAGGGGCTGCCTCTTATTTAATATACTGGTTTTGGATAGGAGGGATCAGCTCCTTGTGAAGGATGCAAGGCACACACCACATTCACACTGAATAATCTGCTGAAAACATGTAAACTAGGATGCTCCCATACGCCCCACCTGATAATATAATAAATGGCCAAAAGCTGAAAGGGACGCCACGAGCTATCACTCCGCCGTGGTGAAGTCATAACACTGGTGACTCCAGTGTTATGGTTATGGTACCTCCATAACTAGGTGAAACTGGTCATGCATGTATATGGCTTTAGGTATTCTAATAAAACATAAGCAATTCAAAAACATATAAAACATATACTGGGGAAAACAGTTGGCTGCATACGAGGAAATCCTAATAAGGAAAGAATGTCCATACTAAAAGGACGGAGAATCCGTACCTTGTGTCCCGTGAACGAAGAAGACGAACGGAAGAGAGTCCTACTTCGGTATCACTAATGCTACATAAATACATACGTGTATAAGTATCTGGTTACTGAGTACGTAACTGGTTTTATATCATGTCTTAGCTTGTTTTATATGTTCATGTCATGTTTTACTGATTTAAGCTTTATGTTGTGTTTATCATATATTCTGTCTATTCTGATTAAGTATTACTTGTATTTCATGTATTATTATACTCGTTGTGTAATAATAAGTAACTTTCTAAAAATAGCAGGTTTCCTAAAATAGAAAGTTTCCAAAAATAGAAAGTTACCAAAAATAGAAAGTTTCAAAAAATAGAAAGTTTCCAAAAATAGAAAGTTTCCAAAAATAGAAAGTTTCCAAAAATAGAAAGTTTCCAAAAATAGATTCACTACTTAAAATAGATAAGTTTCTAAAAATAGAATGTTTCCATAAATAGATTAGCTGCCTTAATTAAATAAGTTTCTAAAAATAGAAAGTTTCCATAAATAGATTAGCTGCCTTAAATAAATAAGTTTCTAAAAATAGAAAGTTTCCATAATTAGATATAAGCTGGATTATTAAGCTAATTATTTAAGCTTAAGTGTGTACTGGTTAATATACTAAGTCATGTAATTAATAGTATAGTTTATTAATTATTTCATGTGAATTAAATAAACTATAAGTTAAAGTATTTAATTAAATATAACATGGTTTAATTAAATAAAGGAAAATATACTTAGGTTAAAACATGTATTATTATTTATAATAATATAACCTAAGTCATGTAAATTATTTAATTATGAGTCATGATTTTAATAATTATTTAATTATATAGTCTAATTAAATGAAAAAAATACATAGGTTAAAATTCATGTATTAATAATAAAATTAATAACCTAAGTCATGTAAATTAAATTAATCATGCTCATGTTTTTAATTAATTTAATTTAAGTCTTGTAAAAAATATAACTTGTAAAAATATTTAACCTTGTAAAAATAACTCATGAACCGGACCGTGTATTAAATCTAAACATGTGTAAACCGGACCCGTGTTTTAACCCATGAACCGGACCCAAATGCATAACCATGCCTCGACCTAGGTCGGGGTCTCCCTTCCTTGCTGCTGCCGTGAACCGAGACCACAACACCGAGACCATAAGGTCTCGGTGGTGCGAATTAAGCCAAGTCGAGACCCCCCCTTGGGGCTCCATTTAGGCGTCGGTCAACAAAAAAACACCCCTTAACACTTAATTGATTATACCCTATGATTAAATAACATGTTTATACTTGTATTTAATTGGTTATTAAAAACATTCATGATTTTATGTGATTAGTAAATAAAAAACATAAAATAATAGAGGTTTGAGTTTATACCGATCACGTGAATCAAAGAAGGATGATAACACGAACGACTATCTCTTGAATTGAGTCACCAAAAATCAACAAACAACCACCCTTGGTGGTGTTATACCCGGCGGCCAAAGAGGGAGAGGAAAAAGGGGCTAGGGTTTTTATATTTTGTGAAATCTTGTAAAATGAAACTATGTTTCCATTTTTCCTTATTTTAGTTAAATAAAAAGTGGGCTTGGCCCCTTCCTTTTCCTAATTTCGTGGTATGTGGGCCCCCAAAGGAGAAACCCGTTGTTTTTCCCGTGTTCTAATTATTTACGTGTTCTCGTGTCGTGCTTACGTGATTAAAATAGTTATCGTTCGTGTCTTATTATATTTATTCATGATCGTAATAAATATACATAAATACATAATACTAAGCTCGTGATTATTTACGTTCATGATTTCATGTTCGTATGTTCGTGATTATAATTATTATTGAAATAATTATCGTGTCTTAATACGTATTAAATACTTATCCTGATATAACACGTACGTAATTCTTGTAATTAATATTCATGATACATGTTTATGTTATATAAGTAAAGTTTTAATTCTATACGTACGATCATAAGTGTACTGTTCATGGTAAAAGCATGCGGGTTTTACAAGAGCTTTTGCTTATTTCAGGCTTATTTCTTGGGCTTTTTCAAAATTTCTGTTCAAAGATCTCTTAAGTATCCCAAAAGAAGCTTGTGTGTCAAATTAGAGCTTATGGCATTAGCTTATGGCTTAATGGGCCAAAAAGCCCATTATGAATAAGCTGTTGACAATTAAGCTGTGATAAGCTCACATTCAACTTTTGGGCCTTCAGAGTTTTGTGCTTAAAATTAAATTTTGAGTCAAGTAGGTGATTTTGGGCTTATTTGGTGGACTTTTTCTTATTGGGCTTAATTTCAGCCCATTAAGGGTCTGTTTTGCTATTTTGCCTATTTTAAGGCCCAATAGGGGTATTTTGGTAATTTTAAGTTCATGTATGTGTTTATTAGGTTAAAATAAACTAGTTTGCAACTTTTTAGAATTTTTTTATAAATTTTGGATTTTTAATATTATTTTATTATTAAAAATTAAATTTTTGATTTTTGCAAGTTTTTCAGTTTTCCTAGTTCAAATACATTAAGTTAGGAATTTTAAAATTTTTAGATTAATTTTAGTGTCATTTGATTAACTTTTAGAATTATTTTAAGTTTTTATTGTTTTTAATCATTTTTAAATAGTTTTAATTAATTTTAAAATTTTCAAAAATAGTTTTTAATTTAGTTAAGTCATTTTAGAGGTTTACAAAGTGAAAAATCTCATTTTGTGCTTTTTGTTAATTAAATTGGTTTTTTGGGCTTTAATTAGCATTAAAAAATTATTATTTAATTAAATAAAAGGTTTCAGTGATTTTTCATTTTTTTGTAAACTCTATTTACATTTTGTAGGATTTATTGCAATCTTCTAGGAATTTTTAGGTTAATTTTTAAATTTTGTCATATTCTACGGTTTTACATGCACGACTTTTCGTCTTAGTTTAATTCATAATCGTAACCGTCATTCTTTTCTATTTTCTTTTCTCATCAATATAATCTCAAAGTTAATCATTTCTTTACACAACACACTTGCCTCCTTGGGAAACGAACTTGAAATTAATTGGTCATTAGTGCTTGGTTTTCCTAAACCGACACTTAATACTTGCCACTTTTACGCCTTTTTCCTAAAAGGTCATATTTTACTACTATCAAATGGCTACCCTCTCTATTTCCTCAAAAGTCATATATTTGAAGTGAGCATCAGTCCACCTCTTGAATCTTTTGAGCATAACCTTGTAATGTGCCAGCCTTCCTTTTTCAGACTTCAAGTACTTCTCCTTCTGACTCATTCTTCTTTCCAAGTAATCCTTTTGAAAATTGAAGACCAAAAGAAGCAGTTCATACCTTTCTTCCAAAGGAGCATTTACCGACTCCTTGTCGCATTGTTCCAGAAATTCTTTAACATGAGGTACCATGTCATCTAGCTCTCTATGCATGATTTCAACCTGTTTAAGCATTTCTCTAGGCCTCATTTGTACCTGTTCCTTCTCTAGTTGAGCTCCCTTTCTCATCTGTTTCATTCTCTATTCTTGCATGTGTAGCTCTTCTTCATGTACTATAAGAGCCACCTATTCATTATGTTCCTCTTGAGCCCTCAGTTGTTCAGGTGTTTTGTGCTTGTACTTCCTCTTGGGCTATTCAATCATCTTCCCCTTTCCTTTGTCTTTTGGATCCACTACTGGTTTTGCTTTGGGAGCAGGTTCTCTAATATTTATCCCCTTCTGAGTTGGTTGCCTTCTTTTTTCCTAGCAAATGTTTGAGTAACTGGTTTAGCAGGGGAAGGACTTACAACAGGGGGATCAATTATAGCAGGGGAAACTTTTGTAGAAGTCGGGGCTTCTTCTTGATTTCCTATATTCAACAAGGCTTGGGATATATATTTTGTGGCACTCCCCTTATCACTCCCTTTCTCATCACTTGCCACCTTCTCTTGTCCTAGATCCTGACCACTAGGAAATGCATACCACTGAGTAGACTCATCTGTTTGAGGAACTTCCTCCCCTTTGGAAGCATCCTCATCTGTAGAAACAATTAGCTTTGCTCTTCTCCTCCCCTCAAGGGTAGCAAGTCTGTTCTCCAAATTATTAATTGCCAGACCTTGATTTTTGATAGTTTGTACCAGTTATGCATTTTGCTCTTGCAAGCTAATGCACATATTCGTCAATTCCATAATGGATAGTGGTTTCAGTCTGCTCTCAACCCTCAGAGGAGATTGCTCCCCTCTTTGGGTATCACTGAGTGAGGGAGAGGACTTACTTATGGTGTCACTGTCCTGCTCATCCCTTAGGGATGAGACGGTATTGGCAGCCAAACCCCCAGTGTCCTCCAACCTTTTGGAGACTCTCCTCTCCGCTACGTGTGAAGGTTCACCAGGCAAGGGAGACCTAGCAAACCTGGTTTTGGTTCTCCTTTCTTGTTGTGGGTTGGTGGGGGAAGTTGACTGGCAAGGGCATCACTAGCAGGGGCATCAACAAGAGTGGTTTGGGCTGCTCTTGGTTTGGAAGAAGCTTCTCTTCTGATCTAGTCCATCATGGTTTGTGTAAGGGGAACTGTCCTGCAAGAAAATTGTATGGTTGGTGCTACAAGAGTGGTGAACAATTTGGTTGTATGGGGGTTAGCTTCAAATTAGTCCTTGTGACGAATTTTACCATGTTGCCTCATATCCAACAAAATTTCTATAAACCTTAGATACATACAAAATTTTGAATAGCTTGAAACATTTTTTACCATACCTTCAAAAATCATTTGAGAAAAACACTATTTTCTCCCTGTGGCCAAGCAAATCAGGGCAGAAGCAACTTGACTCCCAAATTCATTAAAAGCTGTAGTTTTTGATGATAAGCATTGCAAAATAGTGTGAATTAAAAACTTCCAATGGGGTGCAAACTGACATTTATCAAACTTACATTTTTTATCAACAGAAATGTTGTACCCCAAGTTTGTGAGACCCTCAAATATTTCAGCCTCTGGTAAGGCAACCAGCCCACCCTCATCATCCAAGACTAATTTTTCTTGAATGGAGGCAAGTGTAACCACATTGGGATGACCATCAACCAGGATCTTAATTGTTACCTCTCCATCCACTGTTTCAATCTTGGCATGAAACCAAAACTGTTGGATGTGTGAGGTGTATATTCTAGGACTGATTACAAGAGCTAACCTGAAATAGCAAGATTTAAGGTAAGCAACAACATCAGTGAATTCAGCAGGCTCTTGAGATAAAAGAGCAATTCGATTATGGTTAGGAGCAATTTTGAGAGTCGTGGAAGACATGTTAAGAATTAAAAGGTTTATGTTTGTGAAAAAGTAGCAGGATTTGTTAGAGAGAGTTAGTTAGGCCTGCTGGTTAAGGGAATTGAGTTTATATAGGCGAATTGAAGAGCTGTGATTGGACCAAATTATCAATTTGCAAAAAGATCAGAATAAATCTTGCTAAGAAAGTAATTTATTTTAAATAATAATAAAAAGGTTACCAATCAGGGAAGAAAGCGCCTTAAATATATTTTGAAAAGAATAAAATATTACCTAACCAAAAAGTTAGCAAGCAGGCCCAACGGCTATAAGCAGGGAAATGGTATTGTCGGTCAACGGTCAAACAGGGGAATGTTTTGCAAAGCATGGGAATGTTGTATTAGCAGGGGTAGCAAAAATTAAAGCAGGGGAAACTTTCCTAAGGGTATTAGACTTATCCTGAATGGATCAATGCTAAATAGCTCTGCTCTAATGCACACCCTTGTAAAAACAAGTTAGATACATAGAAACTCAAGAGTCCTCCATTCAGCAAAGTTCCAAACAGAAAAAGTTAACACATAAGCAACCCTGCACCTGGTCAACCTAATAAAATAAGCATACCCCAGACTCCATCCCGATCATTTCCTTGCTATGGTTAGTTGGTCTAGGCATTATGCACTAAAATTATTAAATTAGGCAGTGTTGATCCCTTTGGTTGGATCTATATTCTGTTATGAATTAGTATAGTAGTTTGTAATCAAACTAAAACACTTTGAGCACTGTTACTAAGACTAGATAAGTTATGCGGAATCTAACTTATAAAGTACAGAAGAACAGAATTACTTTTAACTATTCGATTCTCTTATTAATCGACTTGAATGAGGTACATAAAAGACATTGTACCTATGTACCTTTTATAGAGTAAGGAACCCTAGAAACCTTAGAATATTCTATAAAGATAACTATATCACAGACGATATATTATCAATATTCTAACTATTTAGGTATATCACATAAGATATACTCTAACTATAACTATGACATATCTTATACAAAGATATATTCGTCCTAATCATCATAGAAGTACTTACTTTATAAGTAGCAGTACTTACTATGTTCAACGTTAATACTAATGGTACTTACATAACACTAACAGTACTTAGAATACATTAACGGTACTTGACACTTAACAAATAATTCCCAACAATCCTCCCCTAAACAAGAAATGATAACTTGTTGTCTTCTTGTTTCTCTTGTTGTTGGATGTATTAAAAATACATGTCTTCAGTCTTTCCTTCATCCTTGGATTAAACTTGGTAATTTGTATTTATATCCAACTGAATGTAGCCAAACACTTCAAATCTGGATCTTCTTCTGATAAGATAATCTTCAAACATCATGAGTATCATCTTTGTCTTCAAACTATGATCTTCTTGTGTCTTCTAAACATTCACTTATCTTTGCAGCATCAGTTATTGTCTTCTTGAATTTAGTCTTTGAACTCTTAATCATGAACCTTTGTCTTGATTTGACGATAACAAAACCTTTTAATGATTTTAAATACTTCTTTGCCTGCAATCTTCATACCTGAAATAAAATAGTTAACAACAAACACCAATCTGTATTGGCTTCATGATTTTTAGCAAATCACCAGCTATCAACGGATTTGATAAATTCTTTACCAGTTAGCCATACACTCTGGAATAGCCAATACTTTATTCACAAAGAATAAGGTGTAATGAAAACCTTACAATTTTTGGTAAATTGTCAACCATCAACGGATTTGATGAAGTCTTTACCTAGTACCGTTTGTCTAGGACTAGCCTACTCTTTGTCTCGAAACAAGGTGAGTTAGAACCATATAGTTTTTAGCAAACTATCAGCTTTCAACGGGTTTGATATGTCTTTACACAAACCGTTTGCTTATGGACTAGCCAGTTCTTATGTGTGTTAGACATGGTGAACTGAGAACCATTTGTGAAATGTGACTGAAAGTCAAACACTTAAGGCTCTTTCTCAACTTCTTCCTCATCTTTCAAATCCTTGATTTGTTGTTTAACCATTCTGATCAACTCCAAAGCATCAGCAGATTCTTTTGTAACTTCTAATTATTGTTCTAACATCCTTTCCAACAATTTTCTTTTGAAAGGGTAAGTTTTCTCTTGCAGCATATAGTATGTAAGATCATCTACATCCAAAATATGCAATCCACATGACCTGTAATATCTCCAGTAACTAGGAACCTGATTCTCTAATTCCTTCAACATTTCTTGATCATAATTGTGTGGCTGATACATAAAGAGAAACTCCTAGTATATAATAGTAATACTTTAGTTTTACCTGCACTACCTTCTTGAACTAACCTTGAAAGATCTTGAATATCTTGTATGTCAAGAATATAAAGAATATCCTCCAAAAGTCTGAATACTCTTGTTGTGCCATAAGTTCTATGAATTCCATGAGCTTTAAGTCATTGATCTGTAGAGTAAATCCATTTAGCAATGGATGCTCTCTTTCCAAAAATCTCTGTATCAATACATTGATCTTCAAATTTCACAATCGTCAAGTACTTCTTTACGCTCTCATCATCATCACTATCCTCTGTTGTTGATTTAGCTCTCTTAGCTTTCTTCTTTGTCTTTGTTGACCTTTTCCTTTTAACACCCTTGGAAATTCCCTCAAGTTCTGTTGAACCTTCTTCCAATTTTGTATGTACCGTCTCCTCAGTATGTACTGTTGACTGTGTATGTACTGCTTGTACATTTTCAGTCCGAGCAATATCTTGAGTTTCAACTCCTGTATTCATTCTTTGAGCAGGTGGAGATGTGTTTGTAGGTTCAGCAGTACTTGGCTCAATTCTAGGAGTACTACCAAATTGCCTTTGTTGTTACAGATGTCTCTTAAACTCTTCAACAGCTTTTCTATCTGCTTCAGATCCAATCTCAACAAAATTCAATTCAGTCCTCTTATTTTGCTTATACAAAGTCTTTATTTCTTCAAAATTCTTCTTGACCAGCTGAATATGAGTAAATCCCTTAACTTTCTTAAGAAAGTTCATCATATGATTTCTAATCTGCATAGTATTGGAGGCTTAATCTTTTCTTTCCTTTTCTTTTCAGCAAAGAATCTTTGTTGCTCCCTTACCAGATCATCTATCAATTTTGATTTCTCTTCTTCATCATATGCATCTCTCTCTTCAGCTATCAATGAGTTTGTAAGAAGCTCACTTGCATGTATTTCAGCTTGAATCCTGTCATACTCTTGTATGTTCCATTCTTGCTGTATTCTTTTAGCTTCTAGCAAATCCTGCTTAGCTGCAAGTTCTTCCTACAATTCATTTTCACGAATTTGTGCTTTCATTCTATAAGCAAATTCCTCATCATGGTCTATTTAATTAAATTTGTACATGACTTTGTTTATATCATCATCTGAATCACTTTCATCTTCAGATTCTGATAATAATTGCTTCTTCCCCTTATCCTTTGGATCAATCTTAGGTAGCTTCTTCTTCAGCTTGGTAGCTCTTTCTTCATTAGCTTGCTGTTGAATAACTATACCTTTAGTAGGGTGTGAATCTTGAACTTTCTTACCTTGAATTTGATTCTTTTTGGCAAGAACTTCTTGTTGTGTCTTTTTCTCTACCTTTGCTTGTTTAGTCTTCTCAACTAAATTCTTCTTTCTTAAATCAAGCAGCAATTGGGCTAAAGTCTCATCTTCTCCAAAAGGAGTTTGACTTTCTAGTGAAGGATGATCACCAGCGGTACTTGCAATTGGCTTAGTTGGCTTAGCAGTACTTGGGTCTTCAACAATGTCATCAGTACTTGCAGTCGGCTTAGTTGGCTTAGCAGTACTTGGATCTTCAACAATGTTGATTTCACTAGTATTATACACACTTGTTTCTTCAATCACTTGTCTATCCCCAGATACTCTTTCTTCCATAGAAGCCATCATATCAACTTGCACCTCTTCAGCCTTGTCTGATTCATTGCTCATTCTTGATCTAGACAGTACTTGCAAAGTCTGTTTCCTTTGAAACCATACTTGTCTTTGTGGTGATGGAGTTGAATATACAGGAAACTGAATAGTAATTTCCTCCAACTTCTCATAGAAAGCACTCCAATTTCTTTGAAGTGGTGATTGAGGTGGTGGTGTTGGCTGAGTTACCAAAATTTCTTCAACTTGTGGCTCCTCATGAGTAGGCTGTGGTTCTTCATGCTGAATCTCCATGTTTGAAGGTCCATCCACGCCAGTCTCTAAACTAGTTCCATCTTCATAAGTCCCCATGACATCTTCATGCAATTCAAAATTGATGTCATTTATAGAGATCCTTGTTTGATTATCAGAAGAAGGTGGTTGTCCTTCATAATTCCTCCCCTGTTTGGTTGCATTCAGTTGCCTTTTCTTGTGGTTCTTGAATCTTTGCTTCTTGATTGTAGACTTCTGAATAGATCTATATTGCCTCATCCAAGGTGACAGTTTGTTCCTCAACTTGAGTAGGCTAGCTTCCAATTCAGCAATTCTCTTGTCTTAAACAAGCTTTTCTTTCTGCAATACATGTACCTGTTAGGACAAACTTGTACACAAAGCAGTTAAATTTGCAACATCCACCACCTCTGGTGCTTGTGCTTGTGGTGAACCACTAGCAGCAATAGAAGCAGCAGGTGTGTGGATCATCTCATTAGTGTTTGGTGGAACACCAGCATTGTGAGAAGAAGATTGTGAATCTTCTAGGGAGTGGGAGCTCTAGTGAGAAGGAGTTTGCTGAGAAGCACTAGCATTGCTAGGTTCCTCACCTTCTTGATTGGCAGGTTGGGCTAACATATGGGCAAACAATGGTGTTACTGTTCCTGTAAAGGCATTGCCTTGTTTGGTCAAGAAAGAGAAAGTTCTTTTTGTGAATGAAGGAACATCCCATGTATCAGTTAACTCTGGTAGGTTAGGTATTTGATTACTAACTAAAGTCTGAATGAATCTAGGATACATTAAAAACTTCTTAGTCCCTTCCAAATTCCTAATCATGCCTTCAAAAATTAATTTTGAAAAATTAAAAACCCTGCTATTTGCTAGACAAACACCAGCTGATGCCAATGCAGCAGGTATTTGATCAAAAGATGTAGTTTTAGAACTTAAACAGTGAACAATAGCATGAAAAAGAAATTTCCATTGTGGTGAAAATAAAGCTTTAAAGAAAGTAAGACTTTCCCTACCACCTCCATAGCCCATGGCTGCAAGGCCATCATGAATCTCTGTATTGTTAAGCATACTAAGTCCACTTTCATCATTTAATCTCAAACTTGCTCGTAGCAGTACCTCAGTTAAATATATATTTCTATGATTCACCCTAGCCTTAATGCAAGGTTGACCAAACCGAGTACCTAATACAGCAGTATCCCAAAATTGTTCAACAATGGGTATAGAGACAACTGGACTTACAGTGAGTGCAAAACGAACATGAATTCGAGATAGGAAACCAAGCATCTCATGGAAACCAAGAGAGTCATCATTCGTAGCAATATTCGCAACCAAATTATGCTTAGAGATTACTTGTAAAGTAGCCATTAGTATTTTTGATGATCGAAAGATTAGAGAGAAGGTTATAGAATCAAGAGATAAAGATAAAAGATTAGGTGAATCAATTGTGTAATTGGAGTAAGTATTTAAGTAAATAACAAACCCCAAGCGCGAAGAAACCGCCAAATTTACAAAAGAGACCCTTAACGGTACAACGGACAGGTAGCGGTACATGGAACATAAGCGGTACTTGGATTTGTGCTAGCGGTACTTGGAGTGACAACGGTACCTCACAATATTGACCAGTTCATGCTTTCCACTAACAATGTAACCTCTTTTTATCTTTTTCTATAAACCTGCAATAACATCAAAAACACAAAACATAGACTATACAATAAAAATTACAAAAATTTGTACAGCTATTACCTCCGCTCAACATATGAAGAATGTTATTGGTTGAGCATACCAATGTGTGTCACTAATAAGTGTGTAAACACTTATCCTTTTGCCACTAAAATCAAGGAAAAACAAATCCGAATCATGTGTTTATTATCATAAATGTCGGAATTACGCGTGGTTTTGTGTTTTTGTGTTCAAATAGGTACAAATGATCAAAAGAAGACAAAACACGGGATTTCACGGTCAAATATTGAAGAAAAGTCCAAAAAGAAACGAAGACATAGTCAAAAGACCAAAAGTGTGCCTAGGTTCACGAAAACCGGCTAAACCGACACAGTTTTGAAGAAACAATCAAGAAAGCCAAATTCGAGCTCGATTTTTAGCGGATTTAATCTTTTGAAGATATTCAAGCCTAATGGGTCCCACATTGGATAAATGGGCTCAAAAGCCCATTTAAGGATTTTAAATACTTACTTTTTATTAAAAAGTCCAACAAAGGCCCAAGTCACATTTGAATAATATACGGATGAATTTGGGCTAATAGCCCATTTGCTATTAAAAGGAATTTTGGATGGAGTGAATCCTTGTTTTGAAAAGATGGTCAAATGACCAGTCAACTTACCGAACGTCAAACACACGCTTTATGTAACATTTTACTTCCCCCCACTCACGGTACCATGTACTCCCCCCCCCCACACAGGAACATTTACCTCACCTACTTTATTCTTACCGTATACTCTACCTCACACAATCCCTACCTTCACCCCACTCCTTCTACCGTACACCTCACCCACACCATAACTTTCCCCAATCACATTTTAATAAAAACGTTTTATTTACCCCTCCCCAACCTTTCGATAAGACCAAGAATTGGTCAACTCCCACTCGGTCAATATCCTCACAAAATAAATAATTTCTATCTACCCTCTCCCATTTACTTTTCAATACAAAACAAGTTACTGTTTTTCTCTCTCAACACACCTCCATCTCCAGTTTTTACCCTACCTCCCACAAACCCTAATTCTTACCCATCAATAATTAACCATAAAAAATAGGGGTTTTTACATATTGGGTTAATTCACATTAATCCAATTAATTCCCCCAATTTTCGGATCAAAACACCCAAGTGGTCCTATCTCTCTCATCCGACGTGGCCCTCTCCTTCAATATTATTGGTGGAAACAACTCCACATTCGCCATGCTGGCAATCCGGACTCACAAATCATTTTCATCCGTTGATCAAGAGAAGAAAAGAGAAAGAGAGAAGAATGAAGAAATCAAGGGACAGGATTCGTTTGCTTCGGCACCAAGAGAACCTAGAAGGTTCGGGGTTCTCCTATAAAACCCTCCCCATCTATCATGTAAAAATAGCTTTTCTTTAATTTTTATTTTTCAGTAAAATTAGATTAGGATTTAAATCTTGTATTTTAATTTTCCAGTGAATGTAATTTGAATTTTTATTTAATGAAAAGTTTTTTTTATTCGTCTCATTTTAATTAAGTTTCTGTCAATTTATTTTATTTTAATCTGCTTCTTTTTATATAATTGTTGTTTTATATTCGGTTATCCGTATGAATTAAAAAAAATTAATAAATAAATAAATAAATAAAAATAGATAAAACTGTTTGGATTCGAGAAGTGTTTTCAGTTCGAGTGTTTTATGATGATGATGAAGTTGATGATTACGGTGCTCTTGATTTTCGGTTCATAGGGGGTTCAGCGCCCACCTACGTCCCAAAGGTTTCGACACAAGGTTCTAATCCCATCTTCTTTTTAATTTGTTTAAATTTTAATTTAGTTTATTTGTTTGCTTCATTTTTCTTGATATTACTGTCGAGTTTAAGTTTTGTGTGAATTTGTTATTTGATTTTGAAAGTTGAGTAGTGTTAAGTTTACTGTTAAGTAGAATTTGTTTTAGATCAGTTTTAGTTTAATTTTTATATCTACTTAAGTTTTGATAACTGTTTACTTTAATGTTATTGTTCTAGATTATTAAGTCGTTTGATCTATTGATAGGTTTATATCTGCTTTAGGTTATTTGGATTTTAATATATAGGTTTAAGTTTTAAGTTGTTTAGATTTGTTTTTTTTTTTTGTTTGCTGCTTATTTGGGATCAATTTGTTTTTTTTATACTGTTAACCTGTTTTTGTTTGGTTTTATAGCTTCCTTGTTTTGATTGCTTTTAGTTTTGTGTATTTGCTTATATTTTGAATAAGTTCTATTTAGCTTATTGATTTTTTCTTTAGCTTTTAGGATTATTTGATATCGCCAATTTGCTTTTGTCAGCTTATATGTATTGGCTTATTTCGTTTATTAAAATGAATGGGAAATCATTTACTTGATATGTATGATCTAATTTCCATAAACAAACAATCCAAAAGTAAAAAAAAATATAAATAGCAAATTGTGTCTGTCCTGGGACTCGAACCCGGGACCTCTCGCATACGAGCCAGGCGCCCCAACCAGTAGTCTAGCACCCTTTCTTGTGTTTTCTTTTGCACTTCTAAATTAATATAGTTTCTTTTTATTGTGGAAGTTTTAAATCAAATTAGTTTAAGTTAAATTAGTTTAAGTTTATTTAAATTTTATTTAAAAAGTCTATGTTAATTTTCTTTTTATTATTCAGTTTTATAAAATAATATAAAAAGATAAATAAAAATATATTTTAATTTTATTTACTTTTAAATTTAGTTTAACTTTTTATTAGTTTTAAAATTAGTTTTATTAAGTTTTCTTTTGAAAGTTCTTTTTTAAAATTGCTTTCTTTAAAAATAGATTTTAGATATAAAAAGTTTTTATTAAATAGTTTTATTCTTAGAGATAATTTTCAATAGATTTTTAATTTAGTTGATTTTCAATTTAGAATTAAAGTTTAATTTTTGAAATAGTCTTTTTACATTAGTTTAATTTTAAATTGTTTTCTAATAGTTTAAAAAATTTCAAAAAGATATCGTCACCAAAAACAAATATAATCTCTACGACAAAGTTGGCTTTCAATTCGAGTCGAGTCGAGGAAAACGAACTTAATTAATGGGACTAAAAACCATAGTTTCAAAATGGCGCCGCTGCCGCTTCGCTCGTACGATTGACGATTTTTCGTGAAGACGTTTGGATTTTAGGATCCGTTCTTCTTGAGCATTAATTTTCTTGCAACAAAATCAGAAATACAAAAAAATCAAAAACTTAAAAATACAAAAAAATTAAAAAACCACAAAAGCAATTTCTTTCCTAAGAATTGCACAAAAAAATTAAAAAAATCAAAAGTAATACTTTTTCCTAAAAGTATTACACCAAAAATATTACGTATTAGTGTTAAATTTTTAGTTCGATTTCTATCGTTTTTATTGTGAATATATATTTTTCTAAAAAATACAAAAAGATTTTTCTTTTACTATAATATATTACGTAGCACAATAAAATTACCTACTTTTCAAATAAGCCTTAGTTGGGATTTCATCACCTAACTATTGTAGTCGAATCCTTAACGAAATAAAGAGGCAAAATAGATAAATACTAGTAAGACGTTTGAACTCGATATATACAAACTATAAGGTGGGTATAAGGCGACGCGCTATAAAAGGCCGTCTAAGGAAAAAGGTTCTTAAGTGCTTTGTGCCACCTCGTTTCCCCGCTTGCTTGTGCATATATTGAGAGGGACGACCGATTATTGGTTTGCCAACTCAAGTAGTATTAAGTATATATTTTTGTAACTTTTTCATATTGCTCCTCGAGAGGGAAAATCCTTTTCCTCTCAAAGTCGACCGAGGTCACCTACCTCATTCCAAAGTTTTAATTGTATGCGCACGCGCGCGCGTACATACATACCGAGTGGTGTACCAAATACTTCTAATTCTTCCAAAAAGAAGAAGAAGAAAAACAAAAAGACCGTCATTCAAGCCGATCCCGAGAATCGAGCTTTCGACATAACGATGGCAACGGATAATCGACCAATGATTGAGATTCTTCAATCTCACGTTGAAGGAAACGATGACGCGATTATGGTGCCGACCATTGGAGCTAATCATTTTGAACTTAAACCGGATTTTATTCGAATGATTTCCGCTACACCATTTTTAGGTCGTACTAATGATGACCCACACGCTCATATCAAACGTTTCATCCAATTAGCTAATACCGTCAAATACAATGGGGTGCCACAAGAGGCCGTTCGCCTCCAACTTTTTCCTTTTTCCCTCGAGGGACAAGCCCGGATTTTGGCTTGATAAGGAACCACCCCAAAGTATTACAACATGGATTGATTTAGAGACCAAGTTCATTAATTACTTTTTCCCACCATCACGGACCACCGCAATAAGAAATGAAATAATCAATTTTGAGCAAAAATATGGGGAAACTTTTAGTGAGTCTTGGGATCGATTTAAAGATCTTTTGAGAAAATGTCCACAACACGGTTTCACCAAAGTGCATCAAATAAATACTTTTTACAATGGTTTGACTCTAAATGACCAAGACTCACTTAATAGTGCCGCGGGGGGCAATATTCTTGTGAAAACCATGAACGAGGCTTGGGCCATTATTGAGAACAAGGCAAAAGTGCAAACCAAAAGTGTTAGGGCTAATATGGCAAGTGCTAGTATGAGTAATAATGAGGTGAATGATCAAATTAATAAACTTACTTCACTTGTTGAAAAACTCGCTCTAAGAACCGACACCCTCACTACACATGTGCATGCCGTGAAAGATAATAGTGAAACGTGTGAGACTTGTGGTGGACCACATTCATATTTCAATTGTGACAAGGTTTATAATCAACAACAACAAGTTTGTGCTTTTAATGCTAATGAAAGGGTTCCATTTAAACCAAATGTTGATGTTAACCATTTGTCTTACAAGAGTACTAATTATTTGGCTCCCCCGGGTTTTGTAGCACCTCAAAGACCACCCCCACCCACCCAAAATACCCAATACCAAAATAGGAACCAAGGTCCTCAAATGGGTAATTTTCAAGGGAATGCAAATCAAGGGATTTTTAATGGTCAAAAGCAAGGGTTTCAAAATAATCAAGGTTTTTACAATAACAACGATTTTCAAACTCAATATCAAAATCAAAGTTTTCCTAATCAAGGGGTTAACAATCAAGGGTTCAATCAAATGACTATGCAAAATCCTCAAATGGACTTGGTTCTACAAAAATTGACCGAACATGAGAAAATCATGCAAGCTATGCAAGCATCTACTAGACAAATGCAAGAGTCCAACGATAAGAGATTCTTGACTATGTTGCAAACCCTTAGACCCCAAGGTGCCTTACCATCCAATACCGAGATTAACCCTCGTGCTAATGTGAGTGCTATCAATACTCGAAGTGGAGCCACTTTAGTGGGACCTTCCATCTCTTCGCCAATAAAGGAGAGACAAGGCCCGGAGGTCATAATGAGTAATCCTACTCCCCCTCCGGTGATTCCCACCACTACCACTCCTATTAGTGTTCCATTGCCGAAAGAGCCTATTCCTACGGTTGTTCAAGAAGCGAGTCCTTCTCCTTCTCAACCTAAGCCCAATATTCCTTATCCATCTAGGTTAGGCAAGACTAAAGTGCTCACCAAAGATGACATTCATGTCTCTAACTTTTTGAAAATGATTTCCAATGTGAATGTTAACATAAGCCTTATTGAAGCACTTGCTCAAATGCCAAAATTTGTGAAAATGTTTAAAGATTTGCTCAATAAGAAGGAAAAAATGGTTGAGCTCGTTAACACCCGTTTAAATGAGAATTGTTCCGCGGTTCTTCTCAAAGAGCTTCCCGAAAAGCTAGGAGATCCCGGACGATTCGTGTTACCTTGCTCGTTTCCTCAAATCGATGATTGTATGGCTTTAGCGGATCTCGGCGCTAGAATCAATCTTATGCCACTTTCGGTTTGGAAACAACTGTCATTACCCGACCTTGTACCGACTCGTATGACTTTAGAGTTAGCTAATCGAACTCTCGCATACCCCGTCGGTATTGCCGAAGATGTTTTTGTTCGAGTCGGTACATTTACTTTTCCCGTGGACTTTGTCGTCGTCGACTATGAGATGGATCCTCGTATTCCGTTAATACTTGGTAGACCATTCTTAAGGTCCGGAAGAGCCTTAGTTGATGTAGCCGAAGGGGAGTTAATTCTTAGGGTTCGGGATGAACAACAAGTTTTTAAAATGGGAAAAATCACAATAAAATCAAACGGAAAAGAGTCGGTCAATATGATTGATGTTCTTAATTATAATGATTACGAGATTTTTATTAATCCTTTTGGAATTGAAAAATCTACTTAAAAATATTTTGTGATAAACTCATCCCATCCCTTAGAGCCTCAAATTTTTGATACTCCTAATTATGACACCGATAGTGATGACACTTCTTCAAGTGATCACACTATTTTCGGCTTAGACGACTCGTCTTTTGACCCACCCACTTTGGACCCATCCATTTATGATACCCCAATCTTTGATACCTATGATGATGACACTTCCTTAAGTGATCTCATTACTTTTGATGACCCACCCACTTTGGACCCATCCATTTATGATACCCCAATCTTTGATACCTATGATGATGACACTTACTTAAGTGATCTCATTACTTTTGATGACCCACTCCATGATCTTAATGCACCTCATATCCCTATGAGTGATTCTTCCATGGAGACTCCTTTTGACTTCTATACTCCAATTTTAGAGGTCATGACTATTGAGGAGGATCCTCCACTCTTATAGATCTTACCTACTTTAGAGGTTATTCCATTTGAGGATGATTTAGATATCTTTCTAAATACCTATTTTCCTCATGAGGAAGAGTTTTCCTATGACTCCGACGATACTTATGTTTTCACATCAAGTTTGGAAGAGGATGACTTTCCCACTATGGATTTTGATGATATTTTGAGCTTAAATGTCGACACCTCTTGCTATTTTCCCATTAAGGAACCGGTGTTTGATCCGAGAATAGAGACTTTTGTGCTTTCATTGCCATACCACCTTACCCTTCCTAGTAAGAGACTTTTGCCTAAGGATACCCCACTTTTCTATGACTTGCGTACCACCTCGGGGTTTATTTCCTTTTGTGATGGAAATTATGTGTTTGACCCGGTGGATTTTCATGGGGTGTGCCTTGTATGACTTTGTTTCACCTTTATCATGGAGAGATTTTCCTCCCTTGGAAATCTTGGTTGTTCCATGATTTTCCCATTTGAATGATGACATTCGGGAATTCGAGTCGAGCTAGAGACTCGTGATGAAAAATCAAGCATCGTATAACTAGGTTAGATTTTTACCTTTTCCACCCTTTTTCACCCATTTTCACCAATAAGTGTGGGGGGGAGCCAAGTAGGTTGTTTGTTTTGTGTGTTGTGATTGTGCAAGGACATGTGCTTAATGATCCACTTTTGGTACTTTTGACGTGACCCGTGTTCCCGTGTTTCCCGTGTACCCGGTTCCTCCGATAAGTTTTTGCTATTGTGATTCAATCTTGTATATAAATAAAATGAATAATTGTAATCACTTTAGTTGTCCCTTCCTTAGCTCGATTTTAAACAACGTACTTAATGTCCTAAGTGTAGGGGAGTTTATTCTCCCACATGCTTAAACATTGAGGACAATGTTTATATTAAGTGTAGGGGGGATTTCTATCGAAATTTTAGTGGCCTTTTCCATGAATTTGACCCCATTTTACCAGAAAATTTAAAAAAAAATTCAACGTTTTTCAAATTTTTGATCTATTTTCGCCTAGTAGTATTTTTATTTATTTTCTTTCCTTTTATCATTGCATCTTATATTTTTCATTTCAAGAATAAAGTAAAAAATAAATAAATATATAAAATGGTTTTAACAAGTTTAGATATCTTTGATATATTAGTCCCGTCGTGAATATTTTGACTCAACCCGAGTTTACTTATCCAAGTTTACTCTAGCTAGTATCCTTAACCATATGGACCTTAATTGGTTTATTAGGCTAAGCATCCACGAGTCTCATTCCTTGAGATTTTAAATTGTGGAGAACGAGAGATGATAGAGTTAATTATAAGTTCGGTATTCTTTCATTAACTTATGTGAGTTAGTTATGAGCTTTTTCTCCCATCACTTGTTAATAAATATATTTGCAATAAATAAGGTTGTACGATTTAAAAGGTTACTTAGCTTCTAGCACAAGATCGTTTAAAAGTTGCTCAGTATTAATTAGAGTTCATAGCCAAGGCATAACTTATTGAAGCGGGACGCGAAGATTGGCTTATCCAAAAAGACCCTAACAAGGCATGAGGATACCCGAGTCCAAAAAGGCCCTCACAAGGCATGAGGATTCACTTTTTGCTAAAGATCCTAAGATGATGTGAAGATCATTAATTAAAATCAATATGAAGGATCAAGACACACGACGAGAAGCAATTACTCCCCTAAAGATCATGGAGAAGTCTATCCAAAAAGACCCTAACAAGGTATGAGGATAAATAGATCCAAGTCCGAAATGGAGGCGGATCGTTGTATATCAAAATCCTAAATAAAGAAGAGGATAAATGAAGAAGTCGTGGTCAACGTTTGAAGCATCTTTCACTCCTTATGAAGATGTATACCAAAATGAAGAGAAGACCATAATTTCAAGATCGTCTCTCAAGATTTGAAGTTTGAAGTACAAGCCAAATATCGGTCCGAGAAAGGTCTCAAATCGTGAAACGAGTTATGCCAAGATATGAACTTTTTGAGGTTTCGAGAAGCAGTTTTAAAAGATTTTGTCCTTTAGCTAACTATTGATTAAATCGTCCCACTTTATTTTCGGCCTTAATAAATTATCGAAATAAGTCAAAAATGTATCCTCGTGATCATTCAAGACAAAAATAAAATACAAGAGATACACCGTAGGAATAAGGGGGTCTATGTGATTAACTAAACCACATGAGTAAGTGTTTGTTGTGCTAACTTGTAATAACAATGATCTCGTTTTTAAGCTTGGTTTGGGGAACGTGAAACTTGAGGGTGATTAATATTCGTGACACCAAAGCCCTAATCTAAGTCTTAGATTTCTTTACGAGTTTCTTCCATCTAATAATTTCCAAGTTAATAAAATTGTTATAACTTTTGTTTCCTTTCAAGATTTTATCTTTCCGTCGTAGTAGTAGTAATAATAGTAATAAAGGCCATTATGGATTGATTATGAGAAAAATATAACTTATGCTTTAGAATAATGCATTGCATGGGGTCATTACAATGGTCAAGTGTAGGGGATTTAATAAGTGTGTAAACACTTATCCTTTTGCCACTAAAATCAAGGAAAAACAAATCCGAATCATGTGTTTATTATCATAAATGTCGGAATTACGCGTGGTTTTGTGTTTTTGTGTTCAAATAGGTACAAATAATCAAAAGAAGACAAAACATGGGATTTCACGGTCAAATATTGAAGAAAAGTCCAAAAAGAAACGAAGGCATAGTTAAAAGACCAAAAGTGTGCCTAGGTTCACGAAAACCGGCTAAACCGACACAGTTTTGAAGAAACAATCAAGAAAGCCAAATTCGAGCTTGATTTTTAGCGGATTTAATCTTTTGAAGATATTCTAGCCTAATGGGTCCCACATTGGATAAATGGGCTCAAAAGCCCATTTAAGGATTTTAAATACTTACTTTTTATTAAAAAGTCCAACAAAGGCCCAAGTCACATTTGAATAATATACGGATGAATTTGGGCTAATAGCCCATTTGCTATTAAAAGGAATTTCGGATGGAGTGAATCCTTGTTTTGAAAAGATGGTCAAATGACCAGTCAACTAGCCAAACGTCAAACACACGCTTTATGTAACATTTTACTTCCCCCCACTCACGGTACCATGTACTCCCCCCCCCCCACAGGAACATTTACCTCACCTACTTTATTCTTACCGTATACTCTACCTCACACAATCCCTACCTTCACCCCACTCCTTCTACCGTACACCTCACCCACACCATAACTTTCCCCAATCACATTTTAATAAAAACGTTTTATTTACCCCTCCCCAACCTTTCGATAAGACCAAGAATTGGTCAACTCCCACTCGGTCAATATCCCCACAAAATAAATAATTTCTATCTACCCTCTCCCATTTCCTTTTCAATACAAAACAAGTTACTATTTTTCTCTCTCAACACACCTCCATCTCCAGTTTTTACCCTACCTCCCACAAACCCTAATTCTTACCCATCAATAATTAACCATAAAAAATAGGGGTTTTTACATATTGGGTTAATTCACATTAATCCAATTAACTCCCCCAATTTTCGGATCAAAACACCCAAGTGGTCCTATCTCTCTCATCCGACGTGGCCCTCTCCTTCAATATTATTGGTGGAAACAACTCCACATTCGCCATGCTGGCAATCCGGACTCACAAATCATTTTCATCCGTTGATCAAGAGAAGAAAAGAGAAAGAGAGAAGAATGAAGAAATCAAGGGACAGGATTCGTTTGCTTGGGCACCAAGAGAACCTAGAAGGTTCGGGGTTCTCCTATAAAACCCTCCCCATCTATCATGTAAAAATAGCTTTTCTTTAATTTTTATTTTTCAGTAAAATTAGATTAGGATTTAAATCTTCTATTTTAATTTTCCAGTGAATGTAATTCGAATTTTTATTTAATGAAAAGTTTTTTTTTATTCGTCTCATTTTAAATAAGTTTCTGTCAATTTATTTTATTTTAATCTGCTTCTTTTTATATAATTGTTGTTTTATATTCGGTTATCCGTATGAATTAAAAAAAATAATAATAAATAAATAAATAACTAAATAAATAAAAAATAGATAAAACTGTTTGGATTCGAGAAGTGTTTTCGGTTCGAGTGTTTTATGATGATGATGAAGTTGATGATTACGGTGGTCTTGATTTTCGGTTCATAGGGGGTTCAGCGCCCACCTACGTCCCAAAGGTTTCGACACAAGGTTCTAATCCCATCTTCTTTTTAATTTGTTTAAATTTTAATTTAGTTTATTTGTTTGCTTCATTTTTCTTGATATTACTGTCGAGTTTATGTTTTGTGTGAATTTGTTATTTGATTTTGAAAGTTGAGTAGTGTTAAGTTTACTATTAAGTATAATTTGTTTTAGATCAGTTTTAGTTTAATTTTTGTATCTGCTTAAGTTTTGATAACTGTTTATTTTAATGTTATTGTTCTAGATTATTAAGTCATTTGATCTATTGATAGGTTTATATCTGCTTTAGGTTATTTGGATTTTAATATATAGGTTTAAGTTTTAAGTTGTTTAGATCTGTTTTTTTTTGCTGCTTATTTGGGATCAATTTGTTTTTTTTATACTGTTAAGCTGTTTTTGGTTGGTTTTATAGCTTCCTTGTTTTGATTGCTTTTAGTTTTGTGTATTTGCTCATATTTTGAATAAGTTCTATTTAGCTTATTGATTTTTCTGTTAGCTTTTAGGATTATTTGATATCGCCAATTTGCTTTTGTCAGCTTATATGTTTTGGCTTATTTCGTTTATTAAAATGATTGGGAAATCATTTACTTGATATGTATGATCCAATTTCCATAAACAAACAATCCAAAAGTAAAAAAAAATATAAATAGCAAATTGTGTCTGTCCTGGGACTCGAACCCATACGAGCCAAGCGCCCCAACCAGTAGTCTAGCACCCTTTCTTGTGTTTTCTTTTGCACTTCTAAATTAATATAGTTTCTTTTTATTGTGGAAATTTTAAATCAAATTAGTTTAAGTTAAATTAGTTTAAGTTTATTTAATATTTATTTAAAAAGTCTATGTTAATTTTCTTTTTATTATTCAGTTTTATAAAATAATATAAAAAGACAAAAAAAATATATATTTTAATTTTATTTACTTTTAAATTTAGTTTAACTTTTTATTAGTTTTAAAATTAGTTTTATTAAGTTTTCATTTAAAAGTTCTTTTTTAAAATAGCTTTCTTTAAAAATATATTTTAGATATAAAAAGTTTTTATTAAATAGTTTTATTCTTAGAGATAATTTTCAATAGATTTTTAATTTAGTTGGTTTTCAATTTAGAATAAAAGTTTTATTTTTGAAATAGTCTTTTTACATTAGTTTAATTTTAAATTGTTTTCTAATAGTTTAAAAAATTTCAAAAAGATATCGTCACCAAAAACAAATATAATCTCTACGATAAAGTTGGCTTTCAATTCGAGTCGAGTCGAGGAAAACGAACATTCATTGCATTAAAAAGGAGTAAAAACCAAGAGTTTCAGTCACCAAGAATTCGAATCTCTTTGCATCAAATGCCTTGGTCAACATATTAGTTACATTGTTTTCTGTATGAATCTTCAAGACTTGAATAAGCTTTTTGTCATAAGCATCTCTTATAAAGTGATGTATTATTTCAATATGCTTGGTCTTGGAGTGAAATATTGGATTCTTGACAAGGCATATAGTACTTTCATTATCAATGTAAATCTTGGTGTTCATGAAGTTAAATCCATAGTCCAAGAATTGATTTTGAATCCAAAGTACTTGTCCACAGCAATGAGCAGCAGCTACATATTCAGCTTCAGTTGTAGAAGTAGCAACAATGGTTTGCTTCTTACACTGCCATGATATGAGTCTTCTGCCTAGGAATTGACAACCTCCTGTTGTGGATTTCCTATCATGATTTTCTCCAGCATAATCACTATCTGAGTAAGCTTCCAATTCAAAGGTGAAATCTCTAGGATACCATAATCCTAAATTGGGTTGACTTTTAAGAAATTTAAAAATCTTCTTCATAGCATGTAGATGTGACACCTTTGGATGAACTTGGAACCTTGAACAGGCACACACAGAAAACATTATATCTGGTCTTGAAGTAGTAAGATACATCAATGAACCAATCATTGACCCGTATAGATGAATGTCAACATCTCCTCCATGTTCATCTTTTGATAAAGATTTATTGTCTTCAAAAGGTGTGCTTGTACTCCTTGTATCCATACATGAAAGTTTCTTCAAGATTTCAGCAACATATTTATCTTGGCTGATACATATTCCATCTTTTCTTTGTTTGACTTGCAGTCCCAAAAAGAAAGTTAGTTCTCCCATAGAACTCATTTGAAATCTTCCTTTCATCAAAGCTTCAAACTCTTCACACCATGTCTTCTTAGTAGAACCAAAAATGATGTCATCAATATAAACTTGAACTAGAATGATGTCCTTAGCATTCTTCTTGATGAACAGAGTTTTGTCAATGGTTCCTGTCCTATATCCATGTTCTAGCAGAAAGTTGGATAAGGTTGCATACCAGGCTCTTGGAGCTTGATGCAGACCATAAAGTGCTTTGATAACCTTGTAGACTCTATTGGGGAATTTAGGATCTACAAAACCTGGAGGTTGTGAGACATATACCTCCTCTAAAATAGTAGCATATAGAAAGGCACTTTTCACATCCATTTGATAGACTATAAATCCCATATATGATGCAAAGGCCAAAAATAACCTAATGGCTTCTTTCCTTGCCACTGGTGCAAAAACCTCATCATAGTCTATCCCTTCTTCTTGTCTATAGCCTTGAGCAACAAGTCTTGCCTTGTTCCTCACAACAACCCCTCTTTCATCCTTCTTGTTCCTAAAGACCTATCTAGTACCAATTACTCTTTTACCTGAGGGAAGATCTACAAGAATCCAAACTTTTTGTAGCTCAACTTGTGTTAATTCTTCTTGCATGGCATCTACCCAACTTTATTCATCAAGAGCCTGAGAGATGTTTTTGGGCTCTACTTGAGATAAGAAACAAGCAAACAAACAATGTTGAATATCTTTATGATTTGTTCTCTGTTGTTGTTTGACATAACTCACTAGTGCATGAGTTTTAATATTGGTTTGCAGTTGTCTTCTGGTTTGTACAACAGATTTGGGATCACCAATAATCTGTGTAGTAGGATGGTTGTTGTTGACTTTATGAGTGGGAATAGAACTGACTGGAATTTATGTTTCCAAATTGTTGAAATCAGTTACTGCACCCTGCTCATCATAGGAAGCTTTGGAGAATATTCCTTCAGATGGACTAGCATATAAGTCTTCATCGTCCAAGGCTTGTAAAATCTCTTCTAGTGAGTCAACAGATTTGGCAGATTTTGACTTAGCAGTACTTGCAGATGAAGTACCGCTAGGTGTAGTATGTACTGCTGAGTGTTGTGACTCAAAAGACTCTTCTCCTAAATGCTTATTAGCAGATGTAGCATTCTTTTCTTGATCTTGAAGCCTCTGAAGCTCCTGGGAGGCTTGATCATCACTTGATGGCATGATTTGCTTCTTGGGAGTTGCAGTCATGGGAGTAACAGTAGGCATGTTGGGCACATAGACATGAATATCATCATTTAATGAAGAAACATCTTCTTGAGTACCTGCATTAGTTGCACTTGACTCCTTACCTACATTGTTAGTTTGACAATCCTTTTGCAAAGAATAGTAATCTATGGAGTTAGTTAGATAATCTAAATCAAACATCCAAGCATAACCTATTCCTGGAACATTGGGTTTATTTTCTAAGAAATTGACATGAGCATTTCTTCAACTTTCTTAGTTGCCAAAATTTAAGCCCTATATGCTTTACTTTGCAATGAATATCCTACAAGATATCCTGGATCAGACTTTCCATCAAACTTTCCCAAATAATCAAGAGTATTTAGTATAGACACATGACACCGAAAAGGTCTTAAATGACTTATGCTAGGCTTTACATCAGTCAAGAGTTCATAAGGTGTTTTGTTTTGAGGCTTGGTTACTAGGACTCTATTTAACACATAACATGCAGTATTGATTGCTTCTGCCACAAAAGGTATTTGGCAAAAGTGAATCAGCCAGCATAGTTCTAGCAGCCTCAATCAATGTCCTATTCTTCCTTTCAGCTACTCCATTTTGTTGTTGGAGTTCTAGGATTACTAAATTGTCTCTTAATTCCTTTAGACCTACATAATTCATCAAATTCAGCATTCTTAAATTATGTCCCATTATCAGTCCTAATGATTGATACCTGTTTAGTGAACTACTTTTCAACTAAAATGATAAAATCCTTTAGTAATTCACTTGTTTCACTTTTAAGAGTTAAAAAGAAAACCTAACTGAATCTACTATAATCATCATTTATGAATAGACAAAAGGTCTTATGACAAATGCTTCTGATAGAAACTGGACCAAACAAATCCATATGCAAAAGTTGCAAAGGTTTTGTCACAGTGTTAACAGTCTTGGTTTTACAAGAGGCTCTATGTTGTTTACCTTTTTTGACAAGCAGCACATGTGAAATCATTTTGAAAAGATTTGTTAGGTAGACCTCTAACCAAATTCCTTTTCACCAATCTATTAAGATTCTTGAAATTCACATGACCTAACCTTCTATGCCACTAATTTGACTCATCTAAAGAAGCCTTAGCTAGAAAACATGTAATACCACCTGTTGGAGTAGTAGTATGAAGATTAAAGGTGTACATATTTTCTTGCCTGGGTACTTTAAGTAGTATTTGAGATTCCTTAGAAATCTCAAAGTCTTTAGACAACACCAAGCAGTCTTTGTCTGTGAATAGCATCTCGTTCTTTTTATCACACATTTGTGATACAGAAAAGAGATTGAACTCATTCAATTCTTTTACAAAGAACACATCTTTAAATTCCAACTTTCCTATGTTGATTTTCCCTTTGCCGGTGATTCTACCTTTGCTACCCCCAAAGGCTACTGGACCTCCTCTGAATTCTTCAAATTCATCAAGAAAATCTTTGTTTCCTGTCAAGTGTCTTGAGCATCCACTATATACTATTCCTTTATCTTTTAATTCATCAATGAGATGCCCCTGCACATAAATAAAACTCATTAGTTTTTAACAGGGACCCAAGCCACATTTGCCTCGGATCTTGTGGGACCTACACATTTAAGAATTTGTATTGAAGCATTCCCAGTAATGCTACTTTTACTCTTATACTTCATGGTTTCATTTATGTAGTCAAAGTCATAGGGTGACTCTATGTGCTCTGACTTCTTTGACTTAAGTACTGCTTTAGCGGTACTTGCTTTAACACATGATTTATCTCTTTTAGGAACCTACATTTGCACTGGTTTGTTCTTGTCCTTACTTCTAGGTGTTTTAACTTTTTCAAAAACTTTCTTAGAAGTCTTGGAGAACATTGG
Source organism: Glebionis coronaria (assembly GCA_025667525.1). NCBI lineage: Eukaryota > Viridiplantae > Streptophyta > Magnoliopsida > Asterales > Asteraceae > Glebionis > Glebionis coronaria. The sequence continues at coordinate 231,227,422 of CM046879.1, forward strand.
TTTTACAAACTTTAAACCAACAGTACTTGAGTTTGGTCTAGTAGTACTTGCAGGTCTAGACTTGACGGTACTTGGCAGTGTTGTAAAAAGCGGGCTAGGCGGCCGCCTAGGCGGCGCCTAGGCGCTAGGCGGTCATACTCCGCCTCGATTTATGGCTAGGCGGTCAAGCTAGGCGGAAAAGTCAAAAGGCGGTCAAACATCCGCCTAGGCGGTGCTAGGCGGCGCCTAGGCGGAGCTAGGCGGAGCTAGGCGGCCTAGGCGGTCAAAAAGTCAAAGAAAGTCAACAAAAAGTCAATATTTTTTTACAAAAAAGTAAGAATTTTTTTTCTAATATATAATTTCCATATCCGTTTTAACATAACATCTTAAAATCAAAGATAAACCTATGATTGTTAACATAAAGTAATGGATTTTTCGGGAGAATTGAAACCAACTGAACTGTATGTCACGTTTGAAGTTTTAAGTCCTTAAATTGTTATGTTTATTTGTCTATTTTGCAACTTCAAGCTATGTGAACTTTGAATTATTATAAATTAGAAGTATTTTGTCTTGTTATACGTATTATTTATAATTTTTTATGCATGAAATGCCAATCCGCCTAGATGAATTCCGACTCAAAGGTGCCCAACCGCCTCACTAACGCCTAGCGATTTCTACAACCTTGGTACTTAGTTTACCAGACTTTAAAGGTACTAGACCTTGTTTCATAAGTACTGCCCTAGGAACAAAACTTTTGGTAGGGTTATTTTTAACCTGTTTAACTACCCTTGTGTGATCAAACTTAGGTTTGTCATCTTTAAGTTTCTGATTCCTATAAACCGGTGCATTTTTCCCATTATTGTTTTTCATGACCCTTTGTGTAGCCTTTTGTTTCACAATTTTATCTTCATGTAATGTATAGTCTTTGATAAAATGATTTAGACTACCACAAACATAACATCCTTTTCTTCTTAAAGAAGACCCAAAATGTTGTTTTGACTTTACTTTTTCAAAACCTAGCCCACCCCTTTTGATTTTATTATGTTTTATATTGTTTTCCAATATCTTGCTAGGAGTTTTTACCTGCTTGGGAGCAGAACTAATCTTAGATTCCTCATAAACAAAGTTGTTCATTAAAGGTGGATAAACAATATTCTTGGTCACAATAGTCTTTTCTTGGGACAAAGTAGTAGAGCTAAAGACATTATTAATCTTAGGTTCTTCTAACTCTATACTAGTATCATTACAAGGGGGCATGAAAATTCCTGATAGTGGTGGAGGAACTGCCTTCATTCCTTCAGCATATCTATCATTTTTAGGTGTATCATCTACCTTACTAGAACTATCAAAAATCCCTTTTGATAAGTCCTTGTTAGTTAAGGTTATCCCAGGTTGGTCCTCAATATATCCTAGGCTTGTTTTATCATAATACTCCATTTGTGAATTAATCAATTTTCCCAATCCTTTAGAGGACTGTTGCCAATGACTAATCACTTCCCTTTCATTACAAAGACTGGTTTTAAAGCTTCATTTTATGTTGATATTTTTAATAGTTGTCTTTCAAAAGCTTTTATTTCGACATCTTTTTCCCTCATTTGAAGAGTCAAAATCCTTATTTTCTCTTCATAGTTTTGTTGAGCCTTTTTGTACAAAACTAAATTTTCTTCTAATTTTACAACACCCTGTTTAAAAGCTTTTACTTCTATAGTGCATGTGTTAACCTTTTGATACTATTCCTCTAGTTCTACTTTTAGGCTAATAAATTTAAGAACACAGTCTTTAGAACAAGGATGTACCTCAGTATCTTCATGTGAGAGAGCCATTAAACCAAGCTCTTCTTCTTTTTCTTCTTCTGCCCAATTCACCACTCCATCTACAGTAACCAATGCTTTGGTTCCTTTAGGACTCCTGCTGTTTCCTTTTGGAAAGCTTTCAGTTATTCTTGGACTGGTTCTATAGTTGTTCTTGGACTTCTGATTGCTAGTCTCATCTTTATCACTAGAGCATTCTCTTACAAAGTGTCCATTCCTTCCACAGTTATAGCATTCAACTTTGGACTTGTCATATCCTAATGGCTCATTAGGAACAACAGTCATTTTTCTTCCAGTCTTCTTGAAAAACCTATTAGATCTTACTGACACCATAGCAGCTTGCCATTTAAGATCCATCTCTTCAACATCAGCATCATCCATTTGGAACAAGTCATTGAGTGTTAATCTTGGCATGTTGTCTTATCCAGCAAAGAATGAGAAGACATCATTGTCACTAAACAATGGTGAAGACCTTCCATGTGGATTTTGAGAGACTATTGGACTGCTTTCAATACTTTGTGGGTAAGTACTGCTTGTAAGTCCTCCAGCGGTATTTTGTGAAGTATGTACTGCTGCTAGATCCACTAGCGGTATTTTGAAAGTAAGTACCACTGTTCCCATCTGACACGAAAGCCAAGTTAGACTTTGAAGTAGTTGCTGTCTTTACTTCAGTGCCTTTCACATCCATCTCATATGCTCTAAGATTGTTGTAGAGATGATCAAAAGGAATTGTTTCCAAATCATCTCTTGTGATGAAGTTCATAGCCATTGCTTTCCACTCTGGTGGAACACTTCTTAAGAATTTTAGATTAGCTTATTCATTAGGAATCACTTGTCTATAAATGCTAACTAAATAAGAAACTTGCTGAACCTTCCATATCCACCATGTATCCCCTCTATACTGGTAATTGAGAAGTTATCAAATTCTTGCTTAAGAACAATCTTCTTAATCTTCTTAGATTTGTCATTGCCCCCAAATCTAAGTTTTATAGCATCCCACATAGCTTTAGCATCATTATAATGATGAAAGCTTGGTAGAATGTCTTCAAAAAGAGCCATAGCCAAAGCAGTTCTGGCTTTTCTTTCTCTGATCTCTGCTTCTACCTCCTCAGCAGTCACAGCAGGTAGAACATAGCATGTATTGTCTGGCAACCAGTGTAGCTTCTTTGGTGTATTCCCATTCTTGATAACTTGCCACACAGTGTGATTTGTGTGATTCAAGTAATGTTCCATCTGCATAGCCCATGTCTCATAATTGTCACCTTTGAGAACTGGGAGTTTAACAGCAGACAGAGTATGAGAAGGTGTTGGTGTATAGGTAGCTACAACATTCACGGCTTGAGCACCTTGTGCTGGTGCAGGATCCACAACTTGTGGTTGTCCTTGTGGCAGAACAGGATCAGGGTTCTAAACATCATCTAAGTGAGCATTATCACCATCTGGTTGAGACATTGAAATTTGGTATGTGTGGAGTGTTTGGGGTTGTGTTCTTCTTTTTTAGAGTTTCTCAACAAGCTCTGATACCACTTGTTGATCCCTTTGGTTGGATCTATATTATGTTAAGAATTAGTATAGTAGTTTGTAATCAAACTAAAACACTTTGAGCACTCTTACTAACACTAGATAAGTTATGCGGAATCTAACTTATAAAGCACAGAAGAACATAATTACTTTTAACTATTCGATTCTCTTATTAATCGACTTGAATGAGGTACATAAAAGACATTGTACCTATGTTCCTTTTATAGAGTAAGGAACCCTAGAAACCTTAGAAGTATAAAGATAACTATATCACAGACGATATATTATCAATATTCTAACTATTTAGGTATATCACATAAGATATACTCTAACTATAACTATAAATGTAACACTCTCATTTTTCGTATCGGTACAGCGGAAGGGTCTTTCAGAGTGTTACGGGATAGCACAATAACAATGGTTGTACAAGGTTTAACATACATTCATTCGATAAAAAGTTTCAAAGTGTACAACAAGTCCCAAATTATACAGGTCATTTAGTTTACAAAACATAGATCGAATGAACATTTTTAATATTATGTGGGCCATCAGAGTCGATCTCCATCCGGATTACCTTCAAGCATCTGAGATAAAAACATGCAAAAATCATATCAGCGAATGCCGAGTGAATTCATAGAGTTTAATAAAAACTGTTATATAAAACAATCGTTAAAATCAGAACACAAGTATAATATCGGAAGTAAGTCCACGTATTGCTAGTCAGGCAATATATAAATCAAGCATACATCTTAAACCGTCCATGAGACCGTAGCCTCAATATTACCATAATAGGTAATATATTCATCGTTATTAGCGTCGTTATCGTTTTGTATATAGGTTTTAGGATACATTTTAGGATTATTATTAGCCGCATGACATTGTTACCTTACTATGAAAATAGCGGGCCGCGAACCCGACAAACAATTTGCCCATCTAAGTTAGCGTGTCGTCACAAAAATCACGCTATGGAATCTTCTCATACATAAATCCGCTTACCAATCAATGTGGTACGACGGGGATCAACCGTCAAGGCGCGAACTGGGGTGATCGTCCCCAAATAGTACTATCAAATGCATAAGCGTCTACCAAATCCTGGTAGTTCACAATTCATGCTAATGGGACTTTAAGTGACATAACCTAACTACTAATAATCCTTTTTGTCTCGTTTATAGGGTCATAGAATCATTCGGGTCCATATCATTAAGCATACCATCGGGACTACTTGTGTCCTATTTTTATCAAAATCTAGCATGTTATCTCCCTCACGGGTTTACAAATCATTTTATAAAACATTTAAAAGAGTGCGAGGCTATGAACTCACGTTGATAATGAAAGGCGGATTATCGGCTACGAGCGTGCTTCGGTCACGGAAACCTATATAAATAATAATCGGTCTTAGACTTTGTCCAATGACTTTTATCAAAATAACAATATACATATGATGATTTTGTACATATAATGATGATCAAGTGGGTTTATATATCCTTGTTTACTCATTTTAGTGTTTACGTTTTGGTAACTTTTTACTAGTTTACTAGTTTTACCTATTTACCTATTTTAAGTCCAATAAGCTTAGTATAAGTTCTTTAACTTGTTTTAATCCATTTTATACTTATATTATCAGTATCTATACTTTCCATGTTGGGCCCAAATGGGTTAAGCCTAATAAGTTCTTTTTATAAGTTTTTAACTTATTTAGTCCAATTATTAGTCCACTATGTTTAGTTAGCTCGTTAATGTCCGTATGTGCTATAGTTCGGGTTTTATCGGTTTTTACTTGTATTAGTTACTTATATATCAGTATATGGCTTTTAAAAACTTTACATTAGACGGGTTTGATCGTCTAAGTTTTATTTGGCGAAAAACGTTAATTTTACGGTAATAGCCGAAAAAGTCGTAAAAATCAAGTTTATAGTTTTTATTACTTATAAGTATTATTCCACTACCATTTATATAATTTATCCATTTATTTAACCTTTTACATATTTATATAAATAAATTTCATAAGTTAGTGGGTTTTTATTTTACATTTTATACAATAAAATTTGAGTGCTTATATAATAATAATAAACATTAATTCTCAAAATCTGATTTTTATTTTCATCTTCACCATTTTTATCATATCTAGAGTTATATAATGAATTAGAAGCTCATTTTTGGATGGCATGATCTTCATATTATGTGATATATTTAACTTAGCTATAGCTACTGCTCATTTTAAGTTTATTTTGCCTTAACAGTCCCTATAAAACAGCTTATTCAGATTAGCACACTCATCTTGTTTTGATCATATCTCACTCATTATAATGATTCCATTGCATGGCCAACTCTCACATGTGTATAACATCTTGTACTTACTGTAAATGGATTCTACCATGCAAGTTTATCAGTTCAAGTTTTAGTTATATACTGTTTTTATACAGCCAACTAAATAAGCATGATTTTACCCTTGTTTCTTATGGTTATTAATCTTTTTAAGCATATTTATCAACACTTGATCCCCACACAACATTTTATCATCATATATTCATCATATACATATACAACAAGAAAGAAAATACATTTGATCTTTACAAAAATAACAAGAGAAAATGGAAAGGATGATCTTCTTTACCAACCAAGAGTATATCTTGTTTTTGGAAGACAAGAACTTGATGAACACCAAATGTAACCCCAAGATCATCAAACACCAAGAAAGTAAGTTGAGAAATCAGCCCTAGGACACAAGCAAATCACATCCTTTGTTGTTAAAATGGCCACCAAGTGATCAAGGCTTCAAGGTAACTCCATGATATAGCTAGATAACAAGTATTTTGTGACTAGAAAAGATCAAAAGGAGTGTTTGTTCTTTGAATTGGGACGGCAATGGTAATGATGTTGAGAGAGTTTTTAGTTGGTTTTGCATGTGTGAAATGGTGGTAATGAGAAGCTAGTTGTTTTTGAGTTAGTGGTAGCTTAAGTGTAAGGCTAACATACACTTGTTAGCTTAATGTTTACATGATGCCACATCTTTGATGTGGTGTCATGTTTGGCCGTCCCTTTTGTGTAGTGGGGTGGGATGATTTATTTTGTCCCACCTCACTAATTTACGGGTACTCCTCGATTCTAGTTTCCTCGATTTGCGTGCCCTCGGGTCGTTTCACGAAAAACGTTTTTATAAATTATGAATCAACGTCACAAAACGAATCCAATAAAAATTGTCTCATCAAAAACGGAGTTCAAAAACGTAAATACGTAATCCTAAGGTTTCCGGTTTAGTCGTAAAGGACGCCAGATTATGCACGTAAGCCTAAATTTAAATCCGTAAATTGTGAGTTCGTCAACCAACACAAAAATAAGTTTCAAAATATTATACGAAAAAATATTTCACTACCTGAAAATGTTAGATTGTCACAACTTTTCCTCCTAAAAGGGATCAACGTCCTCGTGATCCATTTCATTTGGATGTCCGTTTCTTATTGAAATCGAAGAGGTGCGGATATTTCTTCCACATTTCATCCTCTTGTTCCCAAGTATACTCCGATCCATGCTTTGAATTCCATCGGATCTTAACAATAGGTATCCGACTTTGTTTCAGTTGCTTTACCTCACGATCCATAACCTCTACGGGCTCTTCGATAAAATGCAACTTCCCATCTATTCGAACCTTACCTAACGGAATTTTCTCATCACTCACTGCTAGACATTTCTTCAGATTAGATACATGGAATGTGTTGTGAACACCATGAAGTTCTGGGGGTAACTCTAGTTTGTAAGCCATCGGACCTACTCTAGATAAAATCTTAAAGGGTCCAATATAACGGGGATTCAATTTTCCTCGCTTTCCAAATCTTATAACGCCTTTCAATGACGATACTTTCAACATTACTTGGTCACCCACTTTAAACTCCATTGGCTTCCGCCACACATCCGCGTAACTTTTCTGTCTACTACGGGCAGTCAACAACCTATTCTTAATCTGAACTATCATCTCCGTAGTCTCCCGGATCAATTCCGGTCCCGTGAGTTGGGTATCCCCAACTTTACTCCAACATACAGGAGATCTACACTTCCTACCATACAAAGCTTCAAACGGTGCAGCCTTAATACTAGAATGGTAAATATTGTTATACGAAAACTCTGCTAACGACAAATGTTTATCCCAATTCTTACCAAAGTCTAACACACAAGCTCTCAACATATCTTCTAGTGTTTGTATCGTCCTTTCACTCTGCCCATCGGTATGGGGGTGATAAGCAGTGCTCATGTCGAGATTCGTTCCCAAAGATCTTTGGAGAGATTTCCAAAAATTTGATGCGAATCTAGGATCTCGATCTGAAATGATCGATACAGGCACTCCATGTTTGCATACAACATTCTCATGGTATATACGAGTCAGCTTCTCCAGTGAGAACTGCTCTTTAACCGGAATGAAGTGTGCTGATTTGGTCAATCTATCGACAATAACCCAAATCGAGTTGTTTCCAGATGATGTTCTAGGAAGATTGGTGATAAAGTCCATCGTAATTCGCTCCCACTTCCATTCAGGAATCTTTGGTTGTTGAAGTAGTCCTGATGGCTTTTGATGTTCAGCTTTAACTCTAGTACAAGTTAAGCATTGAAGAACATACATAGCAATATCAGCTTTCATATTCGGCCACCAGTACAACTTCTTCAAATCATGGTACATCTTATCAGATCCCGGATGAATGGAATACTTAGACTTATGGGATTCTAACATAATCAAATCTACTAAGCCTCCAAACTTAGGTATCCACATACGACCTCTTAAGCATTTCACTCCATCAGCTCTAACATCTAAAGGATCTCCTTCTCCTTGGAACCCTTCATTAACAAAATTCTCCTTCTTACAAGCTTCTATTTGCGCATTTCTAATTTGCTCAGGCAAATTATTTTGCACGGTCAAGACTAGAGAACGCACCCTGAAAGGCTCTCTATCTTTCCTACTTAACGCATCAGCAACAACATTGGCTTTTCCTGGGTGATATTTTATATCACAATCATAATCACTTAACAACTCTATCAATCTTCGTTGCCTCATGTTCAATTCCTTCTGGTCGAGAATATACTGTAGGCTTTTGTGATCGGTGAATACCGTACGCTTGGTGCCATACAGATAATGTCTCTACAACCTAAGAGCAAAGACTACAGCTCCTAACTCAAGATCATGAGTAGTATAATTCTCCTCATTCTTCCTTAATTGCCTAGAAGCATAAGCTATCACTTTCTCTCGCTGCATCAAAACAACTCCATAGCCTCTAAGAGATGCATCACAATACACTACAAAATCTTCACTCCCGTCGGGTAATGATAAGATTGGCGCACTACATAATTTTTGCTTCAATGTCTGAAATGCTCCATCTTCATCACTTCCCCAAACGAAAGGTTTATTCTTCTGGGTAAGCTTAGTCAAGGGTTTAGCTATCAAAGAAAATTCTTTAATGAATCGCCTATAATAGCCAGCCAATCCTAAGAACTGTCGCACTTCCGTTGGCGTTGTCGGTGCAGACCAATTCTTAATAGCTTCAACCTTTGAAGGATCAACATGAATTCCATCTTTGTTAATCACATGACCAAGAAATTGCACAGAATCTAACCAGAAATCACATTTCGAAAACTTAGCATACAACTTTTCATCCTTCAACAAATTCAAAACAATCCTTAAATGTTCTCTATGTTCATCTTCATTCTTAGAATAGATTAGAATATCGTCAATAAACACAATCACAAATTTATCCAAGTAGGGCTTGCACACTCGATTCATTAAATCCATGAAAACCGCAGGTGCGTTAGTTAACCCAAATGGTATTACTTGAAATTCATAGTGTCCATAACGAGTTCTAAATGTATTTATAGGAATATCTTCTTCACGTATGCGAAGTTGGTGATATCCTGACCGCAAATCTATCTTAGAATACACACTAGATCCTTGTAGTTGATCAAACAAATCATCAATCCTTGGTTAAGGATATCGATTTTTAATTGTCAACTTATTCAACTCCCTATAATCAATGCACATACGGAAAGATCCATCCTTCTTCTTAACGAACAAGACTGGAGCTCCCCAAGGCGACGAGCTCGGTCGAATAAAACCTTTATCAGACAACTCCTTAAGTTGCTCAGATAACTCCTTTAATTCAGAAGGGGCTAATCGGTAAGGCGCACGTGCCACCGGTGCAGCACCAGGAATTAAATCGATTCGAAACTCTACTTGCCTTATCGGTGGAAGTCCGGGTAAATCTTTAGGAAATACCTCAGGAAATTCACAAATAATAGGTACATCTTCCAATCGTTTCTCCTTAGACTCATTCCCGGTTACTTGAGCTAAGAATAACTCACAACCGTTCCTGATGTACTTTTGGACTTTAATACATGAAACGATTTTCAAACGGGATTCACCTCGATTACCATCAATTACTAACATCCTATTCCTAAGAGGAATCTTAACCTTCTTCTCTCCACATAAAATAGTAGCATTATTCAACGACAACCAATCCATACCAATAATAATATCAAAACTACCTAATTCTGTCAACATCAAATCAATCGGAAAGGAATAGTTCAAGAGATTTAGAGAGCATCCTTCTAATAGGTTATTAGTTTTCAATAATTTACCATTAGCCAATTCCACCTCGTAACTGGTATTTATCTCAACAGGTTCAATGTCAATAAGGGCACTAAATTTAGTGGATACAAAGCTCCTATCAGCACCCGAATCAAATAAAGCAACAACATAATGATTGTTGAGTAAAAACGTACCGGTAACGACATTTGGATCCTCTTTCTTCACCTAAATTGTTCCAAGCTTATAGATACCACTCTCGGGGTTTCTTCCAGGTACAATCGCTTTCAACTTGGGGCATTCCGATTTCCTATGACCTTCTTCATTACAGTTGAAGCAAATGGTTCCCTTTTTACACCTTTCAACCTTGTGTCCAAGCTTTCCGTAATTTCGGCACTTCCAGCAGTCGCCATCATGCCTCTTGTTGCCACACTTAGGACATCTATCATCGTTACGCGGTGTGTTATAGGTAAGAGCATTTGCATTCCCCTTTCTCTGGTTCTGACGGCGATTGAAATTCTTCCTATTATCGCCTCTCTCTACACGATCACCGTCTCCCTTTCTTTTCTCACCAACACGGGCTTCATCTTCCCTATCCTGAATTATCTATCATATGAGTTGGTAAGCCATTCGAACAACATCATCAATGGTCAGTGGTTTAGATGATGTCACGTCCCCCTGGATATTCCTGGTCAACCCTTTAATATATTGCTCAATTAGGATCTCTTCGGGTTCAACCAATCGAGGACATAGCAAGGCCAACTCATGGAATCGGTTCGTGTAACTATCAATGTCCACACCTTTCATTCTCAAATGAATCAACTCTTTTTCTAACCTAATGATCACACTACGAGGACAAAACTCCAAAGTCATCCACTTCTTAATTTCAGCCCAAGGAGTAGCATTAGCAGCATCAAGACCCATGAAAGCAATTCTCCCGTTCAACCAAGTCAACGCACGACCTTTAAGAGTAGCCATAGCAAAAGTCACCTTATCTTCCTCCTTACACTTACTAATCTGAAACACCGACTCAATCTTCTCAATCCACTGGCTTAGTCCTACAGCACCTTCAGTTCCATTAAAAGGTAGAGGTTCACTCTTCATGAACGTCACATAAGTACAGCCACCAACTTCAGGTGCATTAGCTCCAAGTCCTCCTATATTTCCTCCAGCATTAACATTCACATTATTAGCATTCACATTCACATTAGTACCGCCAATTCCATTACCGCCAGCTCCACTACCGCCAGCTTCATTTCTAGCATTTGCCATAAATTCAGTCATAGATGCGGTAACTTGCTCCGTAATAATCCTACATACATCATCCTTAGTCACAGCCTTCTTGGGCGGCATAGTTCTATAATTTAACAATTTCAAAGTATTAAGCATTCACCCAACAAAGGATTTATATAATATGGATTGAATTCATATTCAAGATACAAATAAGGCACAATATGGAATTCAAGACAAGATACATATTTCATTCGATTTGAAACAAAAGTATTGTCTTAGTTACATCCCATATCAAAGTTCTAGCACTATATACACTCAAAATTCGTGCCAAGTCTACTACTAACAAGTCGGTTCAGTCAAAGCTGCAAAAGTACAAAAGATACAAAGGTCACTACTAAATACAGACTGGTCTACTGAGAACCGCCAGATGGTACATCATCCATCGTCTTCTAGATCTTCGTCGGACGATCACTAGACACATCTTCAGCTGGGCGCTTACGGATCACTCCTCTTTCAACCATGTCAGCATAAAATCTACTATTCCATCCCACAGATATATTCAACTCCTTCTCAGCTTTCTCACGCATTGCACGAGCTACACTCAACTGAATCTCCATAGAATTCACCTTTCTCTTCATAGCAGCAAACTCACCACTTTCCAACACTGATAACATCCTAAAAGCCTCATTCAAACCACGTTCTACATCAGTCAAATCCAAACTAAGCAATTCTCGCTCTTTCTCGCCAACCTTAGTCTTCGACTCCAAATAAGCAACTTGAGTCTGAACAACACCTAATCCAATCTCTGTCATACTACTCTTAACACGGGAAGCATCTAGATCACGTCTCAAGGCCCATGGTGCAAGACCATCAATATGAGTAGCCTCTCGAGTACTAGACGACTCTCCTATCACACCTCTACGAGTAGCAATACCATCTGTACCGTCAGGTGCATTATCATCCTCATCCTCCTCTGATTCAGAATCAGATTCAGACGATTCAGACATTTCATCCCTAGGTAGCTCAACCTCATAATCAGACAAATAAACTGGTGGGGGTAAAGGCTCGCCCTCTGGAACATCATAAGGATAAATAAGCTCAGCTTCCTCATCGTCATCAACCTCATCATCTATACCTACATCCTCCTCGACATCCTCGTCGTCAATCTCATCATCTAAATTATTTATCCCAATCTCCTCATTATTCTCAATAACAACATTATCAGTCTCATTTTCTACCATATCAACCTAAGGGGCAATCTGATCTCCTAGTCCTATCTCGGGCTCGGGATCCTCAAATGGTTCCTCCTCATCATCCATATCATAATCTACTAAGTCTAAATAAGGATCATCATCTACATTAGGTTCGGGAATAGCATGGTTTTCTACAGGAATATTAGGGTCAGTCATGACAATCTGCATTTATATATATATATATATCTCGTATTAGGATAACATACTATTTAAACAATTACATACTGAAACCACGATATATACATATATATAAATTAAATTATATATATCAAAATATATATCTTCTCAATAGGGCTTGTTGGTAACGTCGGAGATCTCTGGCACCGTTATAGTCAAAAGATTTTTCAAATATTTTCTCAAATGTTCATAGTTAAAAGATTTTGAAAAGTTTTGTTCAAAACCTTGGTTTTTAAAATCTTTTGTTCTCTATAACGAGAGCTCTGGTACCAAACTGTAACACTCTCATTTTTCGTATCGGTACAGCGGAAGGGTCTTTCAGAGTGTTACAGGATAGCACAATAACTCCAATCATAGACAACACATAAAAATGGTTGTACAAGGTTTAACATACATTCATTCGATAAAAAGTTTTAAAGTGTACAACAGGTCCCAAATTATATAGGTCATTTAGTTTACAAAACATAGATCGAATGAACATTTTTAATATTATGTAGGCCATCAGAGTCGATCTCCATCCGGATTACCTTCAAGCATCTGAGATAAAAACATGCAAAAATCATATCAGCGAATGCCGAGTGAATTCATAGAGTTTAATAAAAATCGTTATATAAAACAATCGTTAAAATCAGAACATAAGTATAATATCGGAAGTAAGTCCACGTATTGCTAGTCAGGCAATATATAAATCAAGCATACATCTTAAACCGTCCATGAGACCGTAGCCTCAATATTACCATAATAGGTAATATTCATCGTTATTAGCGTCGTTATCGTTTTGTATATAGGTTTTAGGATACATTTTAGGATTATTATTAGCCGCATGACATTGTTACCTTACTATGAAAACAGCGGGCCGCGAACCCGACAAACAATTTGCCCATCTAAGTTAGCGTGTCGTCACAAAAATCACGCTATGGAATCTTCTCATACATAAATTTGCTTACCAATCAATGTGGTACGACGGGGATCAACCGTCAAGGCGCGAACCGGGGTGATCGTCACCAAATAGTACTATCAAATGCATAAGCGTCTACCAAATCCCGGTAGTTCACAATTCATGCTAATGGGACTTTAAGTGACATAACCTAACTACTAATAATCCTTTTTGTCTCGTTTATTGGGTCATAGCAGCGGAAGACTAGTTGGTGTTACGGGATAGCACATTACTCACATCATAGACAACGCATAAAAATCGCGTCGTTTGTTAATAAAGCATTTCCATTCATAAATATCAAAGTTACATAGGTCCCAAGTCATATTATTTCATACAAAGTTTTTACCAAGTATTTGAATGGAAAATATTGTTTAAGTGCGGGCCATGAATTCTTGTCGTCTTCCCGAGAATTACCTTCAAGTACCTGAGATAAAACATGTTAAAAGAAAAGGTCAGTGATAACGCCGAGTGAATTCATAGAGTTTAATAAAATCCATCAATATAATATCAGTATAAAATTATTACTGAAAATCATTTTGTACAAATCATTTTAATAGGCCATAAAATAGCCAAAGTCATTTTATACAAATCTTCATCAAAATCATAATATAGGCATTTGCCTTAAAAATCATTATACGAGCCAATGTCGCAAAAATATCATACAATACGTCTTATAACATTGTATGAAAATAAAAACCGTTATATGAATATGGTTATGAAAACCAAAACACGAATATAATATCAATAGTATGACCCTGTATTGCTAGTCAGGCAATACATCGTAATTCGGAGCGTCTATTAGTATTTCGGTAATTGGATTATTATAAGGCGCATGACATTGTTACCTTACTAAACCAACAACGGGTAGCTAACCCGATACCAATTTTGCCCATCTAAAGTAGCGTGTCGTCACAAAGGTCACGCTATGGAAATCTTCTCATAGATAAATTCGCTTACCAATCAATGTGGTACGACGGGGATCAACCGTCAAGGCGCGAACTGGGGTGATCGTCCCCAAATAGTACTATTAAATGCATAAGCGTCTACCAAATCCCGGTAGTTCACAATTCATGCTAATGGGACTTTTATTGACATAACCTAACTTTAATAATCCATATAATTTCATCTATCGGGTCCTTTAATCATTTATCGGGTCATACAATCGGGTCATTCAATCATTCGGGTCCAAATCAATAAACAAACAATCAGGACAAATGGTGTCCTAATTTATAAAAATACTAACATGTTATCTCCCTCGCGGGTTTATAAAACATTTATAAAAACATTTAAAAGAGTGCGAGGCTATGAACTCACGTTGATGTGGGAAGACGATTATCGGCGATTTGGATGTACGGTACGTGCTTCAATCACGGAAACCTAAACAAATAATACTCGTCTTAGACTCATGTCCAATGACTTATAAAAATAACAATTATGTATACATATGATGATTATATATATATGATGATCAAGTGGGTTTACATATTTTCGTTTACTCATTTTAGTGTTATATGTCGATAACTTGGATACTAGTTTACTAGTTTTACCTTTTTACGTGTTTTAGGTCCAATAAGCCTATTATAAGTTTATTAACTTGTATTAATCCATTTCATACTTATATTATCAGTATTTAAACTTTCAAGTTGGGCCCAAATGGGTTAAGCCCAATAATAAGTTTATAAGTGTTTTAGTCCATTTTTGTTGTAGTGTTAGTCCAATAACGTTAATTTAGTCCGTTAACGTCCGTATGTCCTATAGTTCGGGTTTTATCGGTTTTTACTTGTTATACATGTTTATATATCAGTATATAAGTTTTATAAAGTTTACATTAGACGGGTCCAACCATCTAAGTTTTATTTAACAAAAACGTTAATTTTACGGCGATAGGCGAAAAAGTCGTAAAAATCAAGTTTATAGTTTTATAACTTATAAGTGTTGTTCCACTACCATTTTTATAATTTATATACTTATTCCACCTTTTACATATTTATATAAATAGAATTCATGAGTTAGTGGGTTTTAACTTTACATTTTATACAATATAATTTTGAGTGCTTATATAATAGTATTATACTTTATTTTTCAAAAATCTGATTTTTATCTTCACTTTCACCAAAAGTGCCATATCTTGAGTTCTATATGGGGATAGAAGCTCAAATTTTTATCATATAAACTACATGATATGTGCTACATTTAACTCTTCTATAGCTACTGTTGAATCATCTTTTAAGTATTTTCTAAAAATCGTCCAAAACAATGAACTCAGATTTGTACCTTAAACTTGTTTTGATCATATCTCACTCATTACAATGATTCCATTGCATGGCCAACTCTCACATGTGTACAAGACTCATAGCTTACTGTATATTAATTCTACTTCATCATTTTATCAGTTCATAACATGTTTCTTTACTGTTTTATACAGCCATGTAAATTAATCAAGATTTTAACCTTGTTTCTTATAGTTTTTCACCTTTTTAATCATATTTATCAACACCAAATCCCCACATAACATTTTTATCATCATATAATCATCATATACATATACAATAGGAAATAAAATACATGTTTACATAATCAAAATAACAAGAAGATGTGGAGGACAATCTTTATACCACCATGATGATGAAATGATGAGCTTTGGATGAACAAGACATGGTTTTGGGTAACCAATCTTATGAGATATCAACACCACTTCTAGGATCACCAAGTATTTGTAGATTCCTCCAAAAATCAGCCCTTGTTCTTCATGAAAACTCCTTGAGAAATCAGCCCCAAACTCTCTTGAAAACTCCTTTTTACATGTTAAGATCACCTCCAATCTTCATAACTTCAATGGGTTTTCATCATATGTGTGAATAACATATGATTTCATGGTTAAATCAAGATCAAATGGGTTATTTAGGGTGAGAGTAGGACGAATTTTTGAGAGAGAAATGGGAGGATGAGAGTGGTTTGCATGAGTGAAAATGGTGGTTATGAGTAGCTAGTTGTTTTTGTGGGATGAGTGGAAGAAACTAGCTTAAGTGTTAAGCTAGTGCTTACACTTGTAAGCTACAAGTTAACATGATGCCACATCTTTGATGTGGTGTCATGTTGTGCCATCCCATGTGTATTAGTGGGGTGGGATAATGTATTTTGTCCCACCTCACTAATTTACGGGTATTCCTCGATTCTAGTTTCCTCGATTTGCGTGCCCTCGGGTCGTTTCACGAAAAACGTTTTTATAAATTTTGAATCAACGACACAAAACGAATCCAATAAAAATTGTCTCATAAAAACGGAGTTCAAAAACGTAAATACGTAATCCTAAGGTTTCTGGTTTAGTCGTAAAGGACGTTAAATTAAAATCGTAAGTCCTAATCTCTTCTTGTAAATTTGTGAGTTTATGAACCAACTCAAATTTAAAACTACAAAATAATATTCATGGACAAATTTATTTTCTGAAATGTCAGACTGTCACCAAAGATGGTGTATGTAAACGTAAGCACGTAACGTTGAATCCTCCGGTTTAGACGTAGTCGATGCTACTTCAAGACGTAAATCCAAATTACTTCCCAAAAATAAGTGAGTTCATAATGTAACATTAAAATAATGTTTTCAAATAAACATTGAGAATAAAATATCAACCATAAATTGACGGATTGTCACAGCATTTACCCCTAAACAGGATCTTTGTCCTCAAAGATCATCTTACTACTCGCTTCTTATAGAGTTAAAAGCCATGTGGGTATTTCCTCCACATTTGGTCTTTTCTCACAAGTGTAATTCGTTACAATACGCGAGTTTCATCAAACATAACTACGGGAATAAGATCAGGCTAAATGTTGACTTACTTTCTCTATCCATGATGTTCACGGGTTTCTGATGAATGCAACTTTTCGCCGATCTAAGCTCTACTAAGAATAATCAGATTCTCACTTGATAGATATTCCATCAAGTTCGATATACGAAACATAATTCACACAGTCTTTGAAGTCCTGGGGTAGATCCAACTTATATGCCTTTCAAACCAATCTTTTATATCATCTCAATGGTCCCATACAACGGGGACTTATATCCCATGATTTGTCAGATCATGAATTCATTTTTCCAAGGTTAAAAATTGTGGCATAACTTCGCTACCCATTTGGTACTTCAAGATCTACATTTCACATTCACATAACCTCTTGCCCACTACCGGCTGTCAATAATCAGATCCTAACTTCAACAATCATTTCAGATTTCGCGGGTCGGGTATTTTGTAAGGTTAGGTTTGCCATCATAGGAAACCTTAAACCTAAAAGACATGTCCAACTCACAATGGGTGTATGCCGGGTGTCTTCATCTCAACTCTGGCTTACAGATGCTCTAACATTTAGATTCTAACAAGATTCGATCTCAATCCTAATATGATGATTATCAAGGATAATCTCTCCAAAGGAAAACGATTATACGGTCTATTTCCAAAGGTCAATCATTCAAACATAGAACAATGCTTATAGTATTTTGTATTGTTACTTTACCTCGCCCCTTCGATTTGGGGTGGTACATAGTACTCTCATCAAGGTTCGTTCTCAATGATTTCTGAGCAAATCTCTAGAAATTAGTTGCGAAGCGAGGATCTTGATAAAGATGTTTGATACAAGCACACTATGTTTACATACCTCTTTTGCATTTATCATTAACGGGAATGATATTAGCAGATTTGGTCAGTCTGTCGACGATGACCCAAATCGAATCAAATTCAGATGATGTCCTTTGCAATAGCTAGGCGTTTACTAATGTATGAGGCGATGTCTGCCTTCATAATTTGCCATTAGTACAACTTCTTCAGACAAAGATACTTTTAGTCATAAATGACATAAATAGAATACTTATACTTACAAAGTTCCAATATAACTATATCTCACAATCCTTCATAGTTATGCAACCATAAGTGGTCTTTAAAACATTTAACGCTATCGGCTTCTCAATTTTAATGGTTCACATTATCCGCGAACCCCTTTTTTTTTAACTATATTATCCCTTTTATAAGCATCGGTTATATTTTAAATTGTTCGGCAATTTATATTGCACCTTCATTATTAAGAAATATATCTTAATGGAATCTTTATACTTTCTATATAATATGTCGGTATCTATATTCACCTCTCATGATGATATAATTATCATGTTCACAATTCACTCAAATATTCTTTCTATATTATGCGTCAGTAATTATGTTCACTTTCTCCTGATGAAATAAATATCATAACTGTATTTATTCAATAATCATTTCTTCACATTTTCTATGTTTTAGTTTCGTTTCATCTATCATTTTTATCAGCTTTTCTCAATCCGACGTTTTAAGCGTCGATAAGTATTACAAGTAATTAAAGGTTAGATATTTAAATTTTTATGAAACGTAAACGTAAAATTTTAAATTTCCTAGTTCGACAAATTATAAAATGTTCAAAATAAATTTGAATTTAATTAACAAGATTTTTGTTGATTTATCGAAAATATTTAATAAGATTCGTAAATGTTCGAAAAACCTTTATTTATACTTTGGTCAAAGTTTTCTTTGTTGAAAAGCAGAAATTTTCGTTTAAGTTTTCAGGTTACGGTATAAATGGTTTTACTCAATCCTTCTTAAGTTATCTTGAGGTATACACAAACATTTACCCCTAAACAGAAGTTTAGTTAAATGGTTTGTGTATAAGGGAATAATCCCTTTAAAAATCCTTTGTTAAAACATTTGTCAAAACATATTTCCATTTCTTTTTGGTAAAATCCAAAGTCTTAAAAGGGCTCTTAATTTTTGAAGAGTCTATATGCATACATCTTACCATTATTAATCCAACGGTCATTTTATGTAAAGGATTAAGTTTTTAATCCCTAAGCGTTAATGGTTCTAATCTTTGAAAAGTCAATATAGCTTCCATTATCTATTAATCACACGGTTAAATCATATAAAGGATTAAGTCCTTAATCACATGTTAAATATTTAAGGTATAGGTTTTCATTGTTTAGCCAATTCAGGGCAATTTATAACTAATTATTAACTCATTAATATTCTTATATTCAAACAATTGGTCCTTAATGATCTCAAGCATGAATTTATCAATTTACAGCCTACACACGTGATTCACCAAATTTATGAATGCTACATGTGCATTGGTCAATCCAAACGACATCACGTGAAACTCATAACGTTCATTACAACTACCGGATCTAGTGATTGGAATAGATAATCCTTTTCGCAGATGCGAAGTTGATGATAACCATGTTGTGGATCAAATCTTATAAACAAACGCTAGAACCTTGTAAATGATCGAACAAATATAAGGAATGATAACACAATAGCTCTTCATGATGACAGGCTTGGTATAATAAAATCTTTTTCCGACAACTCCCTCAGTTGTACGATAATTCCTTAAATTCAGATGGTGCTGACGTACAGTGCACAAGCCACAAGTGCAGCACCGGGAATATAATCAATACCAATTTCAACTTGCCTTAATGGCGAAAGTCTAGGTAATTCATTAACAAATACTTCCTAAAGTGTCAGATAACAGAATTATCTTTTAATACATTCATATTAGGTTCTTCTAGATTATAATATCTATAACTAGTTAACAACCATTCACGGTATAATTTTAAGTCTAAATACAGGATATGGTCATCCATCAAGAATTATTTAGTTCACTTTTGATAATCAGCATCTTATCATTTAGGGGAATTCTACTCGAGTTCCCATCAATTAAGACAATGTCGTCATGTCATAATCAATCAATTCATTCTACTGGCACTATCAACTTTCCAGTTTTATTGCCGTCGATAAGATGTGAACTTCTCAAAAGACTAACAATAACTCATAATCCTTCACAAATCAAGGATATATGGAGACACAACTACTATTAAAAGAGTAAGGTCAACGCATAATCTACGTGAGAGAATTTCAAATCAGATACAGACGAAAACATTTAATGAATATGAATATATCCCATGTTTTCATAATTTGAGTACGCATTCGAAAGCTCCTCGGATAGTTACCCAGGTCATTCAAATGAAATCAAATCAAAAGAAATGATAGGGACGTCGATACATCCAGTCGGGTATCAATACTCGATAATCAGATACTTTTCCTAAGAATCTCGCTACGGGAGAATTGGACAAGAAAGAATTGTCAATTGTCAAATAAGACAATTTCCATAGATGAGTAAATTTGACTCAGAAGGATAGATGCTACAGGCACATATGTAGGTATCCCTATCACTATGCCCCTATTTTTCACTTTTTGCAGATCTCATGAAATTTATTCTTTCACAATCTTCAAAGAAAATGTAGCGTTTATTAATCAGTTTTATGGTGACTACTAATCAGCCTTGCATGGTCCATGCCAAATTGTATGTAGGCGCGCAACTATATACAATTTCAAGATTAACGATGCAATACTCAGTTCGTCAAAATTTTATCATCATGTTTATAATAAAATCATTTTCATGCTTAATTCTTAGATAAGAATCAAGAATAAATTTACAAAGATTTTCTTTGTTATGGAAATAATTAGGTTTTCCAAGGTGTTTTATAAACAACTTCATTTTGATATCAATCACTTTTAAATCTCACTTTCAATAATCCTTATTGTGATGAAAATTAAATTTTCTCAAAGGATACCGTTTTAACTTTATAAAAACAATGTATGATCTGCAAAAGAGTGATGAAAGCTTGTTCACCAAGAATTTACTACGATATGATAGGAAATGAGCTTAGCCAATTAAGCACGAGGTTCATGATCTCGATGGCACTCAAAAGAATAATCCACAACGTAACTCAAATCAAGATGAGTACTTATTCAATGGTTACATCACTAATGCAAACATTAGGATGAAGCAAGAAAAGATAGATATCATCGACACATGTAGAATTTAGCAATCAACTGTAGTCTTTCCATTAATCACAAACAAGTCAAATTGTACCGTAACACATTACGTGTCACTATGTCATACAATTCTCAGAACTCATCCTACCAACTGATGTCTCAGTTAAGTTAGGGATTATTTTTAAAGGATACCACAATGAATACTAATCTACAAGAGTCATTAGGTGTTCCACATGTCCCGGAAGATCCATCGGTCCCATTTAAGAAGAAGATTTCTTCAATTTATTTTTTGGACACTGGGCATCCTCATTAGTGGACAATGGCCTAGGAACAACACTTAACACGAATCAACAATCAATTAAAACCTTATAATTCAATCACAGGGCTTAACGACTTCCTATTATCAATCTTATATTCCATACAAGTTAAATTTTTACTTCATTCAAGTTTTAATCAACTTTTACTCAATTCGATATCCTACTTCATTTTCCAATTCTTTCATCTTTATTCTTAGGCCTTAAAAGGGCAATAAAAGCTCGATATGAACAATACTTAATTTCCAATCCTATATCTCTTACAAAAACAATCATCAAACGAGTCACTAGTATGAAATGACTCGATCATTCAACTAGACTTCTCGGAAAGGTATTAGTGGCATGAGGCTTTTGGGTAATGGTTCCAATGACAGCCTCTAGTGCAACATTCACCCTTTCGATTTCAATTTAAGAATTAGATGACAACGAATCAGATGACATCTTTCTAGGTGGTAATGTTTTGTCAAACTCCACTCTATAAGGAAAGATCGTCATGACATCGATATCAGATTTAATCTCGCCAATTCTTCTTCAATATCACAATCAACTAATATCTACAATTCTACGAATATCAACCATTTGTTGGGATCACAAATATCCACAACTTGGTTTAGATCTAGGATAGCTAGAATTCCTACGAGAATAGCTTCGATTAATTTACTAGGGGATTTAGGGTTACTTGTGACAATCTACGTCGTATAAATACCTCGTATAAAAATCAAAATAATCATCAAACAATCATGTAATAAAATTACATCATATATATAATCCAAGTTATATATATATATTAAAATAACACTTCTCAGTCTTGGCCTTGTCGGTAACTCGGGAATTCTTCGGCACCTTTATAGTCAAAAGATTTTTAGACATTTTTAGAAAAATGTTTATAGTTAAAATATTTTGAAATGTTTTATTCAAAACCTTGGTTTTAAAAATCTTTCGTTCTCTATAACGAGAGCTCTGATGCCAAACTGTAACACCCCCAAATTTATACAACTCAATACAGCGGAAGACTAGTTGGTGTTACGGGATAGCACATTACTCACATCATAGACAACGCATAAAAATCGCGTCGTTTGTTAATAAAGCATTTCCATTCATAAATATCAAAGTTACATAGGTCCCAAGTCATATTATTTCATACAAAGTTTTTACAAAGTATTTGAATGGAAAATATTGTTTAAGTGCGGGCCATGAATTCTTGTCGTCTTCCCGAGAATTACCTTCAAGTACCTGAGATAAAACATGTTAAAAGAAAAGGTCAGTGATAACGCCGAGTGAATTCATAGAGTTTAATAAAATCCATCAATATAATATCAGTATAAAATTATTACTGAAAATCATTTTGTACAAATCATTTTAATAGGCCATAAAATAGCCAAAGTCATTTTATACAAATCTTCATCAAAATCATAATATAGGCATTTGCCTTAAAAATCATTATACGAGCCAATGTCGCAAAAATATCATACAATACGTCTTATAACTGAAAGTCCCTAATCAATGCAAGAAACCCTAATCTTAACTTAATCAACACAAGGTATTACTTTTCAAACGTAATCTTATTATTGTATAATAAAGAATTACAAGTGTTATGGATAACACCGTTTGATGACAATGTGTTGTGCACACTTTGAACAACAATAAACCTTAACTTATGAATACAGTCGTAGCTGTTTGATTCACTAAGTTACACGCACTAATGTTCTTAATATCTCAAAGTGTTAAACATTAATGCAAGGATACACATCCTATTTATAGTGTTACGAGTTTGACTTGAACAGTACTTGATGTCGACTACACAAGCTTTTACAAGTTCCCACATGAGTCACATGATGTCCTTCTATTCTTGGTAGTCTTCCATTATGCTTTAAGGAACAGTTGTCAAAAACAGTTTCCTTATTCTTCATATTCTCGAACACACAAATGGCATGTCCAAAGTGTGCTGAGAGTTATCAGGGTATTGCCACCCCTGTTAACTCTCAACCCCTCAGAGTCCCTAATACATCTTGGCTGTTATCCATCACAGCCAAGGAGTATGTCTTCAGGTAATCTTCGACTTCCCTGACAATGTCTCTGACATGGACTCCTCTGAGGTTGCTCACAGAGATTCGGATCTCTGTGAGTCTT
Source organism: Glebionis coronaria (assembly GCA_025667525.1). Taxonomy (NCBI): domain Eukaryota; kingdom Viridiplantae; phylum Streptophyta; class Magnoliopsida; order Asterales; family Asteraceae; genus Glebionis; species Glebionis coronaria. The sequence continues at coordinate 231,251,185 of CM046879.1, forward strand.
GCGAAACTTGCCTGCCTCCTAGGCACAGGCAAGAGACTATCTATCAGCCTAATTATGTTTAAATCAATGAACAGGGAATCTAACAAGTTTAGATTCCCAACAATCTCCCCCTATTTAAACATAAATAGTGCTAGATCTAACTAAGTTAAGGTAAGTGAGTTTAACAGCTTCTTCTTACACATAACAGATCTAAACAAACATACCTCATGATTTTATTAAGACTTAAAGAAAAATTACAAGTTCATTACATAAGTTAAATAAAAGATGAAGGTAAAAGGGCTGACACTATCTTCAATAGTCATCATTTTTTATTCTTTCTTCAGCTTCGGCCACATCTAATCTGTTATCAATTTCATCCTGCAAAGTCTTTGCAAACTTCTTGGAATACTCTGAGTTGATCTTGAGACACTTCTTGTGACAGAGTAGCTGAATAGTTGAAGCCAGGCAAAGCTCATCTTCCCTCTGAAAAGCATATTGGCAGGCTTTGTTCATAAACGCCATTCCTCTTTCAGGCACTGAGTATGTCTGACCATCAACAGGGCCAACTATACCATTAGGAAGGATCAGATCCCTGTGCATGCCATCCACACGAACATCTTCAGTAACAAAAGTTTCATCAATGATTTGGGAAATTCTTCTTCTTTTGTTGCCTGTCTTTGGGGGTCCTTGTTCGAAAAGCTGTGGTGGAGGATCAATCTTGAGTTTGGCAGCTGTTTCCTTGATCCAGTTAAACTTAGCCTTAAGAGTTTTAAGCAGAAGGAAATTTGCCTGTCCAGACTTTTTGGCAGCTAAGGCTTCGAGTTCAAACCATTCTGATAACCCAAGTGTTTTTAATCTGAAGTTGTCAAACACATCCATATTCCTCTGTTGATTATCCCTCCATAAGATCATCTGTGGGGTGTTTGTGGATTTGTGAATGGTGTATCTAAACTTGGTTATCTTGCCAGCAGCATACCTGTTGTTCACGCAGGCATCATAGTCAGCTTTGACTTTCTTTAAGGCCTCAGCGCGTTTAAGTTCCATTTCCCTCAACCTTTGTTTTTGTTTTTCCCTTTCAGGTGGTGTCATCTTCCTCAGAGTAGCTTCATTTAATTCTTTGGCTGCCTTGAGCTCATTTAGTCTTTTGAATTCTTCAGCCTGTTGCTCTATTTCTTCAGGCGTTAAAGGACTCTCATTGGAAGGTGTAAAGGTTGAAAAGTGGGAAAGGTCTGTTGTGGATCCTCCTGTCTCTAGCATCGCAGCTATCTTCTTAAGTTTGGTGTCAGTATCAACCAAAACTATTTCTTTACCTTTCTTTGAGACAGAGGACTCCACACTTATGTTTTTCAAATCATCAGCTCTTTTGAGGAACGCTGTCTGAGCCTGATTTTGAATAGATTTTGGTAGGGAGCTCACAGTGAATTTAAGTTTCTTGGCCGCTGGTTCATCATCATCCTCAGGCTTGCTGATGTTAACTAAGATCATGGATTTAGATGAGTCAGCTCCATCTTGTGTTTGTTGCTCCCCCTGAGTCTGATCCTCATCATCATGTACTATAACTGGTGTGATGACCTGAAGAGGAACAGGTGTTGTTGAAGGGTTGGCTGAAGATGAGCCTTGTTCAGCAGATGCAAAGCTGAGTGTAGTATTCTTCTCCCCCTCACGTTCATCCTTACTTCTCTTATGCTTGGATGAACGTGCCTGAAATCTTCTTGCAATCTGCTCCACAGAGGCAGCCATGGCACGTTGTCTCTTCCTCGAAGCCCTGGCAATCTTCAGCAAGAGGTTGGCATTGGAATTGGTATTAGCTTGAACACGCCTGACAATAAAACCAGCATGGTTGTATTGCCTGTTGCGAACCGCATTGAAGTGCCTGTTCATGTTGTTTTCTTGTTCATGGAACATGTCTGGGACAACAGAGTCAATTGCATCCTTGATCCGTGTCGAGAGATGACTTAGTCCCTGAGACACACCTTTTCTGGCACCTTCCTGAATAGGTTCAGTGACAGCCTCAGTCACAACCTTCTTTATAATGCCTGGAAAAGTGACAGTAAAATTGTGCATCTTTGACTTGATCACGTCCAGCTTTCTTGATAAGCGCTCAATATCAGACTGATGGTGTACAGGCTGAAGATTCTTGATATTGAGGCTTTGTTGAGCAAAATCATCCTCCCTTGGAATCAAGTCGAAGTTAGTCTGGGTAGGATGATCAAACAAGAGGAATTCAGTTGTTGGATCATAAATTGGTCTTTGGAAGACTGTTGTTGCAGATGTAGCAGAGTTTTATGTGTCAACAGCTTCCTTGAGAGGAGAAGTCTTGTCATCTTCTTTAGGAGGAGAGGCTGACAGCTGGTCATCCTCATCCTCTTCCTCCTCTTCATCAAACATTCCCTCAGGGAATTCATCCTCAGGCATGGGTTCAAACTCAGCGACATAATCTTCTACAGAAAGCATTTCTTCATCAGTATTGAGCTAAAGTTCTTCTTCATTTGGAATGTCCTGAGTTATTGTTTCAGCCTCCTTTTCATGTACCTGAGGTTCTTTGACTGGCTGTACAATTTCAGCCTGCAAGTTTGTTGAAATTAGTAACAGGGAAAATATAAAGTGAATGATCGCCATTTCGCTGTCCCAGAGAGGCTGAGGGTGATTACTCAGCCACTCCAAAGGATAAATCCTTGGGATTCTTTTAAGTGTGAATGAAGTGTGGTTAATGGTCGCCATTCGCTGCCCCTAGGAAAGCTGAGTGTGATTATTCAGCCCCCCCAAAAGGTAAAAACCTTTGGGACTCTTTTGATTGTGAAACATATGTTGTTTAATGATCGCCATTCGCTGCCCCTAGGAAAGCTGAGTGTGATTATTCAGCCCCCCCCCAAAAGGATAAATCCTTTGGGACTCTTTTAATGAGGGAACCAAGAGGCTGTGTGAAGTACAGCCTTCAAGGTTGAGACATTAATATATTCAGGTTGTTGTTAGCCTGAATACTGTCTAGAGGGTTCAGGGTCATCGGGGTGCTTTATAAACACAAATGAATCACTCCCTGGTGCAAAGACAGAGTGTACAGAAGTCTTAAAGTATTCTAAGTGAAATGACAGACTTCTATGGGTCGAGGATTACCCAACTTCACCACTCTCTCCTACAGACAAAAGAGAGTGGTTGATTGTGAACCTCTAAAAATTTACACTGATTACCTGTGAGATATCAGCTTGGTTTGGCTGGTTTCCTGTAGTCTCTGCTGACCTAGAGACACTAGACGCCTGTTGTTTGTCAGCCAAAGATTCTGTATCCACAAGAGTATCTGGACCAGAGGCGGTGTCAATCTTCTTTTCCTTGGCCTTACTAACAGCTTTAGGTTGGGAAGAAGAGGGGATTTTCTTCTTCTTTGGCTGTTGGCCAGATGAAGCCTTGGACTTAGTAGTGTGCTGCCCAGAGGTCAAAGACGTAGACTTGCCAGCGACACTAGAAGTATTCACCTTCTCAGAGGAAGGGAGCAAGGGCTTCTCAGCGTTGGGAACCTGGTTGGCAACGTTCAGCATGTGTGCAGTCACAGGGATATCCTCAGCTCCTATCTCCTTGTAGATTGCGCCTGTGATACGATAGGGCTTCAGAGCTGTCAAGGCCTTGTTATGGTAGTTCTCTCCCAGCAAACTCTCAAAGATCAGGGACAGATAACGCACATAACAGATGTTCTTTTCCCTGACCTGATTCCGTCCTTTTAGTTGTTCTACCAGGTTTGAGAAAAGGATGCTTCCAAAATCAACATCAGCTCCCCAGATAAGTCCATATGCAATAGCCTGATGATTGGACGACATCTGATCCTGTGATCCCTGCATTCCTCCCAGGGACTTCACAATGTGGGTGAAGAGGACACGCCACATAGGAGTAAAGTACTTTATCTTCAGAGGGGCTTTGGCGAGGACCTCAGCTGGCGTAAGTGCAGGGTTAACATCATGGCAGGGTTTTAGTGTGGCTAAGGCTTCCTTGACAGCCTTTTTGTCAACCGTCTTCAAGCATTCATCTCCATGTTTGAGTCCGGCCACACTAGAAAAATCATTGAGGGAAAAGGCAAAAGGATGTTCATTGCAAGAAAGGCTAAAGGTAATGGTGTCTTCAACTACTTCAGCAGAATACCAGAATTCCCTAAGGTATTCTTGGTAAAAGGTGGATGGAGATTTTGTGAAGGCTTCGTTTAGGTCACAATTCTGCATGAAATTTACCAGATCTGAGTAGGTGTTGTTTGGTGCCTTGATCCATCCAATGGCGTTATTGGAGGCGATGATGCTCTCGTTGATCTCGAAGTTCACATTGGAGGCTTTTGGTACGGGAAACGCCATTGATTTAAGGTTGAGAGAGATAAGAGTTTAGAGAGAGAAGATGATTTTTAGAATGGTGGTGGGTGTGAAGAGAAAGAAGACAATATATATATTCAAACTTGAGTGAACAGTTATTCAACCGTATTAAATGCAAGAGCGAAAATGACTGCTCAAGTGGGTCCCCTTGACCTTTCAAAAAGTTTGTCTCCTCGTTATCCGAAACTTAAATGATTAAAAAATGTGAGAATGTTTTTCGCATTTACTTGGAAAGTAACTACCTAGTTTCATGTGAAAACATTTAATAAAACATTTAATATAGAATCAATCATTTAATGAACACATTTAATATCAAGCCACAGGCTTTGAGATATTGAGCATCCCTAGCTCAGCAACTAGCCTGTTGAACGTAGGTTCAGCCAAAGGCTTTGTAAAGATATCAGCTAGTTGCAGCTCTGTGGGAACAAAATGCAGCTCAATATCTCCCTTCATAATATGATCCCTGATAAAATGATACCTGATATCAATGTGTTTGGTACGAGAGTGAAGAACAGGGTTGTTGGATATGGCAATGGCGCTGGTGTTGTCACAAAAGATTGGCACTTTGTCATACAAGATTTCATAGTCAGCCAATTGACTTTTCATCCAGAGCACCTGAGCACAACAGCTGGCTGCAGCGACATATTCAGCTTCAGCTGAAGACATAGCCACAGAGTTTTGCTTCTTAGCACTCCATCCAACCAATTTTCCTCCTAGGATTTGACAGCTGCCTGAAGTACTTTTCCTGTCAATACAGCATCCAGCATAATCTGAATCTGAATAGGCCTTGAGATCAAAGCCTGATTCCTTTGGATACCATAGTCCTAGGGATGGTGTTCCTTTGAGATACCTGAAAATTCTCTTAACAGCCACTAGATGGGATTCTTTTGGGTTAGCTTGGTACCTTGCACAGAGACATGTGGAGAATTGGATATCTGGACGACTGGCTGTTAGATACATCAGTGACCCAATCATGCCTCTATATAAAGTCTCATTGACAGAGATCCCTGACACATCAGGGCCCAAGTTGTTGGGTGGAAGCATGGGGCATTTCACTGATGCACAATCAGCTAAGTCATATTTTTTAAGTAAATCCTTAACATACTTTTCTTGACAAATAGAAATTCCCTTAGGACATTGTTTAATTTGAAAGCCGAAAAAGTAAGTTAATTCACCCATCATACTCATCTCATATTTCTTGGTCATTAATTTAGCAAAACGTTTACTAAGATTGACATTTGTTGACCCAAAGATGATATCATCCACATATATCTGCACAATGATGAAATCACTCTTGTCCTTGAAGGTAAAGAGTGTTTTATCAATAGAACCCCTGATAAATTTGTTTTCAGATAGGAAATTTGAAAGAGTTTCATACCATGCTCTTGGAGCTTGTTTCAGACCATACATTGCCTTGTGAAGTCTATACACATGGTTGGGGAACTCGCTGTTCTCAAATCCTTCAGGTTGTGCAACATAGACTTCCTCAGCTAAATCACCATTGAGGAACGCACTCTTTACATCCATCTGATAGACAGTGATGTTCATATAGGCAGCATAAGCAAGAAAGATTCTGATGGCCTCAAGTCTAGCAACAGGTGCAAAAGTTTCATCATAATCAATTCCTTCAGTCTGAGAGTATCCCTGTGCTACCAATCTTGCCTTGTTCCTGATGATGTTCCTAATTTCATCCATCTTGTTTCTATAGATCCATCTAGTGCCTGTGATATTCTTTCCAGGTGGAGCTGGCACTAGTGTCCATACTTTGTTCCTTTTGAACTGATTGATTTCTTCTTGCATAGCAGCTACCCATCCATCTTCTACCAGAGCCTCAACAACTCTTTTAGGTTCAATTTGAGAAAGAAATTCAGCAAATAAACATTCATTGGCTGAGGCAGACTCTGAGTCTTGGATTCGCTGTCTGGTTGTGACCCCTGCATTTGGTTCCCCAATAATGTTGACAAGAAGAATGTGTTGATCTCTTGACCACTTATTTTGAGGAGCTGGAGTTTCAAGAACAGGGGTACTTGAGGGCACAATTGGTACAATTTGAGTCTCATCCTGCTGACTAGGAGGGCTTTCTTCAAAGACTACTTCAGTGTCTGAGCCTTCTTCAGCCACATCAAGGGAAGCAATTTCATTATCAGCAGGAGCAACTTCAGAGGTTTGAAGAATTGGTGAGTCATTAATATCATGAGAAGCACCATCAGAGATTTGAGGTTCTTCTTCATCAAGTTCCTGAGAGGTAGGAACTTCTATGTTGTGAGTAGACAGAGGATCAAAAGCAGGAACATAAGGAGTGAGAGTGTTGGAGTGGTGATGACTGGTAGGTCTGGGTTCTGTGAACTCATCACTTGGGAAAGAAATATTTTCATTAAAATCTACTTCATCACCCTTTGTTCCTGTTCTCTGTATGACTTCATCATCTTCATTAAATCTGACATGGAAAGTTTCTTCAACTTCTTGTCTTTTGATGTTGAATACTCTGAAGGCTTTGGCTGTTGGAGAGTATCCCAAAAAGAATCCATCATCAGCTTTTTCATCAAACTTTCCAAGTTTATCCCTGTATTTATAAATAAACACAGGGCATCCAAACACATGAAAATAGCTGACGTCTGGAGATCTTTTTCTGAAAACTTCATAGGAGGTTTTGTCATGTCTTTTGACAATGATTGATCTGTTTTGAGTGTAGCAGGCAGTGTGTACAGCTTCTCCCCAAAATTGCTTTGGTAAGGCTGCACCATTTAACATAGTTCTTGCTGCTTCAATCAGAGTCCTGTTTCTTCTTTCAGCCACACCATTTTGTTCAGGAGTGCCAGCTGAAGAGAAGTTCTGTGAAATCCCTTTTTCATCACAAAATGATTCAAGTTGATGATTCTTGAATTCTGTACCATTATCACTTCTTAGAGCTTTTACTCTAACATCATTCATATTTTCTACCTGTCTGATGAAGGACATGATGGTATCAGCTGCATCACTTTTCCTTCTGAGGAAAAACACCCATGTATATCTTGAAAATTCATCAACTATAACCCGGGTGTATTTGTTGTGATTAATGGTTTGAGGTTTGACAGGCCCAAACAAGTCCATGTGAAGGAGATGTAAGCACTTGTCAATAGAGAATGATTGCCTAGTCTTGAATGAAGACCTGTGATGTTTTCCTTTGACACAGGCAGAACAAGTTTTGTCTTTGGAAAACATTACTGAAGGTAGACCAGCAACCAAGTTTTGAGTGGCTATCTTATTGATGTTCTTGAAGTTGAGATGAGACAGTCTCTTGTGCCACAGCCAGTTGACACTTTCAGAGGCTTTGGCAAGAAAACAATTTGAGCTGTCTTCAGAGCACACAGCCATGTTGATGACATAAACATCTCTCCTTCTAGGTGCAACCAGCACAACATCATTATTTTTGTTGAATATGGTTCCCTGAGTCTTAGTAAACAAAACCTTATAATCAGCATCACATAATTGGCTGATGCTAATAAGATTGTGCTTAAGACCATTCACATATGCAACCCTGGTAAATGTGATCCCATTGCAATTCACTGAGCCATATCCTTCTGTGTCACCTGAAGAGTTATCTCCAAACACCACTTTGGGACCTGGCTCCTTTGAGTATCTGTGCAGGTATTGTTGAATCCCTGTCATGTGTCTAGAACAACCACTATCTAGATACCATACCGATTCCTTGAGATATTTCTGCACAGATACATAGAAACAGATTAGTTCCTATGGTGAACCCACTTTCCAGTGGGTTCCCTGAATTGCTTGTTAGCAACTCTTGTGTTCCTGAAAAACTTTTGGCGTTGGGATGGACAGTTCATAGTTTCATGGTTATAACTCCCACAGATATCACACCCAGGGAAGTCACCACACTCGTCTGAGTGATGGTCTGTGAACCCACAGAATTTACAGGGAGGATAAGAATTGTAATTTCCCTGTTGTCTTTTGGAACTCTGTGGTCTGTCCCTAGAGGGTGTCTGAGCTCTTTTAGCTGCCATGTGTCTGTCATGATCTAAGGTCGAGTGGTGAGAATTCTTACAAATATTGCAATAAGGTTTGATTAACCTTTCCCCTTTGGGTTCACCTAGGACTGACTTAGGTTCATGAGAAGTAGAGCATTCAGCGGAAGGCTTAATGTGTTGTTTCAAGAGTTCTACTTCTTTCATAAGAGACAACAGGCGATCTTCAGTGGTGGGGTCAACCTTATTCACAGCTTTAGTAGAAACAGGCTTAAAAGCTACTTGTCTACCAGTTGGTTTAGCAGGCACACGAAAAACTTTGGCTGGAGGATTCTCAATATCTGTCTTAAGTTCATCCTTAGCAGATCTAGAAGAACTGCTAGGTTCAACTCCAGAGAGTTTGGGCAAAGGTGGTAGCTCAGCCACATCTTCAGAGACAGGGTCATTAGTCAAAGAGGTATCTGACATATGAATAGTCTCTGTAGATTTAAAGACAATGTCTTTGGGTTTGGTGATAATCCTCAGCTTTTTATTCTTAGCAGTTATATCCCTGTTTAGGTCAGCAGGCACTTCATCCCTAAGCAATTCATCAATAGTAAACCTAGAACATAGCCATTTTTCAATAACCTTGTTTAATTCAGTGACTTGATCATTTAAAGCTATGTTTTTCAAGGTTAAGCTAGCTACTTCATTTTGCAGGGATATTTTTTCTAAGTTAACCCGCCTGAGAGTTTCACATTCAGCCTTAGTATTTATCATTTCAGTTTTAACAGAGTGAAACTTATCAAGTAGGTTCTTCCTTTGTTCCTCAACAAAGTGCAAATCAACAATGGTGTAATCAAGGACATGCTTACGTTCATCACTATCAGACATAGATAGAAGCCTGTGTACCTTTTTCATTGTGATGTCAACGCATTGTCCTGATCTTGCATCACCTTTTCCAACAGCTGGTTCATCCTCAGCTATTGCCATAAAAGCCCTGACTCTTGTGGTGTCTTCTTCATCTGAAGTCAATGGTTCATCATTCCAATCATAGGTTTCAGCAACCAACCCTTTCTCAGCCTTTTTCTCACCACCTTTCTTTTTGGACATAGCTTCAATCTTCAAGTTCATCTGTTCTAACTCAGCTTTAAGTGCCTTGTACTTATTTTTGTAATCTTTCTTCTCAGTGTCTAAAGAATTGGATTGAGATGAGTTGTTATGTTGTTTGAACTTGTAGGGTTTGGATGAAGATGATGGATAAGAGGGTGAGGATGTTTTGGTGGAAGGACATTCTTTTTGAAAGTGTCCAAGCTTTCCACAGGCAAAACATGTTTCTTTTGACCTGTCAGTTGGTTTGCTAGCTGATCCTACTCTTCCAGATCTTTTGTAGTATCTTCTTTGGTTGGCTAGCAGTGCTCTTTCATGAAATTCTGCATTGAGGTCTGACAAGAACTCTTGGCTGCTACGGGTATCTTCTTCAATATCAGAGTCGCTGTCAAGAGGATGTGATGCAGAGATCAAAGCTTTGGAAGATGCTCCTTGGACTACAAATCTTTCAGTCTCTGATTTGTAGATAGTATCGATCAGCCCTTCTTCATAATTGTACTTACCATAGAGCTGAGCAAGGGTATCATTTTTGATTGAGTTGTTAGCTCTCTGAGTTTGATTCATACTCAGCCACTTTCTTGGAAGGCTGTTGACAAAAGTGGCATTGATCTCAGCTTGACCAATAGTGACATCATTCATGGCGAGGTCATTTAGAAGAATCTTCAGCCTAGTATAGGTTTGCTGAACTTTTTCACCTTCAAGAGACTTAAAGGCATTAAGCTGAAGTCTGAGTGCCTGAATCTTTGTCTTTCTTGTTTCAGAGGGTCCTTCATGGCCTAGAATGAGGTCTGTCCACATTTGTTTAGCTGTGGGACACTGAATGAAAGACTTCATGATATGCTTTGGAAGACAGGAAATTATGATGCTTTTGAGACGTTTATCTTGGTTTGCTAATTTCCTATCGGCTGCGGTCCATTGTTTGACAGGCTTGGGAAGAGGGTTTTCTTCAGTAGAAGTAAGCGCCATGGGAATATATGGACCATTTTCTAAAATTTCTAAGAGAAAAGGTTCAAGTCCATCAAGGTATACAAGAAATTGACTCTTCCAACTGGCAAAGTCTTCTTCATCAAAGACTGGTACACTGGTTACGTGTGATCCACCTCTTGAGTCAAGAAGTTGGGGTAGATCATCGTCATTTGCTGGTGGGTTAAGTCTTGGTGAAGATGGGTTTGTGGAAGGTGAGTGTGGGCTAGAGGTTTCCGGCATGGTGGATCTTGATTATAAAACGGAGAACGATGTTTCTTAAAGGTTTTAATATCAAACACCGCTCTGATACCAATTGAAAGTCCCTAATCAATGCAAGAAACCCTAATCTTAACTTAATCAACACAAGGTATTACTTTTCAAACGTAATCTTATTATTGTATAATAAAGAATTACAAGTGTTATGGATAACACCGTTTGATGACAATGTGTTGGGCACACTTTGAACAACAATAAACCTTAACTTATGAATACAGTCGTAGCTGTTTGATTCACTAAGTTACACGCACTAATGTTCTTAATATCTCAAAGTGTTAAACATTAATGCAAGGATACACATCCTATTTATAGTGTTACGAGTTTGACTTGAACAGTACTTGATGTCGACTACACAAGCTTTTACAAGTTCCCACATCAGTCACATGATGTCCTTCTATTCTTGGTAGTCTTCCATTATGCTTTAAGGAACAGTTGTCAAAAACAGTTTCCTTATTCTTCATATTCTCGAACACACAAATGGCATGTCCAAAGTGTGCTGAGAGTTATCAGGGTATTGCCACCCCTGTTAACTCTCAACCCCTCAGAGTCCCTAATACATCTTGGTTGTTATCCATCACAGCCAAGGAGTATGTCTTCAGGTAATCTTCGACTTCCCTGACAATGTCTCTGACATGGACTCCTCTGAGGTTGCTCACAGATATTCGGATCTCTGTGAGTCTTGCGAAACTTGCCTGCCTCCTAGGCACAGGCAAGAGACTATCTATCAGCCTAATTATGTTTAAATCAATGAACAGGGAATCTAACAAGTTTAGATTCCCAACAATAACGTTGTATGAAAATAAAAACCGTTATATGAATATGGTTATGAAAACCAAAACACGAATATAATATCAATAGTATGACCCTGTATTGCTAGTAAGGCAATACATCGTAATTCGGAGCGTCTATTAGTATTTCGGTAATTGGATTATTATAAGCCGCATGACATTGTTACCTTACTAAACCAACAACGGGTAGCTAACCCGATACCAATTTTACCCATCTAAAGTAGCGTGTCGTCACAAAGGTCACGCTATGGAAATCTTCTCATACATAAATTCGCTTACCAATCAATGTGGCACGACGGGGATCAACCGTCAAGGCGCGAACTGGGGTGATCGTCCCCAAATAGTACTATTAAATGCATAAGCGTCTACCAAATCCCGGTAGTTCACAATTCATGCTAATGGGACTTTTAGTGACATAACCTAACTTTAATAATCCATATAATTTCATCTATCGGGTCCTTTAATCATTTATCGGGTCATACAATCGGGTCATTCAATCATTTGGGTCCAAATCAATAAACAAACAATCGGGACAAATGGTGTCCTAATTTATAAAAATACTAACATGTTATCTCCCTCGCGGGTTTATAAAACATTTATAAAAACATTTAAAAGAGTACGAGGCTATGAACTCACGTTGATGTGGGAAGACGATTATCGGCGATTTGGATGTACGGTACGTGCTTCAATCACGGAAACCTAAACAAATAATACTCGTCTTAGACTCATGTCCAATGACTTATAAAAATAACAATTATGTATACATATGATGATTATATATATATGATGATCAAGTGGGTTTACATATTTTCGTTTACTCATTTTAGTGTTATATGTCGATAACTTGGATACTAGTTTACTAGTTTTACCTTTTTACGTGTTTTAGGTCCAATAAGCCTATTATAAGTTTATTAACTTGTATTAATCCATTTCATACTTATATTATCAGTATTCAAACTTTCAAGTTGGGCCCAAATGGGTTAAGCCCAATAATAAGTTTATAAGTGTTTTAGTCCATTTTTGTTGTCTTGTTAGTCCAATAACGTTAATTTAGTCCGTTAACGTCCATATGTCCTATAGTTCGGGTTTTATCGGTTTTTACTTGTTATACATGTTTATATATCAGTATATAAGTTTTATAAAGTTTACATTAGACGGGTCCAACCATCTAAGTTTTATTTAACAAAAACGTTAATTTTACGGCGATAGCCGAAAAAGTCGTAAAAATCAAGTTTATAGTTTTATAACTTATAAGTGTTATTCCACTACCATTTTTATAATTTATATACTTATTCCACCTTTTACATATTTATATAAATAGAATTCATGAGTTAGTGGGTTTTAACTTTACATTTTATACAATATAATTTTGAGTGCTTATATAATAGTATTATACTTTATTTTTCAAAAATCTGATTTTTATCTTCACTTTCACCAAAAGTGCCATATCTTGAGTTCTATATGGAGATAGAAGCTCAAATTTTTATCATATAAACTACATGATATGTGCTACATTTAACTCTTCTATAGCTACTGTTGAATCATCTTCTAAGTATTTTCTAAAAATCGTCCAAAACAGTGAACTCAGATTTGTACCTTAAACTTGTTTTGATCATATCTCACTCATTACAACGATTCCATTGCATGGCCAACTCTCACATGTGTACAAGACTCATAGCTTACTGTATATCAACTCTACTTCATCATTTTATCAGTTCATAACATGTTTCTTTACTGTTTTATACAGCCATGTAAATTAATCAAGATTTTAACCTTGTTTCTTATAGTTTTTCACCTTTTTAATTATATTTATCAACACCAAATCCCCACATAACATTTTTATCATCATATAATCATCATATACATATACAATAGGAAATAAAATACATGTTTACATAATCAAAATAACAAGAAGATGAGGAGGACAATCTTTATACCACCATGATGATGAAATGATGAGCTTTTGGATGAACAAGACATGGTTTTGGGTAACCAATCTTATGAGATATCAACACCACTTCTAGGATCACCAAGTATTTGTAGATTCCTCCAAAAATCAGCCATTGTTCTTCATGAAAACTCCTTGAGAAATCAGCCCTAAACTCCCTTGAAAACTTATTTTTACATGTTAAGATCACCTCCAATCTTCATAACTTCAATGGGTTTTCATCATATGTGTGAATAACATATGATTTCATGGTTAAATCAAGATCAAATGGGTTATTTAGGGTGAGAGTAGGACGAATTTTTGAGAGAGAAATGGGAGGATGAGAGTGGTTTGCATGAGTGAAAATGGTGGTTATGAGTAGCTAGTTGTTTTTGTGGGATGAGTGGAAGAAACTAGCTTAAGTGTTAAGCTAGTGCTTACACTTGTAAGCTACAAGTTAACATGATGCCACATCTTTGATGTGGTGTCATGTTGTGCCATCCCATGTGTATTAGTGGGGTGGGATAATGTATTTTGTCCCACCTCACTAATTTACGGGTATTCCTCGATTCTAGTTTCCTCGATTTGCGTGCCCTCGGGTCGTTTCACGAAAAACGTTTTTATAAATTATGAATCAACGACACAAAACGAATCCAATAAAAATTGTCTCATAAAAACGGAGGTCAAAAACGTAAATACGTAATCCTAAGGTTTCCGGTTTAGTCGTAAAGGACGTTAAATTAAAATCGTAAGTCCTAATCTCTTCTTGTAAATTTGTGAGTTTATGAACCAACTCAAATTTAAAACTCCAAAATAATATTCATGGACAAATTTATTTTCTGAAATGTCGGACTGTCACCAAAGATGGTGTATGTAAACGTAAGCACGTAAAGTTGAATCCTCCGGTTTAGACGTAGTCGATGCTACTTCAAGACGTAAATCCAAATTACTTCCCAAAAATAAGTGAGTTCATAATGTAACATTAAAATAATGTTTTCAAATAAACATTGAGAATAAAATATCAACCATAAATTGACGGATTGTCACACATACCATCGGGACTACTTGTGTCCTTTTTTTTATCAAAATCTAGCATGTTATCTCCCTCGCGGATTTACAAATCATTTTGTAAAACATTTAAAAGAGTGCGAGGCTATGAACTCACGTTGATAATGAAAGGCGGATTATCGGCTACGAGCGTGCTTCGGTCACGGAAACCTATATAGATAATAATCGGTCTTAGACTTTGTCCAATGACTTTTATCAAAATAACAATATACATATGATGATTTTGTACATATGATGATGATCAAGTGGGTTTATATATCCTTGTTTACTCATTTTAGTGTTTACGTTTTGGTAACTTTTTACTAGTTTACTAGTTTTACCTATTTACCTATTTTAAGTCCAATAAGCTTAGTATAAGTTCTTTAACTTGTTTTAATCCATTTTATACTTATATTATCAGTATCTATACTTTCCATGTTGGGCCCAAATGGGTTAAGCCCAATAAGTTCTTTTTATAAGTGTTTAACTTATTTAGTCCAATTATTAGTCCAATATGTTTAGTTAGCTCGTTAATGTCCGTATGTCCTATAGTTCGGGTTTTATCGGTTTTTACTTGTATTATTTACTTATATATCATTATATGACTTTTAAAAAATTTACATTAGACGGGTTTGATCGTCTAAGTTTTATTTGGCGAAAAACGTTAATTTTACGGTAATAGCCGAAAAAGTCGTAAAAATCAAGTTTATACTTTTTATTACTTATAAGTATTATTCCACTACCATTTATATAATTTATCCATTTATTTAACCTTTTACATATTTATATAAATAAATTTCATAAGTTAGTGGGTTTTTATTTTACATTTTATACAATAAAATTTGAGTGCTTATATAATAATAATAAACATTAATTCTCAAAATCTGATTTTTATTTTCATCTTCACCATTTTTATCATATCTAGAGTTCTATAATGAATTAGAAGCTCATTCTTGGATGGCATGATCTTCATATTATGTGCTACATTTAACTTAGCTATAGCTACTGCTCATTTTAAGTTTGTCTTGCCTTAACAGTCCCTACAAAACAGCTTATTCAAATTAGCACACTCATCTTGTTTTGATCATATCTCACTCATTATAATGATTCCATTGCATGGCCAACTCTCACATGTGTATAACATCTTGTACTTACTGTAAATGGATTCTACCATGCAAGTTTATCAGTTCAAGTTTTAGTTATAAACTGTTTTTATACAGTCAACTAAATAAGCATGATTTAGCCTTGTTTCTTATGGTTATTAATCTTTTTAAGCATATTTATCAACACTTGAGCCCCACACAACATTTTTATCATCATATATTCATCATATACATATACAACAAGAAAGAAAATACATTTGAACTTTACAAAAATAACAAGAGAAAATGGAAAGGATGATCTTCTTTACCAACCAAGAGTATATCTTGTTTTTGGAAGACAAGAACTTGATGAACACCAAATGTAACCCCAAGATCATCAAACACCAAGAAAGTAAGTTGAGAAATCATCCCTAGGACACAAGCAAATCACCTCCTTTGTTGTTAAAATGGCCACCAAGTGATCAAGGCTTCAAGGTAACTCCATGATATAGCTAGATAACAAGTATTTTGTGGCTAGAAAAGATCAAAAGGGGTGTTTGTTCTTTGAAGTGGGACGGAAATGGTGATGATGTTGAGAGAGTTTTTAGTTGGTTTTGCATGTGTGAAATGGTGGTAATGAGAAGCTAGTTGTTTTTGAGTTAGTGGTAGCTTAAGTATAAGGCTAACTTACACTTGTTAGCTTAATGTTTACATGATGCCACATCTTTGATGTGGTGTCATGTTTGGCCGTCTCTTTTGTGTAGTGGGGTGGGATGATTTATTTTTGTCCCACCTCACTAATTTACGGGTACTCCTCGATTCTAGTTTCCTCGATTTGCGTGCCCTCGGGTCGTTTCACGAAAAACGTTTTTATAAATTATGAATCAACGTCACAAAACGAATCCAATAAAAATTGTCTCATCAAAAACGGAGTTCAAAAACGTAAATACGTAATCCTAAGGTTTCCGGTTTAGTCGTAAAGGACGCCAGATTATGCACGTAAGCCCAAATTTAAATCCGTAAATTGTGAGTTCGTCAACCAACACAAAAATAAGTTTCAAAATATTATACGAGAAAATATTTCACTACCTGAAAATGTTAGATTGTCATAATAAAATATCTTATACAAAGATATATTCGTCCTAATCATCATAGCGAGTACTTACTTTATCAGTAGCAGTACTTACTATGTACCGCGTTAATACTAACGGTACATATATAACACTAACAGTACTTGGAATACACTAACGGTACTTGACACTTAACAAATGATTCCCAACAGGCAGCAAGCTGCTCAATAAAGAATTTTGAGTACACATTATAGTGCCTCAAGGTTTTAGAACTCTAACAGGCTTTATAGCAAGTCTTCATTGTCCCAAACCGCTACTCACCAGTGGATATGATCTAAAATCATATATGAGCATCCTAAGGATACCCTAAGTCCTAAAGGTGTGACCTAACCTCCCGTGAAACATAGAGCATATACCTGATTCTCCCATAATATAGTATGCTCCATTGAGATTTCTGCATTGTTAGTCTAAAAACCACATATAACCACTTAAAAAGAACAAACCCAACTAAGAGAAAAACTCCAAGCAGGGAAAAGTACCTTAGCGGGGGATTAACCCCAGCAGGGGAAACTTTGTTCAAAAGTAGTGGAATGAAGAATAATGGAAAAAGTGACTAACACATGTACATCAACAGTAATAATACAATCCTGGATACACAAAACAAGTCATACATCGAATTTTAGGGAGTGATCATTCCTATACTTGCAACCAAGTACTAAAACCTCCCTACATCAAAAGTTTTTGTCAAAACATCAGCAACATTAGTTCTATGTCAATTGCCTCTGGGACAATTAATCCTTTTTCAAAACAATCTCTAAAGAAATGATGTCTGATTTCAATATGTCTAGTCTTGCTATAAAAAACAGGATTTTTAATAATGCAAATGGTGCTGTTATTGTCAATGAATATCTTGGTTTTAAGAAAATTGTACCCATAATCAAGCAGATGGTTCTGAACCCAAAGAACTTGTCCACAACATGCAGCAGCTGCTACATATTCAGCTTCAGTTATGGATGTGGCCAGAATAGTCTGCTTTTTACACTGCCAAGATATAAGCCTGCTTCCCAAAAACTGACATCCACATGTTGTAGACTTCCTATCATTGTTGTCACTAGCATAATCACTATCTGAATAGGACACTAGCTCAAATGGTGAATCCTTGGGATACCAAAGTCCTAAATTTGGATGACACTTCAGATACCTAAAGATTCTCATCACAGCAAACAGATGACACTCTGTAGGTGTCACTTGGTATCTTGCACATAAGCAGACTGCAAACATGATGTCAGGTCTTGAAGCTGTAATGTACATGAGAGATCCAATCATGGACCTATAGTTATTGACATCAATAGGCTTCCCTGGGCCATCTTTTCCCCAAGGATGCTCCGTATCCATGGGAGTGGAGACTTCCTTTCCTTCACACATTCCAAACTTCTTCACAATTTTAGCAACATACATGTCTTGTGAGATAAAGATCCCATCTTTCCTCTGCTGAACTTGTAACCCCAAAAAGAAGTTGAGTTCACTCATTACACTCATTTGAAATTTGTCTTGCATCAACTTGGCAAACTCTTTGCTAAGCAGAGAGTTTGTGGATCCAAAGATGATGTCATCCACACATACTTGTACCAAAATAAAGTCACCCTTTTGTTTCTTAATAAACAGGGTCTGGTTAATTTTCCCCATGTTGAAGACATTATCCAACAGGTATTTAGAGAGAGTTCCATACCAGGCCCTAGGAGCTTGATGAAGTCCATACATAGCCTTCTGCACCTTGTAAACCTTGTCTGGGTGTTCTGGATCTTCAAACCCTAAAGGTTGCATCACATAAACTTCTTCATCAATGGTGCCATATAAAAAGGCACTCTTAACATCCATTTGATATACTGTGAAGTCCATGAATGAAGCATAAGCTAGAAACAATCTGATGGCTTCAATTCTGGCAACTGGAGCAAAGACCTCATCATAGTCAATACCTTCTTCCTGAGTATATCCCTGTGCCACCAGTCTGGCTTTGATTCTGACTACAATTCCCCTCTCATCCTTTTTGTTCCTGAGAACCCATTTTGTACTAATGGGTCTTGCCTATTTTGGACAATCTACCAGAATCCATACTTTTTGGATGTCAAATTGCAAGAGTTCTTCTTGTATAGCTTCAACCCAGCTTGAATCATTAAGAGCTTGAAAAATCTTCTTTGGCTCTTCTTGTGACAAAAAGGTAGTAAATACTCAGCAATGCATATTTTCATGATTGAACTTCATAGTGATGTTGGCAATGAAGTTGTGTTCCTTTGCTGAATACATTGTTTGTCTGGGAGTATGAGATCACCTATAATTTGAGATTGGGGTGATCTTTATTCATTATGTAGGTAGGCTGCATGCTCATGATTACCTCTATTTCATCAGTTCCCAAATCAGGATCTATGGTGCTATCTTGATTGGGAAAGAAATCCTCAAAAGAGCTTCCAAATGATACTCCATGGCTGAGGGATGGATGCTGGTGAGCTGAATGCAGCTTTGAATAACTTGGACCTCCATGCCTAATGATTCTGCTTCCACTGCTTGATAAAGTGATTGGTGAAGATGTAGAAATGAGTGGGGATTCTCTTTCTTCATCCTTTTACATCATTTACAACTAGTTCTTTAGCACCAGGGGAAACATTTGGTCCAACAAGGGAATCCAGGATTCCACTACTTTCAGCCATTCCACTGCTTTCAGGATAGCAGGGAAAAGGATTGGCTGCTCTTTCCTTTGAGATGTGTCATCTTCTTCATTCATTTCTATAGCAGCATCATCAATGGGAAATAATGAGGGTACAGTCATGTACCTCATTAGTGGCTTCTCCACAGCAGTTGGTTCTTTTGTAAGTGAAATGTTAGTATTCTCCAAAGCAACAGGCACATAATTCATTGTTTAGAAAGTACTTCAATGTCAAAGAACCAATCAAGACCTATTTGCACATCTTCAAGCTTGTCTTCAAGAAAATCTACATGGATATTTTCTATTACTTTGCTTGTCTTCTTGTTGAAGACCCTATATCCCTTGTTGTTCAATGAATATCCTATAAAGTACCCATCATCCCCTTTTTCATTGAATTTAACTAAATTGTCAATAGTGTTCAGAATGATCACATGACATCCAAATGGTCTGAAAAAGTCAATCAAAGGGGGTCTGTCGTTGAACAGCTGATAAGGAGTCTTGTTGTGTGCCTTTACCACCAAGGCCCTGTTTTGAACATAACAAGCAGTGGCTACAGCTTCAGCCCAAAAGATAACTGGAATCTTGGAATCAGAAAGCATAGTCCTTGCAGCTTCAATAAGTGTCATGTTTCTTCTTTCTGCAACTCTATTTTGTTGAGGTGTTCTGGCTGTATTGTATTCCCTCCTTATCCCTTTGTTTGTGTAGAAAGTGTCCAACTCCTTGTTTCTGAATTCACCACCATTGTCTGATCTAATGGTTACCACCTTTATGCTTTTGGAAAGTTAAATCTAATTAATAAAACCTTTGAGTACACCTGTTGTGTCACTCTTTTCAAACAGAAAGAATGTCTATGTGAACCTTGAAAAATCATCAGTAATCACTAGGAAGTACCATTTCTTCATTATGCTTGCCACAGAAGTGGGACCAAACAGGTCCATGTGCAGTAATTTCAATGGCTTGGTGGTAGACAAACTTGTTTTTTACTTGCAAGAGGCTCTGTGTTGCTTCCCTTTCAGGCAGGCAACACAAGTATGATCATTGGCAAAGGTCTTAGAAGTAAGACCATGAACAAGATTAAAGTTTACCAGCTTGTTCATGTTCTTGAAGTTAAGATGACCAAGTCTTCTATGCCATTTCTTGCATTCATCAACTGATGCTTTGGCAATGAAACAGTTCTCATTGTCTTGAAGAGTGATGTCCTATAAATCAATGGTGTACATGTTCTTCTGTCTTGGGGTTCTGAGCATAATAGGAGTATCTGGTGGTAAAACAAACTCCTTTCCCAAAGCCAGACACTCAGTATTAGTAAAGAGGACATAATTCTTGTTGTCAGTCATCTGGGACACACTAAAAAGATTGTACTTTAGCTCTTTCACCAAGTAAACATTATCAAATGTCATTCCATTAGTGACAATAGTCCCTTTTCTTGTGATTGTACCATGCCCATCTCCAAATGAGACACCATCATTGTCATGCAGGGGAACAAAGTTAGACAGATAGGATTCATTTCCAGCCATAATCCTTGAACATCCACTATCCTAATAGGCTTTATCATTCCTGGTTTGCTTTGTCACCTGCAAAAAGAAAAACAATTTAGTTTCTCTTGGGGACCCAAGCCATTACTGACTTGGATCTACCTCGTGTATCAATGTAAGATAATTTGTCAAAGACTAGAGATACACCATTGGATTGAGTACCCATTTTGGGTACCCAAACCCAACGAGCTGAGGCTTTCACAGCTTTTCCCCATCTTCCTATGTTTCTAGAGGGCAAAACTTTTCCAGCAGGGGATACCCTAGACTTAGCAGGGGAATCCCTATGCTTAGCAGAGGGAACCCATCTTTTGTCTTGGCCTCTATAGGTGCGTTGGTAGGGTCTATAAGTAGCCTTACATGAAGTATGAGGTTCTGGTTTAGTTACATAAGAACTAGATTTAGGACAAGCATCATTCACCTTTCTTAGTTCAGGAACTACATACTTTTCAGACACCTTATTTCTTAAAGCAGGGGCAACATATTTAGCAGGGGAAAAGGATTTTTCCCCTGCATTCAATAGAATGGCTTGTGGTTGCATTTCCTTTAAAGGATTTGCAGCCACCATTTCCATGGGTGCTTGACAGTCTTGATAGATTTGATCAAAACTACCACAAGTGAAACAAAGCTTGGTGTTCTGCACAAAGTCTTATCCTAATTGATGAGACTTTTGGTTGTTCCAATTCCTCTGATTACCTCTAATAGGACTATACATGCCAGCATATTTAACAACAGTTTTAAGAGGTTTTGATCCTGATTCAGATCTGCTAGAGGTTCTAGATGGACTACTTTTAGAACAGAATTCAATTCCAAATAGTCCTTCTCTTGAAAAGAGAACAGGGTTATCTATTTTCCATTGTTTTAAAGCAATTTGTTCTTTTTCAAAATCCCTAACAGCACTAGTTTTCACTAAAGGTTCCTCTGTTTCTAGATTCTTTGGTATATAGGCATTTAGGTCAAACTCAATGTCCTCCTGCTTTTTAAAACAAGGAAGACCAGTCCAAGAAAGATTTTTCCTAGGAATGGGTCCATTTATATTAGCAGGTGGTGGTGGAATAGCAGCATGTTCATTTTTTACCCCAAAACGTGTTTTGTCCCTTAGAGATTGTCCAATTTCAACTGCCTTAGTGAGATCTTTAGAAGCTTTTCCAAATTTTTCAACAACTTGTTCATCTATCTTCTTGTTAGATCTAAAGACTTCTAATTCAACAGTTAGTTCCTTAATGGAATCATCTTTTCTCTAACATCTCTTTCTAATATGCCAATGTGATCTCTGTAATCGTTTTCTCTTTGTTTATATTCTCTTATGGTGGACTCTAACTGTTCTAGAGCATGTTTGTAGTTATCTAAATCATTATTACAATTAATGTAATCAACTTTTAACTTTCTTATTTGATCATTCAATGACTCAGTATTGTTTCTACAAGCTTTGGTACAATATGAATCATCATATACCTCATTGTCTGAACTAGATGTTGACTTGGCCATAAGAGCAAACTCTTCCTCTTTCTCTTCAGCGACTAGGGCTTGATTCCTTTCAACACTCTCTATAATAGCACTCCTGTCCTATCCACCTGCTCCATCTATCCCTTGCATGGCTACCATAGCCTTAGCCCCAGAATCCTCATCCCTGCTTTCCTTCCTATAGCTGCTTCCATTCTTTGGTCCTATGCACTCCCTAGAAAAGTGGCCTTTCTTTCCACAGTTGTAGCATTCCACCTTTGATTTTTCAAATCCAGCTACATCAGAAGGATTGATGGAAATATTCTTCCATACTTCTTGTAAAATCTGTTGGCTCTCATAATGAGTAGAGCCATGTTCCACTTGATGTCCATCTCCTCCAGTCCTTGCTTACTGATTTGATTAAGATCTTCATGTAAAACAGTAGACTCTTGAGATACTTGAGATGTTATGAAAGCAAAAGCAGTGTCAAGACTAAATGTTGCAGGCCTTTCTTCATCAAAATATGGTCCAAATCTTGCAGTAGGGGAATGGTTAGTAGGGGAAACTTTAATCCCACTGCCTTTGGAGATTCCACTGCTATGAGATATAAAGGCCATATTAGCATGGGAATCAGCAGATCCACTTGAATTAGTGGGGATGGTTCCTAATGACTTCATCTCATTGACTATTGGCTAAAAAACATTCAGGTTATTGTAGATATCATCAATGTTCTTATCATCAATGTCATCTCTATTTTGCCAAATGCCTTTGTAAACAAACCATTCTTTCTGAAGGCTGTTGAGGGATCTTGTATTCACCTGTTCTCTTGACACTTCTATGTCAAAGAACTCCAGTTGAGCAACCATATCTGGAAGCCTATTATAGATATGACCAATTGCTTCATCGCCATTTGCTTTGAAAGAAGCAAATTGGTCAAGCATCTGATTCTTTTTCTTCTTCTTTGTGGCCTCATTCCCTCCAAATGTGTTCCTATTACTTCCCAAAGTTCCTTAGCAGTCTTGTACTTCCTGAACCTTAGCTGATGTCTATCAGGTAGAGCCAACAACAACGAACTGTGAGCTTTGACATCATGCCTTCTTGCTAGTATCTCCTTGTCTGCAAGAGCACCAGATTTCTTTTTACTATCACCTTTGGAGCTTTCACCAGCCTCTCCTTTATCTTTTTCTTCAACTGCTACTATTTTGGTGAATTGATCACCAAACTATATGATCTTCCATAGAACATAGTGTTCCATCTTGAGATATTGTTGAATCCTGAATTCCCATAGTTCAGAGTTTTCAGGATCCAGAATAGGTAGTTTGAGAGAATTATTGTTGTTTGAGGATGAGTGAGAATCTGAGGACATTGTTGATGTTGGTTGTAAGAAATGTTTTGTTCTTGGTTTAATCAAAGTTTCTCAACAAGCTCTGATACCACTTGTTGATCGCAAACTCAGATCTTAAACCTTAGCTTGTTTAAGGGTTGTGATAGAAAGAATGAATTCAAACTAACACTAGAGAAACTTTGAAATACACAAAGTAACTAAACAAGATGCGGAATATAGTGTTTAGCACAAGAACAAATATAAAGATCAAACGTTAAAATTTAATATATCAAAGATATATGAATACCCAATAGTGGTAATAGGGTTATACAACCTTAAAGTATGAAATGAAATGAACAGAGAAAGATATGTTTACATGAAACCCTAGTGAGTCCTTTTATAGCATAAGAACTCGCGTACAAGATTACTACTAACAAACTAGGAAACTATCATTGAGTAGTAACAGAAATGCATTATAATCTCTTCCAAGTTTATCTTGTAGCAGGGTCTTTGACTTTCAGCAGGGGGACCAATCCCCCTGCCTTTGTTATTTAGCAGGGGGAACTTACTCTAGCATTGGAAACTCTAACCAACCAGCAGGGGGAACTACTACTCACACATTTATTCTCAACATATATTACAAACTACACTTAAGTCCTTAAACTATGTTTAAGCGTAGTCCTAATATCCAAAAATTTCCACCTTAGGAGTAGCACTTAAAGATAACTGATACTTAGCATCTTTTCCTTGTGCTGGAACCTCGAACTACGAACCACCTTTTCAACCAAACATTGTACTTTATTAATTTCCATAGATTAGATTTATTAGACTTTCCTCTTTCTTCTTTTTTTCAGCGACGTTACCCTCTACACTTTCTTTCCCAAGTATTCCAGTTATCGTAATATTTCCCCCAACCTTTATGCCAAGTTGTACCTTTTCTTGCTCTTTTATAAGCAATCCGTGTTTGTCTTCTCTTTAGGTTGCTTTTCCTCCGACCATCTTTAAGCCACTGCAGCATGATCGTTACTAACCTGAAAAACCTAAACTTCATGGTTCCCTTGAGCTCCATGTAGTTACACCTTAAGCAAAACACGTTTATCAACCTATACTCCATGGAATCATGTTTTTACACCAAGATTAAGTTGTTTGAACCTAACATGTTTATGACTAAGTTTCTTGCCCAACTTGTTTATGACCAAGTTGTTTGAACCCAACTTGTTTAGAACCAAATTTCTTTAATCCAACTTGTTTCAAACCTTCATGCTTTTCTACACCAAAATTTGTCACTTTTGCTTCAAAAGTGTTAACACAATTCTTTTTCTTCATCCTATTCATCATAACCTGACAACCTTTGATCACCTTGATTCCACCCATCTACATCTTCACAATATAACCCTCTTTTTCAAGAGTACTGATACACGGTTTTTATATGGGTTCTAGATATCTCTCGGTATCCTCTCGAATTGATCACAGCTTTAAGTGGAATGATTTGTTCTTGGTTAATAAAAAGGGTGTTGGTTGGTTTATCTAATTTAAACTAGTAGCAACTAAATGTAAATGACGTTGAGTAAATTAAAGCTTTGGAAGATTAAACTAAATTGACGAGTTAAAAATAAAAGCTTGAAAACGTAAAGAAAAGATTAGAAAAATACTTTGAAAACCTAATTAAACTAACACTTAAAACTTCATAAAACTTTAAAAATTAGTTCATCGGAATATATAAAAAATGCAAAGCTGTCGGAATGCCAAAATCATGACCATTGGAATACAATTAAAATGGTCCATCGGAATATTTCAAGTGAAGGTCCATCGGAATGTTCATGTAAGTTACCATCGGAATAATCAAAATCAAAGCTGTCGGAATGAGGTCTAGATCGGAAAGTCAGATCGGAATCTCTAAGGGCCCTTTGTCGCAATGTCAGATCGGAATGTGGTGAATTAAAATTGGCCAGAGTTTCGACTTAACAAAGAACCTTAGTCCCGTCGGAATGTGCGATCGCAATGAGCGATCGCAATCCCAGATCGGAATAAGGGGAAATGACACCCGATCGCAAAGTAAAACCCTCTTAGGTTATTGTGATCAAAAGCAGGAAATCCGTCGGAATATATATAACCCTTATATTGCGATGAAATGCAAAACTAATCCGAAAATGGTGAAAAGCTAAAACTTCAATAGGCACGAACAATAAGCTATTTTAACCGAGACTTAAACACTTCAAAAAGATTAAATTTTACAACTTTTGAAAACGTAAAATCATAAACTTTATAAACGAACTTTTTGAATGACTAAAACATTGATGAAATCCGAAAACCAATAAGCTAAAACAAGCAATAAGCCAATAAGCATAGAAGGCCTATAGCTTATACGTGTGAGAGCTTAAAAAGAAACAAGAAAGATTAAACTTTGATCATGAACTCATCCACAAATCCAAACCGTATGAAATGAAACAATCGGATCAAGGATTTAGGTAAACTAAGAAAAGTAGAAGAAGATTAAAGAACTTAAAGCTTAACTTGAATAAGATTAATGAAATCCAAAGTACAAAGATTAAAGAAAGCTTAAATTTAAAAGATGAAAACGAAGAAAAAGTTTAGTGAGAGAAAGTTTGGAACTTTCTCTCTCTAAAACTAGAAAAATGAAAAACTAAAGAACTAACTAAGTGCCTCCAAATGGTGAAGTGAAGTCCTATATATAGGCGTGTGATTACGGGCTTGTGAATGGGCTTTCGTTCGGGCTTCTTTTCTTCTTTCTTCTTTAGTCTTCTCGTTTCTTTAAATAAACGTTTCCGACTTTGGATTTGGAGAAGTGTCAGTGAATAATTCCAACTCGTCTTATAATCTTTTGTTTAATAGACTCGAGTTCTTCGACATATATGAATCTTTCATCTTTGGTTCTATTCTTCGATAAATCTTCAAATAGGCACAATGACTTCAAATCTTTTGCATCTCTTAGACAATAGACTTCGTCTTGAGTCTTTTTCCTCGATAAAACCCGTGCAATCCCATGTTTTCTTCAATATTCTCCCGGTTGACTCTGAAAACACAATAAACACAAAAACCACGCATAATTCCAAACAAATGATATTAAATACGTGTTTTGGTCTTGTTTTAGCCTGAAATAAGTGGTAAAAGGATGGGTGTTTTCACACCTATCAAATCCCCTACACTTAACCATTGCCATGCCCTCATGCAATGCTTAGTGATAAAGCAATTTTACACTTTTCTCATAATCAATCAACCTTGGCCTTATTAACATAGTACTAAACAAAAATTAAAGTACTAAGAGAAATTAAAACTTTAAAGGAAACAAAAGGATAGAAAACCATTTTCTTTTGAAAATAGCTATATGGAAATAACTTGCAAAGAGATCAAGGACTTACATTAGGGCTTCGGTGCTGTGACAATTTATCACCCTCAAGTTTCACGTTCCCCAAACTAAGCTTAAAAACGAGATCATTGTTATTATAAGTTAGCATATCAAACACTGACACACATGGTTTATATAAAGGCTTAAACTCCCTTACTCCTAGGTGTATCTCTTATATTTTATTTTTGTCTTAGAATGATCATGAAGATGCATTTTTGGACTTATTTCGATAGTTTATTTATGCCGAAAGCAAAGTAGGACGATTTGATCAATAGTTAGCTAAAGGACAAAATCTCTTAAACTGCTTCTCGGGATATCAAAAAGTTCATATCTTGGCATAACTTGGTTCACGATTTGAGACCTTTCTCGGGCCGATATTTGGCATGTACTTCATACTTCATATCTTCGAGAGACGTTCTTGAGATAATGGTCTTCTCATCGTTAATAGAGTTTCTTCACTTGGAGACTTTTGAGGGGTACTCCAACTTTGTTGACCACGACTTCATGATTATTTCTTCAATCTCTAATTGGGATTTTGAGATACAACGATCCGCCTCCTTTTCGGACTTGGATCTATTTATCCTCATACCTTGTTAGGGTCTTTTCGGATAGACTTCTCCATGATCTTTATGGGAGTTGATTGCTTTTCGTCGTGAGTCTTGATCCTTCATATTGATTTTGGGATTAATGCTTTTCACATTACCTTGGATCTTTAGCAATAAGATTGAATCCTCATGCCTTGTTAGGGCCTTTTTGGACTCGCCAATCTTCGCGCCCCGCTTCATAAGTTATGCCTTGGCTATGAACTCTTATCATTACCGAGCAACTTTTAAACGATCTTGGGCTAGAAGCTAAGTAACTTTTCATATCGTACGACCTTACTTATTACAGATAATTTATTTAGCGAGCGATGGGAGAATAGGCAGATAATCACAACAAGTGTGCTTGTGCAACAATACCGACTTATAATTGACTCTATCATTTCTCGTCCTCCACAATTTAAAATCTCAAGTAATGAGACTCGTGGATGCTTAGCCTAATAAACCACTTAAGGTCTACATGGCTAAGGATACTAGCTAGAATAAACTTAGATAAGTCTATTCGGGTTGAGTCAAAATAATCACAATGGGCCTAATATGTTAAAGACTTCTAAACTAGCTACACCACTTTATTAATTTTTGACTTTATTGCGGGGTATATACATATGAAAGCAACGATAAAAATTTAAAAATTACGACTAAATGGCCAAAGTTAATAAAAAATTTGAAAAATTTTGAAAAATATGATTTTCCGGTTAAATGAAGGCATTTTCATGGGAAAGTCCACTTAAAACTTCGATAGAAGTCCCCCCTATAATTAAGATAAACATTGTCCTCAATGTTTAAGCATGTGGGAAAATTCTCCCCTACACTTATGACATTGTGCACGTTGGTTAACTCAAGTTAAGGAAGAGACGACTAAAGTGATCAATTTCAAATGTGAATATGAAGAAAATTGAATAACGATAGTTGGGAGATAGAACCGGATTTCGGATAACACGGGAGCACGGTTCTTCAAAGGTTCCAAAAGTGCAGTTATCCCTGTAATCACATCACACACAAACACAAAGCACCTATATAGGTCCCCCTACACTTAGGAGGTTAAAACATAAAAGGATAGATACTCGGGCTGCCTCCCGAGGAGCGCTTGTTTTTTATAACCGAGTCACGAGCCTGACTCGACCTAAAATTAGTTCATGGGGAACGTGGTGAGGGATGGAATCATCTCCTGAGAGATGTCCTCACCAAAGTACAACTTCACTCGTTGGCCATTCACCTTAAAATCAGGTCCATTAGGTTGAGCGAGCTCGAGAGTACCATATGGAAAAATTTGGGCAATGGTGAATGGGCCGAACCAACGAGATTTCAGCTTGCCCGAAAAGATTTTCAACCGAGAGTTAAAGAGCAAAACTTTGTCTCCAACTTGGAACTCTCGGTTTTTAATCTTAGAGTCATGAATGAGCTTAGTCTTTTCCTTATAGATCAAAGAATTTTCATAAGCCTCATTACGGAGTTCATTGAGCTCATTGAGTTGGAGCTTGCGTAGGTCACCGGCTTTGTTGATATCAAAATTAGCCCACTTCAAGGCCCAGTAAGCCTTGTGCTCCAACTCAATGGGTAGGTGGCACGCTTTCCCGTACACGAGACGATATGGTGTACAACCAATCGGAGTCTTGTATGCGGTACGAAAAGCCCACAAAGCATCATCAAGTTTATCAGCCCATAAGGCACGATGCTCACCCACGGTTCTTTCCAGAATTCGCTTTAATCCTCGGTTAGAGATTTCAGCCTGGCCATTAGTTTGTGGGTGGTAGGCGGTGGAAAGACGATGATTTACACCATACTTAGCCATGACTCTAGCAAATTGGTCGTTGCAAAAATGAGTCCCGCGATCACTAATAATGGCACGAGGCACACCGAATCTAGCGAATAGCGATTTCAAAAAGTTACAAACCACCCTTGCGTCATTAGTGGGTAAAGCTTTGGCTTCAACCCACTTTGAAACGTAGTCAACGGCTACAAGGATGTATTTGTTTCCTTTAGATGAAGGGAATGGCCCCATAAAGTCGATACCCCAAACATCAAAGATTTCACACTCTTGAATGAAATTCTGAGGCATCTCGTCTTTATGTGTGATCTTGCCTTGTTTTTAGTAAACATCACAATGTTTAACCATCTCGTGAGCGTCACGGTAAATGGTGGGCCAATAAAATCCCGATTCAAACACTTTTTTGGCGGTGTAGTTGGGACCAAAGTGACCACCGGTGGGTCCTTTGTGGCAAGCGTCAAGGATTTCCAAAGCTGCCGGTCCATCAACACATCGGCGAATAATCAAGTCAGCACATTGCTTGAATAGATACGGGTCATCCCAAAAGTAAGTCTTAATGTCGTTAAAGAACTTCTTCTTTTTCTGGGATGTTAACCCGTCAACGAGAATTCCACCCGCCAAGTAGTTTGCAATGTCCGCAAACCACGGGGTTTCATCAGCAGTCGAGTTGATAGACATTAAGGTCTCCAAAGGAAAAGAATCATTGATTTCTTTGTTCGGATGATCCCCTTGGTAAGGATCCTCAATTCTACTGAGATGATCCGCGGCTAGGTTTTCAGCTCCTTTTTATCACGAATTTCGATTTTAAATTCTTGGAGTAGCAAAACCCAGCGAAGAAGTCTTGGTTCGGAATCTTGCTTAGTCAACAAGTACTTACACGCGGAATGATCGGTGTAAACGATTATGGTGGAAAGGACAAGATAGGGGCGAAACTTTTCAAAGGCATAGACAACAGCTAAAAGCTCTTTTTCGGTTGTCGTGTAATGCAATTGAGCCCCAGTCATTGTCTTGCTAGCGTAATGGATTGGTTGGAAGTGTTTGTTCACTCTTTGGCCCGGAACCGCTCCAATAGCAAAGTCACTAGCATCGCACATCAACTCAAAGGGAAGCTCCCAATTAGGGGTAACCAAGACGGGTGCCTTAGTTAGCTTATCCTTAAGCCAGTTGAAGGCTTCAAGACACTCATTGGAAAAGATAAAAGGAGTGTGTTTTTCCAAGAGGTGGGTCATCGGGCGAGCGATTTGAGAAAAATCTTTGATGAATCATCGGTAGAAGCCCGCATGACCAAGGAAACTTCTCACACCCTTCACGGTTGAAGGTGGAGGCAGCTTAGCGATAACATCAACTTTAGCACGGTCTACTTCAAGACCGGCTTTGGAGATCTTGTGTCCTAGCACGATGCCCTCTTTTACCATGAAATGGCATTTTTCCCAATTAAGAACAAGGCGAGTGTCTTCACACCGCTTAAGCATTCGTTCTAAATTGGCAAGGCAAGCGGAGAAAGAATCGCCATAAACCGAGAAATCATCCATGAATACTTCCATAGTGTCTTCCACCATGTCATGGATCATAGCCATCATACACCTTTGGAACGTCCCAGGAGCATTACATAAACCAAAAGGCATGCGTTTGTAAGCAAATGTTCCGTAGGGACAAGTGAATATGGTCTTTTCTTGGTCCTTGGGATCGATGGGAATTTGAAAAAACCCGGAGAAACCGTCTAAGAAGCAGTAATAGTCATTACCCGCAAGACGCTCGAACATTTGATCCATGAAAGGAAGAGGAAAGTGATCTTTTCTCGTGGCATCATTGAGCTTGCGATAATCAATACAAACTCTCCACCCAGTAACAAGACGAGTGGGAATCAACTCGTTGTGTTCATTGGAAACAACGGTTATTCCGCCCTTCTTGGGCACACAATGGACGGGACTTAACCACGGCGAATCCGAAATAGGGTAAATCAAGCCGGCATCTAGAAGTTTGATAACCTCTTGTTTGATGACGTCATGAATGCGAGGATTAACCCTTCTTTGGCTCTGGATTGCGGGTTTAAAGTCATCTTCCATGAGAACCTTGTGAATACAAAAGTTCGGATCAATTCCGCGGATATCGGAAATTTTCCAAGAAATTGCCTTCTTATGATCTTTAAGCACGGCGATGAGGCGATATTTCTCTTCTTCTTTCAAGTCCTTAGCAATGATGACAGGCGACTTCTTGTTTTTGTCAAGGAACACGTACTCGAGATGGGGCGGCAACTCCTTAAGTGCTAAATCCGGAGGATTTTCGATGGGAGGCGTTTTCAAAGTCGGAGCATCGATAGCAATAACCGTGGGAGATGGTGGAGAAATATTGTCTTCTTTAAGAATGTTCTCAATGAGTAGAAGATCTTCATCCCAATTGGCGGTAGAATCGTCATTAGCGAAGTTCACATCTCCCATGGTGGCTTCCAAATCTTTCCAAAGGAAATCACTGTCTCCAAATAGAGATAGTGATGAATCACTAGAGGAAACGGTCTCAACATTGGGAAGAGAGGTAGGAATACTTTTACAAGCATCTTTGAAGTGTTCTTCACAAACCTCATCAAGAACGTCAATACAATTAACACTCTCGTTAGAATAAGGCTGTTTAGAAAGCTTTCCCATGTTGAAGAAAATTTTATCGTCACCCACTCTCATGATAAGCTCACCAGCTTCAACATCGATGAAAGTGCGACCGGTCCTCAAGAATGGACGACCAACGATCAATGGCACACGAGGGTCCATGTCGTAGTCAACAACGACGAAATCGGCAGGAAAAGTGAATTTGTCGACTCCTACAAAGACATCTTCGGCTATCCCCACTGGATAAGCAACCGTACGGTTAGCTAATTCCAAAGTCATTTTGGTGGGGACTAGCTCAGGGAGAGATAATTGCTTCCAGACACTAAAAGGCATTAAGTTAATACTGACACCTAGATCGGCTAGGGCCATGCAATTCTCTACTCCCGGGAAGTTACAAGGGATTAAGAACCGACCCGGATCACCAAGCTTGGTTGGCAATTTCCTTAAGAGCACTGCAGAGCAATTCTCATTAAGTTGGGTGTTAGCAATATCAAGAAGCTTCTCCTTGTCGCTAAGAAGATCTTTAAACATTTTCGCGTACTTAGGCATGTGAGCGAGAGCCTCAGCGAAGGAGATGTTAAAATTCAATTGTTTAAACATTTTGAGAAAGTTCGAAACCTGAATATCATCCTTGCTTTTGAGCTTCTCTTTCCTCAACCTTGAGGGATAAGGTATATCGGAAGAAGAGGAAGGCTTTGGGATCGAAGGATCACTCACATCCTTGGGTGGAGGAGGGGTAGAAGTAAGAGGTGGAGAAATTGGGGAAGGAGAAGGATGAGGAATAGGAGCAGGTGACTCGTTCTGCTTAGTCACAATCACCGGTGGAGGTATAGGAAGCTCGGGTTCCTTGGTATCTTTGCCACTGCGAGTTGTGATTGCTTTCATCTCCCCTCTTGGATTCACAACGGTGTTACTCGGAACAGTACCCGAAGAAGAGGGTTGATTACATTGGAAGAAACTAGCCATCATGTTCTTTAAGTCATTCGTTTGACTATCCAAAGTGTTTCTCATATCAGCTCTCAGATCGTTCCCTTGTTTCACCAGGTCTGCTTTCAAGTTGCGCACTTCCTGTTGGAGATTGTCCACGATCACATCGTTAGTCCTCATGTAAGTTCCAATGTCTTGGTGTAATGCGGTGGGTTGGTTGGGAGGAGCATTGTTTGCGGGTGGTTGATAAGCAGGTTGCTGGTAAACTTTGTTGTTTCGTTGAGGTGGATGTGGTTGTTTGTGAGGTGGTTTGTATGGTCCACGAGGTTGTTGTTGTTGTTGAGGAGGGCGGTTGAGGTTTTGTTGTTGGTTTGGGTTGTTAGGAGTAAAACCGGGCGGGGAAAGAAAGTTGTTGGAACGGTAGCTAAGCAAGTTGCGGTCACCTTGAGGACGATCTTGATAAGCGGGTTGAGGATATGTACCGTATGCTGCATTCACATTCTCAGAAGGGTAGACTTGGGTGGCAGTACAAGTGGTGTAAGAGTGAGGACCCCCGCATATCTCACATGGATGGCTAACAGCATTGACTTGAGCGTCTTGAGCGTTTTTAGCATTGATGCTGTTGGTGTTGTTGGCGGTTTGGGTAGCAAGCGATTCAAGAAGCGCAGTGATTTTGTCAAGTCGCTTATCGCTGTCACTAGTACTATCACTAGCGACATTGGTCCGAACACTCTTGGTTTGCACACGAGACTTATTCTCAATGATATCCCAAGCGGCATTAGAAGTCTTATCCAAAATATTACCCCCCCCCCCCCCAGAGGCACTGTTTAGTGAATCTTGGTCATTCATGCTTAAACCATTATAAAAAGTGTTAATTTGGTGCACTTTGGTAAAACCATGTTGCGGACATTTTCTTAAAAGATCTTTGAAACAGTCCCAAGATTCACTAAAAGACTCATCGTACTTTTGTTCAAAATTGATAATTTCATTCCGCAAAGCGGTAGTACGAGAGGGTGGGAAAAAGTAGTTGATAAATTTGGTCTCCAAATCCGTCCACGTAAGAATACTATGTGGCGGTTCCTTAGCAAGCCAATGTCGGGCTTGTCCCTCTAAAGAAAAGGGAAAAAGTTGTAAACGGGTTACCTCTTGTGGAACACCATTGAATTTGACCGTATTAGTGAGTTGCAAGAATCTCTTGATGTGGTCATGTGGATCATCAATGGTACGTCCCAAGAATGGTTGAGCAGAGACCATCTGGATAAAGCCGGATTTGAGCTCAAAGTTGTTGGCTGCAATCGCGGGTATGACAATTGGATCATCGTTACCATCTACATGTGCTTGTAGAAGTTCAATCATTATGCGATTATCCGGTAGAGGCTCATTGTTGTTGTTATTATTGTTGTTGAAAGGTGGATTGTTATTGTTATTATTATTGTTTTGAGGTGGGTTATTGTTGTTGTTTTGTACACCGGCCATGTCTAAGTCTTCGAGAGGCTCGGGCTCTTGATAAGACGTTGATCGTGTACGCATGCACCTGCAAAAGAACTAACAAGGCAAAAACAAAGCAGAAATATTTTTGGTTTTTATGTTTTTTAATTTTTAGGATTTATGAAAATTTTATATTTTTTAGGGTTTTTGAAATTTTTTATGAAAAAGTAACGTTCACGGTGAACGGATCCCAAAATCCAAGTTCTCACAAAAAACTATTGATCTTAACGAGAAGAGCCGGCAGCGGCGCCATTTGATACACGGTTTTTGTATGGGTTCTAGATATCTCTCGGTATCCTCTCGAATTGATCACGGCTCTAAGTGGAATGATTTGTTCTTGGTTAATAAAAAGGGTGTTGGTTGGTTTATCTAATTTAAACTAGTAGCAACTAAATGTAAATGACGTTGAGTAAATTAAAGCTTTGGAAGATTAAACTAAATTGACGAGTTAAAAATAAAAGCTTGAAAACGTAAAGAAAAGATTAGAAAAATACTTTGAAAACCTAATTAAACTAACACTTAAAACTTCATAAAACTTTAAAACTTAGTTCATCGGAATATATAAAAAATGCAAAGCTGTCGGAATGCCAAAATCATGACCATCGGAATACAATTAAAATGGTCCATCGGAATATTTCAAGTGAAGGTCCATCGGAATGTTCATGTAAGTTACCATCGGAATAATCAAAATCAAAGCTGTCGGAATGATGTCTAGATCAGAAAGTCAGATCGGAATCTCTAAGGGCCCTTTGTCGCAATGTCAGATCGGAATATGGTGAATTAAAATTCGCCAAAGTTTCGACTTAACAAAGAACCTTAGTCCCGTCGGAATGTGCGATCGCAATGAGCGATCGCAATCCCAGATCGGAATAAGGGGAAATGACACCCGATCGCAAAGTAAAACCCTCTTGGGTTATTGCGATCAAAAGCAGGAAATCCGTTGGAATATATAACCCTTATATTGAGATGAAATGCAAAACTAATCCAAAAATGGTGAAAAGCTAAAACTTCAATAGGCACGAACAATAAGCTATTTTAACCGAGACTTAAACACTTCAAAAAGATTAAATTTTACAACTTTTGAAAACGTAAAATCATAAACTTTATAAACGAACTTTTTGAATGACTAAAACATTGATGAAATCCGAAAACCAATAAGCTAAAACAAGCAATAAGCCAATAAGCATAGAAGGCCTATAGCTTATACGTGTGAGAGCTTAAAAAGAAACAAGAAAGATTAAACTTTAATCACGAACTCATCCACAAATCCAAACCGTATGAAATGAAACAATCGGATCAAGGATTTAGGTAAACTAAGAAAAGTAGAAGAAGATTAAAGAACTTAAAGCTTAACTTGAATAAGATTAATGAAATCCAAAGTACAAAGATTAAAGAAAGCTTAAATTTAAAAGATGAAAACAAAGAAAAAGTTTAGTGAGAGAAAGTTTGGAACTTTCTCTCTCTAAAACTAGAAAAATGAAAAACTAAAGAACTAACTAAGTGCCTCCAAATGGTGAAGTGAAGTCCTATTTATAGGCGTGTGATTACGGGCTTGTGAATGGGCTTTCGTTCGGGCTTCTTTTCTTCTTTCTTCTTTAGTCTTCTCGTTTCTTTAAATAAACGTTTCCGACTTTGGATTTTGAGAAGTGTCGGTGAATAATTCCAACTCGTCTTATAATCTTTTGTTTAATAGACTCGAGTTCTTCGACATATATGAATCTTTCATCTTTGGTTCTATTCTTCGATAAATCTTCAAATAGGCACAATGACTTCAAATCTTTTGCATCTCTTGGACAATAGACTTCGTCTTGAGTCTTTTTCCTCGATAAAACCCGTGCAATCCCATGTCTTCTTCAATATTCTCCTGGTTGACTGTGAAAACACAATAAACACAAAAACCACGCATAATTCCAAACAAATGATATTAAATACGTGTTTTGGTCTTGTTTTAGCCAGAAATAAGTGGTAAAAGGATGGGTGTTTTCACACATATCAAGTACCAATGGAATCAAACATCTTTTTAACCCTGGACCATGCCTGACATCTTCCAGTATAAATTTTGATCCATCAAGAAACTATATCTTCACTTTCCATTTGAAATGGGTTCACACCTATCAAGTACCAATAAGCAAACTCGATCCTTTGAACCACAAGACATAAAACTCGCAAAAACAACAAAAGAAACCTTCAGTTTAATCGAATAAAAAATTCCAAACGTTTTTTTTTTAATTTTTAAGTCGTATATAATAAACCAAAACAAGTTGTTAATTTTAGATACCATAAACTTGCCAATCTTTGTAATAGTAGCACGTGAACCTCTATAGGAATAGTGAAAGAATCAAATACTTAAATTACACTTTTTGCTTCCTTTTGTTCGTCAATCGCTACTACAAAAACAAAAATGATTCAAAACCAAAAATTTTATATTGATATTTCGAATGACCCGTAGCCTGGATCTAGCACTCGAACTTCGATGACCACAAATAACCGCAGTTCTGACACCACTTGTTGTGATATACCAAGAACAAACTCGAAGTTCGATCGTAAAAACACTAGATCACTAGTTGTATCGAGCACAACTAACGAACACGGAAGACTACAAAGAACTGACAAGTATATGCACACGGTATACAGTGCGAACTCTGATAAGTGTGAAAACACTCATAAATAATGATCCAAAAACCACTCAAAACACAGTCAAACATATTATATTTAACTAAAAAATATCAGAATTACGTGGGTATTTGATGAAAAGACGAAGAAAATGATGAATCAAGCTTCAAGGACCTTACTTGCCATTCTTTATCAAGATGGAGGGCTTAAGTTGCAATTTCTAAAGAAACAAAGGATGAAAAAGCAATTACTTAAAAGGTTTTGAACCCATTTGAAAAGAAAGAAGAAATGAAAGGACCAAAAGTAAAATGAAGGGAAAGATTGTGTATCTTATCATACTTGGTCAATTAACCAATTCGTTCACACGGTCAAACAATAAAACACACGTCTTCTTCTTCTTCACCAGATAGAGAGAAATAAACACTCAACTTTATCTCTTTCAACCAAAACCTGCAAATAAACATACCAAAAGATCCAAGGAGAATATGGCCAAGCTTCTAACTACAAAAATGCTCCTATCTTCCTCCTC
Organism: Glebionis coronaria; assembly: GCA_025667525.1. Taxonomy (NCBI): domain Eukaryota; kingdom Viridiplantae; phylum Streptophyta; class Magnoliopsida; order Asterales; family Asteraceae; genus Glebionis; species Glebionis coronaria. Next base: position 231,288,608 of record CM046879.1, read on the forward strand.
TTCAAGGAGATGTCATTTAATTGGATCAAGAGGAAGAAACGAAGAAAACCCCAATTTGAAGAATGAAGAACAAATCAAGATCATCGTATTTTCCACGTTACACGATTTAATTGGAAGCAACACGTCATCTCATCTTCTTCAGACGGCTATAAAAAGAAGATCACGACCTCATTTTTCGATGGTTAGCTTAGGTGTAGATTACACATAGTTAGTTAGAGTTAGTATTAGTTAGTTAAGTCTCCAGTTTTTGTATTGATTTCGGTTATAGTTCTTCAATCTAATTCAGTTACGATATTAATAAGTGTGAAAAAACTTATCCTTTTACCACTTAATTATAATAATAACCAAGCCAAAACGTGTATTTTATGTCGTAAATGTCGGAATTATGCGTGGTTTGTGTTTTTGTTGTGATTAAGGACCAAAATGTGAAAAAGTAAGAAAACACGGTCTTTCATGGGCTTTTATCGAAGAAAAAGACAAAAGACGAAGTCAAGAGATCAAGAGTGCAAAAAGAACGGAAGTCCAAGAACTATTCTGAAGATTTGTCGAAGAAAAGTCTAAAGACGGAAGTTTAATAAAGCCGAAGAACTCAAGTCTAATTAATGAAGAAATTATAAGACGAGTTCAATTAATCGGGAGACAAAGTCGATAAAAGTTGAAGAATTTAGAAGACGAAAAGACGAGAGAAGAAAGAAGGAAGCAACACATGCTTAACCTCCCTAATCACTATAAATACCCTCCTAATGTGTCATTAGGAGGTGTTGGCTATTTTGAGAAACTCGTCTTCCATTTTAATTACTTGCACTTTTCTTAATGTCATTTACTTAATTGCACCTTTAATTTCTTGTCTTGCACCTTAAATTTGTGAGCTTTTAATTCTTGTCTTTACATTAATTGTTGAATCTTAATTTTAATCAAGTTTTAATTAATCTCTCATTCTACCTTTCTTGTTCTTGATTTAATCTTTATGCTTATGTGCTTATTGTCATGCTTATTTGATTATTTGTCATGGTTTTATGTTTATGATTGTGTTAGTTTATTGATTTTATAGCTTATTGTGTTTTTCTTAAATTTAATTATAAGCTTATTAGTTAATTTTTATAAAAAGTTGTTTTAAAATATTTGTATTATTTAGTGTTTTTAAAAGTTTTTAAATTTTAGCTTATTAGCTTTTTCTTAAATTTGATTTGGTAAATGTTGTTGTTAATTGTTTATTTGTTTTTAGCTTAATTTTAGTTTTTAGCTTATTTGGATCTTCTTGTTATCCGGGGTTTTCAATACCCTAGTATTCTGAATAGCAACCAAGTCAATTAATCCGAATAACCAACATCCCCATTATTCCGTATAAGAGGTTTAGTGTGATATTCCGGATAAGCCATCTTGGGTTATTCCGGATAAGCTGCACGATCTAGTATTCCGGATAAGGCTTCATTGGGAATTTCGGATAGTGGACTGGAGACGATTCCGGATAAGGTGAAGTATTTGGATTCCGGATAAGTGTTCAGAAAAAGATTCCGGATAGTGACACCTTCTGGATTCCGGATAAGGCATCAAAAAACATTCCGGATAAGGCCGAGTAATTATTCCGGATAAGGGCTACAAAGGATTCCGTATAAGGAAAAGTTTGGGATTCCGGATAAGCTAAAGAAGTACCATTCCGGATAGCTTGGTTTTGTAGATTCCGGATTAGCAGCAGCTAGGGGATTCCGGATAAGCGTGACAGCTTTATTCCGGATAAGCAGAACTTTGTTGGGTATTCCAGATAGTGACAGTATATTGGATTCCGACTTAGGTTTTGTTATCCTCTGTTTATTTTCAAGCATTTATTTTTCCCGCTATTTTTCTTCAAGTGTTATTTTAATTGTTTAGCTTTATTTTAATTTTCAAGTTTACATTTTTATTACATTGTCAAATTTACTTTTCGTCAAGCTTTAATTTTTGTCATTTAATTAATTTACTTTTAAAAGTTTTAATATTGCACCATTTACTTTTTAATTAGTCTTAGATTTATTTACCCGTCATTTACTTTTAAGTCTCACAATTTAATTTTACTACAACGACCGAATTATTTATTTCCACCAAAGGACCATTGAGTCGCACATTTAACCGGATATCAATTCGATGAGACACACACAACGAACTTAATTTTTATACTTGGTAAATCCTTGTATTAAATGGCACCGCTGCCGGCTCTTTTCGTGAAGATTAAAGGTTTTCTGTGAGAGACGCGTTGAATTTTGGGATCCATTCACTCGTGAACGTTATTTTTCTTGCTTAAAAATTTCCAAAAATCCATAAAAATTAAAAAAATTTCAAAAATACAAAAACATTAAAAAACTTATATAAAGCATTTCATTTTCAAAGTTTTGCACCAAAAAGATTTTTATTTTTATTTTTAAACGTACATATATATTCTCTCTTTCTTTGGTATCTTTTTCTTTTGCACGTGTATGCGTACTAGATCTTCAACTTATCCAGAGCCCGAGACTCGTGAAGATTTAGATATGGCAGGTGTGAACAACAACAATAACCCACCGCACCTCAACAATAATAATAACAACAATGTTCCCCCACCAGATCTTAGAACCATGGAGGAGCTTTGTCAACCCACAATGAATGGACGAGGAGGACCGATTGCACCGATGCAAATCACGGCTCCGGAGTTTTCGTTGAAGCATCACATGATCCAACAAGTTCAAAATACTTGTCCTTTTCGCGGATTGCCGGATGATGATGCCAACAAACACCTCGACAAGTTCATTACCGTTACTCAAAGCATGAAGTTGCCCGGTGTTACTATGGATTTCCTTCGCCTTCACCTATTTCCACACACCTTATCCCACCATGCCAAAAAATGGTTTGATCGTCTTCCAAAGAATTCAATTCACACTTGGGATGAGATGACTCAACGCTTTTTGTCGTGCTACTTTCCACCATCCATGGTCACGAGCCTTCGGAATCAAATTAGTGGATTTACACAAGAGCCTGATGAATCACTTTTTGATGCTTGGGAACGATATAATGTTTTGATCGATCGATGTCCAAACCACAACATGCTCCCCGTTACTTTGATTGATACTTTCTACAATGGTTTAACTTTTCGTGATCGTGATACGATTAATGCAGCCGTCGGTCGCACATTTATGAAAAGAAGACCCGAGGAGTGTAGGGAGCTTATCGAGAGCATGACTACTCATCACAAAAATTGGGATTCATCCGCATCTTTCAAGATCAAACCTGAGAGTAAATGTTTCTTCTACTTCTTCAAACCCTGATATCACCGATTGACCCGCGCAATGGTCGAAATGAGCAAAAACATGCAACTTTTGGCTACAAATCAACAACAAGTTAAAGTTGTTACAACTTCTTGTGAGATCTGCGGCGGTCCTCATTAATACACTGATTGTCCTTCTACTCATGACAATCCGGAAAACGTGTATGCAGCTTATGGTAACTATTCAACGGAAAACCATCAAGCTAGACCTCAAGGTGATCGTAATATGCTAAGTTACCGTTCTAACAACTTTCTTGCACCCGGTTTTTCTCCTCAAAACCATAACCCCAACAACTACAATAGAAGCAACCCAAACCCACCACGAGCTTCTAATCCTTATCACCCACCCGCTCAACAAGCCCCACCCATTAATCAAGATGTTGAAGCTTTCATGAGGACCCAAGGAGAGCAAATTAAGAATCTTCAAAGCCAAATCATTAATTTGAAAGGAGATATCACTAAGCAAGGGAATGATATTAGAACCGAGCTTCGACATGATATGCAAACCTCTTTTAGCAATCAAACAAATGATTTAAAGAATATGATGTCTAGTTTCTTTCCAGGTACTCAACCCTCTACTTCGGGCTCTCTTCCTTCTAATACCATCACCAACCCGAGAGCGAATGTGAGTGCTATTACTACACGCAGTGGAGCATCCTTAGTAGGACCATCTATCCTCCCCCAGTTACTCCATCTACACCTCCTCCACCACCATTTATCCCTCCTATTCCCACGCCTAGTATTAGTTCTCCATTACCGTCTCCACCCCATACTAAAGAAGTTCCCAAGAAGAACCCTTCACCAACCCCACCTTCCACCTTTAAACCTTCAACATCTCAACCTTTACCTACTACACCTTCCACCTATAAACCTAATATCCCTTATCCTTCTCGCTTAGACAAGGCCAAATTGCAAACCAAGGATGACATTCAAGTGTCGAACTATTTGAAGAAGATTTCGGGACTGACGATCACCTTTAGCCTTGTTGAAGCTCCTGCCCAAATGCCTAAATTTGTTAAGATGTTTAAGGAATTGCTTAATAAGAAGGAGAAGATGGCCGAGTTTGTTAATACTCGATTGAATGAAAATTGTTCTGCCGTCCTTCTTAAAGAACTTCCGGAGAAACTTGGAGATCCCGGTCGTTTTGTGCTACCATGTACTTTTACCCAAACCGAAGAATTTACTGCCTTAGTCGATCTCGGGGCAAGTATAAATCTGATGCCTTTAAGTGTTTGGAAAAAGTTATCACTACCCGATCTTTCAACAACGAAGATGACTCTTGAGCTTGTAAATCGTTCTCGCTTACCCTCTTGGTATTGCCGAAGATGTGTTCATTAAAGTTGGCACCTTCACTTTTCCAGTCGACTTTGTTGTTGTTGATTATGAAATGGACCCTCGTATTCCTTTAATACTTGGTCGGCCATTCTTGAGAACCAGAAAATCATTAGTCGATGTTGCAGAAGGTGAGCTCATTTTAAGAGTCGGGAATGAGGCACAAGTTTTTAAAATGGGGAAGATCACAACTAAATCAAATGGAAGAGAATCAGCGAATATGATTAATGTGCTTGATGATTTTGCCGTCTACAACAATCCTCTATTCGATTCTTGCTATGATAATCCACTGTTCCAAGATGATGTGGATGATTCTCTCTCCAATTCTAATGCTCCACCAATTTATGATTCTCCATCGATCTTTGATGCTTATGATGACGATTCTAGTTCCGATGGGGATGATTATGATAATTTTACTTTTGAGTATCCAGACATGCCCACTTATGATGATTTTGATGAGGTTGATACTCTCTCGAGTGATTCTTCACATGATGACCTTACTCCTACTTTTGATGAAGATCCTCCTCCAACAATGCTTAATCCTACTTTGGATGACTACTCATTTGAGGAAGACTTTGCTACTTTTCTCAACACTTACTTTCCAAATAAGAGTAATGCTCCTCCTTTGGACTTTGATGATTATGGTCTCTATCCTCCTTTGGATATGAAGAAAACCGCTTCAAAGGAGAAGAAGCCGACCGACACCGATATCCGTAGCACTTATGTCTTGACACCTCTCTATCCACCTTCTGAGGATGAGATTGTGAGATCTATGAGCGGATCTTCTTCAAGGTCTACTGAGCCTGAGTCTTATTTTCCCCTAAAGGAAAAGGTATTCGATCCCGGTATTGCAATTTCTAAGCCATCTCAGTATCCATCTGATGAAATTAAAGGAAAGATTTTTGGAACTTTTGGAGATAGGCTTGCACCTCATCACCCTTGCTACCACCGTACTCAACAACTGCTTAAGGGAACCTTGCCTACTCTTCTTTGGCTTGCCTTGTTCGCCTTAAGCTTATGCTACTTGATGGATGAAAACCATGTCTTTCATCCCGGTGGATATGCTTCAAGCTTCTTCCTATGCTAATCAAGGTCGAGTCAGGCTCACGACTCGGTTAACAAAAATAAGCTCTTCTCGGGAGGCAACCCGCAATATCTATCCTTTTTATCTGTTTTTTATAATAAGTGTAGGGGGAGACCCTAGTATGTGTTTGTTGTTTTCTTTCTTATCATGTGCAGGGATTCGAGCTTTCAAAGATACATTCTTGATGACTTTTGACAACCTGTGATTCTGTGTACCCGTCTTCCCGGTTCTATCCTAAACTCTTTTGATTCTCTATTTTATATTCTTCAATATTAAAATAGGAATCACTTTAGTTGTCTTCTCCTTAGCAAGATTTAAACAACGTACACAATGTCCTAAGTGTAAGGGAGGTTACTTCCACATGCTTAAACATTGAGGACAATGTTTATATTAAGTGTAGGGAGGACTTCTATCGAAGTTAAGTGGCCTTTTCATTGTATTTGTCCTCATTTTAACCGGAAAATTTGATTTTTCGACATTTTTCAAAATTTTTAATCTATTTTGGCCTTGTAGTTTTTCCTTTGTTATGGTTATTTTCTTTCTTTGCTAGAATAAATTTTAATAAAATGGTTTTTATTTTTTTTACCATTGTGAATCTTTTGACTCAACCGAGTTTACTTATCTAAGTTTACTCTAGCTAGTATCCTTAACGTGTTTAAGTCAAGTTTTGCTAGGCTTTTATATAGGGAACTTTAAAACGCGAAAGTCTTAACTCTTACGGGTTAAGAACAAGAACTTTTCGCAAGTTCCTATAATTGATCCTAGAAAGTCGTTTATCAAAGGAACTTTAAAATGCGAATTCTAAACTTGAAAAAGTCTAAGAAGTTGAAAGATCCTATAGATGACTTGAAAACCCAAAACTTTGATTTAATAGGCTAAGCATCCACGAGTCTCATTCCTTGAGATTTTAAACTGTGGAGAACGAGAGATGATAGAGTCAATTATAAGTTTGGTATTCTTTCATGAATTTATGTGAGTTGATTATAAGATTTTTCTCCCATCGCTTGCTAATAAATTTAATTGCAATAAGTAAGGTTGTACGATTTGAAAAGTTACTTAGCTTCTAGCCCAAGATCGTTTAAAAGTTGCTCGGTATTAATTAGAGTTCATAGCCAAGGCATAACTTATTGAAGTGGGATACGAAGATTGGCGAGTCCGAAAAGGTCCTAACAAGACATGAGGGCTACATTTTGTTGCTAAAGATCCCAAGTGATGTGAAGAATCATTTATCAAAAATCAATATGAAGGATCGAGACACACGACAAAAAGCAAATACTCCCCTAAAGATCATGGAAAAGTCTATCCAAAAAGGCCCTAACAAGGTATGAGGATAAATAGATCCAAGTCCTAAAAGGAGGTGGATCGTTGTATATCAAAATCCCAAATAAAGATTGGAGAAAAATGAAGAAGTCGTGGTCCAAGTATGAAGAATCTCTCAAAACTTCAAGTGAAGAAATTCCAATTATGAAGAAAAGACCATTATTTCATGAACGTCTCTCAAGATTTGAAGTAGGAAGTCAATGCCAAATATCGGTCCGAGAAAGGTCTCAAATCGTGAAGCGAGTTATGCCAAGATATGAACTTTATGAGGTCCCGAGAAGCAGTTTTAAAAGATTTTGTCCTTTAGCTAACTATTGAATAAATCGTCCTACTTTATTTTCAGCCTAAATAACTATCGAAATAAGTCAACAATGCATCCTCGTGATCATTCAAGACAACTATAAAATATAAGAGATACACCTAGGAATAAAGGAGTCTAAGAAAATAATTGGCCCACATGAGTTCGTGTTAGTTTGCTAACTTATAATAACAATGATCTCGTTTTTTAGCTTGGTTTGGGGAACGTGAAACTTGAGGGTGATAATCATTCATGACATTCCAAAACCCAAAGGTAAGTCTTTGATTTCTTTACTTGTTTTATTCCTTTAATTATTTGTAGTTTTCTTTCTCTTTAATAAAGGCCAATGTGGATTGATTGTGATGGAAAATGTAAAACTTGCTTTGTAATTAATGCATTGCATGAGGACATTGCAATGGTCAAGTGTAGGGGATTTAATAAGTGTGAAAACACTTATCCTTTTATTACTTAATTATAATAATAACCAAGCCAAAACGTGTATTTTATGTCGTAAATGTCGGAATTATGCGTGGTTTGTGTTTTTGTTGTGATTTAGGACCAAAATGTGAAAAGGGAAGAAAACACGGTCTTTCACGGGCTTTTATCGAAGAAAAAGACAAAAGACGAAGTCAAGAGATCAAGAGTGCAAAAAGAACGGAAGTCCAAGACCTATTCTGAAGATATATCGAAGAAAAAGTCTAAAGACGGAAGTTTAATAAAGCCGAAGAACTCAAGTCTAATTAATGACGAAATTATAAGACGAGTTCAGTTAATCCCGAGACAAAGTCGAAAAGTCGAAGAATTTAGAAGACGAAAAGACGAGAGAATAAAGAAGGAATCAACACATGTTTAACCTCCCTAATCACTATAAATACCCTCCTAATGTGTCATTAGGAGGTTTTGGCTATTTTGACAAACTAGTCTTCCATTTTAATTACTTGCACTTTTCTTAATGTCATTTACTTAATTGCACCTTTAATTTCTTGTCTTGCACCTTAAATTTGTGATCTTTTAATTCTTGTCTTTACTTTAATTGTTGAATCTTAATTTTAATCAAGTTTTAATTAATCTCTCATTCTACCTTTCTTGTTCTTGATTTAATCTTTATGCTTATGCGCTTATTGTCATGCTTATTTGATTATTTGTCATGTTTTTATGTTTATAATTGTGTTAGTTTATTGATTTTATAGCTTATTGTGTTTTTCTTAAATTTAATTATAAGCTTATTAGTTAATTTTTATAAGAAGTTGTTTTAAAATATTTTTATTATTTAGTGTTTTTAAAAGTTTTTAAATTTTAGCTTATTATCTTTTATTTAAATTTGATTTGGGAAAAGTTGTAGTTAACTGTTTATTTGTTTTTAGCTTAATTTTAGTTTTTAGCTTATTTGGATCTTCTTGTTATCCGGGGTTTTCAATACCCTAGTATTCCGAATAGCAACCAAGTTAATTATTCCGAATAACCAACATCCCCATTATTCCGGATAAGAGATTTAGTGTGATATTCCGGATAAGCCATCTTGGGTTATTCCGGATAAGCTGCACGATCTAGTATTCCGGATAAGGCTTCATTGGGAATTCCGGATAGTGGACTAGAGACGATTCCAGATATGGTGCAGTATTTGGATTCCGAATAAGTGTCCGGAAAAAGATTCCAGATAGTGACACCCATTGGATTCCGGATAAGGCATTGAAAAACATTCCGGATAAGGCCGAGTAATTATTCCGGATAAGGGCTACAAAGGATTCCGGATAAGGAAAAGTTTGGGATTCCGGATAAGCTGAAGAAGTACCATTCCGGATAGCTTGGTTTTGTGGATTCCGGATAAGTAGGAGAATCAAGCATTTCGGATAAGCAGCAGCTAGGGGATTCCGGATAAAGGTGACAGCTTTATTAGGGATAAGCAGAACTTTGTTGGGTATTCCGGATAGTGACAGTATTTTGGATTCTGACTCAGGTTTTGTTTATTCTCTGTTTATTTTCAAGCATTTATTTTTCCCGCTATTTTTCTTCAAGTGTTATTTTAATTGTTTAGCTTTATTTTAATTTTCAAGTTTACATTTTTATTACACTGTCAAATTTACTTTTCGTCAAGCTTTTATTTTTGTCATTTAATTAATTTACTTTTAAAAGTTTTAATATTGCACCATTTACTTTTTAATTAGTCTTAGATTTATTTACCCCTCATTTACTTTTAAGTTTCGCAATTTAATTTTACTACAACGACCAAATTATTTATTTCCACCAAAAGACGATTGAGTCGCATATTTAACCGGAGATCAATTCGATGAGACACACACAACGAACTTAATTTTTATACTTGGTAAATCCTTGTATTAGATATCTGTTAATCAGTTGTAACCAATATTGTTTTCTGCCATTAATGAATAAAAGATTAAGTTTTTCTAAATTCCTCTTAATCTCTCTCTTATTATATGTTTTTGTTAACTCTGAGTCAAAGTTTATTTCTACTGAGTTTCTATTCCATGTTCTCATAATGTCAATTCCGTTTTAATTGATTTGTTGTTTCTGGTATTAGTTGGTTAAAACTTGTAACAAATTCTTCCATGGATTAAGTCGATTAAAACTCTTTTTAATTCTGTAAATGTCAATTCTGCCATTGATGAATGTCAGAAGTTACGGTTCATAATCCTGTTATATTTCTCTTTTATCTCACTCTCAAAAAGCTGTTAATGTTCACATAGTTAGTTAGCAGTCAATTAGTTAGTTAGTGAGAAGGAGAAGTTAGTTACTTTTCTATCAAGTTTGTTAGGGGAGTTTACAAATTTTGATTTTCAACCTATTAGTCATAAGTTCATCAATAGCTTAAGAGTTGATTTCGTAGCAGCTTTTGTATGTTAATAGCTTTAACAAGTAGATGACATTAAGTTTTCAAGAATTTCTGATTCAATTTAGTATTTGAGGGAGTTAATCTGTTCAAGTTTTTAAGCTTCTGTTAATCGAGTCAGTTCCTATCAGTTTATTAGTTTGAAGATTTTGTGAAACTTGAATGTTATTAGCATTAACTCAGTGCAAGGGTAGTGTATTCGTTTTGTTCATCCAAGGTATGTGACAGATCTAACATTTTCAGGTAGTGAAATATTTTCTTGTATAATATTTTGAAACTTATTTTTGTGTTGGTTGACGAACTCACAATTTACGGATTTAAATTTTGGCTTACGTGCATAATTTGGCGTCTTTTACGACTAAACCGGAAACCTTAGGATTACGTATTTACGTTTTTGAACTCCGTTTTTGATGAGACAATTTTTATTGGATTCGTTTTGTGACGGTGATTCATAATTTATAAAAACGTTTTTCGTAAAACGACCCGAGGGCACGCAAATCGAGAAAACTAGAATCGAGAAATACCCGTAAACTAGTGAGATGGGACAAAACACTTTTCCCCACCCCACTAGCTTATATGGGACGGCAATATGACACCACCACACATAGGTGGCATCAAGTTAGCAAGTTTACACAAGTGTAAGCTTGTGCTTACACCTTAAGCTAACCATTTCCACTTTACAACAAAAACTAGCAACTTCTTTCATTCTTACCATTTCCTACATGCAAACCACCCCAAAAACTCTCTCAACTCCTCCCTCCTTGCCGTCCACTATAAGCTAACAAACATCCCATTTGATCTTTTCTAGCCATAAACCACATGTTTACTAGTCCTGTTAAGGTGTTCTCTTGAAGCCTTGATCATTTGGTGGCCATATAAACAACTTTGGAGGTGATTTGCTTGTGGCCTAGGGCTGATTTTCCAACCTATGTTCTTGATATTTGATGGTCTTGGAGATACTTGTTGTGTTCATCAAATTCTTGCCTTCCTAAAACAAGAAATCTACTTGGATTGGTAAAGAAGATCATCCTCTACATTTTTCTCTTATTATTTTGTAAAGAACAAATGTATTTTCTTTCATTTTGTATATGTATATGATGTATATATGATGATAAAAATGTTGTGTGGGGATCAAGTGTTGATAAACATGCTTAAAAATGATGATAACCATAAGAAATGAAGCTAAAATCTTGACTATTTAGCTTGCTGTATAAAAACAGTAGATAACTAAAAGATGAACTGATAAAAATGCATGGTTTGATCTATTTAAAGTAAGTAGATGATGTTATACACATGTGAGAGTTGGCCATGCAATGGAATCAAAATAATGAATGAGATATGATCAAAACAAGTTAGGTGGTGTAATCTGAATAAGCCGTTTTGTAGGGACTGTTAAGGCAACTTAGACTCAAAATGGGCAGTAGCTATAGCTAAGTTATATGTAGCACATATTATGAATAAGTTGTCATCCAAAAATGAGCTTCTAAGTCATTGTAGAACTCTAGATATGATAAAAATGGTGAATATGAAGTTAAAAATCAGATTTTTGGAAATAATGTTTATTATTATTATATAAGCACTCACATTATAATTTATAAAATGTAAAATATAAACCCACTAACTTATAGAACTTATTTATATAAATGTATAAAAGGTTAATTAAATGGGTAAATTATATAAATGGTGGTAAAAATAATATTTATAAGTAATAAAAACTATAAACTTGATTTTTACAACTTTTTCGGCTATCGCCGTAAAATTAACGTTTTTCGCCAAATAAAACTTAGACGACCAAACCCGTCTAATGTAAAGTTTATAAAAGTTATATACTGATGTATAAGTAACTAATACAAGTAAAAACTGATAAAACCCGAACTATAAGAATTACGGACATTTACGAGCTAACTAAACCTATTGAACTAATAATTGGACTTAATAAGATAAAAACTTGTAAAAAGAATTATTTGGGCTTAACCCATTTGGGCCCAACATGAAAGTATATATACTGATCATATAGGTATAAAATGGGTAAAAACAAGTAATAGAACTTATAAAAGAATTAATGGACTTAAAATAGGTAAAATCGATAAAACTAGTGAACTAGTAAGACGTTACCAAAACGTAAACGCTAAAAAGAGTAAACAAGGATTTATAAACCCACTTGATCATCATCATATGTACAAAATCATCATATGTATATTGTTATTTTGATAAAAGTAATTGGACCGAGTCTAAGACCGATTATTATTTATATAGGTTTCCGTGACCGAAGCACGCCCGTAGCCGATAATCCGCCTTTCATTAACAACGTGAGTTCATAGCCTCGCACTCTTTTAAATGTTTTATAAAATGATTTGTAAACCCGCGAGGGAGATAACATGCTAGATTTTTATAAAAATAGAACACAAGTAGTCCCGATTGTATGCTAAATGATATGGACCCGAATGATGCTATGACCCTATATTCGAGACTAAAAGGATTATTAGTAGTTAGGTTATGTCACTTAAAGTCCCATTAGCATGAATTGTGAACTACCGGGTTTTGGTAGACGCTTATGCATTTGATAGTACTATTTGGGGACGATCACCCTAGTTCGCGCCTTGACGGTTGATCCTCGTCGTACCACATTGATTGGTAAGCGAATTTATGTATGAGAAGATTCCATAGCGTGATTTTTGTGACGACACGCTAACTTAGATGGGCAAATTGTTTGTCGGGTTCGCGGCCCGCTGTTTTCACAGTAAGGTAACAATGTCATGCGGCTAATAATAATCCTAATTCAGATACTATGTATCCTAATACAATATAAGACATAAATAATAAACGATAACGACGCTATTACGATGAATATATTACCATCATGGTAATATAGAGACTACGGTCTCATGGACGGTTTCAGATGTATGCTTGATATATATATTTTGCCTGACTAGCAATATGTGGACTTACTTCCGATATTATACTTGTGTTCTGATTTTAAATGATTGTAAATGATTGTTTTATATAACGGTTTTCATTAAACTCTATGAATTCACTCGGCATTCGCTGATATGATTTTTGCATGTTTTCTATCTCAGGTGCTTGAAGGTAATCCGGATGGAGATCGACTCTGATGGCCCACACTTAATAGTAAAAATGTTCATTCGATCTGTGTTTTGTAGGGACCTGTTGTACGCTTTTGAAACTTTTTATCGAATGAATGTTTGTTAAACCTTGTACAACCATTTTTATGTGTTGTCTAGGATTGGAGTTATTGTGCTATCCCGTAACACTCTGAAAGACCCTTCCGCTGTACAGATATGAAAAATGAGAGTGTTACAGTTTGGTACCAGAGCTCTCGTTGTAGAGAACAAAAGATTTTAAAAACCAAGGTTTTGAACAAAACTTTTCAAAATCTTTTGACAATGAACATTTGAGAAAATATTTGAAAAATCTTTTGACTATAACGGTGCCAGAGATCTCCGACGTTACCAACAAGCCCTATTGAGAAGATATATATTCTGATATATATAATATAATTTATATATATGTATATATCGTGATTTCATTATGTAATTGTTTAACTAGTATGTTATCCTAATACGAGATATATATATATATAAACGCAGATTGTCATGGCTGACCCTAATATTCCTGTAGAAAACCATGCTATTCCCGAACCTAATATAGAAGATGATCCTTATTTAGACTTAGTAGATTTTGATATTGATGACGAGGAGGAACCATTTGAGGATCCTGAGCCCGAGTTAGGACTAGGAGATCAGATTGCCCCTCAGGTTGACTTAGTAGAGAATGAGATTGAGAATGTGGGTAATGAGAATGTGGAGATTGAGAATGCTGATATTGAGAATGAGGATGAGATTGGGTTAGATAATTTATATGACGAGATTGACGACGAGGATGTCGAGGAGGATGTAGGTATAGATGTTGAGGTTGATGACGATGAGGAAGCTGAGCTTATTTATCCGTATGATGTTCCAGAGGGCGAGCCTTTGCCCCCACCAGTTTGTTTGTCTGATTCTGAGGATGAGTTACCTAGGGACGAAATGTCTGAATCATCTGAATCTGATTCTGAATCAGAGGAGGATGAGGATGACGATGCACCTGACGGTACTGATGGTATTGCTACTCGTAGACGTGAGATAGGAGAGTCGTCTAGTACTCGAGAGGCTACTCATATTGATGGTCTTGCACCATGGGCCTTGAGACGTGATCTAGATGCTTCCCGTGTTAAGAGTTGTATGACAGAGGTTGGATTAGGTGTTGTTCAGACTCAGGTTGCTTATTTGGAGTCGAAGACAAAGGTTGGCGAGAAAGAGCGGGAATTGCTTAGTTTGGATTTGAGTGATGTAGAGCGTGGATTGAATGAGGCTTTTAGGAGGTTATCGGTGTTGGAAAGCGGTGAGTATGCTGCTATGAAGAGAAAGGTGAATTCTATGGAGATTCAGTTGAGTGTAGCTCGTGCGATGCGTGAGAAAGCTGAAAAGGAGTTGAATATATCTGTGGGTTGGAACAGTAGATTTTATGCCGACATGGTTGAAAGAGGAGTAATCCATAAGCGCCCAGCTGAAGATGTGTCTAGTGATCGTCCGGCGAAGATCCAGAAGACGATGGATGATGGACCATCTGGCGGTTCTCAGTAGACCAGTCTGTGTTTAGTAGTGACCTTTATATCTTTTGTGCTTTTGTAGCTTTGACTGAACCGACTTGTTAGTAGTAGACTTGGCACGAATTTTGAGTGTATATAGTGTTAGAACTTTGATATGGATGTACTAAGACAATACTTTTGTTTCAGATCGAATGAAATATGTATCTTGTCTTGAATTCCATATTGTGCCTTATTTGTATCTTGATTATGAACTCAGTCCATATTATATGAATCCTTTGTTGGATGAATGCTTAATGCTTTGAAATTGTGGAATTATAGAACTATGCCGCCCAAGAAGGCTGTGACTGAGGATGATGTACGTAGGATTATTACGGAGCAAGTTACCGCATCTATGACTGAATTTATGGCAAATGCTAGAAATGAAGCTGGCGGTAGTGGAGCTGGCGGTAGTGAAGCTGGCGGTAGTGGAGCTGGCGATAGTGGAGCTGGCGGTAGTGGAATTGGCGGTACTAATGTGAATGTGAATGCTAATAATGTGAATGCTAATGCTGGAGGAAATGTAGGAGGACTTGGAACGAATGCACCTGAAGTTGGTGGCTGTACTTATGTGACGTTCATGAAGTGTGAACCTCTACCTTTTAATGGAACTGAAGGTGTTGTAGGATTAAGCCAGTAGATTGAGAAGATTGAATCGGTGTTTCGGATTAGTAAGTGTAAGGAGGAAGATAAGGTGACTTTTGCTATGGCTACTCTTAAAGGTCGTGCGTTGACTTGGTGGAACGGGAGAATTGCTTTCATGGGTCTTGATGCTGCTAATGCTACTCCTTGGGCTGAAATTAAGAAGTGGATGACTTTGGAGTTTTGTCCTCGTAGTGTGATCATTAGGTTAGAACAGGAGTTGATTCATCTGAGAATGAAAGGTGTGGACATTGATAGTTACACGAACCGATTCCATGAGTTGGCCTTGCTATGTCCTCGATTGGTTGAACCCGAAGAGATCCGAATTGAGCAATATGTGAAAGGGTTGACCAGGAATATCCGGGGGGACGTAACATCATCAAAACCACTGACCATTGATGATGCTGTTCGAATGGCTTACCAACTCATTGGACAGATAATTCAGGATAAGGAAGATGAAGCCCGTATTGGTGAGAAAAGAAAGGGAGACGGTGAGCGTGTAGATAGAGGTGATTATGGGAAGAATTTCAATCGCCGTAAGAACCAGAGAAAGGGGAATGCAAATGCTCTTACCAACAATGCACCGTGCAACGATGATAGATGTCCTAAGTGTGGCAACAAGAGGCATGCTGGCGACTGCTGGAAGTGCCGAAATTGCGGAAAGCTTGGACACAAGGTTGAAAGGTGTAAGAAGGGAACCATTTGCTTCAACTGTAATGAAGAAGGTCATAGGAAATCGGAATGCCCCAAGTTGAAAGCGATTGTACCTGGAAGAAACCCCCAGGGTGGTATCTACCAACTTGGAACAATTGAGGTGAAGAAAGAGGATCCGAATGTCGTTACCGGTACATTTTTACTCAACAATCATTATGCTGTTGCTTTATTCGATTCGGGTGCCGATAGGAGCTTTGTATCCACTCAATTTAGTGCCCCTGTTGATATTGAACCTGTTGAGATAAGTACCAGTTACGAGGTGGAATTGGCTGATGGTAAATTAGTGAAAACTAATAAGCTATTAGAAGGATGCTCTCTAAATCTCTTGAACCATTCCTTTCCGATTGATTTGATGTTGATAGAATTAGGTAGTTTCGATATTATTATTGGTATGGATTGGTTGTCGTTGAATAATGCTACTATTTTATGTGGAGAGAAGAAGGTTAAGATTCCTCTTAGGAATAGGACGTTAGTAATTGATGGTAGTCGAAGTGAATCCCGTTTGAAAATTGTTTCATGTATTAAAGTCCAAAAGTACATCAGGAACGGTTGTGAGTTATTCTTAGCTCAAGTGACCGGGAATGAGTCTAGGGAGAAACGATTGGAAGATGTACCTATTATTTGTGAATTTCCTGAGGTATTTCCTAAAGATTTACCGGGACTTCCACCGATAAGGCAAGTAGAGTTTCGAATCGATTTAATTCCTGGTGCTGCACCGGTGGCACGCGCGCCTTACCGATTAGCCCCTTCTGAATTAAAGGAGTTATCTGAGCAACTTAAGGAGTTGTCTGATAAAGGTTTTATTCGACCGAGCTCGTCGCCTTGGGGAGCTCCAGTCTTGTTCGTTAAGAAGAAGGATGGATCTTTTCGTATGTGCATTGATTATAGGGAACTGAATAAGTTGACAATTAAGAATCGATATCCTTTACCTAGGATTGATGATTTGTTTGATCAACTGCAAGGATCTAGTGTGTATTCTAAGATAGATTTGCGGTCAGGATATCACCAACTTCGCGTCCGTGAAGAAGATATTCCTATAACTGTATTTAGAACTCGTTATGGACACTATGAATTTCAAGTAATGCCATTTGGGTTAACTAACGCACCTACGGTTTTCATGGATTTAATGAATCGAGTGTGCAAGCCCTACTTGGATAAATTTGTGATTGTGTTTATTGACGATATTCTAATCTATTCTAAGAATGAAGATGAGCATAGAGAACATTTGAGGATTGTTTTGAACTTGTTGAAGGATGAAAGGTTGTATGCTAAGTTTTCGAAGTGTGATTTCTGGTTAGATTCTGTGCAATTTCTTGGTCATGTGATTAACAGAGATGGAATTCATGTTGATCCTGCAAAGGTTGAAGCTATTAAGAATTGGTCTGCACCGACAACGCCAACGGAAGTGCGACAGTTCTTAGGATTAGCTGGCTATTATAGGCGATTCATTAAAGAATTTTCTTTGATAGCTAAACCCTTGACTAAGCTTACTCAGAAGAATAAACCTTTCGTTTGGGGAAGTGATGAAGATGGAGCATTTCAGACATTGAAGCAAAAATTATGTAGTGCGCCAATCTTATCATTACCCGACGGGAGTGAAGATTTTGTAGTATATTATGATGCATCTCTTAGAGGTTATGGAGCTGTTTTGATGCAGAAAGAGAAAGTGATAGCTTATGCTTCTAGGCAATTAAGGAAGAATGAGGAGAATTATGCTACTCATGATCTTGAGCTAGGAGCGGTGGTCTTTGCTCTTAGGTTATGGAGACATTATCTGTATGGCACCAAGTGTACGGTATTCACCGATCACAAAAGCCTACAGTATATTCTCGACCAGAAGGAATTGAACATGAGGCAACGAAGATGGATAGAGTTGTTAAGTGATTATGACTGTGATATAAAATATCACCCAGGAAAAGCCAATGTTTTTGCTGATGCGTTGAGTAGGAAAGATAGAGAGCCTATCAGGGTGCGTTCTCTAGTCTTGACCGTGCACAATAATTTGCCTAAGCAAATTAGAAATGCGCAAATAGAAGCTTGTAAGAAGGAGAATTTTGTTAATGAAGGGTTCCGAGGAGAAGGAGATCCTTTAGAGGTTAGAGCTGATGGAGTGAAATGCTTAAGAGGTCGTATGTGGATACCTAAGTTTGGAGGCTTAAGAGATTTGATTATGTTAGAATCCCATAAATCTAAGTATTCCATTCATCCGGGATCTGATAAGATGTACCATGATTTGAAGAAGTTGTACTGGTGGCCGAATATGAAAGCTGACATAGCTATGTATGTTCTCCAATGCTTGACTTGTGCTAGAGTTAAAGCCGAACATCAAAAGCCATCAGGACTACTTCAACAGCCAAAGATTCCTAAATGGAAGTGGGAGCGAATTACAATGGACTTTATCACCAAGCTTCCTAGAACATCATCTGGAAACAATTCGATTTGGGTTATTGTCGACAGACTGACCAAATCAGCACACTTCATTCCGGTTAAGGAGCAGTTCTCACTGGAGAAGCTGACTCGAATATACCTTGATAATGTTGTATGCAAGCATGGAGTGCCTGTATCGATCATTTCAGATCGAGATCCTAGATTCGCATCGAATTTTTGGAAATCTCTCCAAAGATCTTTGGGAACGAATCTCGACATGAGCACTGCTTATCACCCCCAGACTGATGGGCAGAGTTAAAGGACGATACAAACACTGGAAGATATGTTGAGAGCTTGTGTGTTAGACTTTGGTAAGAATTGGGATAAACATTTGTCGTTAGCAGAGTTTTCGTATAACAATAGTTACCATTCTAGTATTAAGGCTGCACCGTTTGAAGCTTTGTATGGTAGGAAGTGTAGATCTCCTGTATGTTGGAGTGAAGTTGGGGATACCCAGCTCACGGGACCGGAATTGATCCGGGAGACTACGGAGATGATAGTTCAGATTAAGAAGAGGTTGTTGACTGCCCGTAGTAGACAGAAAAGTTACGCGGATGTGCGGCGGAAGCCAATGGAGTTTGAAGTGCGTGACCGAGTAATGTTGAAGGTATCGCCATGGAAAGGCGTTATAAGATTTGGAAAACGAGGAAAATTGAATCCCCGTTATATTGGACCCTTTAAGATTTTATCTAAAGTAGGTCCGGTGGCTTACAAACTAGAGTTACCCCCAGAACTTCATGGTGTTCACAACACATTCCATGTATCTAATTTGAAGAAATGTCTAGCAGTGAGTGATGAGAAAATTCCGTTAGGTAAGGTTCGAATAGATGGGAAGTTGCATTTTATCGAAGAGCCCGTAGAAGTTATGGACCGTGAGGTAAAGCAACTGAAACAAAGTCGGATACCTATTGTCAAGATCCGATGGAATTCAAAGCATGGGACGGAGTATACTTGGGAACGAGAGGATGAAATGTGGAAGAAATATCCGCACCTCTTCAATTTCAATAAGAAACGGACATCCAAATGAAATGGATCACGAGGACGTTGATCCCTTTTAGGAGGAAAAGCTGTGACAAATCTAACATTTTCAGGTAGTGAAATATTTTCTCGTATAATATTTTGAAACTTATTTTTGTGTTGGTTGACGAACTCACAATTTACGGATTTAAATTTTGGCTTACGTGCATAATTTGGCGTCTTTTACGACTAAACCGAAAACCTTAGGATTACGTATTTACGTTTTTGAACTCCGTTTTTGATGAGACAATTTTTATTGGATTCGTTTTGTGACGGTGATTCATAATTTATAAAAATGTTTTTCGTAAAACGACTCGAGGGCACGCAAATCAAGAAAACTAGAATCGAGAAATACCCGTAAACTAGTGAGATGGGACAAAACACTTTGCCCCACCCCACTAGCTTATATGGGACGGCAATAAGACACCACCACACATAGATGGCATCAAGTTAGCAAGTTTACACAAGTGTAAGCTTGTGCTTACACCTTAAGCTAACCATTTCCACTTTACAACAAAAACTAGCAACTTCTTTCATTCTTACCATTTCCTACATGCAAACCACCCCAAAAACTCTCTCAACTCCTCCCTCCTTGCCGTCCACTATAAGCTAACAAACATCCCATTTGATCTTTTCTAGCCATAAACCACATGTTTACTAGTCCTATTAAGGTGTTCTCTTGAAGCCTTGATCATTTGGTGGCCATATAAACAACTTTGGAGGTGATTTGCTTGTGTCCTAGGGCTGATTTTCCAACCTATGTTCTTGATATTTGATGGTCTTGGAGATACTTGTTGTGTTCATCAAGTTCTTGCCTTCCTAAAACAAGAAATCCACTTGGATTGGTAAAGAAGATCATCCTCTAAATTTTTCTCTTATTACTTTGTAAAGAACAAATGTATTTTCTTTCATTTTGTATATGTATATGATGTATATATGATGATAAAAATGTTGTGTGGGGATCAAGTGTTGATAAACATGCTTAAAAATGATGATAACCATAAGAAATGAAGCTAAAATCTTGACTATTTAGCTTGCTGTATAAAAACAGTAGATAACTAAAAGATGAACTGATAAAAATGCATGGGTTGATCTATTTACAGTAAGTAGATGATGTTATACATATGTGAGAGTTGGCCATGCAATGGAATCAAAATAATGAGTGAGATATGATCAAAACAAGTTAGGTGGTGTAATCTGAATAAGCAGTTTTGTAGGGACTGTTAAGGCAACTTAGACTCAAAATGGGCAGTAGCTATAACTAAGTTATATGTAGCAGATATTATGAAGAAGTGGTCATTCAAAAATGAGCTTCTAAGTCTTTGTAGAACTCTAGATATGATAAAAATGGTGAATATGAAGTTAAAAATCAGATTTTTGGAAATAATGTTTATTATTATTATATAAGCACTCACATTATAATTTATAAAATGTAAAATATAAACCCACTAACTTATAGAACTTATTTATATAAATGTATAAAAGGTTAATTAAATGGATAAATTATATAAATGGTGGTAAAAATAATATTTATAAGTAATAAAAACTATAAACTTGATTTTTACGACTTTTTCGGCTATCGCCGTAAAATTAACGTTTTTCGCCAAATAAAACTTAGACGACCAAACCCGTCTAATGTAAAGTTTATAAAAGTTATATACTGATGTATAAGTAACTAATACAAGTAAAAACCGATAAAACCCGAACTATAAGAATTACGGACATTTACGAGCTAACTAAACCTATTGAACTAATAATTTGACTTAATAAGATAAAAACTTGTAAAAAGAATTATTTAGGTTTAACCCATTTGGGCCCAACATGAAAGTATATATACTGATCATATAGGTATAAAATGGGTAAAAACAAGTAATAGAACTTATAAAAGAATTAACGGACTTAAAATAGGTAAAATCGATAAAACTAGTGAACTAGTAAGACGTTACCAAAACGTAAACGCTAAAAAGAGTAAACAAGGATTTATAAACCCACTTGATCATCATCATATGTACAAAATCATCATATGTATATTGTTCTTTTGATAAAAGTCATTGGACCGAGTCTAAGACCGATTATTATTTATATAGGTTTCCGTGACCGAAGCACGCCCGTAGCCGATAATCCGCCTTTCATTAACAACGTGAGTTCATAGCCTCGCACTCTTTTAAATGTTTTATAAAATGATTTGTAAACCCGCGAGGGAGATAACATGCTAGATTTTTATAAAAATAGAACACAAGTAGTCCCGATTGTATGCTAAATGATATGGACCCGAATGATGCTATGACCCTATATTCGAGACTAAAAGGATTATTAGTAGTTAGGTTATGTCACTTAAAGTCCCATTAGCATGAATTGTGAACTACCGGGTTTTGGTAGACGCTTATGCATTTGATAGTACTATTTGGGGACGATCACCCCAGTTCGCGCCTTGACGGTTGATCCCCGTCGTACCACATTGATTGGTAAGCGAATTTATGTATGAGAAGATTCCATAGCGTGATTTTTGTGACGACACGCTAACTTAGATGGGCAAATTGTTTGTCGGGTTCGCGGCCCACTGTTTTCACAGTAAGGTAACAATGTCATGCGGCTAATAATAATCCTAATTCAGATACTATGTATCCTAATACAATATAAGACATAAATAATAAACGATAACGACGCTATTACGATGAATATATTACCATCATGGTAATATAGAGACTACGGTCTCATGGACGGTTTCAGATGTATGCTTGATATATATATTACCTGACTAGCAATATGTGGACTTACTTCCGATATTATACTTGTGTTCTGATTTTAAATGATTGTAAATGATTGTTTTATATAACGGTTTTCATTAAACTCTATGAATTCACTCGGCATTCGCTGATATGATTTTTGCATGTTTTCTATCTCAGGTGCTTGAAGGTAATCCGGATGGAGATCGACTCTGATGGCCCACACTTAATATTAAAAATGTTCATTCGATCTGTGTTTTGTAAACTTAATGACCTGTATAATTTGGGACCTGTTGTACGCTTTTGAAACTTTTTATCGAATGAATGTTTGTTAAACCTTGTACAACCATTTTTATGTGTTGTCTATGATTGGAGTTATTGTGCTATCCCGTAACACTCTGAAAGACCCTTCCGCTGTACCGATATGAAAAATGAGAGTGTTACAAGGTAGCTGTAGGTTGAAAGTTTCAGGTAGCGCACATATTTTGTTAGAATTTATCTGTTTTGCAGGATTTGTGTTGCACGATTCAGGTTGAAAGTTTCTGTTTGGAGTTGCTTATGCAGTAGGTGTAGCAAATCAGTTGGCAAACTATGTGTTCACTTCAGAAAAGGATTCACATATAGCATATCATTGTCATCTCGTTTTCGGTGTGGTTGGTTTTAAGCGAGCTCAGCGCTCCGCTTCTCCTCAACGGAGGCCTTGAATGAGCAGGTGTGGTACTTGTTAATTTTCTGCATACAAGTATAGTAATTAGTTGTAGGTCTTCGTAGAGTAAACTGCTAGTTGAAGTGTGATTGTTTCATGCTATGAATACAATTTGTTAGTTAATTGTTGATCTGCATTTCTTAAATTCGAGAATGTTAGCTTGTTACTTGATTTTTAGTAGTACAAATTATTGATTCGAGAATGTTAACTGTTGTAGGTCGTTTGTGAATCTCTGCCATAACTAGTGTTTAGAAATAGAATTTAATACTTTTAGGCAAAATTGCTAGGAGTCGAACTTACAATTTCTTTTTAGTTCAAGTTTGTTAGATAACCAATTTTTAGTTCCCATTGTTATTCGTTCAGTTTCATTTACAATCCAAAATTCGTTAATTCAGTAGTTTTAATTTCGTGGTGGGTTGTTATAGTATTGGGCTTTTTTATTTTTACTTTGAGAATGTTATTAAACGTAGGGTCATTGTTTAGTGTGAAATTTACATGTTGCAAAGTTTAGATATTGTATAGTCAGATTTTATGAATTTGTATTTTGGGATTTATAAAATTGTGTAATTCACTTTTATAAAAATAGATAATGAAATAGTTAGTTAATAAGTTTGTTATAAATTTGATAGTTTGTTACATTTTGTTACTCGTACTTGTTCTTTATGCTTTAAGTATACGTGCAATGTGTTTTTAGATTAGTACATATACGTAGTATAAATACTATTTTTACCTTTTTACGTGCTTTTTAGAAAGTAGAACTAGAGTCCAATCAAGCCTATTATTCACCAAAAACAATAAAGTCTAGCTTGAAAAGTTATATCAATTCGATAAGACCGAGAGAAAACGAACTAAAAACGAATTATTAAATGGCGCCGGTGCCGGTTCTTTTCGTGAAGATTAACGGTTTCGAGTGAGACGTATTGGATTTTGGGATCCGTTCACTTTGTGAACGTTATTTTTACGTATTATAAATAAAAAACATAAAAAAATCAAAAAGATAAAAAATATTAAAAAATAAAAAAACACAAAATCAATTCCTTTCCTAAAGAATTGAACCAAAAAAATAAAAAATCCAAAAAGTAATCTTTTTCCTAAAAGATTACAACCAAAAATATATATTATATCGGTTTTCATCATTTTTACGTACATATAGTATTTTTCTTAAAAAAATCAAATAAATACAAAGATATTTTTGATATATTATTATATGTAGATACGTATACATATACGAACAACCAATACACATATCTTCCATAAATATTGCCAAGGCAATACACCGTGTTAGGGGGCGTTCCAGTCCTTGACGCGTGTCTCAATCAAATTCAATAAAGCAAGAATAGATAAATACTTCCAATAGGCAATAATTCAAAGAATACAAACTACAAAGTGAATAGAAAGGCGATGTGTTATAAAATGCCATCTAAGGGTCAATAGGTACTTAAGTGCTTCGCGCCACCTAACCCCCCGTTCAATAGTACATATTCTAAGAAGGAAGGCTTTATTGGGGGTCTTGCACCCAAGTAGTAATTACATATTATACTTTCTTGTGGATATTTCATATCGAACCTCGAGGGAGATAATCTCTTCTCCTTCAAAAGTCGACTGAGAGCTCATCTCTCACTCCTCGAGTTTACTTACACGTGTACTCGCACGCGTGTAACCATACCACTTTTGGTGTATTACTTCTTTCCCCGAGGAAGCTTTTAAACGTCATTTTACTTGTATATACATTCGGCCACCTTGTTACACATGGATACTCGTTCCAAGTTGGAGATTTTGCACCAACGATCCGCCAACGCTAATTATTCGCCTTGTTCGACTTGTGGATTTCCACACGATACTTATTTATGTGATCAAAACAATGGCTATTATGGGGAGGGAAATGCTTATAATGGAACCGAGAACCCTAATTTTCGACCTAACACTCAAATGGACTACACTTGTAATGACTATATGGGATATTCCGGTTTTTCATCACAAGATCCACCATCATTTCATGATCAACCCTTTGATGAGCCATACCAAAACCAAGATTTTTCAAACAATGAAGGTTTTCAAAATAATGATAATTTTCAAGGCTATAATCAAGAAACCTTTCAAAACCAAGGATTTTCCAATTA
Organism: Glebionis coronaria; assembly: GCA_025667525.1. NCBI lineage: Eukaryota > Viridiplantae > Streptophyta > Magnoliopsida > Asterales > Asteraceae > Glebionis > Glebionis coronaria. Next base: position 231,313,761 of record CM046879.1, read on the forward strand.
TGAAGGCTTTCAAAATTATGAAAATTTTCCATGCTATCATCAAGCCACCTTTAAAAATCAAGGAGTTTTACATCATGACGGTTTTCATAATCAAGGATTTAATCAAGCGTTTAACCAAGGGAATATGCAAAATGACTCTCACAATCTTGAATTAATTGCTAAGATGGATCGCGATCTTGAGAGGAGCCTTCGAGAGAGTGATAGGAGAATACTTGAATGTTACGCGGAAACTAATCATAGACTCTTTATCTTTGTACAATCTTATCTAACTCAAGGAGCTTTACCATGTGATATTGAGTCGTCTTTGAGAGTTGATAATGAGGATGATACTATTAGTGATGGATATCATAAATCATGTGAAGAAGAATATATTGCTACTCATGCTCGTTTGCTTAATCAATGCTTATATGACGATGATGACGATCCTCCGATTTGTATGACACTTAATGATGACACACCTTCATCACCTTTACCTCACGTGGAAACCACCGACTCTTTAACCATGGGGGATGAGCCTCTTAGCACTAATACAACCACCAATTTGAATGAATTAACCGCTTCTAGTGTTGAGAATCTTATCCCAATCCAAAGAGAGCTTGAGAGTGTTTCCAATGAACCATGTGACGAGCTTTGTATTGATACTTCTTCTCCTTATGATCACATTGAGATTTCATCCCATGTTGACTTTTATGCTACTACTAGTGATTTTGGTGACTTTGATCTTGATGAATTGTTTAAAGAAAGGGATAATGAGATTGAGGAAGAATTTTTGCAAGACTTGCCACAAATAGAGGATGATGATTTTGATTCTAGTGAGGCATCTTATGATATATCATCTGATGACTTTTCATGTCAAGATGACATTCCTAATTTGGATGAAGATATTGCTCCTATAGAAGAAGTGGAAGATGTTCATATTCATGAGGTTTTATCAAACATTTATAATCTCATCTCTTCGATTGAAGCATTGAACACACACCATAATGATGATTTCGTAGAAGAAGAACCTTTCATTGACATTTCTTCACCGGTTTTTGAGGTTGCACCTATTTAATTTTATGATGATATCATCCCTTTGAGTGATTCTCTCATTAATACACCTTCTTTTGAGCCTTCTATTCCCACCCTCCCATCCTTGAAGTTGGTTATTAATGAAGATCTTATACTCTTAGAGATTGATCCTTTTTCACCTATGGCACCTTTAGAACCCAAAACCTTTGATATGGATTCTCATATGGATGTTGATGCCACCATTGAGGCTTATCTTGCTAATATTGATATTGAAGTCGATGATAGTGATTCTAATTGAGAAGAGGATATTCGTCTTATTGAAAACATGCTTTTTGGGACCATAGAGCCTACACTTCCTTCACAAGACACTATTATTATTGATCCTCCTTTTTCTATGCATTCTATGGAAGATTTCCCACCTTTTGATGATGATGAGGAGCCCAACATGGACATAATAGTTATGAATGTTTTGATACCTACACCTTCCCTGTCTCATGATGCTTTGATCACTAAGGGGGAATCTTATATGGTTGATACGAGTTCATCTTCTTATTTTCCCATGAAGGGAAAGGTTATTGATCCTGGGATACGTATGTCTGGGAAAAATTGGTTTTCATCTACTCCACTTAAGAGTGTGACTTCTATTGAGATGGAATTCTTATATGAGCTTACTTTGGTGATACTACCTACTTTGGAGTTGTTCACTTGTCGAGATGGAAACTATGTATTTGATCCTGGTGTGCTTCCTATTTGAGAGATTTCGTATGATTGGACAAACTTGAGACACGTTGGACCGTTCCATTTATCCAGGCGGATATTGTAAATCTTATAGTAAATGGCAATGTGCTATGTATGAGTGTATCATGTGAGATGTGCTTCAAAAGTGGATATCCTTTATTCTCCATGATGGTTTCCCCAAGGATAACTTAATTCGGGGCCGAGTCGAGCTAGCGACTTAGGGTTAAAAAACTCTAGCATTGCATAACTAGGTTAGAAAACGTAGAGTAGATTTTCAATAGGTTAGGTTTAATTAAAAGGATGTTATCGTAGAGTTGAAGTGGAGGGGTGCCTTTCTTCGCCTTTTGGTGTTTGCTTCAAGGGTTTCTCTCTCACATTTCATGCTTGGAGCTTATGGAGGAGGCCCGTGTATCCTGTTCACTTCGATTAGTTTTTGCTATCGTGATATTCAAAACACTTGTTCTTAAAATGAATACGTTTTAGTTGTCTCTTCCTTAACGCGAGTTAAATAAAGTTGTCAATGTAATAAGTGTAGGGAAGTTTACTCCAATACTCTTAAACATTGAGGACAATGTTTATCTTAAGTGTAGGGGAGACTTCTATCGAAGTGACCTTACCTAAACCATTGCCTTGATTTCATGATAACTTGAAAATTAATTTTTCAAACATTTTTCAAATTTTTGATCTACTTTGGCCACCAAAAATATGAATTCATAATTTTTGCATTAATAATTTTTCATCTTGCATAACACATTTTCATTTTATATATTTCTTCTATTATTTTTCATCAAAAATATATAAAAAGGAAAAAAAATATAATAAGGACATGGTTTTGTGGAAACTATAAAATTTATGGATCGATTAAGCTTACTAGGATATGCATCTCGTTCATATAATAAATATATGCGGAATTGAACGAAACACATAAACAAGGTGTTGTGGACAAGATGAAATTTCCCAACGTTACTTGTATTAATAACAAACGATTAACACAAATAACATCTAGACGTGTATACATTGAATCCCACGTCTAGACACATGAATTAGATTGTAGGTTACGTTGTGAATTGTAGTTATATAATAACCTACACAGAGTATGTGTTTATATACTACACATAAACCCTTGTTACAAGGAAACTAAATAAGATATCTAGTAAATAATATATTCACTATATATTCACTAAATAAGATATTCACTAAATCTTCTATTCTTCTTGCAATATATCTTCTACAAGTTTGTCCACCGGCTTGTAGGATCTCCTCTTGTCAGATTTAGTCCTTGTCTTTTAGTTTTGACACATCAACTCATAATACTTTATATTTTCGACCCAACAATCTTCCCCTAGTTGATGATGTCAAAACCTTTTGTAATGGTACACGATCTTCAAACGGCTTCCCCTTAAGTATAGCACATATTCTTCCCCTTTTTGACACATCAATAGGGAATATGTGAAAGTATGCAATCTTGAAAATTCTCCAAAAGTAGCTCTTTGTAATGAACTTGAAGAAAAAGAAATACAATAATCTTGATGTAGAAGTAGAATAACCCAAACCTGTGTTCCATGTCTTGTACTATCTATGTGACTCCAAAACTCACGGCTATAATGAGTAGACTTAAAAACTCACGGCTATAATGAGTAGTCTCTTGACAAAAAGAGTTCTCTAGAAAATATGAGCATAGAGCGTCTTAAGAAAAATCTCATACCTTTGCTATATTTTTATCAAGTCCGTTGTCACCAATCGTATAAGCATGAACAAGTTATCTTCAAAAGTAATGTTGACCAGACACGACTTATAAGATATGATAGAACACAAACTCACGAAAATCTTCGTCGAACATCAAACTTACCATAAGAATTCTTCCCCTTAAGCCAACACCTCTTCATGACGAATCTTAATGAAATAATATCTTCATATCATATGTAAAAGCATTAAGACGGATAACTCTTTTACAAGGCTACCCTGATTACATAATCAAATCCAATATCAATCAAATTCTTCATGAATTGTTGCTAACTTACGTAAAAATCATTGATTCTTTTAAAAAAATATCCGAGCTATTAATATCAAAATGATATTCTAAATATAATAGAGATCCCATGTACCTTCGTGTGTAAATACCTCGTTTTGTGTGTAAAAACGTAACCAATTATCAAACAGCAGCTTTATCTCCTTTATCCGAGATCCTTCAATTCTGTCAGCACTTCTGTCAGCACCTGACTTATAAACATCAGCGTAAAAAATATACGCTGTCAGCGTCGAACTTACTTTCTGTCAGCGTCTGAATCCCGTTTGTCAGCGTCACAATTACAAATGTCAGCGTCGTAAAAACAAGCATCAGCGTCCTAAATATAACTCACCGTGTACCACTTTTTATCTTGTCTTCGTACACAACTTTTTCTTTATTCAAAAAGCCATAAACTGTAACATCCAAATCCCGTGTGTATCTTCTTTCCAAAGCAAGACTTATTTACTCCCCTTTTTTTTAGACAATTGTAGACCAAGTTATCATTGACCCAGAATACTTTACGTCTATAACTCTTGTTGTATGAATCTTGGCTTTTCTCATGTCCTTTTCTACTACTTTCTGTTTGAATACGCCAAGCTAACATCACATCCTAGAACCTCGTACTTTGTTTCTTTTGGTAGCACTACACCTCGAACAAAAATAAAAATAATATATTAGATCACTATATACCAATACAATAGGATCGACCTTTGTACTCTTCTTTTGTCACAGCGTACAACACAACAACCTTTGTATTATCTCTTGTATAATAAACGTGAGACAAACAAATAGTACCTTTGTTTGACATGTCATAGTCTCTACTGTTCATTATTCAAGCAGTTGTGTCAAGCATGGACCACATAGCAATAGTAGCAGCATAACGAAACCCATGCCATCTTCTTGTAGCATAATACTTTTTTAGTATAAAGACACAAGTCGATCTGCTGTTATAGTCCTTTGTTCTCTCTTTTATATATTGTGTGTTGATTATTAAAACAGAGAATAAACATTCTAAAAAGGTGCCATACCCACATGAGATCATGAACAATCCAAAACAATGGTACCTTTGTCAGTGTTGGGTTTGATCATTGTCAGTGTGTACCATGTACTCCATCAACATTAGTGTTGTGTTTGTCAATGCCTGGGACAACACGAACCACTTTCAACGTTCAATTTGTGCTTCGTCAGTGTATTCGACACAACCATAATCTTACTTTTGTTTCACTTGTTGTACTGCTTTACCGCTTGGTCCCCACGAAACAAACAAAACACAGAATTCCTTTTCTTTTAACCAAAATCTCACGATCTCTGCTGCCTTTTTGCTTCCCTTTTGATAAGCACATCAGCATAGCTACGTTGAATATTCATCATGCGTATTACCTTTGCTGCGTTATTCACTTCACACATCAGTCGGATCTAGGGTTTTTCAAGCAAACCCTAACTTCTACATTAATCGCAGCAACACATAAACGAATAACACAACTTCGATTTAGGGTTTTGAACAAAACATTGATACTTCAACATATCCAATTCGTCATACAAAACTCCTTCTTTTCACCAAAGTTTAAACCAAGCGACTTGGTATTGGGATTCAGAAGTCAGCACAATATGATTGCTTATTTGGAGGCTGATGATACTTTGTTTCCACAATACACCCAGATGGTGGCGTATTTGAATGCATCTCCATTACAGTATGCTCTTTCTCATGCTCCTCTCATCCCTGTCACTCATATTAAACAGTTTTGGAACACTGTCAGTTCCTCAACGCTTAATAATGTGACTACATTAACAGCTATTGTTCATGGGCGTACTTGGGTGGTTACTGAAGCCTTGGTTCGCCAGGATTTGCATGTTAATGATGCAGATGGTATAACCACTCTCCCCATTAATGAGATAGAACAAGGACTTCGGGCCTTGGGGTATCCTTTCTCTGATGAGTGTACTTTAAATAAATATCATAAACAAGAATTCCCCCCAACCTGGAAGTACTTAATACATGTCATCCTTCAATTTTTGAGTCTCAAATGTACTGCACATAATGAAATTAATAGATCCATTGCTAGTGCAATTGTGTGCATTACAAATGGGAAAAAGTATAATTTTTGTAAACTGATTTTTGATGGCATGTGTAAAAACAAGGGGAATAAGATGACTTTGGCTTATCCCAGATTTTTACAAATGGTTTTTGATGAACAAAGGTACTGCATAAGGGATCATGATGATTTTTATGAGATCCCTATGCAAAAGAACGACATTTTCAGTAAGATAAACTCACCCCCTCACAGAGACTTACCTCTCACTCAAGCTATGCTTGCTGTTATTGCAGCAGCACAACCTCAACCTGACCCATGATGAGACTGCTTTTATACATGGTCTCATCGTCCAAAACGGCCTTAAATTGCATAAAATATCATAAAATATGCCAAATATATGCTCGTGTTTGTTACTTGTGTATTTTTAGGTACGGATATTGAGGAATTGGCAAAAGATCACAAGAATCAATCAAAAACGAACGCGGGAAACGAAGTCGCACAATGAACCGGGCCCAAGTTTGGATTTTGCAAAAATACCCTTGAAGAATTGAAGATTGGCAAAAATGGCCCCTCATCTTTGAAGAACTTGTCACATTTGACCCTCAAAATATCAAATGTACAAGTATAATCCTTATTATTTGAAGATATTACAAGAATGGTCCATCAAGTTTGAAGATTATACATATAAAACCCTTTGGAAAAGTTTTGGAAGACATTGTGCCAAATTTGACAACTTATCCAAAGTTGTCAAAGGCAATTTGGGCGCTGTTGGGGTTTTATTACAAAATGAAGAAGAGTTGATACGTTGGGGACCTAATCTGCCTAACCAACAAACTATCCCACCCACTCAGACCATGCCACGTCAACCCTACCCACCCACCAACCCATACCCTTACCCATACCCTTACCCAAACCCTTAACCTACCCGTCCATTACCCATTACCCAACCCGGTTTATTAAACCTGGTCAAATGGTCAACGAAATTTCCCACTAAACACTTTTTTAAAAAGTTTTCTTCCCCAAAAAGGATTAATCACCACTGTTAACTATCTTCATAATCCTAGAACCCTAAATCCCTAAGTCAGTCAAAACAAAGGGGTTTGTCCTAATTACTTGCAGATCCCTAATACACCCTAACCTCAACATACCCCAATCCCCAGAAAGGTGTCACTCTCACTCACATGGGCAATCCAGCTATCCCCTGCCCCACAATTGAACAAGAATACAAAGTGTACAACTTCATCAACGATTCTTGTTTAATACTTGGTCCCAAAGGAGTATATGAACGACCAAGATCATCCTAAGCTACTGGCAATCACATGGGACGCATTTGACCAAAGACTTCAAGAGGGCATTTCTGGAATTCAACCTATTAGGGTTTAGGGTTTTTCTTTTCCTGTATTGTTTTATCTTTTCATTCTAGATACTTCCTTATAGTAGTATAAATACATGTCGACCTGTGACATGTATTTCTTGTTCCAGTTTTCTTAGCATTTTTCTCTTGTAATCCCTTTTTTTAAATTAATAAAGTTTGGTGTTTGTTTTTACAATTATAATTCCTTTTATTGAATTTAAAAAAGTTTGTGTATTGAGTATAAGCTAAGAAACTGAGTTCCATTAAATTGTGAAGGTTTTGAGTAATTGAGTTTTCAAAAAGTGTTGAAAAGCTTTTAAGTTTCAGAAAATAAGGATTTTGGGGAAGTGAAAGTGGACCCTATTCTTGATTTTCTGAGGGTTAAGAGAAGTTTTAAAACGTGTTGTTTAAGTTTGGAAAGATTTTGGAAAGTTTTTAAGAAAGGAAAAAAAGAAACATAATAGTATCTTGCATATTATCCTTGTTTTTCTTGTTTTTGTTTGATCTTCTTAAACAGGTAAAGAAGGTGTTGATTTTTGATCTGCATGCACCCGGGTGCATAAGGAGGTGGTTATGCAACCACTAGGTCCTTGGATGTAAGGACCTAAGGTAAAATCCTTTTACCTTTGGAAATTTTCAGAAAAATAGAAGTTGTATGCATTTGTTTGATTTGTTGCTTAAGTGTGTTAAAGTTGTTGGATTTATGTTCTATTGAGTTGGAATGCATGTTAGATGGTATTAGGACCATATTGAGTAAGTTTTTAAAGGTTTTGGTTTGATAAAAATTGAAATCAGCTTTTACAAGGGTGTTTGGATTAGTGTATTAGCAGGGGAAGAATTTTGTTTAGTGATTATAAAGTGTGTTAGAATTGTTTATTAGGGTTGAGATAGGCTTGTTGTGAGTTTTAGATTGGATTGGTAAGATTAGGAAGCAAGTTGTCAAGTAAAGTGGAAAAAGATAGCTAAAATATTTCATCGCCAATTTTTTCTGCTTATTTGATCATAATTTGTTCAAGGTTTTTGAAATCTGTTAAAGGTGAGGAATATTTAGTTGTTGAGATTTGATTGTGCATCATTGGTGAGCTTGTATGCTTAATATGGTAGTTTGATACTGAGTAGTGTGCTAAGAATCTGCATAAACTAGCCACCAGACCTTAACATAGTCCACAGAAACCTGCATAAGCTCTTGTATGCTTTGTTGTTGATTGTTGATTGTGCTAAGTGTTTAATTCGTGTTATTTGTGACTCCCTTCACTCAGAAAGAGTGAAGGGGTGCCTTTGCTCCCAAAATAATCTACAAAAACAAGGCTCCAAGTCCTCTTGGCCATTACACCATCTGTGAAGAAAAGCTGACAAAGACCTTGTGTTCTTGTATGAAAACTGGCAACGTTTTGATTATAAATTGGATTAATCAGTGTTAAAAGTTGAATTGGACTTGGTTTCTAGCAAGTAAAAGGTAAACAGATTGTTTGTGAGAAGTAAAAAAAAAAAAAGTTTTGCAAAAAAAACCACTAGCCTGGCTTCGAACCCCTGACCTCTCGTTGGAGGGTTCAAGGCTCTTACCAGTGTGCTAGCTTTAATCTTGTGTAAAGATGGGCAAGCCCCATTATTTAAGGGCATTTTGGTTTGGGCTTTTATAAATAAGCCGTGGCTTATTTGCTCACTTTTAGCTTATTTAGTAAACTTTTTGAGCTTATTTCATTTTTCCTAGGTTTTTAATAGAGTTTAGGATTTTTCTGGCTAAAAATATTATTTTTCCTTTTGTTTAATTATTTAATAGGATTATTTTTAGTTTTAATTTTAGAAAGTCTATAAAAAATACTAAACAGTAGTTAAAAAATACAAAAAAATAGTTTTTAGGTTTTAATTTGTATTTTTGAGGTTTACATATAAAAAAGTTTTCAAAAACTTTAATTTTTGATTTTATTTAATTTTAGGGTTTTTTAGCAACTTTAAAAATTAATATTAAATTCATTAAGAGGTTTTAGGAACTTTTGTTTACATTTTCTTCTTAGTTAGATTATTTAGGATTTTTTAGAATTTTTTAGAATTTATTTGAGGACTTTTAATTTTTTAGAATATTTTAATATTATTTTATTCATTAAAATAAAAAGTTTTATTTTTCTTTATTTTTCATTTTTCCTAGATTCTATAGCATTAATTAAGACTTTTCCCATTTGTAGAATAATTTTTAGGCTTTTCAATTAATTTTTAGAATTATTTTAAGATTTAATAGATTTTAATAGTTTTTAGGAGTTTAAAAATAGTTTAATTTGGTTTTAAAATTTTTAAAAATAGTTTTTAGCTTAATTAGGTTGTTTTTAAGGTTTACAAACTATAAAATCTTGTTTAGGGCTTTTTAATATTTAAAAGTGATTTTTAGGGCTTTAATTAGCATTAAAAAGTCATTATTAAATTAATTAAAAGGTTTTGGCAAGTTTGGATTTTTTGTAAACTCTTAGAATATTATTTGGGATTTTTAGTAATTTTTAGGAATTTTTAGATTAAAATTTTAAATTTTGTGCTTTTTACGTTCTTCGTCGTAACTTTCTAATAGTGTTTTTGCCTTATTTTTCTAATCTCTTCGTCTTCGTCATTTTCTCTTCTTTTCTTCTCATTAATAATCTAAAACATAATCAATCAATTCAATTCACAACACACGTGCCTCCTCGAGAATGAACTCACCTTATTAAGGGTCATAAGTGCTCGGTTTTCCTAAATCGTCGTGCTTACCCTATATTATTGCCTTGTTTTCCTAAACAAGTGTGATTTTACAATTATCATTTTGGCGCCGCTGCCGGGGAGGCGTGTTGTGTTTTGACCATTGTTGTTTTTATATATTAGCCATAAATATAATTGTATTAATAGCACTCTATTAATATGTATTATCGTTTTTCGGTTTTTGTGTGAATACTATTACTATATTGTATACGTAGAACAATAAATACACAAGTACTCCAAATACGTGAGCAATCACAACCTTGATTCGGGATTTCATCACTCGATCATTGTATTCGAATCTCAAACCAAAGAAAAAAGGCAAAAATAGATAAATACTTTCGTGAAGCTTAATCTTGATAATACAAACTATAAGGTGGGTATAAGGCGGTTGTATTTCACAACCTAAAGGAAAAAGGCTCTTAAGTGCTTCGCGCCGCCTCGTTTCCTCCGCTTGCTTGTGCGTATTTGATTTTGAGAGTGAATCGAGGGTTTTGCCGCCCAAAGTATTACTACATATCATATATATTTTCTTGGTTTCCATTTGATTAAACCCTCTTGAACGATTTGGTGTTCCACCATCGTTCTAAAGTCATCTAAGGCGTTCACTCCACGTGATCGTTTTCATTCCTTGAGGCCTTTTTAATCAAGAGATTTGATTAAGTGAGGAGATTTGTGGACTCATTGTCTACTTAATACATTCACCAATTCCAAAAAAGGTTAATACAATCAAAAACCACAAAAAAAATTGAAAAAACACAAAATACCAAAAAGAATCTTCTTTGCTCGCCTTCTCGTTGTACGTGACGTTTATGCAAACTCGCTCTAAAGCTAGACGTGCTCGTAAACGAAGAAACAAATCACTCACTCAATCTAGTGAGGAGTCTCCAAGTGAGGAACCTATTATAGAACAAGAAGCTATCATGGCTAATCGTACTATGATGGAGTTGCTTCAAGCACCCACCGAGGGTTTTGGAGAGTCCATTGTGATTCCCGCCATCCTTGCGGAGAACTTTGAAATCAAAACGGGTTTAATGTCTATGTTGCAAGCAAACAAGTTTCGCGGTCATGAAAAAGACAACCCACATTATCACATTAGGCAATTTAATCGTCTCACCGCGACAAGCAAGTTTAAGGATGTACCACACGATGCCATTAAGATGATGTTGTTTCCTTACTCGTTAGATGGACCCGCCAAGATTTGGCTTGAGAAAGAACCGCCGAATTCAATTTTGACATGGGCCGATCTCGTGTCTAAATTTGTGAATCAATTTTTTCCACCATCTAAGACAACACATTTGAAAAACGAGATTTCACGTTTTACACAAAGACCAAATGAAAGTTTTTCAATGGCTTGGGAAAGATTCAAAGAAATGCTACATGAATGTCCACACCATGATTTTTCCGAATTGCATCAAATTGACACTTTTTATAATGGGCTTAATGAACATGAACGAGATTATTTAAATGCCGCCGCGGGTGGTAATTTTTTGTGCAAAACGACCAATGAGGCTTTGAAAATCATAGAAAATAGGTCTAAGGTCTATAGCCCTCGTAACACACCGAGTGTTGCCAATTTGGGCTCGTCATCGTCTCGTTCCATTAATGCCTTGCAAGATGAAGCAAATGAGGAGAATCGGTTTTTCGATAGGTTTTCGACTCTTATGTCTCATTGGAAAGCTCAAGAAGCTTCAAATTCCGCTTCGGTTAAAGCGGTTGCTAAGAGTTGTATTTCGTGTGGTGGAGCTCATGATTTTTCCGAGTGCATTACCGCGGATGGTAACACTTCGAATGCTTATGTAGCCACGGGAACTTATAACCAAATCGGTCAAGGTTCACGTTCAAATCAAGCTCCACAAAATCAAAATGCTAATAACTATCGAAACAACAACCAAGGTGGAAATTACCAAGGAAATCAAAGGAATTATAACAAAGGTAATTACCAAAGTGGAAATGGGCAAGTTTCTAATCAAAACCAAAACCGTGATTTTCAAACTCCTACTCAAGGTTTTCAAAATGCTCACACTAAAAATTTACAAGGAGAATTTTTAGATTATGCTAAGGCTAATGATGCTAAGTTTGATAACATGCAACGTGAGATGATTAGCTTAAGATCCGAGTTGAAAAACGAGCTTAAAACCGAACTTGCTAATGAACTTAAAACTCATGCTAATAAAATGGAAGGAAATGTCACACGACTCCAACAAAATCAACAAAAAATGGAGCAAGGACAACATGAGATTAAGCAAGAGTTGTTGAAAGCGGATGCTAGGCAATCTAAGTTTGAAGATCGAATGGCTAAGATGTTTGAAGCTATCATGTGTAAGCCCTCTTCTTCGGGTGGTCTTCCTAGTGATACCATCGTGAACCCGAAAGGAGAATTGAAGGTTATTACCACTCGTAGTGGTAAAACTTTCAAAGAACCCATTTCTCGTCCAAGTACTTCTATGGGGAAGGAAAAAGAGAAAGAACCCGAGGTTGTGGTTGAAAAGGAGCACATTACAAGCCCACGAAGTACCGCTCAAACCACACCTACGGTTGAACCAATACCCATCATGGAACCCGAGATTCCAAGGCCGTTGCCTATGCCTAATTTGCCCCAACCCACACCACCTTTATCCTACCCTTCAAGACGAGACAAGGAAAAGGCACAAGAACGAAATAATTATCAATTTGAACTCTTTATGAAAATGTTTCATGACTTGCATTTTAATATAAGTTTTGCCGACGCCTTAGTCATGATGCCTCGATTCGCCGCGAACTTCAAAAGTATGTTGAATAACAAAGAAAAATTGCAAAAATCATCTAGTTGTTCTTCGGTTTTTCTAAGCCGCATACCTCAAAAAGTCGGTGATCCTGGAAAGTTTTTAATCCCATGTGCTATCCAAGACATGGAAGAATGCTACGCCTTGGCCGATCTTGGTGCTAGTATTAATTTGATGCCTCTCGAGATTTTTAAATCGCTCAATCTTCCAAATCTCACTCCTTCAAGAATGTCAATCGAAATGGCCGATCATTCTACGATTCTAGCTTGTGGAGTTGCCGAGGACGTCTTTGTGAAAGTTGGGAAATTCTATTATCCCGTGGACTTCATTGTTGTTGATATTCCCATCGATCCTAAAGTTCCGTTAATTTTAGGTCGATCTTTTTTGGATACCTCGAGAGCACTTATCGATGTGCATGCAAGAAAAATCACTCTTCGTTTCAATGAGGAAGAACTCGTCATTAATGCAACCCAAAACTCCACGCTTTCTCATGTTTATTCTATCACATCTTTGTACAATGTCAATCCCATCAAAAGCATTTGTCAAAAGATTTCAAATAGAGTTTTAGGAGTTGATAAAAATGAAGTTCCGACCCCTCCGCCGATGGAGGTTAAGAGTGTTAAGCCTTTGATACCAATCTCGAGTGATTCTTCGGATGATGAATACGTTGATCCCGATGGGGAGGTTTTCTTTGTTGACAAAAGATTTGAAAACTTGCCACCACCTAAACCAAAACGCTTTCAAAATGTGAGAATTTTTAGTGTGACTAACATTGTTTTAGATACACCAAATATTTTTGACATAATTAAATCGGGTTTTCACAAGGAGAGTTTAAAAGATGAAAAAGGAAAAGATCTTAAATGTGATTTAATTGATTTTTCTACTATTCTAACTCCGTCATCACCGCGTGTCTTGAGTACTACAAGCTCGTCTTCTCCTTTTGACGATGCTTTGTGTGGACCAAGTGTGGGGGAAGCCCCTTATGTTCCCTCCCCTTTCTCCACCGAGGACGAGATATTTGATCCTGGAATTGCTTTTATAGGGAAATCTCGGTCTTCCACCGATGCAATAAATGGAAAATCTTTTCATTTGATTGGTGCGAGTCTACCTCGAGTAGCTCAATGTTTTGCCTTACCCATTGTCCCACCCTTCTATTTCTTCTCTCCTACTTTCTTCTATCCCCATTGGGATTTGTGTTGAAGTTGTTTTGTCTCGTCTTTCATCCGAAAACGAGGACGCTATCTTTGACCCCGGTATACGTTTATCGGATTTTTAAAGTACTCCACGTGCTTTTGGGCCTTGTTTATCATGTAAGCCCCACCAAAAATTGACCAAACCATGATTATCCCTAAATAATCACATTTATGGGGATTCGAGTCGAGCTTTTGACTCGGTTATCAAAAACAAGGTGCCTCGTGGGGGAGACCCATGCTTATCCATGTACATATTATTGCTTTCTAATTAGTGTAATGTGAGGGGATTTGTGCCCTTCCAACCTTTGTTCCGTGGTTGTTTGTGAATTGTGTCTTTTAGATCATCATCTTCACGATTGGAGCCTCTCGTGTTCGTTTCATGGGAGCACTCGATCGTTTGCTTTGGAGGCCATTCCCAATATCCATATGATATATCCTTTTATGTTCTAACCTTAGGTTTATAGCACACTTCATAAACGGCTATTACTTATTGGTTACACCCTTTCCATGCTAGATTAGGCATTCGACTACGTCTCTAGTATGGGGGTGTTTGCACCCCTAGACTCGAAACATTGAGGACAATGTTTAACTTTAGTATGGGGGGGTGAATAGATACTTGCCTTGCCAAACCTTCACGCTTTCCAAAGTTTATCGTTTTGTTATCATAAGGCTAAAAATGGCCAAATTTTAATTTTTTCTCATGTTTTATAAGTGTTTGAAGACACGAATGTAGATTTTCCGATGGCGAGAATAAGAGTAATTTTTGACTCGACCGTGCGTGTTGAGCACTTAGCTTTGATTCCTTAACTACACATTAGGCTAAGTCTCTTAAATGAGGACGAGAAATGATAGAGTTAATTATAAGTTACTATGCTAAACGTAGAGTACTCGTATTCTTTCAAAAACTCATATGTTCTCGTTGTTTGCTTATTCTCCCTTCGCTTGTAAATATTTTTGCTTAATAAATATTGATTTAGCGGTTTAGTTTTGATTGTTGGGTTTCTAGTCTTTTCTAGTAGCTTCCGTGTAATTAAATTGGGAAGACATTAAGATATCGCCAGCGTCACGGTTTTGAAGTATTGGCACCCGAATAATCGAAAGCTTCACCCAATAATAAGATTTCAAGTGCTCACCTAAATCTAGCAAACAATTTTGAAGCCCCACAAGGCCTAAAATCTATGCAAAATTGAAAGTGAATCAAGCCTTAATCTTCGAAGCTTTAAAGATCCAAAATTCGCTTTAGCGTGAGGATATACGTCTTTGGCTAATAAAACCACCGATGAGGAGGATAATAAAAGGCAAGGCAAGACCGAAGTCATAATAAAAGCTTCATGGCGAAGTTGAATAAAAGATGGAGGTAAACCAAAGATAATAAGGTCCTTCCGTTAGGGGGCGTATAAAAGTCTTGGTAATAAGTCTCATGTTCAAAACCGTTATAAAACCGTGTTTATCGATTCTTCTTGTCAACTTAATTTTTTAACATCGTTGTCTATTAGGAGGGGTTATTGATTTGATGGTCTTAGTTACACCGTTAGGACTCTATTTTTAGACCTAAATCTCTATTATCGCATAAGTCAACAATGTATCCTCGTGATCATTAAGACAAAATAAAATATAAGAGATACAACTTAGGAATAATGGGAGAATAAGTACGTGATTAGGGCATATGAGTAGTGTTAGCATTACTAACTTATAATGACAATGATCTCGTTGCACGCTTGGCATGGAATTAAGGTGAAAATCGAGGACGACGAAATTATTTCTAACGAAGCATTCACGTGTTCTTATTCTATGAACCTAAACGTCCCATTTTGCGATGAAAATCATACATTATGTCTAAAACGCAAGTAGTAGTAATCATAGTATGTAGCTAGTTTATCATTTCAATAAAAGTGAGTAAAATTAAATTTTGGAGATGCTTTGATACTTTATTCTAGCATTGCGTGAGGGCACGGCAATGGTTTAGTATGGGGGAGTGATGAGACTGCTTTTATACATGGTCTCATCGTCCAAAACGGCCTTAAATTGCATAAAATATCATAAAATATGCCAAATATATGCTCGTGTTTGTTACTTGTGTATTTTTAGGTACGGATATTGAGGAATTGGCAAAAGATCACAAGAATCTATCAAAAACGAACGCGGGAAACGAAGTCGCACAATGAACCGGGCCCAAGTTTGGATTTTGCAAAAATACCCTTGAAGAATTGAAGATTGGCAAAAATGGCCCCTCATCTTTGAAGAACTTGTCACATTTGACCCTCAAAATATCAAATGTACAAGTATAATCCTTATTATTTGAAGATATTACAAGAATGGTCCATCAAGTTTGAAGATTATACATATAAAACCCTTTGGAAAAGTTTTGGAAGACATTGTGCCAAATTTGACAACTTATCCAAAGTTGTCAAAGGCAATTTGGGCGCTGTTGGGGTTTTATTACAAAATGAAGAAGAGTTGATACCTTGGGGACCTAATCTGCCTAACCAACAAACTATCCCACCCACTCAGACCATGCCACGTCAACCCTACCCACCCACCAACCCATACCCTTACCCATACCCTTACCCAAACCCTTAACCTACCCGTCCATTACCCATTACCCAACCCGGTTTATTAAACCTGGTCAAATGGTCAACGAAATTTCCCACTAAACACTTTTTAAAAAAGTTTTCTTCCCCAAAAAGGATTAATCACCACTGTTAACTATCTTCATAATCCTAGAACCCTAAATCCCTAAGTCAGTCAAAACAAAGGGGTTTGTCCTAATTACTTGCAGATCCCTAATACACCCTAACCTCAACATACCCCAATCCCCAGAAAGGTGTCACTCTCACTCACATGGGCAATCCAGCTATCCCCTGCCCCACAATTGAACAAGAATACAAAGTGTACAACTTCATCAACGATTCTTGTTTAATACTTGGTCCCAAAGGAGTATATGAACGACCAAGATCATCCTAAGCTACTGGCAATCACATGGGACGCATTTGACCAAAGACTTCAAGAGGGCATTTCTGGAATTCAACCTATTAGGGTTTAGGGTTTTTCTTTTCCTGTATTGTTTTATCTTTTCATTCTAGATACTTCCTTATAGTAGTATAAATACATGTCGACCTGTGACATGTATTTCTTGTTCCAGTTTTCTTAGCATTTTTCTCTTGTAATCCCTTTTTTTAAATTAATAAAGTTTGGTGTTTGTTTTTACAATTATAATTCATTTTATTGAATTTAAAAAAGTTTGTGTATTGAGTATAAGCTAAGAAACTGAGTTCCATTAAATTGTGAAGGTTTTGAGTAATTGAGTTTTCAAAAAGTGTTGAAAAGCTTTTAAGTTTCAGAAAATAAGGATTTTGGGGAAGTGAAAGTGGACCCTATTCTTGATTTTCTGAGGGTTAAGAGAAGTTTTAAAACGTGTTGTTTAAGTTTGGAAAGATTTTGGAAAGTTTTTAAGAAAGGAAAAAAAGAAACAGAATAGTATCTTGCATATTATCCTTGTTTTTCTTGTTTTTGTTTGATCTTCTTAAACAGGTAAAGAAGGTGTTGATTTTTGATCTGCATGCACCTGGGTGCATAAGGAGGTGGTTATGCAACCACTAGGTCCTTGGATGTAAGGACCTAAGGTAAAATCCTTTTACCTTTGGAAATTTTCAGAAAAATAGAAGTTGTATGCATTTGTTTGATTTGTTGCTTAAGTGTGTTAAAGTTGTTGGATTTATGTTCTATTGAGTTGGAATGCATGTTAGATGGTATTAGGACCATATTGAGTAAGTTTTTAAAGGTTTTGGTTTGATAAAAATTGAAATCAGCTTTTACAAGGGTGTTTGGATTAGTGTATTAGCAGGGGAAGAATTTTGTTTAGTGATTATAAAGTGTGTTAGAATTGTTTATTAGGGTTGAGATAGGCTTGTTGTGAGTTTTAGATTGGATTGGTAAGATTAGGAAGCAAGTTGTCAAGTAAAGTGGAAAAAGATAGCTAAAATATTTCATCACCAATTTTTTCTGCTTATTTGATCATAATTTGTTCAAGGTTTTTGAAATCTGTTAAAGGTGAGGAATATTTAGTTGTTGAGATTTGATTGTGCATCATTGGTGAGCTTGTATGCTTAATATGGTAGTTTGATACTGAGTAGTGTGCTAAGAATCTGCATAAACTAGCCACTAGACCTTAACATAGTCCACAGAAACCTGCATAAGCTCTTGTATGCTTTGTTGTTGATTGTTGATTGTGCTAAGTGTTTAATTCGTGTTATTTGTGACTCCCTTCACTCAGAAAGAGTGAAGGGGTGCCTTTGCTCCCAAAATAATCTACAAAAACAAGGCTCCAAGTCCTCTTGGCCATTACACCATCTGTGAAGAAAAGCTGACAAAGACCTTGTGTTCTTGTATGAAAACTGGCAACGTTTTGATTATAAATTGGATTAATCAGTGTTAAAAGTTGAATTGGACTTGGTTTCTAGCAAGTAAAAGGTAAACAGATTGTTTGTGAGAAGTAAAAAAAAAAAAAAAAGTTTTGCAAAAAAAACCACTAGCCTGGCTTCGAACCCCTGACCTCTCGTTGGAGGGTTCAAGGCTCTTACCAGTGTGCTAGCTTTAATCTTGTGTAAAGATGGGCAAGCCCCATTATTTAAGGGCATTTTGGTTTGGGCTTTTATAAATAAGCCGTGGCTTATTTGCTCACTTTTAGCTTATTTAGTAAACTTTTTGAGCTTATTTCTGTTTTTTCTTAGGTTTTTAATAGAGTTTAGGATTTTTCTGGCTAAAAATATTATTTTTCCTTTTATTTAATTATTTAATAGGATTATTTTTAGTTTTAATTTTAGAAAGTCTATAAAAAATACTAAACAGTAGTTAAAAAATACAAAAAAATAGTTTTTAGGTTTTAATTTGTATTTTTGAGGTTTACATATAAAAAAGTTTTCAAAAACTTTAATTTTTGATTTTATTTAATTTTAGGGTTTTTTAGCAACTTTAAAAATTAATATTAAATTCATTAAGAGGTTTTAGGAACTTTTGTTTACATTTTCTTCTTAGTTAGATTATTTAGGATTTTTGAGAATTTTTTAGAATTTATTTGAGGACTTTTAATTTTTTAGAATATTTTAATATTATTTTATTCATTAAAATAAAAAGTTTTATTTTTCTTTATTTTTCATTTTTCCTAGATTCTATAGCATTAATTAAGACTTTTCCCATTTGTAGAATAATTTTTAGGCTTTTCAATTAATTTTTAGAATTATTTTAAGATTTAATAGATTTTAATAGTTTTTAGGAGTTTAAAAATAGTTTAATTTGGTTTTAAAATTTTTAAAAATAGTTTTTAGCTTAATTAGGTTGTTTTTAAGGTTTACAAACTATAAAATCTTGTTTAGGGCTTTTTAATATTTAAAAGTGATTTTTAGGGCTTTAATTAGAATTAAAAAGTCATTATTAAATTAATTAAAAGGTTTTGGCAAGTTTGGATTTTTTGTAAACTCTTAGAATATTATTTGGGATTTTTAGTAATTTTTAGGAATTTTTAGATTAAAATTTTAAATTTTGTGCTTTTTACGTTCTTCGTCGTAACTTTCTAATAGTGTTTTTGCCTTATTTTTCTAATCTCTTCGTCTTCGTCATTTTCTCTTCTTTTCTTCTCATTAATAATCTAAAACATAATCAATCAATTCAATTCACAACACACGTGCCTCCTCGAGAACGAACTCACCTTCTTAAGGGTCATAAGTGCTCGGTTTTCCTAAATCGTCGTGCTTACCCTATATTATTGCCTTGTTTTCCTAAACAAGTGTGATTTTACAATTATCAACCCACAACCACAACTTGACCCAATACCACATCCTTTACCTTCACCTCAACACATGGAATTTGACCAAGAATCCTTCAACGTTGACACATTAAATGTTGGCGTTGACACTAGTAATCCAAACGTTGACACCTTTCCTTCACAGACCCAAACACCCCTTAACCTTCAAACTACCACCCAATCCACATCATCTTCTACACCCCCTGAATATAGGTTGCAAAAACGCCCAAGGAATACTGGAGTAATCTCCTCTAGTGGTCCTAGCCATGTTGCAGAGAGAACCACCACCACAAGTGTGGTTGGTTCTATGGATGAGGCTGGGACTATTGGTACTCGCTTAGATGCAGACCAAGCTAGTCCTAACATCTTTAAGACCTCATCCATGCCCCATGACTCTACTTTGGGAGGTCAAATACCCATTCTAGAGGAGGGCAGACTGGAACCATATACAATGTTGGAATTGATGGTTGTCTGCATTAGCTTGCAAAAGCAAAATGCAGACCTGGTACAAACAGTCAGTATACAAGGCCTTGAACTCAAGCAGTTGAGGGAGAGGATTGTTCTTTTGGAGGTTGCTAACAATAGGTGTGGAATGGAGGAATCTTCCAAAGGAAAGGATGAGCAGACACATGTGAATGATAAAGGCTCACATGATGGAGAATCTTTGGGTGTTGCTGAAGCCCTTACTAAATTGAAGAAGCAACCAGGTTTTGATACATCTTTGGTTACACCTACAAAGTTGAACTTGTCCTTTACAGCAATGATGGAGTAGTTCACAAGAGGCGCTGAGACGAGTAAGGTGAGCGTTGACAAGCAGACTTCGGACGCTGACACACCAAGCGCTGACAAGAGTAATTTGGGCGCTGACACTCAGGATTTGAACGTTGACTAACCTGCAGATATGGTTGATGTATTTCAGTCATCAGCTATCATCAAGGAAGTGTCTTCATAGGTACCATCATCATCTTTACCCATCATTGATCCATTAGATAAGGGTAAAGGAATCATGGTAGAAACAGAAGTTCCAAAGGATGCAGCTCAAGTAGAGTTTGATTCAAAGTTGGCTGCACAACTTGTGGAACAAGAAATGAAGAAGGTTGGAGAATCACCATTTGTTGTTACTTCTGAGAAACAAGAAGGCAGTGATGGAGAGAGTTCAGATTCAAGTGTTATGATAATTGAACAACCAGAAAGACTTGAATATGGTGATGAATTGGCAAGGGAGAAGCTTAGAGAGTTAAAATTGCAAGTAGACTATGATATGCCAGAAGTTGCTCAGATGTACCATGCTTGGGAGAATAGGATTATGGAGAATCTAGATTTGACAATTTCATACCAAATTTGGGGATTGGAGATTGATTGTGGTAAAATACGACCTTTAGGAAAAGGTGCGTAAAAGCGATAAGTATTAAGTGTCGGTTTAGGAAAACCAAGCACTAATGACCAAATAAGTTCAAGTTCGTTTCCCGAGGAGGCAAGTGCGTTGTGTTAAGAGATGATCACATATTGTTATGAGAAAAGAAAACAGAAATGGGGTGAGAAGAGAATGACGGTTACGATGACGGATTACACTAAGACGAAAAGGTCGTTCACGTAAAACCGTAAAAAGCACCAAATTAAAAATTAAACCTAAAAATTAATTAAAAGTTAAAACTAAGTCTAAAATGATATAAATAAGAATAAAAATCCAACAAAAATATTTTAAAACATTTTTATTAATTAAATATTCAATTTTAAATGCTAATTAAAGCCCTAAAATTAAATATAATTAACAAAATGTCCAAAATATTATTTTATTGAACTAATAAGTTACTTATATTATTTAAAGACTAAAAAGTATTTTTCCTAAATTTTAAAAACTATTTTTCTATTTTTAAAACACTTAAAACTATTTTTAAGCTAAAATAATCATAAAAAATAATAAAATAATGCTAAAAATAATTTGACAATTTTAAAAATCCTAATTTATACTAAAGAACAGTAGAAAAATGAAAAAAGTTTGAAAAATGTAAAATTTTTCACTAAAAGACAAAACAGTTTGAAATTAAACCTTAATTAAACTAAATTTAATTATAAAAATTAATAAAAATGTGAATAGTAAAAACTTTTTAAACTAAAAATCTTAAAATCTTTTACTAAATCTATGAAAAAAATTAAAACTGAAAAATATTAGTTTTGTCACTAAAAGACAAAAACAGAATAATAAAAAGTTAATTAAATTAGCTATTTAATCTAAAAAATACTAGATGAAAAGTAACAAAAAATCTAATTAAACAGAAAAATCAAAAATTAAATAAGAAAAATATTGAAACTAATTTCAAACCCTAATTCCTGTTTTAGGGCACTAGAGACAAAAAATCTTAAAACTGATAGTGACATGTGGATAGGTTTTGTTTTCTTGTGCAGCAGTAGGAACTTTAATACAAACAATGGGAACTTGGTTCCCACTGATAATGAAAAAAAAAGAGGTCTGGTGACCTTTGAGCTTAGGAAAGCTTTGTGTGGAGCTTATTCTGGACAATAAGGCACCCCCACAACCAGTTGGTTTGTGGGGAGTCTATAAATGCAATAAAACTCACAAACACTTCACAAGAATCACACAAACAAGCCCAAGAAAGTGACTGTATTAGCTATACCCTATCTGATGAACAGTTAACTGAACTACTTTGCACAAATCGAATTTCAAAGCTTCAAATCTTGCATACAAGTTTACCAAGTCACATACAAACTAACTACAAACCTAACTGGACCTATAATCTAATAACTTGCAAGATTTGATGAGCAAATTTCAACAAAAACAGGCAGATTTGAAGATTAATGAATTCCTAGCATGTTTTACCACTTACGCATACAAACCTGTTTAAAAACACACCAAACCTGTAACTAATGACTAAAAATTCCTAACCAACCTACACATAATATGTTGGACAGATTTTTGAACTCAATTTATGTCACCAAATCAGATTAAAACCCAAATCCAAACACCCTTTTAAATCTTGATTTCACTTTAATCACACAAAATCTATTCAAAACTCAACCAAATAGATTCTAACTACTCAAATCATACATAAACACATCAATTGAACATAAACAGACCATAAACAACAATGAAAACACAGATTCATGCAAATTTACCAAATCACATAAAAAGCTTGAAAAATGACAAATAGGGATCAAGCCTTGATTACCTTGGCTGAGTACCTTCTATTTGGACTTTTGAGGGCTTTTTAGAACTCATGAACATGTAGAGAACCCCGTTGGTGGAATCTTAAAGGAAAGACCCAGGGGTGACAATTTCTTTACCAAATAAATTGAAATGAAATGGATGGAGTATGATGAGGTCTTGTTACTTGTTCCTGCACATCACCACCAAACCAAGAAGATAGAGCTACAAGCTATAGAAGTTTACCATAAGCTGCTGTCAGCAGCTTATAGTGAACTTTTATAACAGTAAGTATCACCAAAAACAGAAATATAAGAATTTTTGTAAAATCCTTGAAGACCTTAAACCTTTTTGAAACAACCTTTGAAAATAAAACTACTTCAAAAACACCAAGCCAAGAATCAAGTTTCCAGTTTTCACTTCCACATGATCTTGGCCAAAAGTTTTGAAAAATCTTAAAAACACAGTTACTTGAAAAATTTTTGAACAAACGTTAACTTTGTGGAACTCAGATTAATTCTCAAATAAGTACACCAACTTTTAAAAAGGAAAAGGAATTACATTTAAATAAAAACACCAACTTTCATTTAATTTAAAAAGGTATTACAACTTAATGAGAAAAAATCTGGAACATTCAAATAGGGACACATACGTCCTCTATTTATACACATGAATGGAAAAATCTAGAAACTAAAACCCTAGCTAAGGTATTTCCTAAAATGCCCTTGGTCTTCTTGGGGAATCTTTGTCAAGATGGATACATGTGATTGACAGCTTGCTTTTGATGATCCTAGCCGTTTAATCTTACTTTGGGGCGAAGGAACACACGTGATTCGTTCAGTTGGTCGGGTTTTTGGGAATGGGGGATAGAGACGTGAGCAGGGGTGACCCTACTGGTCACATGGGTGTAGTTTTGGTAAAGGTGAAGGTGGGTTTGTGATAAGAAGGTGGGGAATTAATGATCTGGACAAACTTGGGTAAAACCCCTATGATTTAGGGATAATTGATTCTGGGAAATTAGGGTTTATGGGGTAGTTTAGGGTGGGTTTAATCTGATTAGTAGGATTAAGATTTTAAAAAGAGTGTTAAGGAGGGAAGTTTATAAATTGATTATAAAAATCAGTTTAAAAACGTGAGTGGGGTGTGAGGTGGAAGGGTTGAGGGTTTTGATTGGGTGTTTGACTGGTCAAGGTGAGGTGTCGGCTTGTGAGTGGCTGGTGAGGGTTTGTGTGTCTTGGCGAAAATAGTCCCCCATCTCTCTTGTCTTCTTCATTTAGTAATAAACAGCCAAAAATCCCATTTTCCTTTATAACAAGTTTGGGCAGCTTGTCAATTTTGGCACAACAACTATGCAAACTTTTCACAAGGACCATAAATGTACTTTCTCATTCTCCAAGGGTTGATCTTGTACAATGTTCAAACTTTAGGGACCCCATTGCATATAATGATAGATGGGGGGTATAAAGTGACAATTCTTAAAACTTGGAGGACTAATCTTGTATTTCTTCAATTCTTCAAAGGTTGTTTTGGAAATTCTTGATTCGGGTCCGGTTCATTGTGCGGCTTTGTTTCCCGTGTTCGTTTTTGATTGATTCTTGTGATCTTTTTGTCATTTCCTCAATATCTGTACCTAAAATACACAAGCAACAAACACGAGCATATATTTGGCATTTTTAATGATATTTAATGCATTTTAGCCCATTTTGGACGATGAGACTATGTATAAAAGCAGTCTCATCACTCCCCCATACTAAACCATTGCCGTGCCCTCACGCAATGCTAGAATAAAGTATCGTAGCAACTCCAAAATTCATTTTTATTCACTTTATTCAATGATAAACTAGCTACACTGCTACTATCACTACTACTTGCGTTTTAGACATAATGTATGATTTTCATCGCAAAATGTGACGTTTAGGTTCATAGAACAAGAACACGTGAATGCTTCGTTAGAAATAATTTCATCGTCCTCGATTTTCACCCCAATTCCATGCCAAGCATGCAACGAGATCATTGTCATTATAAGTTAGTAATGCTAACACTACTCATATGCCCTAATCACGTACTTATCCTCCCATTATTCCTAAGTTGTATCTCTTATATTTTATTTTGTCTTGAATGTTTCACGAGGATACATTGTTTGACTTATGCGATGATAGAGATTTAGGTCTAAAAATAGAGTCCTAACGGTGTAACCGAGACCATCAAATCAATAACCCCTCCTAATAGACAACGATGTCAAAAAATTAAGTCAACAAGAAGGATCGATAAACACGGTTTTATAACGTTTTGAACATGAGACGTATTACCAAGACTTTTATACGCCCCCTAACGGAAGGGCCTTATTATCTTTGGTTTACCTCCATCTTTTATTCAACTTCGCCATGAAGCTTTTATTATGACTTCGGTCTTGCCTTGCCTTTTATTATCCGCCTCATCAGTGGTTTTATTAGCCAAAGACGTATATCCTCACGCTAAGGCGAATTTTGGATCTTTAAAGCTTCAAAGATTAAGGCTTGATTCACTTTCAATTTTGCATAGATTTTTCGGCCTTGTGGGGCTTCAAATTGTTTGCTTGATTTAGGTGAGCACTTGAAATCTTATTATTGGGTGAAGCTTTCGATTATTCGGGTGCCAATACTTCAAAACTGTGACGCTGGCGATACCTTAATGTCTTCCCAATTTAATTACACGGAAGCTACTAGAAAAGACTAGAAACCCAACAATCCTAACTAAACCGCTAAGTCAATATTTATTAAGCAAAAAATATTTACATGCGAAGGGAGAATAAGCAAACAACGAGAACACATGAGTTTTTGAAAGAAGAGCGACTTCTACGTTTAGCATAGTAACTTATAATTAACCATATCATTTCTCGTCCTCATTTAAGAGACTTAGCCTAATGTGAAGTTAAGGAATCA
This sequence comes from Glebionis coronaria, assembly GCA_025667525.1. Taxonomy (NCBI): domain Eukaryota; kingdom Viridiplantae; phylum Streptophyta; class Magnoliopsida; order Asterales; family Asteraceae; genus Glebionis; species Glebionis coronaria. The sequence goes on from CM046879.1 coordinate 231,339,465, forward strand.
AAGCTAAGTGCTCAACACGCATGGTCGAGTAAAAAAATACTCTTATTCTCGCCATCGGAAAACCTACATTCGTATAAAACATGAGAAAATTTTTAAAATTTGGCCATTTTTAGCCTTATTATGCAACAAAACGATAAATAAAAAGATAAACTTTGGAAAGCGTGAAGGTTTAGCAAGGCAAGTATCTATTCACCCCCCCCCCCATACTAAAGTTAAACATTGTCCTCAATGTTTCGAGTCTAGGGGTGCAAACACCCCCATACTAGAGACGTAGTCGAATGCCTAATCTAGCATGGAAAGGGTGTAACCATTAAATCAATAGTCGTTTATGAAGTGTGCTATAAACCTAAGGTTAGAACATCAAATGATATATCATTTGGATATTGAGAAAGTCTTCAAAGCAAACGATCGAGTGCTCCCATAAAACGAACACGAGAGGCTCTAATCGTGAAGATCATGATCTAAAAACCACAATTCACAAACAATCACGGAACAAAGGTTGGAAGGGCACAAATCCCCTCACATTAAACTAATTATAAAGCAATAATATGTACATGGATAAGCATGGGTCTCCCCCACGAGGCGCCTTGTTTTTGATAACCGAGTCAAAAGCTCGACTCGAATCCCCATAAATGTGATCACTTAGTGATAATCATGGTGTGGTCAATTTTTAGTGGGGCTTACATGATAAACAAGGCCCAAAAACAACCGGTATTAAGGACTAAGTCCTTTGATGGTGCAAAATACCGGGATTAAAGATGGCGTTCTCGTTTTCATTGGAAAAACAAATCAACGCCACTTCATCATGTGTTAATACAAACCCAAAAGGTTTCAAGAAAATAGATGAGAAGAAATAGAAGGGTGGGACAATGGGTAAGTCATAAAAACCATGAGTTACTCGAGGTACACTCGCACCAATCAAATAGAAAGATTTTCCATTTATTGCATCGGTGGAAGACCGAGATTTCCCTTTATAAGCAATTCCGGGATCAAATATCTCGTCCTCGGTGGAGAAAGGGGAGGGAACATAAGGGGATTCCCCCACGCTAGGTCCACACAAAGCATCGTCAAAAGGAGAAGACGAGCTTGTAGCACTCAAAACACGAGGTGATGACGGAGTTAGCATTGTAGAAAAATCTTTTAAATCCAATTTAAAATCTTTCCCTTTTTCATCTTTTAAACTCTCCTTATGAAAACCCGACTTAATTATGTCAAAAATATTTGGTGTTTCTAAAGCAATGTTAGTCACACTAAAAATTCTCACATTTGAAAACCGTTTTGGTTTAGGTGGTGGCAAGTTCTCAAAACGTTTGTCAACAAAGAAAACTTCCCCATCGGGATCAACATATTCATCATCCGAGGAATTATTCGTGATTGGAAACGTAGGATTAACACTCTTAACCTCCACCGGCGGAGGGGACACAAAATCGTTTTTATCATCAACTTCTAAAACTCTTTTTGAAATCCTTTTACAAATGTTTTTGATGGGATTAACATTGTTCAAAGACGTGATAGAGTACACATGAGAAAGTGTGGAGTTTTGAGTTGCATTTATGACGAGTTCTTCCTCATTGAAACGAAGAGTGATTTGCCTAGCATGCACATCGATAAGTGCTCTCGAGGTATCCAAAAATGATCGACCTAAAATTATAGGAACTTTAGGATCGATGGGAATGTCAACAACGATAAAGTCCACGGGATAGTAGAACTTTCCAACTTTCACGAAGACGTCCTCGGCTACTCCACAAGCTAGAATCGTAGAATGATCGGCCATCTCGATTGACATTCTTGAAGGAGTGAGATTTGGAAGATTGAGCGACTTAAAAATATCAAGAGGCATCAAATTAATACTAGCACCAAGATCGGCCAAGGCGTAGCATTCCTCCATATCTTGTATTACACATGGGATTAAAAATTTACCGGGATCACCGACTTTTTGAGGTATGCGGCTAAGAAAAACCGAAGAACAACTAGACGACTTTTGCAATTTCTCTTTGTTATTCAACATACTTTTGAAGTTTGCGGAAAATCGAGGCATCATGACCGAGGCGTCGGCAAAACTTATATTAAAATGCAAGTCACGAAACATTTTCATAAAAAGTTCAAATTGATAATTATTTCGTTCTTGTGCCTTTTCCTTGTTTCGTCTTGAAGGGTAAGGTAAGGGTGCTGTGGGTTGGGGCATAGGCAAAGGCCTTGGAATCTCGGGTTCCACTATTGGTATTGGTTCAACCGTAGGTGTGGTTTGAGCGGTACTTCGTGGGCTTGGAATTTGCTCCTTTTCGACCACCACCTCGGGTTCTTTCTCTTTTTCCTTCTCCGTAGAAGTACTTGGACGAGAAATGGGTTCTTTGAAAGTTTTACCACTACGAGTAGTAATAACCTTCAATTCTCCTTTCGGGTTCACGATGGTATCACTAGGAAGACCACCCGAAGAAGAAGGTTTACACATGATAGCTTCAAACATTTTTCCCAATCAATCTTCAAACTTAGATTGCCTAGCATCCGCTTTTAACAATTCTTGCTTAATCTCATGTTGACATTGCTCCATTTTTTGTTGATTTTGTTGGAGACGTTGAACATTTCCTTCCATTTTATTAGCATGAGTCTTAAGTTCATTAGCAAGTTCATTTTAAGCTCGTTTTTCAACTCGGATCTTAAGCTAACCATTTCACGTTGCATATTATCAAACTTAGCATCGTTTGCTTTAGCATAATTCAAAAATTCTCCTTGAAGATTTTTGGTGTGATCATTTTGAAAACCTTGAGTGGTAGTTTGAAAATCACGGTTTTGGTTTTGGTTTGAAATTTGCCCATTTCCACTTTGATAATTACCCTTGTTGTAGTTACGTTGATTTCCTTGATAAGCATCACTTTGATTGTTGTTTTGATAGTTGTTAGCATTTAGATTTTGTGGAGCTTGATTTTGGCGGGAACCTTGACCGTTTTGGTTATAAGTTCCCGTGGCTACATAAGCATTCAAAGTGTTACCATCCGCGGTAATGCACTCGGAAAAATCATGAGCTCCACCACACGAAATACAACTCTTGGCAACCGCCTTAAGCGGAATTCAAAGCATCTTGTGCTTTCCAATGAGTCATAAGAGTCGAAAACATATCGAAAAACCGATTCTCCTCATTTGCTTCATCTTGCAAGGCATTAATTCTACGAGACGATGACGAACCCAAATTGGTAACACTCGGTGTGTTACGAGGGCTATAAACCTTAGACCTATTCTCAATGATTTTCAAAGCCTCTTTGGTCGTTTTACACAAAAAAATTACCACCCGCGGCGGCATTTAAGTAATCTCGTTCATGATCATTAAGCCCATTATAAAAAGTCTCAATTTGATGCAATTCGGAAAAATCATGGTGTGGACATTCATGTAAAATTTCTTTAAACCTTTCCCAAGCCATTGAAAAACTTTCATTAGACCTTTGTGTAAATCGTGAAATCTCGTTTTTCAAATGTGTTGTTTTAGATGGTGGAAAAAATTGATTCACAAATTTTGAAACGAGATCACCCCACGTCAAAATCGAATTTGGGGGTTCTTTCTCGAGCCATATCTTGGTGGGTCCATCTAATGAGTATGGAAACAACATCATCTTAATGGCATCGTGTGGTACATCCTTAAACTTGCTTGTCGCGGTAAGATGATTAAATTGCCTAATGTGATAATGTGGGTTGTCTTTCTCGTGTCTACGAAACTTGTTGGCTTGAAGCATAGACATTAAACCCGTCTTGATCTCGAAGTTCTCCGCAAGGATGGCGGGAATCACAATGGCCTCTCCAAAACCCTCGGTGGGTGCTTGAAGCAACTCCATCATAGTACGATTAGCCATGATAGCTTCTTGTTCTACAATAGGTTCATCACTTGGAGTCTCTTCACTAGAAAGATTAGGAGTAGGTGTTGCCTCCTTTTTGTTTTTTCGTTTACGTGCACGTTTTGCTTGATTAAGAGTAAGCATAAACGTCACATACAACGTAGGGATGAGCAAAGAATATTCTTTTTGGTGTTTTTAACTTTTTCAATTTTTTGGATTTTTGATTGTTTTTACTTTTTTTTGGATTTTGGAATTGTATTAAGTAGACAAAAATCTACAAATCTCCTCCTTAATCAAATCTCTTGATTAAAGAAGCCTCAAGGAATGAAAACGATCACGTGAAGTGAACGCCTTCGATGAATTTAGAACGTTGGTGGAACACCAAAACGTTCAAGAGGGTTTAATCAATGAAAACCAAGAAAATATATATGATACTTAATAATACTTTGGGCGGCAAAACCCTCGATTAGCTCTCAAAATCAAATACTCACAAGCAAGCGGGGAAACGAGGCGGCGCGAAGCACTTAAGAGCCTTTTTCCTTATGATATATTTTATAATATCCGCCTTACACCCACCTTATAGTTTGTATTTTCAAAATCGAGCTTATAGAAAGTATTTATATATTTTTGCCTTTTTTCTTTGGTTTGAGATTCGAATACAATGATTGGGTAATGACCTCCCAAGTCAAGGTTGTGATTTCTCACGTATTTGGAGTACTTGTGAATTTATTGTTCTACGTATACACTATATTAATAGTATTCACAAAAAACGAAAAACCGATAATACGTATTAGTAGAGTGCTACTAATACAAATACTTATTATGGCTATATAAGAACAACAATTGTTCAAATCAAAACACAACACGCCTCCCCGGCAGCGGCGCCAAAAATGATGGTTGAGTTTTTGTATACCCTTTAGGAAAAAGGTACCAAAATAGGGTAAGCACGACGATTTAGGAAAACCGTGCGTAAATGACCCTAAAGTGAGTTCAAGTTCGTTTCCCGAGGAGGCAAGTGCGTTGTGTTAAGAGATGATTATCCTTGTGATTTTATTGTTATGGGAAAAGAAAATAGAAATGGGGTGAGAAGAGAATGACGGTTACGATGACGGATTACACTAAGACGAAAAGGTCGTTCACGTAAAACCGTAAAAAGCACCTAATTAAAAATTAAACCTAAAAATTAATTAAAAGTTAAAACTAAGTCTAAAATAATATAAATAAGAATAAAAATCCAACAAATATATTTTAAAACCTTTATATTAATTAAATATTCAATTTTAAATGCTAATTAAAGCCCTAAAATTAAATATAATTAACAAAATGTCCAAAATATTATTTTATTGAACTAATAAGTTACTTATATTATTTAAAGACTAAAAAGTATTTTTCCTAAATTTTAAAAACTATTTTTCTATTTTTAAAACACTTAAAACTATTTTTAAGCTAAAATAATCATAAAAAATAATAAAATAATGCTAAAAATAATTTGACAATTTTAAAAATCCTAATTTATACTAAAGAACAGTAAAAAATGAAAAAAGTTTGAAAAATGTAAAATTTTTCACTAAAAGACAAAACAGTTTGAAATTAAACCTTAATTAAACTAAATTTAATTATAAAAATTAATAAAAATGTGAACACTAAAAAAGTTTTAAACTAAAAATCTTAAAATCTTTTTCTAAATCTATGAAAAATTTTAAAACTGAAAAATATTAGTTTTTGTCACTAAAAGACAAAAACAGAATAATAAAAAGTTAATTAAATTAGCTATTTAATCTAAAAAATACTAGATGAACAGTAACAAAAAATCTAATTAAACAGAAAAATCAAAAATTAAATAAGAAAAATATTGAAACTAATTTCAAACCCTAATTCCTATTTTAGGGCACTAGAGACAAAAAATCTTAAAATTGATAGTGACATGTGGATAGGTTTTGTTTTCTTGTGCAGCAGTGGGAACTTTAATACAAACAGTGGGAACTTGGTTCCCACTGATAATGAAAAAAAGAGGTCTGGTGACCTTTGAGCTTAGGAAAGCTTTGTGTGGAGCTTATTCTGGACAATAAGGCACCCCCACAACCAGTTGGGTTGTGGGGAGTCTATAAATGCAATAAAACTCACAAACACTTCACAAGAATCACACAAACAAGCAGAAGAAAGTTACTGTATTAGCTATACCCTATCTGATGAACAGTGAACTGAACTACTTTGCACAAAATCGAATTTTAAAGCTTCAAATCTTGCATACAAGTTTACCAAGTCACATACAAACTAACTACAAACCTAACTGGACCTATAATCTAATAACTTGCAAGATTTGATGAGCAAATTTCAACAAAAACAGGCAGATTTGAAGATTACTGAATTCCTAGCATGTTTTACCACTTAAGCATACAAACCTGTTTAAAAACACACCAAACCTGTAACTAATGACTAAAAATTCCTAACCAACCTACACAGAATATGTTGGACAGATTTTTGAACTCAATTTATGTCACCAAATCAGATTAAAACCCAAATCCAAACACCCTTTTAAATCCTGATTTCACTTTAATCACACAAAATCTATTCAAAACTCAACCAAATAGATTCTAACTACTCTAATCATGCATAAACACATCAATTGAACATAAACAGACCATAAACAACAATGAAAACACAGATTCATGCAAATTCACCAAATCACATAAAAAGCTTGAAAAAATGACAAATATGGATCAAGCCTTGATTACCTTGGCTGAGTGCCTTCTATTTGGACTTTTGAGGGCTTTTTAGAACTCATGAACATGTAGAGAACCCCGTTGGTGGAATCTTAAAGGAAAGACCCAGGGGTGACAATTTCTTTACCAAATAAATTGAAATGAAATGGATGGAGTATGATGAGGTCTTGTTACTTGTTCTTGCACATCAAAACCAAACCAAGAAGATAGAGCTACAAGCAATAGAAGTTTACCATAAGCTGTTGTCAGCAGCTTATGGTGAACTTTTATAACAGTAAGTATCACAAAAAATAGAAATACAAGAATTTTTGTAAAATCCTTGAAGACCTTAAACCTTTTTGAAACAACCTTTGAAAATAAAACTACTTCAAAAACACCAAGCCAAGAATCAAGTTTCCAGTTTTCACTTCCACACGATCTTGGCCAAAAGTTTTGAAAAATCTTAAAAAAACAGTTACTTGAAAAATTCTTGAACAAACGTTAACTTTGTGGAACTCAGATTAATTCTCAAATAAGTACACCAACTTTTAAAAAGGAAAAGGAATTACATTTAAATAAAAACACCAACTTTCCTTTAATTTAAAAAGGTATTACAACTTAATGAGAAAAAATCTGGAACATTCAAATAGGGACACATACGTCCTCTATTTATACACATGAATGGAAAAATCTAGAAACTAAAACCCTAGCTAAGGTATTTCCTAAAATGCCTTTGGTCTTCTTGGGGAATCTTGTTCAAGATGGATACATGTGATTGACTGCTTGCTTTTGATGATCCTAGCCGTTTAATCTTCCTTTGGGGCGAAGGAACACACGTGATTCGTTCATTTGGTCGGGTTTTTGGGAATGGGGGATAGAGACGTGAGCAGGGGTGACCCTACTGGTCACATGGGTGTAGTTTTGGTAAAGGTGAAGGTGGGTTTGTGATAAGAAGGTGGGGAATTATTGATCTGGACAAACTTGGGTAAAACCCCTGTGATTTAGGGATAATTGATTCTGGGAAATTAGGGTTTATGGGGTAGTTTAGGGTGGGTTTAATCTGATTAGTAGGATTAAGATTTTAAAAAGAGTGTTAAGGAGGGAAGTTTATAAACTGATTATAAAAATCAGTTTAAAAACGTGAGTGAGGTGTGAGGTGGAAGGGTTGAGGGTTTTGATTGGGTGTTTGACTGGTCAATGTGAGGTGTCGGCTTACGAGTGGCTGGTGAGGCATTGTGTCTCTTGGCGAAAATAGACCCCATCTCTCTTGTCTTCTTCATTTAGTAATAAACAGCCAAAAATCCCATTTTCCTTTATAACAAGTTTGGGCAGCTTGTCAAATTTGGCACAACAACTATGCAAACTTTTCACAAGGACCATAAATGTACTTTTCTCATTCTCCAAGGGTTGATCTTGTACAATGTTCAAACTTTAGGGACCCTGTTGCATATAATGATAGATGGGGGGTATAAAGTGACAATTCTTCAAACTTGGAGGACTAATCTTGTATTTCTTCAATTCTTCAAGGGTTGTTTTGGAAATTCTTGATTCGGGTCCGGTTCATTGTGCGGCTTCGTTTCCCGTGTTCGTTTTTTATTGATTCTTGTGATCTTTTTGTCATTTCCTCAATATCCGTACCTAAAATACACAAGCAACAAACACGAGCATATATTTGGCATTTTTAATGATATTTAATGCATTTTAAGCCCATTTTGGATGATGAGACTATGTATAAAAGCAGTCTCATCACTCCCCCATACTAAACCATTGCCGTGCCCTCACGCTAGAATAAAGTATCGTAGCACCTCCAAAATTCATTTTTATTCACTTTATTCAATGATAAACTAGCTACACTGCTACTATCACTACTACTTGCGTTTTAGACATAATGTATGATTTTCATCGCAAAAGGTGACGTTTAGGTTCATAGAACAAGAACACGTGAATGCTTCGTTAGAAATAATTTCATCGTCCTCGATTTTCACCCCAATTCCATGCCAAGCATGAAACGAGATCATTGTCATTATAAGTTAGTAATGCTAACACTACTCATATGCCCTAATCACGTACTTATCCTCCCATTATTCCTAAGTTGTATCTCTTATATTTTATTTTGTCTTGAATGTTTCACGAGGATACATTGTTTGACTTATGCGATGATAGAGATTTAGGTCTAAAAATAGAGTCCTAACGGTGTAACCGAGACCATCAAATCAATAACCCCTCCTAATAGACAACGATGTCAAAAAATTAAGTCAACAAGAAGGATCGATAAACATGGTTTTATAACGGTTTTGAACATGAGACTTATTACCAAGACTTTTATACGCCCCCTAACGGAAGGGCCTTATTATATTTGGTTTACCTCCATCTTTTATTCAACTTCGCCATGAAGCTTTTATTATGACTTCGGTCTTGCCTTGCCTTTTATTATCCGCCTCATCGGTGGTTTTATTAGCCAAAGACGTATATCCTCACGCTAAGGCGAATTTTGGATCTTTAAAGCTTCAAAGATTAAGGCTTGATTCACTTTCAATTTTGCATATATTTTTCGGCCTTGTGGGGCTTCAAATTGTTTTCTTGATTTAGGTGAGCACTTTAAATCTTATTATTGGGTGAAGCTTTCGATTATTCGGGTGCCAATACTTCAAAACCGTGACGCTGGCGATACCTTAATGTCTTCCCAATTTAATTACACGGAAGCTACTAGAAAAGACTAGAAACCCAACAATCCTAACTAAACCGCTAAGTCAATATTTATTAAGCAAAAAATATTTACATGCGAAGGGAGAATAAGCAAACAACAAGAACACATGAGCTTTTGAAAGAAGAGCGACTTCTACGTTTAGCATAGTAACTTATAATTAACCCTATCATTTCTCGTCCTCATTTAAGAGACGTAGCCTAATGTGAAGTTAAGGAATCAAAGCTAAGTGCTCAACACGCACGGTCGAGTCAAAAATTACTCTTATTCTCGCCATCGGAAAACCTACATTCGTATAAAACATGAGAAAATTTTTAAAATTTTTCCATTTTTAGCCTTATTATGCAACAAAACGATAAACAAAAAGATAAACTTTGGAAAGGGTGAAGGTTTAGCAAGTCAAGTATCTATTCACCCCCCATACTAAAGTTAAACATTGTCCTCAATGTTTCGAGTCTAGGGGTGCAAATACCCCCATACTAGAGACGTAGTCGAATGCCTAATCTAGCATGGAAAGGGTGAAACCATTAAATCAATAGCCGTTTATGAAGTGTGCTATAAACCTAAGGTTAGAACATCAAATGATATATCATTTGGATATTGAGAAAGTCTTCAAAGCAAACGATCGAGTGCTCCCATAAAACGAACACGAGAGGCTCTAATCGTGAAGATCATGATCTAAAAACCACAATTCACAAACAACCACGAAACAAAGGTTGGAAGGGCACAAATCCCCTCACATTAAACTAATTAGAAAGCAATAATATGTACATGGATAAGCATGGGTCTCCCCCACGAGGCACCTTGTTTTTGATAACCGAGTCAAAAGCTCGACTCGAATCCCCATAAATGTGATCATTTAGTGATAATCATGGTGTGGTCAATTTTTAGTGGGGCTTACATGATAAACAAGGCCCAAAAACAACCGGTATTAAGGACTAAGTCCTTTGATGGTGCAAAATACCGGGATCAAAGATGGCGTTCACGTTTTCATTGGAAAAACAAATCAACGCCACTTCATCATGTGTTAACACAAACCCAAAGGGTTTCAAGAAAATAGATGAGAAGAAATAGAAGGGTGGGACAATGGGTAAGTCATAAAAACCATGAGCTACTCGAGGTACACTCGCACCAATCAAATAGAAAGATTTTCCATTTATTGCATCGGTGGAAGACCGAGATTTCCCTTTATAAGCAATTCCGGGATCAAATATCTCGTCCTCGGTGGAGAAAGGGGAGGGAACATAAGGGGCTTCCCCCACGCTAGGTCCACACAAAGCATCGTCAAAAGGAGAAGACGAGCTTGTAGCACTCAAAACACGAGGTGATGACGGAGTTAGCATTGTAGAAAAATCTTTTAAATCCAATTTAAAATCTTTCCCTTTTTCATCTTTTAAACTCTCCTTATGAAAACCCGACTTAATTATGTCAAAAATATTTGGTGTTTCTAAAGCAATGTTAGTCACACTAAAATTTCTCACATTTGAAAACCGTTTTGGTTTAGGTGGTGGCAAGTTCTCAAAACGTTTGTCAACAAAGAAAACTTCCCCATCGGGATCAACATATTCATCATCCGAAGAATTATTCGTGACTGGAAACGTAGGATTAACACTCTTAACCTCCACCGGCGGAGGGGACGCAAAATCGTTTTTATCATCAACTTCTAAAACTCTTTTTGAAATCCTTTTACAAATGTTTTTGATGGGATTAACATTGTTCAAAGACGTGATAGAGTACACATGAGAAAGTGTGGAGTTTTGAGTTGCATTTATGACGAGTTCTTCCTCATTGAAACGAAGAGTGATTTGCCTAGCATGCACATCGATAAGTGCTCTCGAGGTATCCAAAAATGATCGACCTAAAATTAGAGGAACTTTAGGATCGATGGGAATGTCAACAACGATAAAGTCCACGGGATAGTAGAACTTTTCAACTTTCACGAAGACGTCCTCGGCTACTCCACAAGCTAGAATCGTAGAATGATCGGCCATCTCGATTGACATTCTTGAAGGAGTGAGATTTGGAAGATTGAGCGACTTAAAAATCTCAAGAGGCATCAAATTAATACTAGCACCAAGATCGGCCAAGGCGTAGCATTCCTCCATATCTTGTATTACACATGGGATTAAAAATTTACCGGGATCACCGACTTTTTGAGGTATGCGGCTAAGAAAAACCGAAGAACAACTAGACGACTTTTGCAATTTCTCTTTGTTATTCAACATACTTTTGAAGTTTGCGGCAAATCGAGGCATCATGACCAAGGCGTCGGCAAAACTTATATTAAAATGCAAGTCACGAAACATTTTCATAAAAAGTTCAAATTGATAATTATTTCGTTCTTATGCCTTTTCCTTGTTTCGTCTTGAAGGGTAAGGTAAGGGTGGTGTGGGTTGGGGCATAGGCAAAGGCCTTGGAATCTCGGGTTCCACTATTGGTATTGGTTCAACCGTAGGTGTGGTTTGAGCGGTACTTCGTGGGCTTGGAATTTGCTCCTTTTCGACCACCACCTCGGGTTCTTTCTCTTTTTCCTTCTCCGTAGAAGTACTTGGACGAGAAATAGGTTCTTTGAAAGTTTTACCACTACGAGTAGTAATAACCTTCAATTCTCCTTTCGGGTTCACGATGGTATCACTAGGAAGACCACCCGAAGAAGAAGGTTTACACATGATAGCTTCAAACATTTTTCCCAATCAATCTTCAAACTTAGATTGCCTAGCATCCGCTTTTAACAATTCTTGCTTAATCTCATGTTGACATTGCTCCATTTTTTGTTTATTTTGTTGGAGACGTTGAACATTTCCTTCCATTTTATTAGCATGAGTCTTAAGTTCATTAGCAAGTTCATTTTAAGCTCGTTTTTCAACTCGGATCTTAAGCTAACCATTTTCACGTTGCATATTATCAAACTCAGCATCGTTTGCTTTAGCATAATTCAAAAATTCTCCTTGAAGATTTTTGGTGTGATCATTTTGAAAACCTTGAGTGGTAGTTTGAAAATCACGGTTTTGGTTTTGGTTTGAAATTTGCCCATTTCCACTTTGATAATTACCCTTGTTGTAGTTACGTTGATTTCCTTGATAAGCACCACTTTGATTCTTGTTTTGATAGTTGTTAGCATTTAGATTTTGTGGAGCTTGATTTTGGCGGGAACCTTGACCATTTTGGTTATAAGTTCCCGTGGCTACATAAGCATTCAAAGTGTTACCATCTGCGGTAATGCACTCGGAAAAATCATGAGCTCCACCACACGAAATACAACTCTTGGCAACCGCCTTAACCGATGCGGAATTCAAAGCATCTTGTGCTTTCCAATGAGTCATAAGAGTCGAAAACCTATCGAAAAACCGTATCTCCTCATTTGCTTCATCTTGCAAGGCATTAATGCTACGAGACGATGACGAACCCAAATTGGTAACACTCGGTGTGTTACGAGGGCTATAAACCTTAGACCTATTCTCAATGATTTTCAAAGCCTCTTCGGTCGTTTTGCACAAAAGAATTACCACCCGCGGCGGCATTTAAGTAATCTCGTTCATGATCATTAAGCCCATTATAAAAAGTATCAATTTGATGCAATTCAGAAAAATCATGGTGTGGACATTCATGTAAAATTTCTTTAAACCTTTCCCAAGCCATTGAAAAACTTTCATTAGAACTTTGTGTAAATCGTGAAATCTCGTTTTTCAAATGTTTTGTTTTAGATGGTGGAAAAAATTGATTAACAAATTTTGAAACGAGATCACCCCACGTCAAAATCGAATTTGGGGGTTCTTTCTCGAGCCATATCTTGGCGGGTCCATCTAATGAGTATGGAAACAACATAATCTTAATGGCATCGTGTGGTACATCCTTAAACTTGCTTGTCGCGGTGAGACGATTAAATTGCCTAATGTGATAATGTGGGTTGTCTTTTTCGTGTCCGCGAAACTTGTTGGCTTGAAGCATAGACATTAAACCCGTCTTGATCTCGAAGTTCTCCGCAAGGATGGCGGGAATCACAATGGCCTCTCCAAAACCCTCGGTGGGTGCTTGAAGCAACTCCATCATAGTACGATTAGCCATGATAGCTTCTTGTTCTACAATAGGTTCCTCACTTGGAGTCTCTTCACTAGAAAGATTAGGAGTAGGTGTTGCCTCCTTTTTTTTTTCGTTTACGTGCACGTCTTGCTTGATTAAGAGTAAGCATAAACGTCACATACAATGTAGGGATGAGCAAAGAAGATTCTTTTGGTGTTTTTAACTTTTTCAATTTTTTGGATTTTTGATTGTTTTTACTTTTTTTTGGATTTTGGAATTGTATTAAGTAGACAAAAATCTACAAATCTCCTCTTTAATCAAATCTCTTGATTAAAGAAGCCTTAAGGAACACCAAAACGTTCAAGAGGGTTTAATCAATGAAAACCAAGAAAATATATATGATACTTAATAATACTTTGGGCGGCAAAACCCTCGATTAGCTCTCAAAATCAAATACTCACAAGCAAGCGGGGAAACGAGGCGGCGCGAAGCACTTAAGAGCCTTTTTCCTTAGGATATATTTTATAATATCCGCCTTATACCCACCTTATAGTTTGTATTTTCAAAATCGAGCTTATAGAAAGTATTTATATATTTTTGCCTTTTTTCTTTGGTTTGAGATTCGAATACAATGATTGGGTAATGACCTCCCAAGTCAAGGTTGTGATTTCTCACGTATTTGGAGTACTTGTGAATTTATTGTTCTACGTATACACTATAGTAATAGTATTCACAAAAAACGAAAAACCGATAATACGTATTAGTAGAGTGCTACTAATACAAATACTTATTATGGCTATATAAGAACAACAATTGTTCAAATCAAAACACAACACGCCTCCCCGGCAGCGGCGCCAAAAATGATGGTTGAGTTTTTGTATACCCTTTAGGAAAAAGGTACCAAAATAGGGTAAGCACGACGATTTAGGAAAACCGTGTGTAAATGACCCTAAAGTGAGTTCAAGTTCGTTTCCCGAGGAGGCAAGTGCGTTGTGTTAAGAGATGATTATCCTTGTGATTTTATTGTTATGAGAAAAGAAAATAGAAATGGGGTGAGAAGAGAATGACGGTTACGATGACGGATTACACTAAGACGAAAAGGTCGTTCACGTAAAACCGTAAAAAGCACCTAATTAAAAATTAAACCTAAAAATTAATTAAAAGTTAAAACTAAGTCTAAAATAATATAAATAAGAATAAAAATCCAACAAATATATTTTAAAACCTTTTTATTAATTAAATATTCAATTTTAAATGCTAATTAAAGCCCTAAAATTAAATATAATTAACAAAATGTCCAAAATATTATTTTATTGAACTAATAAGTTACTTATATTATTTAAAGACTAAAAAGTATTTTTCCTAAATTTTAAAAACTATTTTTCTATTTTTAAAACACTTAAAACTATTTTTAAGCTAAAATAATCATAAAAAGTAATAAAATAATGCTAAAAATAATTTGACAATTTTAAAAATCCTAATTTATACTAAAGAACAGTAAAAAATGAAAAAAGTTTGAAAAATGTAAAATTTTTCACTAAAAGACAAAACAGTTTGAAATTAAACCTTAATTAAACTAAATTTAATTATAAAAATTAATAAAAATGTGAACACTAAAAAAGTTTTAAACTAAAAATCTTAAAATCTTTTTCTAAATCTATGAAAAATTTTAAAACTGAAAAATATTAGTTTTTGTCACTAAAAGACAAAAACAGAATAATAAAAAGTTAATTAAATTAGCTATTTAATCTAAAAAATAGTAGATGAACAGTAACAAAAAATCTAATTAAACAGAAAAATCAAAAATTAAATAAGAAAAATATTGAAACTAATTTCAAACCCTAATTCCTATTTTAGGGCACTAGAGACAAAAAATCTTAAAACTGATAGTGACATGTGGATAGGTTTTGTTTTCTTGTGCAGCGGTGGGAACTTTAATACAAACAGTGGGAACTTAGTTCCCACTGATAATGAAAAAAAGAGGTCTGGTGACCTTTGAGCTTAGGAAAGCTTTGTGTGGAGCTTATTCTGGACAATAAGGCACCCCCACAACCAGTTGGGTTGTGGGGAGTCTATAAATGCAATAAAACTCACAAACACTTCACAAGAATCACACAAACAAGCCGAAGAAAGTTACTGTATTAGCTATACCCTATCTGATGAACAGTGAACTGAACTACTTTGCACAAAATCGAATTTCAAAGCTTCAAATCTTGCATACAAGTTTACCAAGTCACATACAAACTAACTACAAACCTAACTGGACCTATAATCTAATAACTTGCAAGATTTGATGAGCAAATTTCAACAAAAACAGGCAGATTTGAAGATTACTGAATTCCTAGCATGTTTTACCACTTAAGCATACAAACCTGTTTAAAAACACACCAAACCTGTAACTAATGACTAAAAATTCCTAACCAACCTAAACAGAATATGTTGGACAGATTTTTGAACTCAATTTATGTCACCAAATCAGATTAAAACCCAAATCCAAACACCCTTTTAAATCCTGATTTCACTTTAATCACACAAAATCTATTCAAAACTCAACCAAATAGATTCTAACTACTCTAATCATGCATAAACACATCAATTGAACATAAACAGACCATAAACAACAATGAAAACACAGATTCATGCAAATTCACCAAATCACATAAAAAGCTTGAAAAATGACAAATAGGGATCAAGCCTTGATTACCTTGGCTGAGTGCCTTCTATTTTGACTTTTGAGGGCTTTTTAGAACTCATGAACATGTAGAGAACCCCGTTGGTGGAATCTTAAAGGAAAGACCCAGGGGTGACAATTTCTTTACCAAATAAATTGAAATGAAATGGATGGAGTATGATGAGGTCTTGTTACTTGTTCCTGCATATCAAAACCAAACCAAGAAGATAGAGCTACAAGCTATAGAAGTTTACCATAAGCTGTTGTTAGCAGCTTATGGTGAACTTTCATAACAGTAAGTATCACCAAAAACAGAAATATAAGAATTTTTGTAAAATCCTTGAAGACCTTAAACCTTTTTGAAACAACCTTTGAAAATAAAACTACTTCAAAAACACCAAGCCAAGAATCAAGTTTCCAGTTTTCACTTCCACATGATCTTGGCCAAAAGTTTTGAAAAATCTTAAAAAAAACAGTTACTTGAAAAATTCTTGAAGAAACGTTAACTTTGTGGAACTCAGATTAATTCTCAAATAAATACACCAACTTTTAAACAGGAAAAGGAATTACATTTAAATAAAAACACCAACTTTCATTTAATTTAAAAAGGTTTTACAACTTAATGAGAAAAAATCTGGAACATTCAAATAGGGACACATACGTCCTCTATTTATACACATGAATGGAAAAATCTAGAAACTAAAACCCTAGCTAAGGGATTTCCTAAAATGCCCTTGGTCTTCTTGGGGAATCTTGGTCAAGATGGATACATGTGATTGACAGCTTGCTTTTGATGATCCTAGCCGTTTAATCTTCCTTTGAGGCCAAGGAACACACGTGATTCGTTCAGTTGGTCGGGTTTTTGGGAATGGGGGATAGAGACGTGAGCAGGGGTGACCCTACTGGTCACATGGGTGTAGTTTTGGTAAAGGTGAAGGTGGGTTTGTGATAAGAAGGTGGGGAATTAATGATCTGGACAAACTTGGGTAGAACCCCTATGATTTAGGGATAATTGATTCTGGGAAATTAGGGTTTATGGGGTAGTTTAGGGTGGGTTTAATATGATTAGTAGGATTAAGATTTTAAAAAGAGTGTTAAGGAGGGAAGTTTATAAACTGATTATAAAAATCAGTTTAAAAACGTGAGTGGGGTGTGAGGTGGAAGGGTTGAGGGTTTTGATTGGGTGTTTGACTGGTCAAGGTGAGGTGTCGGCTTGTGAGTGGCTGGTGAGGGTTTGTGTGTCTTGGCGAAAATAGTCCCCCATCTCTCTTGTCTTCTTCATTTAGTAATAAACAACCAAAAATCCCATTTTCCTTTATAACAAGTTTGGGCAGCTTGTCAATTTTAGCACAACAACTTTGCAAACTTTTCACAAGGACCATAAATGTAATTTTCTCATTCTCCAAGGGTTGATCTTGTACAATGTTCAACTTTAGGGACCCCATTGCATATAATGATAGATGGGGGTATAAAGTGACAATTCTTCAAACTTGGAGGACTAATCTTGTATTTCTTCAATTCTTCAAGGGTTGTTTTGGAATTTCTTGATTCGGGTCCGGTTCATTGTGCGGCTTCGTTTACCGTGTTCGTTTTTGATTGATTCTTGTAATCTTTTTGTCATTTCCTCAATATGCGTACCTAAAATACACAAGCAACAAACACGAGCATATATTTGGCATTTTTAATGATATTTAATGCTTTTTAAGCCCATTTTGGACGATGAGACTATGTATAAAAGCAGTCTCATCAGAGATTCTTCTAAGAGTTCAAAGAGACTGCAAGGTAATTCTGAAGCATAAGGTTAGCAATTTTTTCTCACTGCTGAAGAGGGATAGAAGGGAGCTTTACTACATGTTACTCAGATGTCATGGAACAGGATGGACCTTTAAGAAATTTCAGGGATTATCCTTTGAAGAATTGGAGTATAAGGCTTATCCCATTTGGGCAAGAGTGCAAGAGATGAACATTATCAGACTTCTTTCAGATGAAAGGAAAGAAGAACTTGCAGAAGAGATGGAGATTCAGAAGGCTATGATTGTACCAAGGCCTTTGAAGAAGGGAGTTCCACTTGAGTTTCCTAAAGACTTAAATAAAGTGATTCCCAGTGAAGTTGTTCTTAGAAGGAGCATTAACCTCTCACCCATGGAAGCTTTAGATATGGTACAAGTATTACCTCTTGATGCCAGAAACCCTATCATTAGATCTGAAGAAGATGCAAGTGGGTTTTGGATGATTGGCAGATATGGGAAAGAGGTACACACTTTTACTACTCTTATGTCTCTCTTTGTAAGTATGGATAGGGAAGACTTGGCAGACCTTTGGAGGTTGTTGATGGCCAAGTATGAGACTGAAGCACGTACTTCAGTCAATGGAATAAAGATTTGGTCAACATTCAAGAGAATGTGTGCACTAGAAGAAGAAGATCCTGTTTGGAAGGATCTTGAGGATGATATCAGTGGACTTCAATGGCGTTTGTATTCAGCTGCTGGTGTGTATTATTTGAGTTCTACAAAGTTTGCTGAGTATCTACTTGTAGATGCTGAGTATCCCATGTCCAAAGAAGTTTTGGAAAAGATGAAGACAACACAGCTAGAGATTGATTATTCAAGTGACATGGCCAAAGATTTGATTAGGCATGTTTATTACCAATATGGTAAGATTTGTAAGATTCCTCCTAGTTCTTAATTTTTATTCAGAAACTTGATTGCTAGAGTAGATATCAAGTTTAGGGGAGGATTGTTGGGAATAAAATGTAGCCAGTACACTTGGACGCTAACAAGAAGAAAATAAGCGTTGATAAGAAGAAAACAAACGTTGACAGATCAAGCGTTGACAGGAAGAAGTCAAGCGTTGATAGGATGAAGTCAAGCAGTGATAGAAAGATATATCTACGCGTATTATGTTTCTAGTTTGTTTCTAGTAAAGATAGGATCAACAATGTATTTTCTATATTTATCTTTACCTAGAATAGTTGATACGTAGACTCTTGTACAAGGCTTCTTATGTCTATAAAAGAAGACCTTTAGGTTTTGTTTCATATAAGTTTTCATTCGTTAAACACTTTCATTGTAAGAAAGTTTGTTCTAATCAATCAAAGTGAAAGTTTGGTTTACATTGTTTGTGTGTTCTTGTTTGAGTATTAATTCCGTATAATACTTAAATTGTTTTATACACAACAAAGTTTCTCTACGTGTTTAACTTGATTTAATCTCGTTTACACAAGCTAAATCGATCTAAGTTTGGGATCAACAGGTTTAACAAAATTAGACTTCTTTGACATATTAGGCCCGCCATGGATATTTTGACTCAACCCGAGTTTGCTTATCTAAGCTTACTCTAGCTAGTATCCTTAACCATGTAGTCCTTCATTGGTCTATTAGGCTAAGCATCCACCACTCTCATAATTTGAGATTTTAAATTTATGAAGAATAGGAGATGATAGAGTTGCAGCAAGTATAAAAGGGCTAGATAAACTTCATGATAATTACTTGTGGCTAAACCCTTCTCTTCTTTACCTCTATTTTCTTCGCATGTATATATGTTAATAAATAATCAAGAACGGTTTTAATCGGTTTGTAATCTCTTATGCATTTTTGTCTAATCATTCATGGTAGATATAAGTACGTCTTAAGATTCTAAGTTAGAAAGCGGGTGTTTTTCCTTTTATTCCTTTCAACTTTCTTTATGAGGAATAAAGAAAAATAAGAGCGACTTACAAAAAAATGAGTGGCTAGAAAAAAAAAGAAAAAAAAGAAAAAGAAAGAAAAAAATAATTATACAAGACTCCCAAGAGGGGCAGTGAAGTGTTAATTATAGTAACTATTAGATTCCAATATTACCTTGACGGGCTGCGAGAATTTAATAGTTGCTCCAATCCAATATTACCTTGACGGGTTGCGGGATTGAAGATCCAAAGTCCCAAAAAGGCGGTGGATGTAAATTATTGTGTGAGTTTTATTTTTATTTCCTTAGAGAGTGTGTAGCTACTTATTAATGCATGACATAAGGATTTTACACATAAGGCGAATGACTTATTACTCTTGAAACGGACTTATATTAATTATGAGCGGTTTTTCGAGTAATGGATGAGACGATTATTTAGGATTAAAACCGTGCTTTCTTATTTTTGGATTTTACATTTCTTATATTTCACACTTTAAATAATGACAAATTGGCCTTCAAGCAATTTGCTCAAATAATAACTGGTTCCATATTTAATTGTCATGAATAAGTTGATGCACTTTTTACTTGTGAATACAATGATCCCATTTTTAAGCTTGGTATGGGGAAAGTGAAACTTGAGGGTGATAAGTGTCCATGGTACCAAAAGCCCTAATTTAAGTCATTGATTTATTTATGAGTTTTTCCATCACAACCATTTATGAAAAATCAAAAAGTATATAAATAAAATTGTCTTTCTTTGCATTGCATTGTAAATATTCAAAATCATTCATCATGTAGCATAGCATAGTTTATTAAATCACAAAATGGACAAGGTGGATTAATTATGAGAAAAGTGCACTCTAGAGCTTTGAACTGCTCATTGCATGAGGTCATGGCAATGTTCAAGTGGAGGGGAGTTGATAAGTGTGAAAACACTCATCACACTTATCAATAATGATCCAAAAACCACTCAAAACACGGTCAAACATATTATATTTAATTGAAAAATATCAGAATTACGTGGGTATTTGTGTTTCATGTGTTTTCAGGTAAGAAGATACATTTTTGAGCAATCACGCGGTTTCAAGGACTTATTTGATGAAAAGACAAAGAAAATGACGAATCAAGCTTCAAGGACCTTACTTGCCATTATTTATCAAGATGGAGGGCTTAAGTTGCAATTTCTAAAGAAACAAAGGATGAAAAAGCAATTACTTAAAAGGTTTTGAACCCACTTGAAAAGAAAGAAGAAATGAAAGGACCAAAAGTAAAATGAATGGAAAGTTTGCGTATCTTATCATACTTGGTCAAATGACCAAGTCATTCACACGGTCAAACAATCAAAAACACGTCTTCTTCTTCTTCACCAGATAGAGAGAGAAATAAACACTCAACTTTATCTCTTTCAACCAAAACCTGCAACTTAACATATCAAAAGATCCAAGGAGAATCAGGCCAAGCTTCTAACTACAAAAATGCTCCTATCTTCCTCCTCTTCAAGGAGATGTCATTTATTTAGATCAAGAGGAAGAAACGAAGAAAACTCCAATTTGAAGAATGAAGAACAAATCAAGATCATCATATTTTCCACGTGGCACGATTTAATTGGAAGCAACACGTCATCTCATCTTCTTCAGACGGCTATAAATAGAAGATCAAGGCCTCATTTTTCGATGGTTAGCTTAGGTGTATATTACACATAGTTAGTTAGAGTTAGGATTAGTTAGTTAAGTCTCCAATTTTTGTATTGATTTCGGTTATAGTTCTTCAATCTAATTCAGTTACGATATCTGTTAATCAGTTGTAACCAATATTGTTTGCTGCCATTAATGAATAAAAGATTAAGTTTTTCTAAATTCCTCTTAATCTCTCTCTTATTATATATTTTTGTTAACTGTGAGTCAAAGTTTATTTCTACTGAGTTTCTATTCCAGGTTCTCATAATGTCAATTCCATTTTTATTGATTTGTTGTTTCTGGTATTAGTTGGTTAAAACTTGTAACAAATTCTTCCATGGATTAAGTCGATTAAAACTCTTTTTAATTCTGTAAATGTCAATTATGCCATTGATGAATGTAAGAAGTTACGGTTCACAATCCTGTTATATTTCTCTTTTATCTCACTCTTAAAAAGTTGTTAATGTTCACATAGTTAGTTAGCAGTCAATTAGTTAGTTAGTGAGAAGGAGCAGTTAGTTACTTTTCTATCAAGTTTGTTAGAGGAGTTTACAAATTTTGATTTTCAACCTATTAGTCATAAGTTCATCAATAGCTTAAGAGTTGATTTCGTAGCAGCATTTCTATGTTAATAGCTTTAACAAGTAGATGACATTAAGTTTTCAAGAATTTCTGATTCAATTTAGTATTTGAGGGAGTTAATCTGTTCAAGTTTTTAAGCTTCTGTTAATCGAGTCAGTTCCTATCAGTTTATTAATTTGAAGATTTTGTGAAACTTGAATGTTATTAGCATTAACTCAGTGCAGGGTAGTGTATTCATTTTGTTCATCCAAGGTAGCTGTAGGTTGAAAGTTTCAGGTAACGCACATATTTTTTTAGAATTTATCTGTTTTTCAGGATTTGTTTTGCACGATTCAGGTTGACAGTTTCTGTTTGGAGTTGCTTATGCAGTAGGTGTAGCAAATCAGTTAGCAGACTATGTGTTCAGTTCAGAAAAGGATTCACAGATAGCATATCATTGTCATCTCGTTTTCGGTGTGGTTGGTTTTAAGCGAGCTCAGCGCTCCGCTTCTCCTCAACGGAGGCCTTGAATGAGCAGGTGTGGTACTTGTGAATTTTCTGCATACAAGTATAGTAATTAGTTGTAGGTCTTCGTAGAGTAAACTGCTAGTTGAAGTGTGATTGTTTCATGCTATGAATACAATTTGTTAGTTAACTGTTGATCTGCATTTCTTAAATTCGAGAATGTTAGCTTGTTACTTGATTTGTAGTAGTACAAATTTTTGATTCGAGAATGTTAACTGTTGTAGGTCGTTTGTGAATCTCTGCCATAACTAGTGTTTAGAAATAGAATTTAATACTTTTAGTAAAAATTGCTAGGAGTCGAACTTACAATTGCTTTTTAGTTCAAGTTTGTTAGATAACCAATTTTAGTTCCCATTGTTATTCGTTCAGTTTCATTTACAATCCAAAATTCGTTAATTCAGTAGTTTTAATTTCGTGGTGGGCTGTTATATTATTGGGCTTTTTTATTTTTACTTTGATAATGTTATTAAACGTAGGGTCATTGTTTAGTGTGAAATTTACATGTTGCAAAGTTTGGATATTGTATAGTCAGATTTTATGAATTTGTATTTTGGGATTTATAAAATTGTGTAATTCACTTTTATAAAAGTAGATAATGAAATAGTCAGTTAAAGAAAAAAAAAGAATTGTTAGTTTAAAGTTTGTTATAAATTTGATAGTTTGTTATATTTTGTTAATCGTACTTGTTCTTTATGCTTTAAAGTATACGTGCAATGTGTTTTTAGATTAGTACATATACGTAGTATAAATACTATTTTTACCTTTTTACGTGCTTTTTGCAGAGTAGAACTAGAGTCCAATCAAGCCTATTATTCACCAAAAACAATAAATTCTAGCTTGAAAAGTTATATTAATTCGATTAGACCGAGAGAAAACGAACTAAAAACGAATTATTAAACTCCCTTTATTATAAACCTAATAAAGATTACATTGAGAAAAAAGAATTGTTAAATTAATAAGGATCCTCTTTATAAAGATGAGGTGTAGCCACCTCTTAAACAAATAAAAAACTTCTTATAAACTAATTTAAATATGTTAGCCTAAATATTTCATAATATTAGTGTATTCCTACCTTGCAGAGAGTCCTGCCGATGTAACTCTTGTTCTTCTTCCTTATCGAGGTCTTTCCTTTCCCAATCCTATGTTACAAAATACACGTAAATTCATAAACTACAGAATAAATGTACTCCTTATATCAAACCTAAGCAAAAATCTAAAACAAACTAACATTTTTAATTATACTTTTGTATCTCATATTGTTCTTATAAATATACACCAAATTTAATTCAATTTCAAATTCGGTAGAAAACCCCACACACCTAATAGTCTAATAAGCTACAATTAAAATAATTAAAGGCACTCGAACGGTATTAGATATCATCAAATCATCGTGCTCAGGCTGTTGTGAAAAGTATTTTTTTCATAACATCAAAATCCACCATAACACCACAATCTAATGTTGATGTGAAAAAAATTAATGTTAAGACGCGAAAACACTAAAATGCAAGGTCACAATGTGGTCTCCAGAGCCGTCCAGTTGCCTTATTAGAAACCATTTGAGCTTATTGTGACGGATTAAAACACAAAAACATCACCCACAGTTTAATTGTGATGTCGTTGGGTAGAATATTTGGAAAAGCTTAGCCATGACTCGCTATACTTAGAGCTCTAATAGTTTATTCGGGATCTATACATAGTCATGTATACGTATTACGTAACTGGTTTCGATTATTTGGTTTTAAAATCTAGAATTAGAAACACTATAGTTTAATAGGTTTTAACATCGGTTCCGAGTGCAGAACTACCAAACTTATAAGTGTGCCAATATGGTTGATTCAATATGCATTTTTCGGTCAAAGTAATGCAAATAGTTAGAGCAGGGGGAGTCCTAGCCCATAGCTATGCGCCATGGCCATTACGCAGAAAAAAGCCACCGCGCAGGGCTCCGTGGTGTTGCGCCATGGCCCCTGCGCCATGCCCACCAGCTCTCGCGGTGGTGAGTTATAATATTTTTTATTTTTTTGAAAGTAACGGTCATATAGCCGTTTGGGGAGCGGATTTTTAAGAAAAACCCCTAAATTCCATTTTTACCCTTTTAAAAAACCTATAAACACCCCCTTTTATTACCAAACTTCACACACACTTTCATATATATTTCTAACTCTCATTTATCTAAAAAAATAAAAATGGATCCAGATAATGCTAACAATTTTGACGGAACCGATACATACAATCATTATGATGCTTTCTTTCAACCCGAGTATGATCAATTTATGCGCGATCATGAATCGTATCAACATTATTTGGGTTTGTGTGAGCAATCCCAAGGAGCCGGTGGTTCGCGTGATGGTCCAAAGAATAGGAGGACATACATTTATCGTGAACGCGAATTAGCGGAAGAAAGGCTACTCGATGACTAGTTTGGGGAAGAGGAATACGAACCTAAATATCCAGAAGACCGTTTTCGTCGCATGTATCGTATGAGCTCTGCACTTTTTGATAGAATACTTAATGGTATTTTAGAATATGAAGCTGATCCTATGCCTGAGTACTTTAGTTATTGTTGTCCCTAAAAATATGTGATGATTCTACACGAATAGAGAAGAAAGAAAGGTAGATAAAAGATGGAAGGTTTCTAGAGAGAGAAAGTAGTGAGAGAAAGTAGAGAGAAGTGTGTGTTAAACTTTGGTGAAATTAGATTAGAAATAAGACAACCAACACCCTTCCTAACATGCTAGGAAGGGTATTTATAGCCTTTCCTACATGTGGCTTAATGGGCTATAGTTTTATTGGGTCGGGCCTGAATAAATGCTTAGTACCTTGAAAGAGGCCTTTTAAGCTAGCCATCAAGCCCGTAATGTCACGGCTATTTTAACTAACTATTACAATGTTCTAATAAATGTTACAATATAAACCTATGACCGAACATTCTTGTTTGACTCAATATTTTGAGGCTAACAATCTCCCCCAATGTGAGTTCATTCCTCTTTGATATTTGGAGATCAATGGAGATTATGAATTTCGTCATAAATGAGTCTTGAACGTGTAATAGTAGTCTTGTTCCTTCATGTTGTGACCTTTGAGCCTTTGTTGTTGTCTTTCGACTTTGTTTTTAAACTTGAGATCTTGAAATCATTCTTGACTTGTCTTTGCCATCTTGCGATCTTTTGTATTCATCCACATGCTCATACTTTACACTATCTTGAAAGCTTGCTAACAATCTCCTTTGAATAGAGGCCATTCCTCTACATTAATTGTTAAGGAAGAATTTGATCATCAGAGTTGCAGAAGTCTTTAGATTTCTTGATTGTTGAATGTCTTTGGGCATGCGAATGTGGTTTTGAATCCCCGACTTTGCTGAGAACACCGTAACGTCACCTTCTTGAGACAAAACATAGACACGGACTGAATGGATTTGACATTCGTCCTTAATCGGTAGCGTTTTACCTCCGGTCGGTGAAGACCGTTACACGATATTAAATATCGCACCTGTGATTAGGTAGATTCAATTAAGAACCTCCTTGACAGGGTTTCGCGACTGTACTAGCCGTTCTCTTTACTCGACTGTCTCAAAGCAAGACTGCGAACATAAAGAGTGAATCAATTGGATAAATATCCGCTTGATTAAAGTCGTCAATTCAAATTCCTGGAACAAGTTTGATTCATTAAGAATCTTACCATTGTTGCTTTCCGGTTGACACAAGCTTGATTCATAAGAATCTCGCAAGTTACCTACCGTAGCGCTGTTTAATGTTGACGCTAGAAGGATTTCCATTCGTCACTATGAATATTAATGAATATCACTCTGAATGTTCTGGCAAAATCATAAAGATATTGCGTAGAAACCTGAAACGAGTTTGAATCAATTCAGAATCAAACCACTGTTGCTTTTCAGTTTACACATGTTCAATTCTAAAAGAATCTTACACATGACCTACCGCAGTGCTGTTAGATGTTAACACTAGAAGGAATTCCACTCATCATTGTGAATACTGAGTAGTAGCACTCTGAGTGTTCTAGCAATATCGCAAGGATATAGCGTAGGACTCTCTTGATCGTCATCCGTGTGTCCTAACGAGATTTGATTGATCTCTTGGCTCTAGACTCGATTTGTGCACTTTTAGTAGTCGGAGGCTGGAGGAGATGCCACCTATTCAATATCAACTATCTCGGAGTGAGAAAGTCAATAGAAGTCATGTTGATCTCCGTGACAATAAAACAAACTTCTTTTGAGAGAAGCCTGAGTCAGCTGGGGAGGGGTTGTGCATTACATCATTGGGTACATGATGGTGTTGTCTTCATGATGTGTTGACCCGGTTTCTGCCTAAGTTGTATGGAGGGCTTCTTTGTTTACACCCTTTATCCTTACATTTCTTTTTCATTCTTCAATCCCTTCAATGCTTACCAAGACATCATTACTAACACCTTATTGTGATTGTTCCAGTGCTAGCATCAGTACTTAGTCGGCATTCAGCTACATTAACATTCTACTCCATCTTTCCTAAGGACTTCTAATAATCTATTGGATTGTCCCTGGGAAGATCCCTCCGGTTCTGGTTGGATCATAGGACTTAAAACTAACCACCCCTTTGACACCAATAACGTCGTGAAATAAAGATGTTGTGGGTATTTGATCGAAACCACGAGTGCTTGAGTCTTTAGATCACATTTTAATCACATTTTCTCCCATATCTCTAATATATAAAATCGTTTGATATAAGAGATACCAAATTTGATTAAATATATTGTGAAAAATAGTCTTGAAAACTTTCAGGAGAAAAATGTGTCAATACTTAGCATGAATTTTGAACGCTCCTCCTCAAAAATTTATCCAATTGAATTGTCATTGTGAGGATGTGATCCACATTTCACTTTTTGAGGATAGGAGATGTTGAACACACAATATTTGAAAGATTTTGAATAATCATTGAGAAATTCTTGAAAAAATTGTGTTCTACTCTTTTTGAAAAACTCTATTTCTTTTTGGCGAAAAAGTTTTTCTAAAGCATAAACTTAAGCTCATAGACTTTGAATGTCTTGACGAATCCACTCAAGTGTAAGAAGATTTCTCTTCTTTTGCTGAGGGTAAGGGCACTAAAGCGTACACTCCCCCGTGAATATCGATCCGGGTTGCAATCTGAACGTGATTACAAGCTATAGTGTTGAGCTCAAAACGTTGAATGTTTTGTTACAAGCTCAACCCAAGATAGATTACTCTACCCGTTGTTGGAAAAATTGTCCAAAATAGACATTTTCCTTTATTAAAGTAGAAATGACATGTTTTGAAAAATATTTATAACTTTCATTCGAGCTTTATGTACACACCCGTGTCGTTATTGAGCGACATTTCTAGGTACGTCCATATTATCGATACTGAAAGACACGTCGAGAAGAATATTTTTGGTATTTTGAAAGCTTTTCCATTTTTTATTTTGTTTTTCTATATATATTTACGTTTTATTATATTTTTATATTTTTCTCAAGTTTTACGAAAATAATCCAAAATAGACTTTTGTATAGCAGAAGAAGGTGATATCGAATGTACTGAATTGGAACCCTTTGAAGAAGGAGAAGTGGGTTCAGAATCCGCTGTTGTACCTGCAATGACAGAAGAAGAGTTTACAGAAATACTAGTGTTAGGAGTAACAAATTCATTGTCTATATTCAGAACACCCGCATTAGTGCTGGAGCAAGTTTCAACACTCTTCTCTGTGGGAATCCACTTAAGACCAACGTCCTTGAAGATCCTACCCGTTGGTTTCCACTGAAGACTAGATTTAGGAGTAGCTTTCTCTTGTACAGCGGAAGACTTCTTTGGAGAGAAACTATGTCCTTTTTTAATCCACGTTTCAGATTTGTTGTTAGTGCTTTTCTTTGCAACGGGTTTGTATCTCCTTGTTGTCTTATAGGATTCTGTATTCGATCTTCGTTCAAAGGAACGAGATTTGACCTCATAAAGGTATTGTATAATGCAATGGTCATGATTTCCATTGTGAATGCCCTTTTTACAGGTGGGACATACAGGGAATTTGGGATTCATGACAGTACTTGTATTCCTTGGTTTTCCAAATCGATCGGGCGTAGTGTTCGAAACACGAGTACTCATGGATGGTTGCCATTTCCTAGGTTGCTGGAAAGGGATCCTAGATTTTGGTTGACTACCATTAAGAGTGTGTTGAACTCTAGCGGGATTTGGTGAACTAGGTTTTGAATACACGGGTTTGTTTTTCTGAATCTTCCCTTTTTGTTTAGCATCCTCTAGGTTGTTGGTATGAACGAAGTCATTTGAACCTACAGATTCCTTTGTGGACGCGAATGTCACACGTTTTGAAGGAGTCCTAGAAGTGCTAGGTGCATTCACATGGTTGGTTTTAGCAACAATGTGCTTTCTAAATGGAGGAACATAGGGTGATATGGATGGTTTTGGAACACTTGGTTGCACATCAGTCTTAAGAGGTAATCTAGATTTCACTTGAGAAGAATTAGAGAACGGAGTCGGTTTTCCTAAGATAGATGGCTTTGGATCCTTGTAGGCATTGGGTTGTCGAACAACAGGTTTCACAACTTTAGGTTCCACGGTTTTTCCACCCTGCTTAACAACGAGTTTCTTCAACTCTTCTATCGCTATGTCCTTTTCTTTGAATTGAGCTTTCAAGTCTGTAATTTCCATACTCTTCTCATTCATTTCTCGACACAAGGCGGAAAGTTTTACTTGAAAGTTATTATCATTTGGACCTTTTCCGACTTTGTCTTGCAAAGCAAGTTCAAGAGTATGACAGTGTTTTTTAAGGAATTCACATCGGTGTTGAATCAGCGCAAAAGCCTTTTGATCAACATTATTTGTGTTGTTTGAAAGCTCTGTTTCAAGACGTTCACACTCTTTGACTTGATCAAGATATTTGCATGCCACGTCAGAATATTCGTCTATATATGCACAAGATGTGAGAGCAACACATAAAATATCTTTGGTGAGACATTTGTGTAAGAGTAGATCATATGCTGTAGAAAACTCGTCTCTTTCAGGTTGATGGTCGTTCACTTCTTGTTCAAGAGATTCCATATATTTTAAATCATCAAACATTTCTTGCTTAATTAATGTTTCAAATTCCAAAATATGTTTTGCGTTCTTTCCGCAAGCGGAATCAAAATACTTTTCACAAGCACAGTTATATCGTGAGGAATTTCTTTGTCTCCTTTCGAAAGTTTACGTTTTTTCCAGTCATCATCAACAACCTTTTTGAAATTTTCAATGTTACTCTTGAGAATACTAAGTGCTTGCTTACTCTTGCTTACAGAAGCTTTAAACGGCAAGTACTCAATAAATTTTGAAACATTAGTTTTCTTAGTGGTAAAAGCTTGTCTCCATTTAATTCTTATTTGTTCACATTCGAAAAATATTTGCTCACGAGTTTTCTGTGTTTGCGGTTTGAAAAGACCATAAAGACTGTTTTCATAAGCATAATTATATGGTTTAACAAATTCTTTATTAACTTTTGGTCTACTCTCTTCTTCCAAATCGTTTGTCTCTTCACGATCGGGCCTAACAACAAGGCAATCAAGATCGGTCCATTGGGACTCATCAAGATATAAGTGCTGATTCTCAGATTGAGCTTGCTCAAGGTACTTAGGATTTGAAAAACTAGGTCTATCCTTGAAAAACGAACGAGGTGCCAACATTCTCATGGTTTGAATTGATTGATTAGTTTTGTAAGCAATTTTTTTGTAAAAATCAATTTGAGTTTCAAGTTCCACCATTTTGTCGATATCTTTCGCTTATTTAGTTTTGAAATCCTTTTCCAACTTTTCAACCACATCTTTCTTTTCATTAACAAGTTTAGTTTTATCCTCTTGAAGAAAACCATTTACTTGAGTTAGCTCACTGACTTTCGTGGTAGCAAGATACGTTTTGTGACGTTTAGTACTCAAAAAGGTGTTATAATTACGTTTCTCTTGTTCTAAAAGCTTAAGAGTTTTGTTATATTTCTGTTGATAATCATCCTTTTTGACATTAATTAAACACCCTTTGTACCCCTCAATCTCATTGGTCTTTTGAAGAAGCTGAGCTCTATAGCTATCAATGGTCTCACTAGATTTGATTAGAGCAGCTTTGCATTCTTCAAAATTTTGAGTGAGCGTAGCGTTTGCCTTCTTTAATTGCTTTTGACTCTGTCTAATTTCTTTGACATCTTTTTGTAAAGTAGCAATTAAATTAGCAAGCGCAATACGCTCCTCATCAGCATACTCATTTGCATGTTGATCATCGTCAGACTCATTATTGCATGTGTCTGAGGGATCAGGTATGGTATTGCTATCAACCATTTCTGTCATACATGTGTCAATAAGGGTTTGAGTTTGATCACAATGCTCTTGCGTATTATCATTGGCAAACACATTATATTCATCAGTGTGTACCTCTTCCAATGGGTCAGAGTCGAAGACAGGGCCATTATCATAGGAAGGTGTATTGCTGATGACATTCTCAGAACTGATGTCTTGTGTGTCAGTGCTGCTGCTTTCTTTCCCATGTATGGTATGATCATCCTGCGTACCATGCTTTTTGTTCCGTGATGTGCAGCTTTCATTCACATGAACCGATACTGTACCACAATTTGCCTTGAACCTATTATCTATCTCTTGTTAGTGAATTATTATTCTGTGGACATAGGTTTCAATGGATTTGATGTTACTTGGGATCAGGTCTTTGAACGTTTGAGCATTTCTATGATGTCTCATGAAGCATCGCTGTGTACTCGAAGACATGAGAAATTCTTAATCAAAGGTCTTTTCAAATGTCGTATTGAGTTCAGTGAAGGTGATCTTGCATTCACTCCCAAAAAGTCTTTCTTTGGTGAGTTGTGTCACAAGTTTCTCCATGGCTTGTGTGAATGCTCTTATGAACGTGCCAGTGGATTCACCTAAGTCTAGCAGGACTTTTGAAAGGCTCTCAAACGATGATTAAAGAATTCTCAAACTTTCCATGCATTTATCTATTAAGCAGTGTGTCCGTTGTTGTAATTGTTCTATCTCGAGATTTGTCACAACTGAACACTCACTCTTTTCCATGATGATCGTCTCTCTGTTGATGAAGTGACTTCGGATCTTAACTAGATATGATGTGATTGTGTTGTTGTTGAAATTCCAAAAATTCCGATTTTTCTCAGTCCGACAATAAATTCCTCAGTCCGACGAAACAGTAAACCAAAAAAAATTGAATTACCAAATTTAAAAACAAGTTAGAAATAGGCAATAACTAGTAGGGAAAAATTTTGAAGAATGAAAAATTTAATGAAAAGTAAAACCTAAAAAATTTGAAATTTGGCCTAAAAACTTGAATTTTGGTCCGAAAATTTGAATTTTGGGTCGAAAAATTTTTCGCATCGCCAAAATTTGAAATTGAAGCTTAAATGGCCTAAAAATGGTTTAGGAAAAAATATATATTTTTTTATTATTATTATTATTTTTATCTTCGTGTAAACTATGTTCCTGGACTAGTCTAGATAGTGGCTAAGTCTAAAAAATATTCTAACAAAATTTAGATGTCCATCGCAACATCCAGATCGTAACCTTTATCGCAACCCTGATCGCAGTCCTAGATCGCAGTCTTAGATCGTGGTCTTTATCGTGGTCTTGATCGTGGTCTTGGATCGTGGTCTTGGATCGTGGTCTTGGATCGTGGTCTTGGATCGTGGTCTTGGATCGTGGTCTGTCGATCGTGGGATGTGATCGTAACAACACATCGTAACCTCGATCGCAGTATGTGATCGCAACAGCAGATCGTAACCTCGATCGAAGTATGTGATCGCAATAGCAGATCGTAACCTGATCGCAATATGTGATCGGACTATTAGATCGCAAGTAGAAACCCCAGGTTTATGCGATCGTAATATCCGGATCGTAACCAATAAAAAGTTTGAGACTTTTAGGCAACAAGAAAGATGAGAACTTTACCTGGGAATTCGTGTTTCAATCCAAACCAAAGTAACTAAAATCTTACCACAAGTATGTAGATAATCTATAGTATGATTTAGAACACGAAACACAACGAAAAACAAGAAAATACTTGAATTCGGGATGATGTTAGGAGTAAATCACACGAACCCAATATAATAGCAACAACGAATCACAAAAACTACCCCATGACGATTGATACCAAATGGTGTCCCTAAAAATATGTGATGATTCTACACGAATAGAGAAGAAAGAAAGGTAGATAAAAGATGGAAGGTTTCTAGAGAGAGAAAGTAGTGAGAGAAGGTAGAGAGAAGTGTGTGTTAAACTTTGGTGAAATTAGATTAGAAATGAGACAACCAACACCCTTCCTAACATGCTAGGAAGGGTATTTATAGACTTTCCTACATGTGCCTTAATGGGCTATAGTTTGATTGGGCCGGGTTTGAATAAATGCTTAGTACCTTGAAAGAGGCCTTTTAAGGTAGCCATCAAACCCGTAATGTCACGACTATTTTAACTAACTATTACAACGTTCTAATAAATGTTACAATATAAACCTATGACCGAACATTCTTGTTTGACTCAATATTTTGAGGCTAACAGTTATTTTAAGCAAACCATTGATTCGATCGGTCGTAAGAGTATTGGTACTGTTTTAAAGATCACATCCGCCATACGCCAAATGGCGTACGGCACTACACCTAATGCATTTGATGAATATTTACGAATTGCTGAACGTACTTCACGGGAATGTTTAGATCATTTTTGTAAGTTCATTTGGGTGTTATATAAAAAAGAGTATTTAAAACGTCCAACTGCAAATGATACTGAAAATACATATGAGTTGCACGAACAAAAACATGGACTCCCGGGAATGCTCGGGGAGTATCGATTGTATGTATTGGGAGTGGAAAAACTGCCCAAAGGCGTTACAAGGGCAGTTTAGAAGGACTGGTCATAAATACCCAACTGTTATTTTAGATGCTATTGCAGTTCAGAAATTGTGGATTTGGCATGCATATTTTGGGGTTCCTGGTGCGAATAATGATTTAAATGTTTTATATGGTTCACCTTTGTTTGATGCTGAGATCGTTGATATGGTTCCAGATTGTCCGTTCGAAGTAAACGGGCACACTTATAGGAAAGGTTACTATTTGGCCGATGGTATTTATCCGGCATGGTCGAGGTTGTTAAAACATTTTCTGTTGAACGAGATGAAAAAACAATGAAGTTTATGCGAGTTCAAGAAGCTGCAAGAAATGATATCGAACGGGCATTCAGAGTTCTACAAGGCCGTTGGGGTATCCTACGACAACATGCTCGGGCAATGCAAGTCAACATCCTCAAAAGAATCATGTATTGTTGTATAATTTTACATAACATGATTTTGGAAGCCGATGGATCTAAGGTAAACATGAGAGACATGTACGTGGATCCAGCACCGACCATTGTTAGAGACTGGCATGAGAGATGTGAGTTACATTTGAGGAAGACAAAAGAACTTCAAGATAGGAAAGTGCACAACGATCTCCGAGAAGACCTTTTCGAGCACCTATGGGATGACGAAGATTAGTTTGTGTTTTTTTATGCCATGTTTAATTTTATGTAATGTTTAAGTTCATGTAACCGTTTTTTAATTTTAATGAATTTTATTTTAATGAATTTTAAATTACTTGAAAAAAAATAAAAAAAAACTCTCACGGCTCAAGGTTACCAGTGAAAACTAGTGCCGCAGAAAAAATTGGTGCCATGGGAAAAATACTAATGTGGCAGCACTTTTTGTGCCATGACACACCTAAGCCATGGCTCAAATACTCCTTGTGCTCTTATGAAGTTCAGATGAAATATAATCTGTTAGAAAGTGTAATATGGTTGGTTTTCTGTTATAAAACGCAAACTGCACATGTTGCAATATAAATTGAAAAGCCATCAACCACTCTGTTTTGTACCAACTGTGTGTAACAACTTCAAGAATCAATGGCAATTACTCTCCTCCAAGCCATCATCATCATGATGATCTTCATTTGTTCCACCATCTCCGCCACTCCGTACCTCTCACCGGAGGAAGAACCACAACCACAACAACCACCACCTTCACCACCATCATACAACATCTCAACTCTCCTCAACACCCTAGGGTTCCACCACATGTCCATCACATCCACCACCAACATCAACTCAACAACCACCACCATCACCATCTTCTCCCCAACAGACTCTTCCCTCCAATCATGCCCATCCTGCTCTTTACCGCTCCTTCTTCTCGAACACACCGTCCCATCCCTCTACCCTTACCATCTCCTCAAACAGCTCCCTTTTGGCACCAAAATCCCAACACTCGCCTCGTCACCACCTAACAACACCCCCCTTTGCCTCACTCTAACAAAAACCGTTACAACTGACGACAACCAAAACCCCACTCTTTTTGTAGGAGGCGTGGAGGTCACGCGTCCTGATATCTACAACGACGGCCACGTCATTGTACATGGTATCCAAGGCTACCTAACGCATTTGTCTCCTTTCAGTTGCCAAGTTGAAAAGATGACGTCGCTCTCCTTTCCTTCACGTCCAACTGCTATCATGCGCGGTTTTCTTAAAGACGCTATCGTGCGTTTACGTATGAGTGATTACACTGTCTTGGCGCTGCTGATTCAAGAGAACGTGGATCAGTTGACGGAGATGGATAGCATGACGGTTTTCGCGGTTGACGACGCTGGGGTGTTTGGTGACGGTCATTTGTTCGTAGCTAATTTGAAGTTTCATATTGTGCCGAACATGAGGTTGACGGCGTTGGAGATGCTTAACTTGCCGGTCGATACGTTGTTGCCGACGATGGTTGCGGGTGAGAATGTGGTGGTTACGGTGGATGGAGGGGGTGGACCGTTGACGCCGATGAGGATTAATAACGTCAAGGTGACGAGTATGAATGTGGTGATTAACGACGGGATTGTTGTGCATGGAATTGCTGGTCCTCTGCCACGTGTCCATCGTACGTCTATGGGGTTTTGGCCTGATGACGATCCGATGAGTGGGATTGATCTTGGACCAACTGCAATGTCAGACTATTAGTTACTAGTTTTGCATGTGCAACGTTTTGTTGAGTTTGTTTGTAGAAATTGATCAAAAGTTTATTCAATTCGAGTTATTCATTAGGACAAGAAGGAATCATATATCAAATTTACGTAACATTCTACAAATCAAATGTTGAGTACGCTTCGAGTCAAGTCGTCACCAATGTGTTTGCACGGGACATGTTGTTATTATAGATTCTTAAATATTACTGTAAGCGTTTGTTAAAAAACTAAGAATAACTATAATGTTTTCTGATGGGTAAATATTGGAATTTATGCAACATGTAATTAACTCCACGAACTAAATGTAAAAAGAATTGACACAAGGAATTAAATAAGGAATAGTAGATGAAATGTCTTCCATGTCTTTGGGTTTCATTCGCATAGAAACAAATTTAGACGTTGTTTAGGGTTGCTTTGTTTGAAAATATATTATTATGTGTTTTAAAAATGAATAAAGTAGATAATTAGTTGTCTTAAATGTGATTTTAAAATATATTGTTTTGATTTAATTATGTTGTTTGATATCGAGATAAACGAATAATAATGTTTTAAATGTTTGAAAAGTCAGATTAATTATTAATTAAATATATAAAATTACGATAAAAAAACATTTGTGTTAATCATATAAATTACATATATTTATTTGCATGTAACTATGCTTCTTGTTACGCAAGACATGACATACAAATGCAAATTACATGTACGATCTTATGAATATTCGTTAACAATTTAATTACGTATATAAAAATGTTACACTATCCAAAACAGGAAAAAGTTCCCCATAAACCTCAATTTTATCATACACCAAATGGGATAATCCTAGCCCTCCATTTTTATATATTTCAGTGGTTGAGATTTTTTATTTTTGTTTAACCGAAACTAAATAAAACGGTTTTTCCCTTTCCATTTTTATACTTTCCATTTTTTTACACTCACTCTCCCCAACCGCACACACACTCTCTCTCTACACACACTCTCCCCAACCCGCAACCACCCCAACTACCACCGGAACCACCCCAACCACCATCCCAACCACCTCTGTTATAGATCCAATCTATTCGGAATCCTCTAATCGTCTCATTTGTACATATAATCGTAACCCTAACCCTAATTTTTACATCTATATGGATAAACGAGATGAGTATGCTGCTGCTAACGCGGCGAAGCTTAAATCATCATCGAACCCGTCTGGAGAAGCTGGTAATGGTCTTTTTTTTAATTTTTATGCTTTTAATTTATGCTTATTATGCTTATCTGGTAGCTTACCTGGGTTTTATGCTTATTACACTTATCTGGTAACTTATATTTGATTTATTAAAGGGAAATGCTTATTTACACTTATTTGGTAACTTATTATGCTTATATTTGATTGTTTTATTTTGAATCTGACGAATCATGTATGTTTCATGGTGAAACATACATGATTCTGCATGATTTAGTGTTCATTTGACCTAACTGATATGTTTTGATTGATTGAGAGTTGATTTCTTGGAATCACTAGAAACTTATTTTGAATCTGACGAATCATGTATGTTTCATGGTGAAACATACATGATTCTGCATGGTTTAGTGTTCATTTGACCTAACTGATATGTTTTGATTGATTGAGAGTTGATTTCTTGGCTTTTGATTCAGTTAGACTTGTTAATATTTGGCCTTGCATTTGTTTAACTGTCATAGTGAATCATATATGTTTCATCATGAAACATATATGATTCATAATGAATCATATATGTTTCATGGTGAAACATATATGATTCACTATGAATCATATATGTTTCATGGTAAAACATACATGAAAGGGAAATAGCTTTAGCTTTTGTATTCTGCAAGTGTATTCTGCAAGTGTTTTATTCATGGTGAAACATACATGATTCTGCATGATTTAGTGTTCATTTTGACCTAACTGATATGTTTTGATTGATTCTGCGAAGAGTGTTCATTTGACCTAACTGATATGGTAGCCATTTGTATTCTGCAAGTGTTTTATTCATGGTGAAACATACATGATTCTGCATGATTTAGTGTTCATTTTGGCCTAACTGATATGTTTTGATTGATTGAGAGTTGATTTCTTGGCTTTTGATTCAGTTAGACTTGTTAATATTTGGCCTTTGCATTGCTTAACTCTCATAGTGAATTATATATGTTTTACCATGAAATATATATGATTCATGATGAATCATATATGTTTCATGGTGAAACATATATGATTCACTATGAATCATAAATGTTTCATGGTAAAACATACATGAAAGAGAAATAGCTTTAGCTTTTGTTTTTTAAGATTATGATGGTAGCCATTTGTATTCTGCAAGTGTTTTATTCTGAATCCTGACGAATCATGTATCTTTTGTAGTTACTACAACTAAAGTTGGTATAAAAAGTACGCCTCCTAAACCTGAAGCTCCTACAACCTTGCGTCCTAAATTTAGAGCTGGTAAAACAATCGTACTTCCTAAATCTGTAGCTCCTAGCACAGTTAATCCTGAACCGCCTCTTAAACCTAAAGCTGTCAAAACATCCCCGCCCCCTAAAACCACTATGCGAACTAGGCAAGCTGATCCTGAACCACCTCTACCTCCTCCTTTAAACACTGACAAACCCCCATATGCTCAAAAACTTAATATTGTATTTTCTCGAAAAGGTAAAGACGATAAGAAGGGTAGTAAACCTGATGTAGAGGCTAAAGAGAATAAGAAGGGTAGTAAACCTGATGTAGAGGCTAAAGAGGATAAGAAGGGTAGTGAGCCTGATGTAGAGGCTAAAGAGGATAAGAATAACTTGGCTGATGTAGAGGCTAAAGAGCATAAGAATAGTAGTAAGGCGGGTGGTGATGATGGGAGTGGGGAATCTGATGAGCCTGGGAGTGATGAGCCTGGGAGTGAGGAGACTGCTGAAACACATGTGAGTGAGAGTGAAGAAGCTGATTATATGGTAGTTGCAAAGAGTGGGAATAAGGAGCCGTCCTCAAGTGATAGTGATTATGTGGCGAAGAGTGAGAGTGAAGAAACTGATGAGATGGTTAACACAAATGAAGAAGAATTGGAAGTTGCAAAGGCGAGTCAGAAAGTGCCTAGTAAACGTGTTGGGAATGTAGCTGCCAAAGAGGGTGTTGCGAAAAAAGCAAAGGTTGAGAAAAAAGAGGGTGTTGTGAAAAAAGCAAAGGTTGAGAAAAAAGAGGGCGTTGTGAAAAAAGCAAAGGTTGAGAAAAAAGAGGGCGTTGTGAAAAAAGATGTGGATGTGAAAAAAGAGGGTGCTGTGAAAAAACAGGTTGATAGGAAACCCAAGGTGGATATGAAACGGGAGTCAGAATCTACCATGGTTGTTTATGAATCACCATCTAAGAAGCAGAGGGTGAAAAAGAAGAAACCTCTTACTGAGGAACAGGCTAAGAAAGTTGCGTACTTAAATGAGTTTCTGCCTCTTTATTCTAGAACTGTACCAAAGTCACTTTTGGATGTCATAAAAGATGCTTCTCTTGTTGACATGGAACAGTTTTTGAATGATATTGGTTTTTCTAACTGGTGGGGTCTTAAGGTTGATCAGTTACCAAATCGTTTAGCGAGGGTTGCTGTGAAAGCTTTTAATAAGTCAACTTATGAATTTAAGCTTGCTACAGGCAGCTTTCTAGTCACGCCCGAGAAAATCCATGAAATCCTAGGACTTCCTATTGGTGGAATTTCCTTGTTTGATTCGCCCGAGAGACCTTCAAACGACATTGTTGTTAAGTCATGGCTACAACAGTTTGCGCCAAAGGTTCAGAAAAAAATCACGGCTAAGGACATCAGTGACAAGTTGATGCAGGCGACGGAAGTTGATTTTATGTTTAAACTCAACTTCCTGACACTTTTCTCAATTGTGATGGGTGACGCGGACTTCATGAAAGCAGCACCAAGGCTTAATGTGGTTAACCACATTTATGAAGATACGGATATTTCTAAGGTGGATTGGTGTCGTTTCGTTCACTCTTGTTATCTTCAAGAAGGTGTATTACCTAACACTCTTGACGGCTTTTACACAGGTCCCTTATATTTTCTAATTGTAAGTCCCTATCTTTTTTATTAACTTTTATTTGTTTTACATTTTTAACTAATTTTAACATTTTGTAACACTAAACATATATGTTTTTTCTCTATTGTGTGCAGCTCCTTTATCTTGATTCAACGAAGTATGACCGATATACAGTTGTTCGTTCAAGACCAGCCATCAAGGACTGGAGTTCTGCTGACATGCATAAGCGGCAAGAACTTGAGCTTCAAGATCAAGTATTTGGTAAATTGGAGCTTCATGGAGCATGGAGTCCGGATGAGGCACGGCAAACTGAGGGTTTCTTTGGTGCCACTGATCTTAAAAAGAAGTTGAAAGCTTCAGGTGTACCACCTAAGGAGAAAAAGGTATGAATCAACATTTTTAAATGTTTATAATATTGCGTATAATTCACCATTGATCATATTTTGAATCTAACTTTCAGTGTATTTTACATTTATTTGTAGAGTATATGCAAAGTTCATACGATTCACCATGAATCATATATGTTTCATGGTGAAACATATATGTTTCACCAT
The DNA here is from genome assembly GCA_025667525.1 of Glebionis coronaria. Taxonomy (NCBI): domain Eukaryota; kingdom Viridiplantae; phylum Streptophyta; class Magnoliopsida; order Asterales; family Asteraceae; genus Glebionis; species Glebionis coronaria. The sequence continues at coordinate 231,379,404 of CM046879.1, forward strand.
GAAACATATATGTTTCACCATGAATCATATATGTTTCACCATGAATCATATATGTTTCATGGTGAAACATATATGATTCATGGTGAAACATATATGTTTCACCATGAAACATATATGCAAAGTTCGTCATGAATCATATTTGATTCTAACTTTCAGTGTATTTTACATTTATTTGTAGAGTATATGCAAAGTTATTGAAGATAAGCTGTCAAGAGTATCAAAGGAGAAGTCTGAGATAGAAGCTCTCTTGAAAAGGGCTAGCAACGACTTCCCAAATGATGAACAAGTTGATGCTTTGTACCACAGATATATTGGATTGTTTAAAGATACTATGTGGTTGCAAGATAAGTCACCCCATATTGACGATTTTGACGATCAGAAGAGAGATGATGATAAGAAAGACGATGAGAAGAGAGACAAGCCGGCTGATGACACGGCTGAGAAGAGAGACGAGCCGGCTGGTGATCCGGCTGAGAAGAGAGATGAGGCGGAGAATGTTGTTGATGCTGAAAAAGGAGAGAGAGGCAAGGAGACGTCTCATGCTGAGGATGTTGTTGTTGAGAAGGAGGGGTGTGTTGATGAATTAAATGTGGAAACTTATACTCAGTGGATTAATGCAAACATATGGTGGTATGGACCATATGTGGTTGATGTGACTGTCGAATCGTTTGGCCATGAGGTAATTTGTTAACCTTTTATTTTTTATTTTTTATTTTTTATTTTTTATTTTTTTCAATTATTTATTCATATTTTTTACGTATGTTATTATGAATTGTTTAATTAAAAAAAGGTTCAATGTTTTAGGAGGAGTATTGGGCTTGGCCTACGGATCTTCCTGGTGCTGTTGTGATTGCTCCACCGCTGCCTGGTGCTGAGCCTGCTGGGACTGCTCCATCGCTGCCTGGTGCTGAGCCTACTGGGACTCCTACACAACAGACTCCTCCACAACAGACTCCTCCAATGGGTGGTAAGATATTGGTCCAACCAGATTCTCCGATAACTTCTGTTTATCAGTATAAGAGAATCAATGTTGAGTCATTGATTAACAGAGTTAAGTTTATCATGGGAAACAACTTGTTTTCTATGCAAGGCGAAAAATAGTAAGCTCTCTTTGTCATGTCTTTTTAGAATTTTTTTGTTAACTGTGTATGAAAAAATACATGATCCATGATGAAACATACATGATGCATGATGAATCATGTATGTTTCATCATGGATCATGTATGTTTCATCCATAACTTTTTGTGTAAATTATTGGATAACACCATTTATTTTCTTATTTTTGTAGTGAAATTGTTTTTCAAAATGTATCTGGATATCCTCTATCAGCCGTACGTGTCAATTTCGAAACTTTGGCACCATGGTTATGGATAGATGCTAGTGTCATAGACTGTTTTGTCGCCATTCTTAATGCTGAGCATGATACCAAACTTCCAGAGACGAAATATCACTATTTTTCTACTGGTTGTATTGTAAGTTGTCATTTGACTATTCTTCGAGTGGTTCTATTAGTTTCATGTTTTCTCTTTTGACTTTTTTTTTTCTTATACAAACATCAGATATGATTAGCAGAGTTCTTGGTGAGGAACCATCATACAAACTGTTTAAGGCAGCAATATTGGATCAGTTTGAAGGTGATGAAGCTTCCGCGTCTCTCTCACGCGTTGAGTTGGCTTTTTTCCTATATGCGCTTCAAATCATTTTTATGTGGTTGTTTTCAACCTCAAAATGCCAACTACAATGTTGATTCTTGATAATGCTTCTGGATTTACCTATTCAGCAAAATACAAGGGAGCTTGCGATATTTTGGTTAGTTTATTATGGGGGATTATATATAATTAAGGATTGTATATAATTACGGATTATGATGGTGAAACATATATGTTTCACCATGAAACATATATGTTTCACCATGAAACATATATGTTTCACCATGAAACATATATGTTTCACCATGAAACATATATGTTTCATGGTGAATCATATATGTTTCACCATGAATCATATATGTTTCATTATGAAACATATATGTTTCATTATGAAACATATATGTTTCATGGTGAAACATATATGTTTCATAATGAAACATATATGATTCATGGTGAAACATATATGATTCATCATGAATCATATATGTTTCATTATTAAACATATATGAAAATATATGTTACACATGCATCTTTTTTTTAATATGTTTTTGTGTTTTTCTCTTTCTCGTTTTGTAGAAAAAGTTCTTTGCAAGGTATTTGGAGGAGCATAATCATCCAAGTCACTCCAAAGTTTCAAAAATGAAAGCCTATGTTCCAAAGTTGAGATGGAGTACTAAAGACAATCATGAAGACTGCGGTGTATTTGCTATGATCCATTTGGAGAACTACACCGGTGACAGTAAGAGGAGCTAGGATGTTGGTCTTTGCGAAGAATCTGCTATGCAAAGAACTTTGTTGATGCGTATGAGGTTCAAGATAGCTACAAAGATTCTTCTTCATAATTTCAACAAGGAAAGAGCCAAAATGTTCAAGCTTGCCTATGATTTTGAGACAAAGGTTGACAAGGAAGAAAGAATCGCAATCATTGTTCATGCGCTAAACCATAGACATGAGCGTGATCCAGAGAAGGCTAATGATATGGCTGAGAAGGCTGATGATATGGCTAACAAAGGAGAGGGTGATATGGCTAAGAAAATTGAAGGAAAATGAAGAATGACTTTTATTCTATGATTGTGAATGGTAGAAGGATAGGAAAAAACACTAATATGGGTCTCTTTTGGTAGATCTAGCTGTTGGGCCCCTGATGTATCTAATTGTTAGTAATCATTGTATTTTGAACGTAGTCTAAACAATGTAGTCTGTACAAGGTAGTTTGAATTACATGTTTGTATTTTATATGTGTTTAAATCTTTGATAACTACAAGGTTTATCTGTGTACAAAGAATGATAGATGTTCCTTGATGAATCTTATATGGTTGATGATAAATCATACATGTTTTATCATGAATCATACATGATTCATGAAAACACATGTATGAATAATCACACTTGCTTTTGAAATTTTTAGATTTAGAGTTCTTTTTAACAATTATAATGTATCACTCTTGAATGAATCCATCATGATTCATTATGAATCATATATGTTTCATCATAAAACATATATGTTTCATGATGAATCATATATGTTTCATAATGAAACATATATGATTCATGATGAATCATATATGTTTCATAATGAAACATATATGATTCATGGTGAAACATATATGTTTCACCATGAAACATATATGATTCATGGTGAAACATATACGTTTCATCCCTTTCATTCCCAAACACTTCCAAACACTTTAAATTAAAATGATAATGTAGAAATAATCAAGTATTAATTGAACTAAATATCAAAACAAAGTTGATTCAAAGTATAAAACTAAGTGTAAAACAAAGTGTTAAATGAAAACATATTGATAGTAAATATGACTTGAAAAAACATAGAATGATCAACAAGCTGTGTTTGATGTTTGTTCTGTAGCAGCAATGTTTCCAGCTTCTGTAGCAGCAACGTTTCCAGCTTCTGTAGCAGCAACGTTTCTAGCTTCTACTTGAGCAGCTTTCATAAGCGCCAACTTTCAATATACTTTGGATTTAATGGACATGTGTTCTTGGTATGTTCATTTGTCACTTGTTTGCAACATAAACATTTCCTAGCCTGCTTTTTCTTAACTTTTATAGCCATTTTCTCTTGCACTTTTTATACGTGCTCCTTTAGGTGCTGCTTTACGTTCTCCTTTAAGACCGGCTTTGTTTCGAGCCCCTTCTGGATTTCCTATGATCGGTTTATCAGCAGCCGGCTTTCCAATTGCATATAAATCTAGGATTACATCACTCGTTTTCTGGGAAGGTGGCTTAGGAACTTGAACTTGTATTTCCTTCTTAATTTTTTCCAACGTTTGCACAAATTCTGCCAACTTTGCTTCATCTTTACTCAACCAAAACAAGCATTCATCCACCACGTTGTTGGCGTTGTTAGTTAACCTTTCAATGGTTTCGTTCTTTTCTCCGTATCTGTTTGTCTTTCTTCTCAATCCAAGTGGTATTAAATACCTTCTCCAACGCCTTAGAATGTATTTTTCTGGAATCTTTCCAACATCACGGTTCTTCAAAACACAAAATACGTGTCGGCACAAAAAACCATATCGAGTGAAATGTCTACAAGTACAACTAACTGAACCGTCTTCTGGATGACGCAGAACCTGATTATGAAACATTAAAAACAAAATTAATACTTGGGCATTTACCAAAACAATTAGGAAACATGTATGATTCATCATGAACCATGTATGTTTCATTAGGAAACATGTATGATTCATCAGGAAACATGTATGATTCATCATGAAACATATATGATTCATGATGAATCATACATCATTTTGGTAACAGTAACAACAATTAATGATTCATTAACCATGAAACATATATGATTGATAATGAATCATGTATGTTTCTTCATGAATCATATATGTTTCAGGATGAATCATACATGTTTTATGATGAATCATATATGTTTCATCAAGAAACATGTATGATTCAACATGAATCATATATGTTTCATGGTGAGTAAATCCTATACTATTTTGGAAACAGCAACAACATTTAATTGATTTCACTCACTAACCTTGTAGGTAGCAACCTTGTCTTCTTCTTGTATAACCATCTCTTTGCCTTCCTCGGTATAAATTGTCCGGTACTCCCCTGCCCTCGTGTCTTTAACATGAGCCGTCTCAACTCCCTCTTCCGTTCTAAGCTCTACTATTTGACAAGCCCAAATCGATTCTGTTATTTCCTTTTGAACAAGCAGAAATATTGTCCTAGTATATATCTTAACCGCATGTGTTTCCATCTCTAACCTTGTATAAGATTTTGAAGCCGCTTCAAATGTTTTGAAGTCTAAAAACTTTTGCCTGTGTCTTTGTCTTTCCATGGCAGCTTCATAGCACATCATGAAATTGAGTAATGTTGACCCATGATTCGTGAAACATTTGAAAAATGCATTTTCACTCTAGGATCTCGAAGTGGTTCTCATTAAGCCAAACAAAGGAGAGGTAATAAAGTATGCCGGTAACCACATTTCTCGAAGGGTAAACATCTTCTTCATCCACTTGTGGTCTTGCAATTTGAAGTCTTCGATTAATTTATTCCATCTTTCTTCAAAGTCCTTAGGCTCTATGAACATATTCCACACAAGTTTGTTGAAACGTTCTTTGAAATTTGTCTCTTCATATGTTTCTTTGCATATCTGTAAAAATAATCAAACGAGAATGATTAGATACATGGTTCATCATGAATCATACATGATTCATCATGAATCATATATGTTTCATCATGAATCATATATGTTTCATCATGAATCATATATGTTTCATCATGAATCATGTATGTTTCATCATGAAACATATATGATTCATGATGAAACATACAGAATTCTACAAGAAAAATACAGACTTATGGAAAATGAAATTCACCTTTGATGGAACTTTTTGCATGATGTGCCACATGCATAATCTATGTTTAGACTGCGTAAACACTGCTTCAATTGCTCGATTCATTGCCCCATCTTGATCTGTTACAACCATATCGGGTTGCTTTGCGTGAGTAGTCAAGAATGAAGTTAATAGCCATATATAAGCTTCTGTGTCTTCACATAACAACAATCCTGCGCCGACTGTCACCGACTTTCTGTGATTATCTACGGCGGTGAATGGAACAAAAACCATGTCGTACCTGCAAATTAAGTAAATCATAATCAGATGAGAATGATTAGATACATGGTTCATTAGATACATGTTTCATGATGAATCATATATGTTTCAGAATGAAACATATATGATTCATCATGAAACATATATGATTCATCATGAAACATGTATGTTTCATGATGAAACATACATGATCCATAATGAATCATATATGTTTCATCTTGAAACATATATGTTTCATAGTAAACCATATAGAATTCTACAAGAAAATGTTTTTATTCAACAACTTACTTATTCGTTCTGAATGTTGCGTCAAATGATATTACATCACCAAACTCATTGTAGTTGCATTTATCAACTTCATCTACCCAAAAAATTGCAACTAACACGCCGTTTTCAACCTTATACTGAAATGTAAAGTCTGGCGCAAACAACTTCCTATTTTCCATCTTCTCTATCAACATATGTGCATCACTTTCTCCTATAACCTCATTAACGTCTCTGATATGGTTCTTAAAATCGTCAGTCGTGCCATGAACATACTGAGAACCCCCTTTCATCGTAGAATACAAGTGGTGTGCCTTTGTTCCACCAAGTTTCATTGTTGAAGCTTTTATAACAAACATTTTTTCCGTCTGAGTCATCTTTCGTTGTTTCTTTGTAAGATGCTCAAATTCTTTCGGAATCATTCGGTGGTTGTGTCTCGGATCGAATGTAACTACTTCATACTTTCCGGTACGATCATCCAAAGCAATCTTAATTCTCACACGGCAACCTGTTAGTCTATGTCTTGTATTTCTAACTTGCTTATCATTGTGTTGAGGATCCAATGTGTTAATATTTATCTCTTTTGGATTCCCTTCTCGATTACACATGACATACTTTGATTTCACCAAACCACTTTTTGTTTTCTTTTGGCATGTCATCTTAGCTTCAAACCCTGCCTTTTCAGCGTAAGTGTTATAGAAATCGACACCTTGCTCTATTGTATCAAACGTTTGCTGCACAAAAGGTAGGTACTGCGTTTCAACATATGGTTCGCAGTATATCGTTCCTCCAGGGGTCTCGCCTTCTGGGAACAAAGTTGGAGTGCTCCTTGTAACTGTTAAACAATAACATTTAGGTTTTGTTTAGTGAATTATTTTTATAGTGAATCATGTATGTTTCATGTTGAATCATACATGTTTCATCATGAAACATATATGATTCATGATGAAACATACATGATTCATCCAACTTATTTTTGAAGTTTTTACCAATTAAAGTTTTTTAAAGAATAACTATTTTAACAGAATCATAGAATCATATATGATTCATTTTAGATCAATTGTTTGTATATTTGAATGAAACATATATGTTTCATGATGAATCATATATGTTTCATAATGAAACATATATGTTTCATGATGAAACATACATGATTCATTCAATATATAAACAATTGATTCAAAATGAAACATATATGATTCATTTTGGATCAATTGTTAGTATATTGAATGAAACATATATGTTTCATGATGAATCATATATGTTTCATTATGAAAAATATATGTTTCATGATGTAACATATATGATTCAACATGAAACATACATGATTCACTGTAAAAATAAACCTTAATTATATATGTTTGTATGTTGAATGAAACATATATGATTCATCATGAATCATATATGATTCATCATGAATCACTTGTTTTGTATATTGAATGAATCATATATGATTTACCTGGAGTTTGAATGATATTGGCTTCAACATTTGACTCTTCAATTTGATTTTGAGTCATAGGGTTTTCATCTTCTTCGTATTGAACTATACTTGAATCTGCATCAATCGCATCGTCATCAGCCATATTTGTGGTAGTTGTGATTAGGGAAGGTAGTTGTGGAGGTTAAGGTCGCCAGAAAAAATGGAATGGAGGTTGTTGTGGTTGTTAAGGTCGCCGGAAAAATTAAGCTTTATAGATCTATGAATAAGGAGATCTGTGATTAGGGAGTTGTGGTGGTTGAGGTCGCCGAAAAAAACGGTTATAGAGGTTGTTGTGGTGGTTAAGGTCGCCAGAAAAAACAGTTAAGAAGGAGGTGGTGGTCGCCGGTTGAGCTCAGGAGGTGGTGGTCGCGTAACTGAAAAAAAGGAAGAAAAGTTGAGAGCTGTGTGTTTTTTTTAAAAAAAATGAATTTTTAATTTCTAAAATTCTATTTATATTTTTAATTAGTAAAAAGGGGTGTAATCTTGACCATTGAATGCAAAATAAATGGATGGCCCAGATTGTCTCATTTGGTATATAATATAAATTGTGTCTAGGGGAATCTCAACTCATCCAAAACATCCTTATCCCTTTTTGTTCTCAACCAACACATACCCGCTACAAATTACCTTTACATTTCTCAATTTCTTTACAACAAACAAAAAATTCGACCACCTTCAGCTTCATACACTATCAGCTATACCATCTAGTCGTAGTTTTTTTACATCATTGAACATATATCTTTAAGCTCATTCATATATCCACATCCATTTTCTCATTTATTATAAACTTAAATTCAACCATATACCTATTAGTGTTCAGGGATTAAAGTTATTTCTCTATAGAAGTGTTAATCGACAGTATGTGAATTTTAGCTTCTAACAAAGAAAACATAGTGTTTAATTATGTATTTTCACCACTTGGGGGAAAAAGCGTTTTGCAAAAGCATGTACTTACCTGCTTTTATAAAATGAAGTTTCGATTGGGTTGAAACGCATACAAGAGATTTTCCACTTTACTTATCTAAACAAATGCTATCAGATTATTATGTTTTAAAAATACAATAATCAGATTATCCGCCATGAAAAGCAATCCTAGACACCCCCTTAACAGAAACTAATATTAGAGATTGACTTTGTTTTCCAATTTGAAGTATCTTCACAATTGTTAAGTCTCAAATACATATTTTCATTCATTCATAAGTCAAAATCGAATAAGAAATCACAAAAATCTAATGTGTTTAACTACTTGTACATAATTTCATACTTTAGTTATGGGTTTTGCTAACCATAACCTATAAGATGCCTTAGTTAAAAAACCAACAATTAATAAACAACAATATTCTACAATCACTACAACGTTACAACCTTTCCCTAGCGAAAATCTGAGTGTTTGCCTGACGACATGTCGCCGGGGAATCGTCGTTGGGGATCGAGCGTAAGAGGAAGTATCCCCGGTGACAGACAGAGGTTTCCCCAACGAAATTGTGGGTCCACAGGCTTTTGACCATATGAATTATTTCTACGCTGGCACAAGAATCCTCAGCGAAATGTCGTTAGGGAAAATCGTCGAGCGAAGACAGTAATAAATAGACTTCATCAAAATCGCTAAATAATCATGTGTTTTCCCCGACGATATGTCGTTGGAGAAACTTTCCTTATATGTTGACAAGTCAACTTGCCATGTGGCAGTTCTTACTGTGCCGACTAACCTTCCCCGGTGACATATCGCCAGGGTTAATCCTTGACTATTTTTTAAAAGTCAAACGAGAGCCAATTTTCCCCAGTGACATGTCGTCGGGGAAAGGTCAGTAATTTTTTTAATACAGCCTGCACAACAGGCTTTTTCCAGATTTTTCCTAGAATTTTTCGGAAAAATCTACTAACACCTGGAAATTCAATTCGATATAAAACAACAAAAGACTATACTATATAACGGATCGATCGATCAACTCAATAAAAATACATCACAACTTGTACCAAAACATATAATAGATTTAAATCCAATAAGTCTACAAAACATTGGTTCCTAGTGACAATTCGGGGTTTACAATTATTCAACATGTTAAGGTAGGAAAAAAATGTTTATAAAATAATAACCGATATTGTTTTCAAAACTAGCTAATCATCGGTGTCATTATTCTCGTTATCATCCTCGAGAGCATTCCCACTACTGCTCGCGCCACTCCCGCTCGCACCACTCGACTCCATTTGTTGGAACGCATCAGAGTACCTGTCGTCACTTCTTAAGATATCATACATGAAGTCCATTCGGCTGTCGTTGGCGGGTGAGGGGTTATAGGACAGCTCGGGCACTTGCCGGCACTACCATACCAACCACTAGTACAAAAATGGGTTTGGGTCACACATACCGAATTTCGTGTAGTCACAAATAATTTTTTTGTGTGACTGAATTCGCCAGTCATAAATAAACGGTCACACTTGAAGTCAGTTTTCATGACCATTTCGTATTTTGTTTGTTACACATATGAATTACGTGACTAGGGCTAACAAATGCTTTTTGGATGAGTCGTTAGTCACTTAATAATTTGAGAGTGTTACCGAATCAAAGTTTGGTTCAAGTAGTAGTCACATTATACGTATACATGTGTGACAAATATTTGTCATACACACATTGAATGTGACCAAAAATCTATATGGTCACATAGACTTATTTTACAAGTGACAAATTGATAAACAAGGTTGTCACACACATTGTTTTAATGTGACTAGTATATTTTGTTAAATGTTAACCACACATGAATTTTATGTGTGTGGCAAATTGAAAGTAGGTATTGAAACATTTGTCATTATATTTATTTAAATGTGACAAATATTTTACCACTACTTGAAGACTATGATCAAATATAATACGTGAGCATATTAAATCGTCAAACAATTATGTGACTATATGTTTTCCAATAGTCACAACATTTAAGAAATGTGTACCTGAATTGTACTTATGGTCACATTATAATGGGATTATCTATGACCAACACATTGAAAACATCACACAGTAAAATATTAATGTGATAAATTTTTATAACCAAATATAATCTCATTTTTCACTAATGTTAATATTAGTCACATATTTAGAACCAAATATGTTCATGTGGCAAAATGGTTATGTAACACCCCATTTTGATAATGGAATGTCACGCGTAATTATGGCGTGTCATCAAAGCATACAAGGAAAAATGTCTAAACATTACATGACCATAAAAGGAAAATACCGGAATCAAACATCGGTAGTCCAAAAGTAAAGCTCATCACACACAAACATAAGTACTGAAAAGGAAAGGACTAAACAATGTCCATAGCAAGGGTATCAAAGTAAAGATAATGCATAAAGTAAAGAAAGGCTAGAAAGCTTCCAGTCCATATGCATGTACGCTTAAAGTCTACGAGCGTCCCTGAGTACCTGCCGTTTTGGGAACATAGAAAAGGAAAACGGCTGACAAATACGCTCAGTGCACGGATGTACAATAAAACATGAATAGGATAAGCATATAACATATAACAGTGGAAGAAACTACGTCCCGAATAACTTGGTTAAGTCTTGGCAAATCTGGTTTTATAGTTTGAAAAGCCTTATGTTTATCTTATAAAAACTGTTTAACATGTTCTACCATTAGCCAATATAAGTCATGAAAATCCATCGTGCATGAATACTTGGAGGGGTGACCTCATCATCCAAATTAGAGGGGCTGCCTCTAATTTAATATACTGGTTTGGGTAGGAGGGATCAGCTCCTTGTGAAGGATGCAAGGCACACACCACATTCACACTGAGTAATCTGCTGATAACATGTAACTAGGATGCACCCATACGCCCCACATGATAAATATAATAATATGGCCAAAAGCTGAAGGGACGCGACGAGCAATCACTCCGCCGTGGTGAAGTCATAACATCAGTGCCTCTAATGTTATGGTTATGGTACCTCCATAACTAGGTGAAACTGGTCATGCATGTATATGGCTATAGGTATTCTAAATTAAACATAAGCAAGTCAAACATATAAACTTATACTACGGGAAAACATTTGGCTGCATACGGGGAATCCTAATAAGGAAAGAATGTCCATACTGAAAGGACGGGAATCCATACCTTATGTCCAGTGAACGAAGAAGATGAACTGAGGAGAATCCTACTTCGGTATCACTAATGCTACATAAATACATACATGAATAAGTATCTGCTTACTAAATACGTAACTGGTCTTATGTCATGTCTTAACTTATTTTATATGTTCATATCATGTTTTACTGTTTTAAGACTTAAACAGTGTTTATCTTATATTCTGTCTATTCTGATTAAGTATTTCTGGTATTTCATGTATTATTATACTTACTGTGTAATAATAAGTAACTTTCCAAAAATAGCAGGTTTCCAAAAATAGAAAGTTTCCAAAAATTGAAAGTTACCAAAAATAGAATGTTTCCAAAACTAGAAATTTTCCAAAAATAGAAAGTTTCCAAAAATAGAAAGTTTTCAAAAAAAGACCAGCTGCCTTAATTAAATAAGTTTCCATAAATAGATTAACTGTCTGAATTAAATAAGTTTCTAAAAATAGAAAGTTTCCATAAATAGATTAGCTGCCTTAATTATATAAGTTTCTAAAACAAGAAAGTTTCCATAATTAGATATAAGCTGGTTAAATAAGCTAAGTATATAAGCCTAAGTGTTTTTTCTGATTATTTTCTAAGCCATAATGATATAATGTATAGTTTATTAATTATTTCATGTAATTTAAATAAACTATAGGTTAAAAGTATTTAATTAAATATATCATGTTTTTAATTAAATAAAGTTAAATACTTAGGTTAAAACATGTATTATAATTTATTAATAATATAACCTAAGTCATGTTAATTAATTAATTATAACCATGCTTTTTAAATAATTAATTAATTATAAGTTTAGAAAATATAAAATACTTAGGTTAATAATTCCATGATTCAAATAATTAAATTTTAACCTAAGTCATGTTTATTAAATTAATCATGTCATATTTATTAATTTAATCTAAACATATGATTATAGAAAAATAATCTTAACATAAACCGTGAACCGGATCCTGACTAGAAACCATGAACCGGACATGAAATCGACACTATACCCCGAACCACTTCGGGGTTCCCTTTGTTTTGCTGCTGCCGTGGGACCCACACCACCTAACCGGGACCATATGGTCTCGGTGGTGGTTTAGTAGCCAAACCGAGACCCCCTTGGGGTTCGGTTTAGGCGCCGACCAAACAAACACCCCTAAAAACAACCTTTTTGATTTACCCAATAACCATTTTCATGATTGATTTATGTTTTTAATTAGGTTTTTAAAAACATCCTGTTCTTAATTAATTTTATTAGATCAAATCAAAAAGAAAAGGATTAAAAGAATTTACCGAATGCGTGGATCTAACGAGGATGAACACACACGAACACACGTACAAGATTCAAGATCAAAATCAACTAAACACCCCCTTTGGTGTGTTTATATGCGGCGACCAAAAAAAGAAAAAGAAGAGAAGGAGAAAACTTTTTAGGTTTTTGATTTTTCTTCTGTAAAGTGAAAAGTGACTAGCAAAATTTACCATAACCCCTCTTTAGTAAATTTTGAGATGGCCTTGGCCCATCTCCTTAATGTTGCCGCGGGTAGGGGGCCCCACATAGGGTACCCATACCGTTTTCCGTGTCTCGATGTTTAATTGTCCGTTCGTGTTTATTTGTGTTCGCGTTTTGTGTGTTCTCGTTAACTAATTACCGTGACCTCATATATTTATTCACGCTCGTAATAAATATATATATGTAATTAATAATAGTTCGTGATTTAATTACGTTCATGATTACATGATCGCATGTTTGTGATTAATTATTGTTAAATAATTATTGTGAGTTCGTGCGTAATAAATACTTTTCGTGTTCTAACACGTACGTAATACGTAAAATCCTAACATGTAATCGTAATCATGCTATAATAGGAAAGTTTTAATCTAGTATGTACGATCTTAAGGGTACTATTAATGGTAAAAGTATGCTGGTTTTACAACTCTTCCCCCCTAAAAAGAATAATTCATCCCCGAATTATAGATAAAGTAAACTGAAAAAGAAGAACATACCCGAATTCAAAATATGAAATGAGGGTAAGAAGCCCGGATAGACTCCCCTGTTTCCCAAGTCGCTTCCCGCTCGGTATGATCCCTCCATAGGATTTTGACGAATGGAATCATCTTCCTTCTCATGACTCGTTCTTGTCTGTCAAGAACTCGTTCGGGTTCTTCTATAAAAGTGAGATCTTCACGTATCTGTTCCAGTGGATACTGAACCATGTGAAGGGGATGATACTGGTACCCTCTGAGTAGGGACACATGAAACACATTGTGTACATGAAAAAGTTGCGGATGTAACGCCAACCGATAAGATACTTCACCGACTCGTTCAATGATATCAAACGGTCCGATGAAACGAGGACTGAGCTTCCCTTTAATCCTGAAGCGTCTAACAACACGTGCCGGCGAAACCTTAAGGAAGACGTGATCTCCTACGTTAAAATGTATGTCCCTACGATGCTTATCGGCGTAACTCTTCTGACGTGACCGTGTTTCCTGAAGTTTCTGCTTAGCTACTGCGATCTTTTCATTGGTCATTTCTATGATTTCTGGTCCTTCAAGTGTTCGCTCGCCAACCTGATCCCAGCAGATTAGGGCGCGACACTTCCTGCCATACAACATCTCAAAAGGAGCACACTTGATACTTGAGTGCCAACTGTTGTTGTATGCAAACTCCACCAAACAGATGTAATCGTCCCAATCACCCGTCCATTCCAACTCACATGACCTCAACATGTCTTCCAATGTCTGAATAGTTCGCTCCGACTGTCCGTCCGTTTGAGGATGAAAAGCTGTGCTAAGTTTAAGTTGTGTACCCCAAGCTTTCTGCAGACTCTTCCAAAATCGCGAAGTGAATCGAGGATCTCTGTCTGAGACGATGCTGGATGGAGCACCATGGAGTCTCATGATCTCTCTTCTATACATATCAGCGCGTTTACTTACCGGATCTTCCTTGCGGATTGGTAAGAAATGAGCTGATTTAGAAAGTCGATCAACGATAACCCAAATCGCATTATGCTTCCTCTTGGTAGGCGGAAGACCAGTAACAAAATCCATGGTGATTTTGTCCCACTTCCACTCTGGAATATCTAACGGTTGAAGGATACCGCCAGATCGCTGATGCTCGATCTTAACCTGCTGGCAGGTAAGACATTTGGAGACGTAAGTGGCCACATCCTGTTTCATACCACTCCACCAAAAGTACTGCTTGATGTCATGGTACATCTTTGTCGAACCAGGATGTATAGAGAATGGGGAGCTATGAGCTTCAGCTAACAAGGCTTCCCGGAGTTCTTGGTCATCAGGAACACAAAGTCTCGTGCCCTGCCATACGATACCATCTGCATCTACTCTGAATTCCGTCTGTTTCTCCAAATTTTCTACTTCCGCCCATGTTAATGCAATAAATGCCTAAAAACGTTACTTGCATTTTTCGGTCTCGCCTTGTTTTGATTACGACAATATGTAAAAACAAGCATTTACGAAAACAACGAAAAACGAATTCTTGAGTTCAAGTATTTTTCATTTTACCCATTTTCACTTAAGGTATGGATAAACAAGTAATAACCTTAATCAAGTGATCAAGTGATTTAATCTTTTCTTAAAACTCACTTTTTATTAAGTGTGACAAGTTTTTATTAAACTTTCTTTTTAAGAAAATGTTTTATTAAATTAATTATTTGAAAATTGAAAATAGCATATTCTTATTTGGTTAAGAATATCCTTTCAGGATATTTTTTATATCCAGATAAGACCTCCACCACTAAAGGACAAAAAGGAGCGGAGTCTAGTCCGACGGTACCTTAGCACCTAGGCGCTACCTTATCGATAAGGTACCACGGGCTAAGATAAGGTACCGCGGGCAGAACTAGCCGTTGGCTCCTTTGTCCTATAAATAGTGGACCATTCTCAGCTTTTCATCTCACCTCTTTTGCACATTTATTTCTAGATTCAAACCCCTTCTTTAATCACTCAAATCTTTGATCATTTGTTTGATTATTACTTGTTTAAGAAGTGAATCTTGTTCTTCCATCCCTTCCTCTCCAAGTGCAAAGAGAAGAACACTATCCTTGTGAAGTGTTGAGTCCACCACCAAAGATCCATTGAAGATCTAATTTTATACATTTGTAGTTGTGTCATAGTTGTGAAGATCCAAGTAGTTGTGTCTATTTGGAAGTTGTGTATTGATATGAGCTTAAACTCATATCCTTTTATCAACAAATAACCCTAAAACATGAAGCAAAATACCAATTTATCTTGCAAAAACAGTGTTATGTGGTATGTTTGTGTTTGTTTACACTTATGTAGGTAAAAGGATACATTTTCAAGCAAACAAAGAAAAATCAAGCTCAAATGGATGAAAAAGACAAAGAAGGATCAAAAGTGTCAAGACTTTGAAGTACAAGGACCTATCTTGACAAATTGCCAAAGTAGAAGGACTAAAGTGCAAATATTGTAAAAAGTCAAGATCAAAGTCAAAATTGGTCAACTATCAAGTCAATAAAGTCAAAGGGTCAATCCTGCTCAAAGATGAAGTTTGGAGGACTTAAAGTGTCAAAGAAATAAAGTTACAAGCCTTTAATGCAATCTGCCAAAGTACAAGGGTTGAAACTGCCAATATTGGAAAGTTACACAAGTTCAATCCATGTGTACAAGTTTTGAGCCAATAAGAAGAGAGAATGGTAGGCACACGGATCACCAACTATTGCATTTATTACCCACTCACAGCCGCCACTCATTTAATGACGAATCATAACAGTGTGATCCGTGTGATCATTTTTCAACCATTCACATGTTGACACGTGGCATCTTCAAGAAGGCAAAATTTTCCCAGGATCGTTTTTGAGCTAGAGACGATTTCATGAAGAAGTATAAACATCAAAGTTGCTCAATTTTGAGAGACGAATTCAATGGTTATCATCAATTAACATTTCATCCACTCAATCAAGAAAGCCCAAATCATTGTTCATACCTGGAAATCACTTAAGCAGAATTAGTCCACGTGGAGAGATGGGATTGGTCCTGACACGTCACCAACCCCAACAACCATCTTCCTCAAGTCTATAAATAGATTGATAGGGCCTCATTTGTACTAGTAGATTAATTTTGTAGAAACACACACTTCTCAATTTCTTTTCATTTTTCCTTCCTCTTTACCCTAACTACTCAAGAGTCTGACAAACTCTTGAGTTAGTTAGTTAGTTAGTAGCTTTCTAACAGCTTTGTAACAACTTTCATGGAATAAAATTCAAATTTCTCATTTCCCGCCAAATCTGTTCTTCATTCTACTGTTCATTACTTGCTGCTATTGGATACTTGTGTTGCTGCATTGTGTTTGTTATGATCATTGATTGATCATAACTGAACTTGAAGAAGTTTGGGAGCATTTTGTTGTGATTCCAGTTCAGAACCTAGTTTCACTGAAGTTTTCAAGCCTTTTGATGATTACTGTTGATTGATAGCTGTTTTTGATGATTGATAAGATGAACTAGTGATAAGGTGGTGGTTATCACTAGGGTAAGAGAGTTCAGCACTCCTCTTCTTCCCAATGGTTTACTTCAAAAGGTTTTAAAGTTCTTATTTTTGTTCCACTGAATTTGTCAAGTGCATGATACTTTTCATAGTGTAATCTTGATGTTTGCATGATAAAAGTTGTTTAGAGTTGCTGATTGTTTGATTTTTGATTACTTGTAGCTTAATCTTGTTTTACTGCCTATTGATTTTGGATTGTGTTTAGTAATAGCTTTAATTCAGTCAGTTTCCATTCTTGTACCTTAATAGAGTAAAAGTTGTTTTCATTGCTTGCTTGAAGTTTAAAATCATCTCATTTTGAGTCTAAAGTTTGGTAGTCAAAAGCATTTGATTCAGCTTAAATCAGTTCTTTAAAAGACTTTGCAAAAGTTTGTAATCTCAGTTAAAGGAGTGTTTGGGATTAGCTTATAAAAAGTTTTCAAGAATTGAGTCTTGGCATTTTAAAGTTCATTTGCAGTCATTAGGTGGTTATAAAGTGTTTCAAGTCATTTACAAGTCAATTTGAGAGTCAAACAGGCAAATGGCAATAAAAAGGTTTGGGTCATTCTTATGCAGATTTGCTCATTAGAAGTTATCATTTTCATTTGGCTAGTATTCACTCATTACTTGATGAAATTACACCAAATTTGTTCTCAGTTGTAGCTAACATCATATAGATTCAGATTCTAAGAGCATCCTATACAGTTTTCAATAAGCAAATAGGAATAAGCAAAATTCAGATAAGCAAAGTTGAGGCAAGTTTCTGTAAATTGAAACTGATAATTTGTATCTCTTGATCCTTTTCATAAACCTGGCCATTTTTCTTCACAAATCCACTTAGAACATAGAGTTACTTGATTTTTGAAAGTTTCAGCTTTTTGGAAAAAAAGTTGGTCAACGCTTGGTCAACGATAAGCTCTTTTCAGCTTAATCCATTTTTCTAGCTTATTTCTGGATGAAAATTGTTCTAGTTTGATTTCCCATTCATCACTTGAGTAGCTTAATCAGTTTCAACAAGAAAATCAAGTTGTGATTGTCTAGATTTTGCTGTAGCTTATTGTGGGCTTATTGATCAGTTCTCATTTGCTTATTTTACAACTTTAGCCAAAATCCTTTTACACACGTAGCTTATTTTGGATTTAAAGAGTTTTGCAACTTGTTTCATTGAATTTGGTTCAGAAATAAGCTCAAACGAGCTTATTTTCATTCTAAATCCGTTTTTAGCTTAAAGAGTTTTTGAAATTGCAATCTGGTCCCTAATGTTTTAAGCAGTGTGTAAACTTGGCTAAACTTCAATGTTTTTAGGGTTTGCAATTTTTAAGTCCTTGCAGTTTTGAGAGTTGTTAATTTCAGTTAGCAAGTTGTTGGTATTGTTACATTTTAGTTAGTTTGTTATAGAATTTACATATTTGATCCTTGTAGTTAACTGATTTACACTTTTAGTCCATAGAATTGTAAGAATTTACATTTCAAGCACTTATCTTTCCTAGAATTTACATTTTCAGTCCTTTAAGTTTCATATTTTACATTTGAATATTACTTGAATAAAAACTTGGTATTTGCAAGATGTTTTACATATAAGTAGGTAATATTTTTCCTTTTTGCAAGACTTTGTTGAATTAGCAAATAGAATATCCAAACAAGTTTAACAACCAAAAACAGTTAAAAACCCGATATTGGTTGGACTTTCCATTAGCAAGAACTGAGAAAAAACGAACTGCATTATACTCAATTTCAAATGGCGCCGCTGCCGTTTCTTTGACTACACGAGAGACTATCGATTGACGGTTTTCATTGGCTTTTGGGATCCGTTCACTTTGTGAACGTTATTTTTACGTATCATAAATCAAAAACAAATAAAAAATCAAAAATATAAAAAAAAAACTAAAAAATTAACAAAATAATTCTTTTCCTAAAGAATTGACCAAAAAAAAAATAAAAAAAAATCCAAAAAGCAATCTTTTTCCTAAGAGATTGCAACCAAAAATATATATTATTGGATTCTCTCGGTTTTTATGTACATATAGTATTTTCTCTTAAAAAACTCATAAATACAAAAATATTTTCCCTATATTATTATAAGTAAATACGTATACGTATAAGAACAACCAATCTACATATTCTCCATAAGTATTGCCGAGGCAATACACCGTGTTGAGTGGCGTTCCGGTCCTTGACACGTGTATCGATCAAACAAAATAAAGCAAGAATAGATAAATACTCTCAATAAGCAACAATTCGAAGAATACGAACATTTAAGTGAATAGAAAGGCGATGTGCTATAAAATGCCATCTAAGGGTCAATAGGTACTTAAGTGCTTCGCGCCACCTAACCCCCCGTTCACTTGTAAGTATTATAAGAAGGAAGGCTTCATTGAGGGTCTTGCACCCAAGTAGTACATACGTATATTGTTAT
Source organism: Glebionis coronaria (assembly GCA_025667525.1). Taxonomy (NCBI): domain Eukaryota; kingdom Viridiplantae; phylum Streptophyta; class Magnoliopsida; order Asterales; family Asteraceae; genus Glebionis; species Glebionis coronaria. The sequence goes on from CM046879.1 coordinate 231,398,927, forward strand.
TTTCTTGTGGATATTTAATATTGAAACTCGAAGAGGATAATCCATTTCTCTTCAAAGTCACACGAGAGCTTCTCTCTCATTCTTCGTATTGAGTTGCATGCTCACTCGCGGGCGTGCACAAATACCGATTGGTGTACAACCTCTTCCTCCGAAAAGGAAGAAAAAGAGAAAGAGTAAGACCACCACCGTCCACCAAGCCGATCACGAGAATCGTGCTTTGACTCCACCACAAGAAGCCATGGATATTGATAATAGCTCTTTGTATGAACGTATGCAAACCAACATTCATGGATATGCTAGTGCTATTAAGATTTCCGACTTTCCCGCAAACACATTTGAGCTACATACATCTATGATCAATATGGTTTCACAATCACCTTTCTTTGGTAACAAGAATGAGGATCCTCATGCTCACCTTAAGAGATTCCTTTCTCTTTGCAATACCATTAAGCATAATGGAGTTCCACATGAGGTGATTAGGTTGATGTTAGTGTCATTTTCTTTAGAGGGAACCGCTAAGCATTGGTTAGACACCCAACCACCCGATAGTATCACCACATGGGATGGTTTCACCACTAAGTTTTTGAACAAGTTCTTTCCTCCACATAAGACTATGGCTTTGAGGACTTTAATTATGGGCTTTCAACAAAAACCTAGTCAATCCTTTAGTGATGCTTGGGAAGAGTATAGTGAGTTATTGAGGCGATGCCCTAATCATGGATTGGATCAAGTTCACCAAATCAACCTCTTCTATGATGGCCTTAAATCTCACCACCAAGATTCACTCAATGCTTCCGCGGGAGGGAATATTCTTCTTAAAACATATCAAGAGGCTTTGGACATCATTGAGACTAAAGCAATGGTTCAAACAAACAATCCATTTGAAGAAAAGGTTCATGTTATCCAAAACAATTCTCAAACTCCTTGTGACAACCAACTTCTTAAATTTCAACAAGAGATCCTTCAACAAGTCAAACAAGGACAACAAGAAATGACTCACGAGATAGTTCAAGCCTTTAAGACCGTTTCATTGAACAATTCTTCAAATAATGTGAATGCCATTGCCATTTCTTGTGTTATTTGTGGAGGTCCCCATTCTTATGAACAATGTGATAAGGTGCAAGGGTATCAAGGGGAATGCTATGCTTACCAAGAGGAACATCGTGAACACTTCAAGCCTAATATCAATCTAAATAACCTTTCTTACAAATCCCAAAACTACCTTACTCCACCCGGATTCCCACCCCAACCACCCACCCAAATTCCACAAAATCCTCCTCAAATTTTACCAAGGAATCAAGGGCAAAGACCACCTTACCAAGGAAATAACTACAAGGCACCCAACAATGTTCAACATCAAGGAAATACCTTTTATACACCACAACAAGGATTTAATCAACCACTTCCATTTATCCCCAATCAAGCATATGCTCCAATACCAAATCAAGCTTACCCTCAATTTCAAAATCAAGGATATGGGATGCAAGAGACTCAAGAGTATGTTGACAAGAAAATGCGTGAAATTGAGAAGAGAATGAATGACCAAATGAAACGTACATTGGATGACCAAATCAATAGGGTTTTAGTGGCAATAAATCAAAGACCACAAGGGGCTTTACCTTCCAACACACAAACAAACCCTAGGGCCAATGTCAATGCTATTACAACAAGGAGTGGAACAACAACAAAGGATCCTTCACCTTCTAAACCTACTATTGTTCAACCCACTTGTGCTCCTACTTGTGACAAGCCTTCTACTTCTATTTCACCTCCTCAAAATGCTCCTATTCACTCAAACACACCTTCTCAACCACCTCATACTTCTCCTTTACCTTCCACACTTCCCACTGAAGAAGCTAACAAAGACAAATCTTCCACTCCTACACCTATTCCACCTACACCAAAAACTACTCTTCCATATCCTTCAAGGTTGAAAAAGGAAAAGTTAAAGAACAAGGATGACATCCAAGTCTCCAATTTCTTAAGGATGTTCAAGCAACTCAACATCAATATATCCTTTGCGGAAGCTCTTGCTTATATGCCAAAGTTTGCTAAGATGTTCAAGGATCTGCTCTCAAACAAAGAAAAATTGGTTGATTTGCCCAACACATCCCTTAATGAAAATTGTTCCGCGGTGTTACTTAAAACCTTACCAACAAAACTTGGAGATCCGGGGCGCTTCTTGATACCTTGTAATTTTCCCGGTGTTGAAAATTGCATGGCTTTGGCGGATCTAGGGGCGAGCATAAACCTCATGCCTTTATCGGTTTGGAAACAAGTATCTCTTCCCGAGCTCACTCCCACTAGGATGACTCTTGAACTAGCCAACCGAACCATAGCTCACCCCGTAGGTATAGCGGAAGATGTGTTTGTAGGTGTGGATAAGTTTACCTTTCCGGCCGACTTTGTAGTGGTTGATTATGACATGGATCCTAGAGTGCCTTTGATTGTTGGTAGACCGTTTTTGAGAACGGGTCGTACCTTGATAGATGTGGCGGAAGGAGAATTAATTATGAGAGTAGAAGATGAAAGAGTGGTGTTTAAGTTAGGGAAAATTTGTGATAGGAAAGAGGTTAAGGAGTCTAGACCTTGTGAGACTATTAACATTGTGGATGTGCTAGATGAAGTGTGTAATGAACACTTTCATGATGCTTGTAAGAGTGCTAGTGATGAGATACCCCATGTTGAAACCGTGGCCTCAATTGCTCCCTCATTAACACCTTTTGGAGAGAGTGATTTCCTCTTGGAGGAATTTGAGTCAAACTTTCTTGGTGATGATGATTCTCCCATCAATTGGGAAGAAGATATTCTTACAATCCAAAAGTTGCTCAATGAGGACCCTATTCCTTCTCCTATTCCACAAGAGATTACCATTGAGGAACCTTCTATAGTTAAACCTTCCATAGAGAGTCCACCTCCCATTAAACTTAAGGACCTTCCATCCCACTTAGAATATGCTTTCTTAGAGGGCAAAGACCAATTACCGGTGATCATTGCTAAAGAGTTGAAAGAGGATGAGAAAGAGCAACTTATTGAAGTTCTTAAGAAACATAAGAAAGCTTTAGCATGGAAAATATCCGACATAAGGGGAATTGATCCACATTTTTGTACTCACAAAATCCTTATGGAGGATAACTATAAACCCGCCATTCAAAACCAAAGGAGAGTTAACCCAAAAATCCATGAGGTTATTAAGAAGGAAGTGATTAAACTCTTAGATGCGGGTATGATTTATCCCATTTCCGACTCTCCATGGGTTAGCCCGGTTCATTGTGTTCCAAAGAAGGGTGGAATCACTGTGGTGCCTAATGAGAACAATGAGCTTATTCCCACGAGACTTGTGACCGGTTGGAGAGTTTGCATTGATTATAGAAAACTCAATGAGGCAACTAGGAAAGACCATTTCCCGCTTCCCTTTATGGATCAAATGCTTAAACGCTTAGCGGGAAATGAGTACTATTGTTTTCTTGATGGCTTTTCGGGTTATTTCCAAATACCCATTGACCCTAAGGATCAAGAAAAGACCACATTCACTTGTCCCTACGGTACATTTGCTTACAAGAGGATGCCTTTTGGCTTATGTAATGCACCGGGGACGTTTCAAAGGTGCATGATGGCGATTTTCCATGACATGATAGAGCAAACCATGGAGGTTTTTATGGATGACTTTTCCGTTTTTGGAAATTCATTTAGCTCATGTCTCACCAATCTTGAAAGGATGCTTAAGCGTTGTGAGGAAACACGTTTGGTGCTTAATTGGGAGAAATGTCACTTTATGGTGAAAGAGGGGATTGTTTTAGGACACAAGATATCTAATAAGGGATTAGAAGTTGATCGAGCTAAAATTGATGTGATTGCTAAGCTTCCCCCACCCACCTCGGTTAAAGGTGTGAGGAGTTTCTTAGGTCATGCGGGATTTTATAGGCGCTTTATACAAGATTTTTCTAAGATAGCTAGACCGATGACTCACCTCTTGGAGAAAGAGGCCCCTTTCATTTTTAACCAAGATTGTTTAGACTCTTTTGAGACTCTTAAAGAAAAATTGACTAAGGCTCCCGTTTTGGTTTCTCCAAATTGGGAATTACCTTTTGAGCTTATGTGTGACGCTAGTGATTATGCGGTGGGGGCCGTCTTAGGACAAAGAGTTAATAAGCATTTTCAACCTATACACTATGCGAGTAAAACCATGACCGGTGCACAACTTCATTACACTACCACGGAAAAAGAGTTGCTTGCTATAGTATACGCTTTTGAGAAGTTTAGACCATATCTTGTGCTTTCCAAAACCATACTGTATACGGATCATTCCGCCCTCAAGTATCTTATGACAAAACAAGATGCTAAGCCTAGGCTTTTGAGATGGGTCTTGTTGCTTCAAGAGTTTAAAATAGAGATTCGTGATAAGAAAGGGGCCGAGAATTTAGCGGCGGATCATTTGAGTAGACTTGAGCATCCTTTTCAAGGAGATTTCCCACACCAAGAAATCAATGAGTCCTTTCCATTAGAGGAGCTCATGTCTATCTCTTCCCAAGAGGATGCCACACCTTGGTTTGCGGATATCGCAAACTATCTTGTGGGCAATGTGCTTATTGAGGGTCTTACTTATCAACAAAAGAAAAAGTTTCTTAAGAAAGTTAAGTATTACTTTTGGGATGATCCATATCTTTTTAGGCAATGTGCGGACCAAATCATTAGACGGTGTGTAGATGGGCCCGAAGCATTTAAGATCTTAGAGGCATGTCATAAAGGACCTACGGGTGGACATTTTGGGCCTAACTACACCGCCAAGAAAGTCTTTGATTCGGGTTACTATTGGCCTTCCATTTACAAAGATGCCCATGAAATGGTGAAATTTTGTGATGTTTGTCAAAGACAAGGAAAAATTACACAACGTGATGAGATGCCACAAAATTTTATCCAAGAGTGTGAGATATTTGATGTATGGGGCATTGATTTCATGGGACCTTTTCCATCCTCTAAGGGAAACAAGTATATACTTGTGGCGGTGGATTATGTGTCCAAATGGGTGGAGGCTAAAGCCTTACCTACCAATGATGCTAGAGTGGTTGTGAAGTTTTTGAAACAATTGTTTGCTCGATTTGGTGTACCTCGGGCCATCATCAGTGATCGTGGTGCACTTTTGTAATGATCAATTCACGAGAGTTATGAAGAAATATGGAGTGAATCATAGACTTTATACCGCGTATCACCCTCAAACAAATGGTCAAACCGAGGTCACAAATCGTGGTTTAAAGAGAATTTTAGAGAGAACGGTGGGAGAGCATCGAGCTTCTTGGTCGGATAAGCTTGATGATGCTTTGTGGGCGTTTAGGACGGCTTTTAAAACACCAATTGGTTGTACGCCTTATAGGCTTGTCTATGGAAAAGCGTCTCACCTCCCATTTGAGTTAGAACATAAGGCATCTTGGGCTCTCAAGTGGGCTAATTTTGATTTAAACCAAGCCGGTTCACATAGGAAAGATCAACTCAATGAGATGGATGAGTTAAGAGCCAATGCCTATGAGAATTCTTTGCTTTACAAGGAAAATACTAAGAAATTGCATGATGCTAAGGTCAAGAATCGTGAGTTCAAAGTTGGAGAGCCGGTTCTCCTCTTTAACTCAAGATTGAAGCTTTTTGCGGGCAAGCTTAAGTCGAGATGGTCCGGTCCATTCACTATTGCTCAAGTGTTTCCATATGGAACTCTTGAGTTGTCCCAACCCGATGGTCCAAATTTTAAAGTGAATGGTCACCGTGTTAAACATTACTTTGGGGAGGACATTTCCTTTGAAATGGTCCAAGAGGTCCTCATTTTCCCCATGAATTAGTTCATTGAGGGACGAGTCGAGCTAGAGACTCATTAACTCAAGCATCGTATAACTAGGTTTAGAGTGTTGTAGGTTAGAAATAAAGGTATAGACTTGGAGATAAGTGTAGGGGAGACCTTCTTTTGTCTTCATGATTGTTTGTAGGGTTGCTCACTCATCTCATGCTTTGGAGCTTATGGAGGAGGCCCTTGTATCCGGTTCACTTCGTTACTATAGTGATTTTTCATTGACACCTTGTGCTTCAACATGATTTCACTAATAGTTGTCCTTTCCTTAACTTGGGTTAAGCAAAGTTTATTCATTGTCATAAGTGTAGGGGAAGTTTTTATACTTCCATGCTCTTAAACATTGAGGACAATGTTTAGCTTAAGTGTAGGGGGGTCTTCTATCGAAGTGACCTTACCTAGAACTTGTCATTATCTTGCATGATAACATGGAAAATTGAATTTTCAACATTTTTCAAATTTTTTATCTACTTTGGCCACCAAAAATATGCATTTATAATTTTTGCATCAATCATTTTGCATAACACATTTGCATTGTATATATTTCTTCTTTTACTTTTCATCAAAAAGATATAAAAAGAAAAAAAATATAATAAAACATGGTTTTAACAAATTTAGACTTCTTTGACATATTAGGCCCGCCATGGATATTTTGACTCAACCCGAGTTTGCTTATTTTAGCATTCTCTAGCTAGTATCCTTAACCATGTAGTCCTTCATTGGTCTATTAGGCTAAGCATCCACCAATTTCATTATTTGAGATTTTAAATTTGTGGAGAATGGGAAATGATAGAGTTGAAGCAAGTATAAAAGGGCTAGATAGACTTCATGGCAATTACTTGGGGATAAACTCTTCTCTTATTTACCTCTATTTTCTTCGCATGTATATAATTGTTAATAAATAATCAAGTACGGTTTTAATTGGTTTGTAATCTCTTATGCATTTTTGGCTAATCATTCATGGTTGATATGAGTACGTCTTAAGATTCTAAGTTAGCACGTTTTATGTGTACTAGACTTATGTCATGCTCCATATTTAGCGGGTGTTTTTCCTTTTCTTCTTTGCAAATTTCTTTGTGAGGAATAAAGAAAAATAAGAGCGGCTTATGAAAAAAAAATGAGTGGCTAGAAACAAAAAATGAAAATAATACAAGACTCCCAAGAGGGGCAGTGTGGTGTTAGTTATAGTGACTATTGAGTTCCAATATTACCTTGACGGGTTGCGGGGATTCAATAGATTGCTCCAATCCAATATTACCTTGACGGGTTGCGGGGTTGAAGATCCAAAGTCTCAAAAAGATGGCGGATGAAAATTATTGCGTGAGTTTTATTTTCCTTTCCTTAGCGAGTGTGTAGCTACTTATGAAAGCATGACATGAGGATTTTACACATAAGGCGAATGACTTATTACTCTTAAAACGGACTTATATTAATTGTGAGCGGTTTTTCAAGTAATGGATGAGAGGATTACTTAGGATTAAAACCGTGCTTCCTTATTTTTGGATTTTACACTTCTTATACTTCCCACTTGAATAATGACAAATTTGCCCACAAGCAATTTGCTCAAATAATAACCGGTTCCACATTTAATTGTCATGAATAAGTTGATGCACTTTTTACTTGTGAATGCAATGATCCCATTTTTAAGCTTGGTATGGGGAAAGTGAAACTTGAGGGTGATAAATGTCCATGGTACCCAAGCCCTAATCTAATCCATTGAATTCTTTATGAGTTATTTCCATCAAAACCATTTCAAGAAAAATAAAAAAGAAATAGATAGAATTGTATTTTGTTCATTGCATTATTAAAAGTCAAAATCATGCATCATTTAGTTTAGAGTAGTGTAGATGCATCTCATATGGCCAAGGTGGATTAATTATGAGGGAAATGTAAATTTGAGCTTTAATATATAATATTGCATGAGGACATGACAATGTTCAAGTGTAGGGGATTTTGATATGAGCTTAAACTCATATCCTTTTATCAACAAATAACCCTAAAACATGAAGCAAAATACCAATTTATCTTGCAAAAACAGTGTTATGTGGTATGTTTGTGTTTGTTTACACTTATGTAGGTAAAAGGATACATTTTCAAGCAAACAAAGAAAAATCAAGCTCAAATGGATGAAAAAGACAAAGAAGGATCAAAAGTGTCAAGACTTTAAAGTACAAGGACCTATCTTGACAAATTGCCAAAGTAGAAGGACTAAAGTGCAAATATTGTAAAAAGTCAAGATCAAAGTCAAAATTGGTCAACTATCAAGTCAACAAAGTCAAAGGGTCAATCCTGCTCAAAGATGAAGTTTGGAGGACTTAAAGTGTCAAAGAAATAAAGTTACAATCCTTTAATGCAATCTGCCAAAGTACAAGGGTTGAAACTGCCAATATTGGAAAGTTACACAAGTTCAATCCATGTGTACAAGTTTTGAGCCAATAAGAAGAGAGAATGGTAGGCACACGGATCACCAACTATTGCATTTATTACCCACTCACAGCCGCCACTCATTTAATGACGAATCATAACAGTGTGATCCGTGTGATCATTTTTCAACCATTCACATGTTGACACGTGGCATCTTCAAGAAGGCAAAATTTTCCCAGGATCGTTTTTGAGCTAGAGACGATTTCATGAAGAAGTATAAACATCAAAGTTGCTCAATTTTGAGAGACGAATTCAATGGTTATCATCAATTAACATTTCATCCACTCAATCAAGAAAGCCCAAATCATTGTTCATACCTGGAAATCACTTAAGCAGAATTAGTCCACTTGGAGAGCTGGGATTGGTCCTGACACGTCACCAACCCCAACAACCATCTTCCTCAAGTCTATAAATAGATTGATAGGGCCTCATTTGTACTAGTAGATTAATTTTGTAAAAACACACACTTCTCAATTTCCTTTCATTTTTCCTTCCTCTTTACCCTAACTACTCAAGAGTCTGACAAACTCTTGAGTTAGTTAGTTAGTTAGTAGCTTTCTAACAGCTTTGTAACAACTTTCATGGAATAAAATTCAAATTTCTCATTTCCCGCCAAATCTGTTCTTCATTCTACTATTCATTACTTGCTGCTATTGGATACTTGTGTTGCTGCATTGTGTTTGTTATGATCATTGATTGATCATAACTGACCTTGAAGAAGTTTGGGAGCATTTTGTTGTGATTCCAGTTCAAAACCTAGTTTCATTGAAGTTTTCAAGCCTTTTAATGATTACTGTTGATTGATAGCTGTTTTGATGATTGATAAGATGAACTAGTGACAAGGTGGTGGTTATCACTAGGGTAAGAGAGTTCAGCACTCCTCTTCTTCCCAATGGTTTACTTCAAAAGGTTTTAAAGTTCTTATTTTTGTTCCACTGAATTTGTCAAGTGCATGATACTTTTCATAGTGTAATCTTGATGTTTGCATGATAAAAGCTGTTTAGAGTTGCTGATTGTTTGATTTTTGATTACTTGTAGCTTAATCTTGTTTTACTGCTTATTGATTTTGGATTGGGTTTAGTAATAGCTTTAATTCAGTCAATTTCCATTCTTGTACCTTAATAGAGTAAAAGTTGTTTTCATTGCTTGCTTGAAGTTTAAAATCATCTCATTTTGAGTCTAAAGTTTGGTAGTCAAAAGCATTTGATTCAGCTTAAATCAGTTCTTTAAAAGACTTTGCAAAAGTTTGTAATCTCAGTTAAAGGAGTGTTTGGGATTAGCTTATAAAAAGTTTTCAAGAATTGAGTCTTGGAATTTTAAAGTTCATTTGCAGTCATTAGGTGGTTATAAAGTGTTTCAAGTCATTTACAAGTCAATTTGAGAGTCAAACATGCAAATGGCAATAAAAAGGTTTGGGTCATTCTTATGCAGATTTGCTCATTAGAAGTTATCATTTTCATTTGGCTAGTATTCACTCATTACTTGATGAAATTACACCAAATTTGTTCTCAGTTGTAGCTAACATCATATAGATTCAGATTCTAAGAGCATTCTATACAGTTTTCAATAAGCAAATAGGAATAAGCAAAATTCAGATAAGCAAAGTTGAGGCAAGTTTCTGTAAATTGAAACTGAGAATTTGTATCTCTTGATCCTTTTCATAAACCTGGCCATTTTTCTTCACAAATCCACTTAGAACATAGAGTTACTTGATTTTTGAAAGTTTCAGCTTTTTGGAAAAAAAGTTGGTCAACGCTTGGTCAACGATAAGCTCTTTTCAGCTTAATCCATTTTTCTAGCTTATTTCTGGATGAAAATTGTTCTAGTTTGATTTCCCATTCATCACTTGAGTAGCTTAATCAGTTTCAACAAGAAAATCAAGTTGTGATTGTCTAGATTTTGCTGTAGCTTATTGTGGGCTTATTGATAAGTTCTCATTTGCTTATTTTACAACTTTAGCCAAAATCCTTTTACACACGTAGCTTATTTTGGATTTAAAGAGTTTTGCAACTTGTTTCATTGAATTTGGTTCAGAAATAAGCTCAAACGAGCTTATTTTCATTCTAAATCCGTTTTTAGCTTAAAGAGTTTTTGAAATTGCAATCTGGTCCCTAATGTTTTAAGCAGTGTGTAAACTTGGCTAAACTTCAATGTTTTTAGGGTTTGCAATTTTTAAGTCCTTGCAGTTTTGAGAGTTGTTAATTTCAGTTAGCAAGTTGTTGGTATTGTTACATTTTAGTTAGTTTGTTATAGAATTTACATATTTGATCCTTGTAGTTAACTGATTTACACTTTTAGTCCATAGAATTGTAAGAATTTACATTTCAAGCACTTATCTTTCCTAGAATTTACATTTTCAGTCCTTTAAGTTTCATATTTTACATTTTGAATATTACTTGAATAAAAACTTGGTATTTGCAAGATGTTTTACATATAAGTAGGTAATATTTTTCCTTTTTGCAAGACTTTGTTGAATTAGCAAATAGAATATCCAAACAAGTTTAACAACCAAAAACAGTTAAAAACCCGATATTGGTTGGACTTTCCATTAGCAAGAACTAAGAAAAAACGAACTGCATTATACTCAATTTCATGTATGTACTAAGTATAGTTGTGTAGATTGGTCCTAGCTACGATTAGGGCTCGACTTTTAGCTTAGAGTCGGAAATTGATTAAGCGACGTATACGGTTTTCTCCACCATAAGGAACTTGTTGTGTTGTGAACTCTCGAGTAAGGAGTACTTGAGGAGTGGAGTAGGAACGAGGAGTGAGCTTCGTTGTCGAACCACTATAAATCCTTGGTGTTCGGTTTGATCTTTCTTTACCCTTAACTCTTTACATTCTTTATTCTTTATGCATATACATGTGTTAGTATTAGATTAGTTACACTATCATTCTTTATTCTTTGTGGATATATTTTTGTTAGTATTAGTTTAGTTACACTATCATTGTTCATATTGTGCATAAGAAGATTTCACATATTTCCTCAAGCCTAAGTTTTTGAAAAAGGATTTTTGGAAACTACATTTTAACAAGTAAATATAAGAAACTATTCAACCCCCCCCCCCCTTCTAGTTTCTACAATTGGTATCAGAGCGGATTGCTCAAGAATTTTTAAAGTATATTGTATTTTAAAACTTGAATCGATCTATGGATTCCAACAAATACCTAGAAGGGCAATCTATGCAAAGACCACCACTTTTTGAAACCGATAGTTTTATTTATTGGAAAAATAGATATGAAACTTATGTGAAATCAAAAGATTTAGATCTTTGGCATGTTATTACCAATGGTGATTTTTTACCCTTTCAATTTAATGAATTTTCTAAAACAAAAGAATTGGTCACTTTTGACAAAGCTAATGACGATACTAAAAAGAAACTTTCAAAAAATAATGAGGCTAAAATGGTGATTTATAATGCTTTGCCTAAGAAAGAGTATGAAAGAATTTTTATGTGTGAAACCGCTAAAGATATTTGGAACACTCTTTTAGTAACCCACCAAGGTAATAGCCAAGTCAAAGAAAGCAAAATCGATCTTCTTGTCCAACAATATGAACAATTTGTCATCTTAGAAGATGAAACTATTGATAGTGCATTTGCTAGGTTTAACACCATTATTACTAGTCTAAAAGCACTTGATGAAGGTTTTTCTAGCAAGAACAATGTTAGGAAGTTTCTAAGGGCTTTACATCCAAAGGTGGAGAGCAAAAGTCATGGCGATTGAAGAGTCGAAAGATCTCTCAACTTTATCACTCGATGAACTCATAGGAAACTTGAAGGTTCATGAGATGATAATTTTGAAGGACTCGGAATAACCAAGAGTGAAAGGAAATCTCTTGCACTTAAAGCCAAGAAGGCACAAAGTGACCATGATAGTTCCTCGGAAAGCGATGACGAGGAGTATGCATTGGCGGTGAGAGATTTCAAGAAGTTCTTCAAGAGACGAGGTCAACACGTTAGGCAACCCAACTATGACAAGAAACCATTGTCAAAGAATCGGTTTGTCAAGAACGAAAAAGGTGATAGGAATTGCTTTAGATGTGGTGATCCAAATCACTTCATTGGTGATTTTCCAAAGCCCGCTCGTGATAAGAACCACATGGCATTCTTTAGTGGCGCTTGGAGCGATAGCGGTGAAGATGTGATGACAACCCCAAAGAGGAGAAATGTCTTATGTCTCACACTTCTAAAGAGGTACATTCCGAAACTGAATATTATAGCAATGATAGTTCCACTTTTGAGGATATTGAATTTGAAGGCAAATATGATAGTTTACACAAACTTAGTCTTAAATTCATAGAAAAGAATAAAACCTTAAAATCAACCAAAACTAAGCTTGAAATGAGATCAATGAACTTAGGGAGAAATTGGCTAAACTTGAGAAAAATAAAGAGGTTGATTTAAGTTGCTTAAGTTGTGAGAAACTTAGATTAGAGAATGAAGATCTCAAGAGCACCTCCATTAAATTGGAAAAGTTCATGAAAGGTACTAGTGCTCTTGATGATATGTTAAACAAACAAGTTCATTCTAAGGAAAGACTTGATCTAGGTTTTAACTCAAATGAAGCCTCAACTAGTGAACCAAAACAAGTCAGGTTTTCACAAAAAATGCCCACTATACGTGGTTCCAAATTGTAAGGCGTGGTTCCTTATCACTATGGAAACGCCGCCATAGATAAGGTACCGCGGGCAGAGGATGATTTTGGTGAAAATCCTGAACTTTCTGAAAAGTCTAAGTTAGATGAAAAACTAAAGCATCTTACTGTTAATAAGGTAAAATTACCCATACTTGACGACAATGCTATTGGTAAGTTCTACAAGCCATTAAGTAAACCTCTCATGGGAAATAAAGGTTTATCTAGACTATCCTCTACTCCACCTAGAGTATGGAATGAGTCTAAGCCTAGAAGTAGAACGACAACGCCTAGAAGAGATAATCAAAACAATTCACGATCTAGAAGGAAAAGTCCATCACCTAGAAGGAATAATCATAACTCTAAACCTAGATCAAATACACCTAGGAGAAATAATGAACAACAAAATGGTTACATGAATTACTACCCTCCTCCATTTTGTTTTCCATGGGGAACCCCTTCATCATTCATGCATCCCAACCAAATGCAAGGGATGTTTGGAACTAACAATTTTGGACCCATGAGATATTGGGGACCAAATGTTTGATCTTGTGTGTTGTTACCTAGATATGCTTGGGAATTGATTTGAAGCCTGATGAGTGGATTAAGGATAGTGGATGTTCTAAACACATGACAGGTAATCGAAGTTTGTTCTCGCATTATAAAGCATATGATGGAGGTAACGTCACATTCGCTAGTAGTCTACGTGGTAATATCATTGGCAAAGGTACGGTTTCTCTTGACTCCATGACCATTGAAAATGTTGAGCACGTAGATAACTTAGGATTTAACCTTTTAAGTATAGATCAAATTTGTGATAATAAGTGTAAGGTCATATTTTCGGAACATGACAGTGAAATCGTAAAAGATGGAAAAGTCATTGGAAAAGGTGTTAGAAAGCATGGGCTTTATGTCATGAAGGTTAATAAGAAGTCAAAAGACAACATATGTCTTGCGACTATAGATGATACTTCTACTCTTTGGCATAGGAGATTAGGTCACGCTAATATGCGTTTAATTCAATCTTTAGTCTCTAAGGAGTTGGTAAGACACCTCCCCAAGATTAAGTTTGATAGTCACTTTTGTGATGCTTGCAAAGTTGGAAAGCAAGTTCACTCTAGTCACAAAGCCAAGAATTTGGTTTCGACCTCTCGGTGCTTAGAGCTCCTACATATGGATCTTTTTGGACCTTCCGCCATACGGAGTTATGAGGTAACCTTTATACCCTAGTTATAGTTGATGACTATTCTAGATTCACTTGGACTAGATTTTTGGCATCTAAGAATGAAGCTTTCGATCACTTCGAAATCTTTAGTCGAAGAATTCAAAATCAACTAGGATGTTCAATTGTTTCTATTAGGACGGATCATGGTAGGGAATTTGATAATGAAGTGCAATTTGGTGCCTTTTGTGAAGCTCATGGTATTACCCATAACTTCTCGGCTCCTCGCACTCCACAATCAAATGGGGTAGTTGAAAGGAAGAATAGGACTCTCTAAGAGATGAGTAGGACGATGTTAAACGAGCAATCTTTGCCTCAAAAGTTTTGGTGCAATGCCATGGACACATCGACTTATATTCTCAACCGAATTCTTATTCGACCTTTCCTAGGAAAGACCCCCTATGAGATTCTTAAAGGTAAGAAACCCTCATTAGAATACTTTAGGGTGTTTGGAAGCAAGTGCTTTATCCTCAACACCAAAGACTACCTTACCAAGTTTGACCCAAAGTCTTACGAAGGTATCCTTTTAGGTTATTCCAAAACTAGTAAAGCCTACATAGTCCTAAATAGAACCAAGGGGGTTATTGAAGAATCACTCAACGTAACCTTTGATGAAACCCCTCCTTCGCCCAAGACACCACCATTGGTTGATGATGACTTGGATGAATTAGAAGTAGTTAAAGCCAAAGAGGTTAGAAAAATAGGAGTTGAAGACCTTAGTGTTGAAAAGGAAGTAAACATTAAGGAGTCTAGGGATCATACTCTCAATAATGTCATTGGTGACTTAAATCAAAGGACCCTAAGATCTCAAGTTCAAAACCAAAGCAACTTCTTTTGTTTCTTCTCCTTGATTGAACCAAAGAATGTTAAAGAAGCTTTGTCGGACGAGAGTTGGGTCATTGCGATGCAAGAAGAATTGAACCAATTCGTTGCCAATGATGTTTGGGAACTTGTTCCTCCACCTAGAAGTTCTACCATTATAGGAACCAAATGGGTATATAGGAATAAGTTAGATGAAAATGGTGTTGTGTCTTGTAACAAAGCTAGACTTGTAGCACAAGGCTATAATCAACAAGAAGGGATTGATTATGACGAGACATATTCACCGGTAGCTAGATTATAATCAATTAGAATCCTTTTAGCCTACGCTTGTGCCTTAGAGTTTAAGCTTCAACCAATGGATGTAAAGAGTGCATTTCTTAACGGTTTGATCAATGAGGAGGTATATGTGGCTCAACCTCCCGGCTTCATTGATTTTGAGAAACCGGACCATGTTTACAAGCTTAAGAAAGCACTTTATGTACTCAAACAAGCACCCAAAGCTTGGTATGATAGACTTAAAGCGTTTCTTGTTAAACATGAGTATACCATGGGAATGGTAGATAATACACTCTTTACAAAGAAGAAAGGTCCTCACCTCATAATCGTACAAATATATGTTGATGACATTATATTTGGCTCAACTTGTCAAGAATTGTGTGATGACTTTGCCAAAATCATGCATGATGAGTTTGAAATGAGTATGATGGGAGAACTTAACTTCTTTTTAGGACTCCAAATTAAACAAATGGACGATGGTATTTTCTTTATTCAATCTAAGTACGCTAAAGAAATGCTAAAGAAATTTGGATTAGAAGAATCTAGACCAATGAAGACCCCTATGGCCTCGGATACTAAACTCACCGTAGATGATGATTGTGAGTCGGTAGACAACACCAAATATAGAGGTATGATTGGTAGTTTGTTGTACCTAACGGCAAGTCGACCGGATATCATGTTTAGTGTTTGCCTTTGTGCTCGCTTCCAAGAGGCTCCTAAAACCTCTCACCTTGAAGCGGTTAAGCGTATGTTTCGATACATTAAAGGCACTATACATTTAGGATTATGGTATCCTAAAGGGACCGGCGTAGAAACCATTGTCTACGCGGACTCGGATCATGCGGGAGACTATGTGGACCGGAAAAGCACTAGTGGAGTTTGTACCTTCATGGGTTGTTGTTTAACTTCTTGGTTCTCCAAGAAACAAACCGCTCTTGCGATATCCACCACGGAAGCCGAGTATGTGAGTGCCGGAAAAGCATGCCAACAAGCTCTATGGATGAAGCAAGCGCTTATTGATTATGGGATTTCTCTTGATGATGTTCCCATCATGTGCGATAATAAAGGCGCTACATACCTAAGCAAGAATCCCGTGCAACATTCGCGAACCAAACACATAGAAATTAGACACCATTTCCTTAGGGATAATGTTCAAAAGGGGAACATTTCTATTGAAAAGGTGCCCTCCGAGGACAACTTAGCCGATATCTTCACTAAGCCACTTAAGAGGGAACCTTTTAATTACTTGCGTCTAGGTCTAGGATTAATGGAACATCTTCCTTAAATTCTTTTCTTCTTGTGATGTTTTCTTTTACCACTTTGAGTCTTTGAGTCATTTAAACTCCTTTTGAAAAATCTTCTCCTCTCCTTTTCAAAATTCTCAAAGTCTCTTTCGAAAATGGTTGAGAAATCCGTTTGACATTGTTAATTCAATCTAAAAACGATTTTTCATAGATTCTCACTATTAATCTAGAGCTTACATAATTCATATGTATGATTCTCTCAAACATAGCAAGAACAAGATAGAATCATGGAGGATCATTGTGTCATGACTTAAGGTCTTGTCTTACACACCTCCTACATCGATTTTTTAATCCATGTATTTTGGTCAAATCTCTATTTGGTAAGTTTGCATATGTTTTCTTTGTCTATCTTTGCTTTTAAGCATATCCCTATGATAAGTTAGACTAGAAAAATAAGATTTGCTGAAAAATCTTCCTCCAAACACCAAACCCTGCCTCTGCAGGCGGTTCCATATGTGAACCGCGGTACCTTATTGATAAGGTACCGCCACCCTAGATAAGGAACCGCCTACAGTGCCTTCCTTTTTCGGGTTTTTGTCTGAAACTACAGATTTGCTCCAACATTTTTGAGAATCTTTGTTTCAAACCCTTTGACCACCCCAAAAATACCCTAAGCCTTCCCTATTTAAACCATAAGCATTTTGCATTACTTCACATCCAAAATGTCTTATTCTCCCAATGAAAGCCTTGAATCTCCTCCATTTTCTCCAATTGCTTTCAATCCATACCCACCCAAGAACACTCTTAATCACATGTCTCCTACCAAGAATGTTGATTGTGGAACATCTTTTCTTCCACCACCACCCTTTAGTGTTCTTCCTCCTTCTCATGATAATGTCATGCATCATGGAACATATTGTCAATGTTGTCAATATCAACACCTTGCTATGGCACACATCTATGAGGATTTGAGTTACATCAAGAGTCTCTTAATCAAGCCTTCTCTTCACTTTGATTATGAGATCTCCAACAAGCCACCACCACCACCCTCCGCCATTACCTTGTCTTTCTTATCTGCATGGGTTGCTTATCCACAAGACACCAAACTCTAGCAAATCCTACAATTCTAGAATAACTAGGATTAGATTTATGCTTTTGGCTTGTTTTCTTTTTCCATATAACTTTGTATGATGTTTTTTTTAGTAACTTATCTTGGATCTTTATCTCTGTGTCTTTCTTCTCTTTTGTTTATTTTTTTATGTGACCTATTGCTATATCTTGTTGGTTGTTTCCTTTGTTCAACTAACCCTTCTATGTAGCTTGTCACCATATCTCGATTCCTCGGTGCCCCAAGCTAGGGGGAGTAAGCACCAAGGGGGAGTCTTTGCAAAGTCCGTTTCTTCAACACCGGCTTACGCAACCTTTTTGCTACGACAAAGGGGGAGAAATGAATAAACTCGTCTTCGAAAATCTTGTTTTTTTTGTGATTGAGTTTATGTATTGTCAGAATAAAAAAGGGGGAGATTGTTAATGCAATAAATGCCTAAAAACGTTACTTGCATTTTTTGGTCTCGCCTTGTTTTGATTACGACAATATGTAAAAACAAGCATTTACAAAAACAACGAAAAACGAATTCTTGAGTTCAAGTATTTTTCATTTTACCCATTTTCATTTAAGGTATGGATAAACAAGTACTAACCTTAATCAAGTGATCAAGTGATTTAATCTTTTCTTAAAACTCACTTTTTATTAAGTGTGACAAGTTTTTATTAAACTTTCTTTTTAAGAAAATGTTTTATTAAATTAATTATTTGAAATTTGAAAATGGCATATTCTTATTTGGTTAAGAATATCCTTTCAGGATATTTTTATATCCAGATAAGACCTCCACCACTAAAGAACAAAAAGGAGCAGAGTCTAGTACGGCGGTACCTTAGAACCTAGGCGGTACCTTATCGATAAGGTACCGCGGGCTAAGATAAGGTACCGCGGGCAGAATAGGCGTTGGCTCCTTTTTCCTATAATAGTGGACCATTCTCAACTTTTCATGTCACCTCTTTTGCACATTTATTTCCAGATTCAAACCCCTTCTTTAATCACTCAAATCTTTGATCATTTGTTTAATTATTACTTGTTTAAGAAGTGAATCTTGTTCTTCCATCCCTTCCTCTCCAAGTGCAAAGAGAAGAACACTATCCTTGTGAAGTGTTGAGTCCCCCACCAAAGATCCATTGAAGATCTAATTTTATACATTTGTAGTTGTGTCATAGTTGTGAAGATCCAAGTAGTTGTGTCTATTTGGAAGTTGTGTATGTACTAAGTATAGTTGTGTAGATTGGTCCTAGCTACGATTAGGGCTCGACTTTTAGCTTAGAGTCGGAAATTGGTTAAGCGACGTGTACGATTTTCTCCACCATAAGGAGCTTGTTGTGTAGTGAACTCTCGAGTAAGGAGTACTCGAGGAGTGGAGTAGGAACGAGGAGTGAGCTTCGTTGCCGAACCACTATAAATCCTTGGTGTTCGGTTTGATCTTTCTTTACCCTTAACTCTTTACATTCTTTATTCTTTATGCATATACATGTGTTAGTATTAGATTAGTTACACTATCATTCTTTATTCTTTGTGGATATATTTTTGTTAGTATTAGTTTAGTTACACTATCATTGTTCATATTGTGCATAAGAAGATTTCACATATTTCCTCAAGCCTAAGTTTTTGAAAAAGGATTTTTGGAAACTATATTTTAACAATTAAATATAAGAAACTATTCAACCCCCCCCCCCCCCCCCCTTCTAGTTTCTACAACCCAGATTTCTCCATCATCTTTCTGAGCTTCCTTGATCTTAGAGAGTAACTCGGGTTCTACTCTATGATTAGCCCAGTAACCGTGCTGTCCACGTACCATGATCTCGATGTCAAGTCGCTCCAAGTCTCTTATGATTTCCTCCTCAATTTTAATGCCGTTGATCATTCTGGACTTCCTGCTAAGAGCATCTGCTACTACATTAGCTTTTCCGGGATGATACTGTAGATTAATGTCATAATCCTTCAACAACTCTAACCATCTCCTCTGCCTCATGTTCAATTCACGTTGAGTGAAGATATACTTCAAGCTCTTGTGGTCCGTGAAAATGTCACATGATTCTCCATATAAGTAGTGCCTCCATATCTTCAATGCAAACACGACTGCAGCAAGTTCCAAGTCATGCGTGGGGTAATTTTCTTCATAAGGCTTAAGCTGCCGTGAAGCGTACGTGATCACTTTCCCATGTTACATGAGAACACAGCCAAGTCCCTTCCCTGATGCATCACTGTAGATTTGAAATCCACCCGTACCAGATGGGAGAGTAAGAATAGGTGCAGATACTAGCTTCTGCTTCAGGTCTTCAAAGCTCTTCTCTCGTTCTTCAGTCCAGACGAATTTCTCCCCTTTCTGCATCAGTTTGGTCAATGGTAGTGCTAAGCGGGAAAAGTTCTCCACGAACCTACGGTAATAGTCAGCTAAGCCTAAGAAACTGCGGACTTCCGTCGCTGATGTCGGCCTTGGCCACTTAGTAATGGCCTCAAACTTCGCTGGATCCATAGTGATTCCTTCTGCTGATACAATGTGACCTAAGAATGCCACCTTGTCTAACTAGAACTCACACTTGGAGAATTTAGCATACAACTGTTTCTGGCGAAGAATCTGTAGTACTGTACGAAGATGGTCTTCGTGTTCCTCTTTGGACTTTGACAAAATCAGAATGTCATTGATGAAGACAATGACGAACTTGTCCAAAAATTCATGGAAGATTCTGTTCATCAAATCCATAAACACTGCTGGAGCATTTGTCAGGCCAAATGGCATGACTACAAACTCGTAGTGTCCATAGCGGGTACGAAAAGCAGTCTTGGCGATATCCTGCTCCTTAACCCGTAGCTGATGGTAGCCTGACCTAAGGTCAATCTTGGAGAAGTGTTTGGCCCCTTGAAGTTGGTCAAACAGATCGTCTATACGTGGCAGTGGATACCTATTCCGGATAGTAATCTTGTTGAGCTCGCGATAGTCTATGCAAAGACGCATACTGCCGTCCTTCTTCTTACAAACAAGACTGGTGCGCCCCATGGAGATGCGCTCGGTCGAATGAAACCTCGTTCAAGAAGTTCTTGCAGTTGATCCTTCAGCTCTTTGGGAGCCATGCGATAAGGAGCCTTGGAGATTGGTTCAGCTCCTGGAATAAGCTCGATACTAAATTCCACTTCTCGTGCAGGTGGTATGCCCGGAAGTTCTACTGGAAATACATCTTGAAATTCCGACACTATTGGTTGATCCTGAATTGATGGAGATTCAGCATCCATGTCGTGAACCGTAGCTAAATAACCCTCGCAGCCATGTGACAGTAATGCACGCGCTTGCAGGGTAGATATGATTTGTACAGACCGTCCGGGTATGAACCCGTTATGAATGTACTCAGGTGCATTAACATCACCGAAGATAACTTGATATGAATGGCAGTCTATGGTAGCATGCTGCTTGGATGGCCAATCCATGCCCAAAATCATGTCGAAGTCATTCATGTCCAGCGGAATTGCGTCAACAGGTCGAACCTTATCGTCAACTTCTAGGGGAAGACTCTTTTATACATGGGTGATTAATACCGAGTCCCTCAAAGGCGTGGAAATAGTAAGCCTATTCTCTAGTGGCATGGGGAGCATCCTAATGTTCTTAGCATAAGCAGTAGAAATAACCGAGTGAGTAGCACCCGTATCGAAAAGAACACATGCAGCTTGACCATACATATACAAGATTCCAGTGATGGTACCTATAGACTTGTTGGCCTGGTCTCGAGATGTCGTGTAGACACGCCCAGTGGTAGGAGGTGGCTTGGAATCAGCATGTCCCGATGTACCCTCCATCTCGCCCTTACGGCAATCCTTCATGATATGGCCAGGAAGACCACACTTGAAGCATGCATCAGTGTTACGGCGACATGGACCTAGGTGCCTACGGTGGCAAGTAGAGCAAAGAGGATGAGTAAATCCTCCAGCAGGTGCTCTAGCTGGCTGGGAAACTGATAAAACATTTTACTTAAGCCATGATAATAGGGTACAAAGGATAATGCAGATAATCGTAAGATTGAATACCAGTGATAGCTGGATGGCTAGGCTGTGAACCTCTCTGGTTCTGGTCCCTACCGTTTCCATGGTTCCTGGTAGAAGTTTTGCTGAAGTGTCAGAATATGAGTTATTACATGAAATCATAAGAAAATGCGTAAGTATTAGGACCTGCTGCTGTTGGAGTGTCCAGCGTTGATACGGTAATTGTCATACCGCCACGCCTATCCGTAGCAGAACGGTCGTTAGTCTGACCGTTTCCCTTGGGCTGATGAGGCTGCTGCTGAGTAGCAAGCTGAGACCGGTCCCCAGTTTTCTTCCTGGAAGATACATTTAAAGAGATGAATAATTGACATATATGGAAAGAATACGGATTGATCACCGCTTGAATACGAATGTTTACCTCTTGTCGGGTTTCTCAGCTTCTCTAAACTCATCTCTCTCCTGTAGCATCTCCAGCTTACGTGTTGCATCGGCCACTTGTGATACAGTGTTGAACGTAGCACACACCAGATTGTTTGCGACCGATGTGCGAAGAGCCCACCTAAAGTGGAGTGCCTACTCTTCAGGAGTACCTGCTGCCGCACCAAGGAAACCAGCTAAGCGAAGAAAGCTCTGCATAAACTCATTGCTATTCTCCCCAGCTCTCTGTCGGATCCCATGGTACTCTCTCTTGAGCTTGTCTTGCTCAGCCTTGGGAAAGAACTGCTCCATCACCCTGTCCTTGAACTGAGCCCAAGTCAAACCAGCAACCCACTCGTCACCACCCTCAGACTGCATCAACGCTAACCACCAATTTAGCACATCGCCTTTGAACCGATAACATGCCAACCTCGCCTTGTATGTGGGGTCACAACCCATAGCATTGAAAATCTTCTTGATGTGAGCCAACCAGCTTTCAGCATCACTGGGGCTATCTGTTTTCTCAAAAGCTGGAGGACGGAGCTTGTTGAATCTCTCCAGCCATACTGCTAATGTCACTGGAGGAGTAGGAGGAGGTGCCTGATTATGCTGCTAATTGTTGGAAGCTTAAACTTCAGCCCTGATGTCGTTCCTCAGTTGAGGAAGCAAAGCTTGCATTGTAGCTTGGATTGCAGCATTGAGCTGTTCCTATTCGCGTGTGAGAACCATCTGACAGTATAACATAAAACATATGATTAAACAGATCAAAACATAAAATATATATATACATGAAAAAAAATTTATACCAAAATTTCAAGAGAAAATTTTTATGCAATAAAAATTTTGTGTATGAATGCATGATGCAGTTTTATGAAAACTTTTGTATGCTCGAGAGTGAACGCCTATGGTCAGTTCACCCAAAACAAAAGACATGGCGAGGGGACGCCTATGGATCGGTCCCAGATTTAAAAGTTTCGATAAAACACATGCAACTAAATAGGGCCAATCCTGTACCAACCATTACTTAGTCATAAACCTGCGACAATGACATGTATATGTATGCATAAAAATGATGAATGCATGAAAACGACTGTCAGTTCTAGGAAGACCGTAGTGACTACCCACTAATCACAGGTCATATTTTGAGAGCCTACAGGTCGAGGCCTTGGCTCTGATACCATAATTTTAACGCCCCATTTTGATAATGGAATGTCACGCGTAATTATGGCGTGTCATCAAAGCATACAAGGAAAAATATATAAACATTACATGACCATAAAAGGAAAATACCGGAATCAAACATCGGTAGTCCAAAAGTAAAGCTCATCACACACAAACATAAGTACTGAAAAGGAAAGGACTAAACAATGTCCATAGCAGGAGTATCAAAGTAAAGATAATGCATAAAGTAAAGAAAGGCTAGAAAGCTTCCAGTCCATATGCACGTACGCTTAAAGTCTATGAGCGTCCCTAAGTACCTGCCGTTTTGGGAACATAGAAAAGGAAAACGGCTGAGCAATACGCTCAGTGCACGGATGTACAATAAAGCATGAATAGGATAAGCATATAACATATAACAGCGGAAGAAACTAAGTCTCGAATAACTTGGTTAAGTCTTGGCAAAACTGATTTTATAGTTTGAAAAGCCTTATGTTTATCTTATAAAAACTGTTTAACATGTTCTACCATTAGCCAATATAGGTCATGAAAATCCACCGTGCATGAATACTTGGAGGGTGACCTCATCATGCAAATTAGAGGGGCTGCCTCTAATTTAATATACTGGTTTGGGTAGGAGGGATCAGCTCCTTGTGAAGGATGCAAGGCACACACCACATTCACACTGAGTAATCTGTTGAAAACATGTAACTAGGATGCACCCATACGCCCCACATGATAAATATAATAATATGGCCAAAAGCTGAAGGGACGGCACGAGCAATCACTCCGCCGTGGTGAAGTCATAACATCAGTGCCTCTAATGTTATGGTTATGGTACCTCCATAACTAGGTGAAACTGGTCATGCATGTATATGGCTATAGGTATTCTAAATTAAACATAAGCAAGTCAAACATATAAACTTATACTACGGGAAAACATTTGGCTGCATACGGGGAATCTTAATAAGGAAAGAATGTCCATACTGAAAGGACGAGAATCCGTACCTTATGTCCAGTGAACGAAGAAGATGAACTGAGGAGAATCCTACTTCGGTGTCACTAATGCTACATAAATACATACATGAATAAGTATCTGCTTACTAAATACGTAACTGGTCTTATGTCATGTCTTAGCTTATTTTATATGTTCATATCAAGTTTTACTGTTTTAAGCCTTAAATTGTGTTTATCTTATATTCTGTCTATTCTGATTAAGTATTTCTGGTATTTCATGTATTATTATACTTACTGTGTAATAATAAGTAACTTTCCAAAAATAGCAGGTTTCCAAAAATAGAAAGTTTCCAAAAATAGAAAGTTTCCAAAAATAGAAAGTTTCCAAAAATAGAAAGTTACCAAAAATAGAAAGTTTCCAAAAATAGAAAGTTTCCAAAAATAGAAGGTTTCCAAAAATAGAAAGTTTCCAAAAATAGATCAGCTGCCTTAATTAAATACGTTTCCATAAATAGATTAGCTGCCTGAATTAAATAAGTTTCTAAAAATAGAAAGTTTCCATAAATAAATTAGCTTCCTTAATTAAATAAGTTTCTAAAAATAGAAAGTTTCCATAATTAGATATAAGCTGGTTAAATAAGCTAAGTATATAAGCCTAAGTGTTTTTTCTGATTATTTTCTAAGCCATAATGATATAATGTATAGTTTATTAATTATTTCATGTAATTTAAATAAACTATAGGTTAAAAGTATTTAATTAAATATATCATGTTTTTAATTAAATAAAGTTAAATACGTAGGATAAAACATGTATTATTATTTATTAATAATATAACCTAAGTCATGTTAATTAATTAATTATAACCATGCTTTTTAAATAATTAATTAATTATAAATCTAGAAAATATAAAATACTTAGGTTAATAATTCCATGATTCAAATAATTAAATTTTAACCTAAGTCATGTTTATTAAATTAATGATGTCATATTTATTAATTTAATCTAAACATATGATTATAGAAAAATAATCTTAACATAAACCGTGAACCGGATCCTGACTAGAAACCATGAACCGGACATGAAATCGACACTATACCCCGAACCACTTCGGGGTTCCCTTTGTTTTGTTGCTTCCGTGGGACCCACACCACCCAACCGGGACCATATGGTCTCGGTGGTGGTTTAGTAGCCAAACCGAGACCCCCTTGGGGTTCGGTTTAGGCGCCGGCCAAACAAACACCCCTAAAAAACAACCTTTTTGATTTACCCAATAACCATTTTCATGATTGATTTATGTTTTTAATTAGGTTTTTAAAAACATCATGTTCTTAATTAATTTTATTAGATCAAATCAAAAAGAAAAGGATTAAAAGAATTTACCGAATGCGTGGATCTAACGAGGATGAACACACACGAACACACGTACAAGATTCAAGATCAAAATCAACTAAACACCCCCTTTGGTGTGTTTATATGCGGCGGCCAAAAAAAGAAAAAGAGGAGAAGGAGAAAACTTTTTAGGTTTTTGATTTTTCTTTTGTAAAGTGAAAAGTGACTAGCAAAATTTACCATAACCCCTCTATAGTAAATTTTGAGATGGGCTTGGCCCATCTCCTTAATGTTGCCGCGGGTAGGGGGCCCCACATGGGGTACCCGTACCGTTTTCCGTGTCTCGATGTTTAATTGTTCGTTCGTGTTTATTTGTGTTCGCGTTTTGTGTGTTCTCGTTAACTAATTACCGTGACCTCATATATTTATTCACGCTCGTAATAAATATATATACGTAATTAATAATAGTTCGTGATTTAATTACGTTCATGATTACATGATCGCATGTTCGTGATTAATTATTGTTAAATAACTATTGCGTGTTCGTGCGTAATAAATACTTATCGTGTTCTAACACGTACGTAATACGTAAAATCCTAACATGTAATCGTAATAATGCTATAATAGGAAAGTTTTAATCTAGTACGTACGATCTTAAGGGTACTATTCATGGTAAAAGCATGTTGGTTTTACAACTCTTCCCCCCTAAAAGAATAATTCGTCTCCGAATTATAGATAAAGTAAACTATTCATGGTAAAAGCATGCGGGTTTTACAGGTTAAGTGTGTTAGTGTTTGAATGGAAGGTCTAGGGTTCGAGTCCTAGACCTTGTTTTTTACTATTTTTTTAAAACACAATAAACCCTAAAAACACAGAAAGCACACACTTTCTACACGCCTAATGAGAATGCTATTTCTTGGAACTTCACAAAAATTAATTACATGCATGAATATGCATTAGATGTTGGCATGTAGGCTGCTGACTCTTTGTATTCCATCCTTGGTTATATAAACAAGGATTAAGTAATGAAATTAATCATAACAAAAACATAACAAACACTTAATTATCAGCATTTTAAGAATAAAAAAATGGCTTCTTCATCAAAAAGAACGTTTTCTGTTGCTTTTGAAGATACCAGTGCATTTCCTAACAAGATTGTATCATTATTTATTTTATTAACGTTGTATCTTTGCTATCATTTAGTACTAATAATCTTATATGTTCTTTTCAAGAAACCTTGTGTGGTGCCCAAAGTAAAAGCTAATGCAGATGGAGAGTTCCATGTTGATTGTCCTTACAATGATCCATATGAAGAGTATGATTGCTATGTTGAGGAAGCTTACGAACAGCGACAATGGAAGCTGGAAGACGAAGAGAATGCCCGACTGGAACAACAACGCCAGAGGGAGGAAGCTGCTTCATTAAGAAGGAGGCAACAGGAGCAAAAATAACGCGAGAGGGAGGAAACTGCTTCCTTTAGAAGGAGGCAAGAGGAACAGCGACAAAGGGAGGAAGCGTATAGGAGGCAACTGGAGGAAGAAGGTCAAATCATTGATGATGATGTTTTCTGAGCATGAAATTGAAGAAGACGAAGACGAGTTCAAAGAGGCTTTAGATTACGATGAACTTCATTTGGATTTTGATCCTGAAAAATCTCCAAAGTCTGATTAGTTAGAGAAACAAAATGTTTGTTTTTATTTAAACATGTAATCCTTTAGTATTATTGAATTGAATTTATGTTTGATCAGTTTTCACCTTGTCTTATTTTTATTTTACTTCAGTCATTTCAAACTTTTCATTTTTAGTTTGATTAATAATTAAGCACATTGTTTGAACAAATTAGTTGTTTATGGGAAATTAGACACGAATTGGTAAATACTTGGGAGGACTAGTGAAAATAGATTAAAAAGATAAAAAAAATATTAACTTGTGCTTGACTAGATAATGATTAAAAACAAAAGAAGTTGAAACAAGCAGCTTTTCAAGAAAATACTCAATATTAGCTCAGTTCTGAATGAAGAATGGCCTAGCAGTATTGTTACAAACATATGCTCAGAAGATTAAGGCAAGAGCCTAAAAAAATTCTATCCAATTGGAAAATAATTGCAGATGTAATAGCAAAAACTTAAAAGCACCTTAGAGTTAAGCTAAGTCGAAAACATAAACTGCTCAAAGCTTAATTAGTTTTGCGGGAGAATTAGGGAAAAAAAATTGGGTTATAAGATCCACCGAAGGGAAAGCCTTAACCGGATGTGTAACAGGTAACTTTGACATAAAAATCTTGGTTATATGTGTTATGCATCTAGGATTATACAACTCACAACATGAATAAATAAAATACAAGATGAACCATGTTTACATCCATGAAATACAAGTCTAATTTCATAATATTGATGATAATATTGCAGGTTCATACAAAATGTGAATGACAACATATTTGCATTCCAAAAAACAATGGATACACCCATCCATGCAAATTAGTGTTTAAAATTGTTTACATGAACTATACCTACACTTAACCGAAATAGTCTAAAGAAGATTCATCAGAAACATCCATGAAACAGAGATAACAAGTTCTCCATAGCCTACCCCCTACAGGTTCCTCCATAGCCTACCCCCTCTTCCTTTTTCCCAGCTATGTTTCAAGTTCTTCCAATTTTTTTGGAAAAGGCAGGAAACATACTGCATTTCTAATAGGTGGGGGCCTTTCTGTTGTAGAAAATAGAGACCGAGAAGATTACTCTACTTTTGGTGTACATCCCTTGCTAACACTTGGACTGACTATCTGTTTGGATTATCCACTCGCCTTGCTTGCAGTCTGACTGGATGAGCCAATAGCTTTGCCTTTCTTCTTGGACGGTGAATTAGTCTCTCCTCAAGTCTCGTCCGAACTAAAATCATCTGCAGAGGTGCTGGAATACTTGGAAGGTTCATCCTGGTCATCATGAAATGGGTGCTGAAAGTCTTTAGTGTTCACATGATCAAAGCTTTCATCTAATGACAACAAATATTCCTCAGAGCTTTCAAAGCTTTCATCTGATGATAGCGTATCTTCATTAGAGATTTTAGAGGAATCAATGACGATAACATCTGTAAATTACAAGACAATTTTTAATAAATTCAGATATTAACAGCCACCCAGATACTCAAAACAATAAAACATTCATATACAAAATTATTATATGTTAAAAGTTAATATACTAACCTCCCTGCAACAGTCTCTGTTTGAAATGTTGGAATTCCCTTTCAAGCTTTTCCACCCTATTATGTAGGTTAGAAAGATCAGTTGTGGTATCAGTTTCTATTGAACCGTTTCCTATTTCTTTGTTTTTCAAGTCAGCTTCTGTATCTACATACCATAATACCGCATAAGTTAACTATAAATACATAATCACATGTCTGCTATAAAGTTTAACAACTGCACATAAACGACATCTTAAGCCCGTTTGCTCTTCGAGGTAGATATCTCCACGATTCCTCTATCTCATGAACATGTTCATCTTCATGCCCAATATATGAATCCAATATGGACATACTTCTTTTTCGTTTATCCTTTTTTTATGTAAGTAGCTCAAAATTTGACATTCGCATTCGGTCTTTGATTGATATCAATATCATTAATACCCATGAAAAAGTGAATATGAGTGCCAAAGTAAGAGGTCCTTTACTAAAAAGGCTAAACAAAAAGATGTTAATGCATACTGAATTCACATATTGGGCATGAAGATGATGATTTTCACGAGAAAGAGGAATCATGGCGATATTTATCTCGAAGAGGAAACGGGCTTGAGATGTCGTCTATGTGGAGCTGTAATACTTTATAGCATACATGTGATACCGAAGCTAGTGAATAACTATATTTCTCTAAAGGTTAGAATTTAGTTTACTTACCTCCCTACAACTGTGTCTGTTTAAGAAGTTTGAATTCCCTTTCAAGATTTTTCACTCTATTATCTAGATTAAAAGGATAAAATGCTTTATCAGCTTCTGTTGATCCCTTGCCTTTTTCTTTTTTCTTTAAGTTAGCTCTTGTATCTGCATCAGCATATAACCAACATATAAATAACATAGTATGAACCAATGCAGCTGTGAAAACGTATAGACTTCTGGGCCAACATTTTCGGATCTAAGATGGCATCGACAGAACAACCTACATATTTTTGTTTACCCTTTTTTATGTAAGCCCCTCTTACTATGGCCATCGCATTATCTTTTTCACGGGCATCACTACCATCAACTAAGGTCTTTACTGAGCGACCCTTTTCCTTTTTGTTGATTGGTCGAAGGATTTCCGTCTCATTTGTAAATTTTGGCGCTTATTTCGGCATCAAATTATCCGAGTCGTCACTCTGAACACGCTCACTCTCACTTTGAGTTTCAGTATCGAAATATAATCCACACATGGATCAATCTAAATACTAAATGAATGATATAAACCACACAATTCTGTATTTAGAAACTCAACTGGAAAGAGTATTCGGATACTGAAACTGAAATTGAAAAGTGAGAGCATTCATAGTGGTGACTCGGATAACTTGCTACCCCATGAAGCCCCCAAAGTGGGAACTGGGAATGAAAACATTCGACCAATCAACAGAAAATAAAAGGGTCATTTATTAAAGACCGTAGTTGATGTTAACAAGGACAATGAGAAAGGGAAATGACACGGCTAGAGTAAGAGGTACTTACATAAAAAAGGGTAAACGAAAAGATGTAGGTTGTTCTATCGATGCCATCTTAGATTCAAAAAGTTGGCCAGGAAGTCTATACGTTTTCACATCAAGATAATCAAACCTAATCTCAACTCAAATGTTTAAGGTTTCAAGTATGACCAACCCATTTTTTAAAAATTTATGGTGTGTTTTTTTAGCTTATATAATGGTCTTATATAAGCCATTTTTTGCTTATATAAGCCTATGTTTAATAAACTTATAAGCCCATGGCTTATATAAACTTAAGTTAACATGAGGGTAAAATGGTAAATATGTTATATAAGCCCAAACCTTCCTAAAAAGCCACATTTTTATGGCTTATCATAACACTCATATATAAGTTTATAAGCCCACTTATATAAGCTTAGACAAACACTTGGTTTGAGCTTATAAGATTATATAAGCTAATAAGCTTATAAGACCATTATATAAGCTAAACCAAACACCCCCTTTATCTCCTGTATCTACATCATCATATAACCAACAGAATACTTGAACCATTTATCATTTTCACTACTCCTAAAACTTTACATAGTAAACACTAACTATTGATCCATCTAACGCCTTTTTGGCAAACATATAAACATAAAATGGCACAAAATTGACCTTTAATATCTGCCTTCATAGCTTCATCAACCTTCATAGCTTCATCAACCATCATAGCTTCATCAATCTTCGTAGCCTCATCTTCCTTGTCATCTATATAACAAATATTAAAATAGAATCAGTTATTGGTATTTTCATAACATGCAACATCATCAAAACAAAAACAAATCATCAAACTTCAATAATACTGTTGCGAAGTAAAAACCCTAACCTTGTTTTGATTTTCCTTTAGTCTGTTTTTTAAACTCTAACTGCATCAAGTCTTCAATAATAGTGTCAGTAATCGGATCATCATATCTCTAGTTGGTTCCATACTTATCCATCAAATAATCAATCATCTTAGTAGTGATCTTAAAATCAATATCCATCTAGTCACTTAGGTTTGATTTATCAGGGTTTGAAGATTTGTTACTGTTTATGTCTGGGTGGGTGGGTGGTTGATTCATTATTTGACCTCCGGATATAGAACGTGTGTGTGTGTGTGAGTTATTAGTGGACGGGGTACTGGTGCAATATATCAAGTTGCATGCAAATAAAAGGCTTCACTTTTTAGACACGTTAGTATAAGTCGGGTTTAGTAGTATAAGCTTATTAATATTTCTTGATTTTATTAATTGAACTTTACCTTACATGATTATTGGATAATTAAATTAAAGCATGTTATTAATTTCATTAAACCTTGGTTAAAAATTAATATAACATAATTAAGCTACGTTTCTTAATTAATTAAATGTAACATGAATAATTATATTAATAATTATTTTAACCTAAAGTTTATTTAAATAAAATGGCCATGTTTATTATCATGATAATTATATTAATAATTATAACATAAATCTTGTTTATTAATTATATGATATAAGTCGAGTGATTAAACGGTTTTATGACTTATTTCAACAAGCTCACGTCTAAATGTAACATAAACGATGATTAATTTGTTATCTGATTTATTTTAAAACCTTAAAGTTTTTAAAAATATGAAATGTCAAACCCATCTATCTCGAATGATGCTAACCCTAAATCATAAACCTTAACCAATTAAACCATAAAGCAATAAGCAATAACAAAACTAAATCCTAAACCTTAAACCTTAAACCATTTAACCATAAACCATAAACCATTAAACCATAAACCTTAATTAAACCATAAATCATAATCATGCATACCATAAACCATAAACCATAAACCCTAAACCATAAACCCTAAACCCTGAACCTTAAACCAATGAACCCTAAACACTAAATCATAAATCTTAAATCATTTAACCTTAAACTACAAACATTAAACCTTTAATTAACCCTCAAACCACAAACCCTAGCTAATTAAACCAGTAATCCTAAACCTTAAACCATAAACCCAAAAACTTAAACCATAAACCCTAAGCCATATACCTTAAACCAATGAACCATAAACTGTAGGATCTTAGTTTTCTAAGGATTAGACAAGTTATGGATTATCTATTGATATGGATGAAAATGGAGGAAGTTAGAGAGAGAAAGAAGAGAGAGAAAGGAGAGAGTTAAGAAAGATGGAAATGTGATTAATGAATGAATGTGAACCAACAACCCCTCCTAACATGCTAGGAGGGGGGTTTATATAGCCCACCCTACATGTGGGCTATATGGGCTATATTGGATCACGAGCCCAATATCGTTGGAGTGACCGATCCTTTCTAAATACGTAAAAACGTATTTCCAACAATCTCCCCCAAAGGGAGGTCACTCCAAGTTACAATGTCCTAAATAGTCTAAAGCTCGTGATCTATGCTAATAATGATGTGACCGAGACTTTCCTTGGAAAAACGTATTTCCAACAATCTCCCCCAAAGGGAGGTCACACCATTTTACAAAATCTTAAACCTAGCATACTATGCTTGAGTCTTCGATCTTGTTCTTGTGAATATGCTGATGAGATCTTTGACTTTAGTCTTGAGCATGTTCTCTTGCCTTGACCTTGTGCATTCATCACTTGTGATATTCGCCTCTTCGTGAATTCATGTTCCACATACTTATACCTTTATAATTCTTGAAAGCTTCAGAGTTTGATACAGCGGAAGACTTGACCTTCAGACTTTCTTGAATTCGTTGAAGTACTGAGTGTATGCAGTATAAGCATGTGGGGACGACTTCTTCTTGGATTCCGCAACGCCACCGTCTTCAAATGCCGCAACATAAGTAGACACGAAAGAAATGGCTTTGAACATTTCATTCTAAATCGGTAGCATTTTACCTCCGGTCGGTGAAGACCGTTGGACGATATTAGATATCGTACCCGTGACGGATAGTTTCAATTAAGTAACTTCCTGACAGGATTTCGCGGGTAAACCCGTTCTCTTTATTCGACCGTCCAAAGCTGACTGCGAACATAAAGAGTGAATCATTTGGATAATAATATCCGCATGATTTGAAGCCGTCAATTCATGTTCCTGGAACAAGTGAAATTCAATTAAGAACCGCACCATCGTTGCTTTCCAGTTGTCACGAGCTTGATTCGTATAGAATCTTGCAAGTTACCTACCAAGTGCTGTTTGAGGTTAATACTAGAAGGATTTCCACTCATCACCGTGAACACAAAGGTATCACTCTGAGTGATCTGGCAAGATCACTGAGATATTGCGTAGAGGCCTGGAACGTGTTTAAATTCAGTTAAGAATTAAACAGCCGTTGCTTTCCAGTTATCACAAGTTTGATTCATAAAGAATCGCACAAGTCACCTACCATGAGCTTTTTGATATTCGCTCAAGAAGGATTTCCATCTTCATTGTAAATACTTTCGTATTACTCGGATGTTCAGGCAAGATCATGAAGATTTTGCGTAGGACTCTTAAGATCTTTCTTACTTTTCACAGTGTATGAAGAAGCAAGGAATTATGAAAGTGTGTCCTAATGAGATATTTAATGATCTCAAACGGCTCTAGACTCGATCGTGCACTTTGGATTTTAGTGATCGGAGGCTGGAGAGGAGTGCCACCTTTTCAATACCAATTTATTCGGAGTGAATAAATCAATAGATAACGTGTTGTCTCCGTGTGATTAAAACAAATATCTTTTAAGAGATATCTGAGTTAGCTGGGATGGGTTGTGCTTTGCATCACTGGGTCCATGATGTCTGTCTTCAATATCAAGAATCATTAAACAATGATCTTAATAGCATATGTATTGACCCGGTTTCTGCCTAAGTTGTAAGGAGGGCTTCTTTCTTTACACCCTTTATCTTTACAATTCTTTTTAATTCTTCAACCCCTTCAATGCTTACCAATACGTCATCACTAGCACCTTGTTGTGATTGTTCCAGTGCTAACTTAAGTACTTGGTCGGCATTCAGCTACGTTCACAATCTTTCTCCATCTTTCCTAAGGACTACTATTTCTAGCTATGGAATGTCCTTGGGAAGATTCCTCCGGTTCTAGAGGAATCGTTGGACTTTAACCTATCCTACCATCCTTATGTCACCACAATCTTCACCGTCGTGAATAGAGATGTTTTGAGTAAGTGTATGTCACCATGAAGTCCATTTTGATAGTGCAAATCCATTTTGCTCCCCCTTAACATATGCCACAATATCCGAAAACATTTCGCACGTGTCGGGATGAGCTAGCACGTTAAGTCAAACCATTTGTGATTAATCATTTCCCATATTAAATCATATTTTCTCCCCCATATTAAAAATATTAACCCAATCGATGTTTTTAATATCAATTGATTTAATAGCATTTTAAGAAAATTTTGGGAAGAAAAATGCAAAGCCAATTATCTTCATGAATTACACAAGCTCCCCCTCAAATTAATGAGGGTGTACTTGAAACGTAAATTAAATACCTTTTAAACACAAGTGTAAGGTATTTATCACGTGCAAAGATCAGATATGATAATGTATTCACAAGATTAGCAATTTATGAGGTTGGACCTGAATGATGGAGAACATCATATGAAAGAAGCACATGGTTCTTGTTCACGAATGTTGGTCGCCTCATCATGTCTGAAGTTATCTCTTTACTCCATGTGTATGATTGATATCTTTGTCTTGACATCAACATGTGAACTTGGCACTTTTAGCGTCAAAGATTCTGATTGCTGGACAATCGCTCCCCCTCAATTGCTGACCCGTGTTCTATTGAAAGAGCTGTAGTCGCCGTTTGAGTAGTCGCATCGTCGAGTATGTAGATATCAATTGTAAATTGCTACGGTTGGTAGAGATGATAACTTCATAAAAACAAGATTTCTCTTGTTTTAACAAATAAATGCACTGACACGTACATATATCCGTGTTAGATTGTGTTATAAAGTAAACACAATCCCTTACATGGTTGTAAAGTAAACCATGCCCGAGAAAATGAATTCCCGTTGTTGAGTCAAAGCTTTCCGGTGAAATGCTTGACTTGATTATGAAAAGCGGGTTACTATCTGAAATAATAGCAAACCATTTTGAGCATGTTTTAAACATTTGAACTTCTGCTCGAACTTTATTTACAACCCCGTGTCATTATTGAATGACATTTCTAGTATCGTAAATATTATCGATTCCAGAAGACATGCTCTTTTTATCAAAACATTTTTTTGAACACACAATTTTGAAAGATTTAGAAAAACCTTTTTGAGAAATTCTCGAAAAATTGTGTTCAACGTTTTGAAAACCAATTACTTGAGCTTAAGATGTTGAATATCTTACAAAACGAGCTCAAGTCCGAGAAGTTGTAAACTTCCCGTTGCTAAGGATAAGTTTATCATCGGCGATAAACTTTCCTTTTAATTGAAGAACGAGTCCTAAGCTGACATTTACTTAGAAATCGTTTTCATGAGCTTGAAAACTTTGACTTGTTTAACGGAAAGCTCATGACCGAGAAAGGTGAATTTCTCGTTATGAGGAAAAGTTCTCTTATTTAAAAGATTCACTTTCCTTTCTGAGCTTAAAACCTGGAATGTTTTAATACAAGCTCATAACCGAGAAAATTTAATTTCCCGTTACGAGGATAAGCTATCTTTAAAGATAAGCTTTCCTAAAGTTGACGTCCGAGTTACAGTCTGATATTTAACTGTAAGTTATTGTGCATGAGCTTAAAAACTTCGAATGTTTTTAATATAAGCTCATGCCCGAGAAAAATTAATTTCTCGTTGTGAGGATAAGTTTATCATCGGCGATAAATTTTCCTTAATTTGAAGATCGGGTCATCATCTGACATTTAATGATGAGCCTTATACACGAGCTTAAAACCTTTGAATGGTTTTAGGATAAGCTCGTGTCCGAGAAAACTTAATTTCTCGTTTTGAGGGTAAGTTATCGTTGCATGGATAAACTTCCCTGTCTCTGAAGTCCGGGTCATCGTCTGTCATTTAATGAGGAGCCATATTACGAGCTTAAAACCGTTGAATAGTTTTAAATGTAAGCTCGTGTCCGAGAAAATTTAATTTCTCGTTTTGAGGGTAAGTTATCGTTGACGAGATAAATTTCCCTTTCTCTGAAGTTCGGGTCACATACTGTGATTTGAATGTGAGCCATCATGCATGAGCTTAAAAACTTGGAATGTTTTTTATAGAAGCTCATGCCCGAGAAAAATTAATTTCTCGTTGTTAGGATAAGTTTACCATCGGCGATAAACTTTCCTTTCTTTGAAGATCGAGTTATAGTCTGTGATGTGACTATAAGTCCTTTTACACGAGCTTAAAACCTTTGAATAGTTTTAACGGAAGCTCGGGTCCGAGAAAATTTAATTTCTCGTTTTGAGGATAAGTCATCATCGGGATGAACTTTCCTGTCTTTTGAGAGCGAGTTACAGTCTGTTATGTGACTGTAAGTCCTTTATGCACTGTAACTTTAACTGGAAATCCCCTTAGACACTTGTTTCTTAAATATCAGCTTCTTTAGCAACCAAACTCTGAGAGTGTCCTTAATTGAATGGTATACAATGATTGGACCGCTTCGTTCTTTTGGAACATCCTCTTTGGTACCTGCATTTTCATTAGGAATTTGCATGCTTGGATAAGGGTTAGCGATATCTATCTTAGAAGCAAGTGGGGGTTCACAGTTGGCCTTACTTGTGCCAGAGGTGTTCTGAGGAGATGATTCACTTGTCTTAGCTGGTAAACGTTTCCTTTTATAGAAAACCTTAAGTTCAGGCTTAGGTGATGCATCCTCCTTTTCAATTTCCTCCCTAGTAGTCTTAATAGAATCGGTGACTAACCTAGTTAAAGGGCACTCGTTTTCTACAAAGGTGAAAGTTCTACCAGTGGGGCGCCACATTTTAGCAATGGGTTTGATTTTGGCAACCCACTGGGATTTAAGTCTAGCACGGGAGTTCACCTCATTAAGTAGTTTCTTGATGCAAGAATCATGATTTGCCGTAAAGACACATTTTCTACATGTTTTACAAGTAGCATATTTAATGTCCGAGTAAGATCTAGAATTCCTAGATGATTGATTGATGCTCCTAGGATGTGACATGCTACGGTTAGCAGTTTTGGGTAAACTAGAAGGCATCTGACTAGGTTTGAAATTCCTATCTCTTACTTGTGTCTTTTGCTTAGCTTCCCTTAGATCAAATGTATGGCGAACGTCATTTGAACTAGTTCGAGATGTGTTCTTTGGACTATGTCTAGGGAAACTAGAGGCAATCATGTGATTAGGTCTTGCAAAAGCTGTTTTAGTCACATTGGGCCTAAATGGTGGAGTGACTGTTCTAGAAAGATGAACCATATCAACTTGGGAGGCAAACCGCGGTCTCGAGGATTATGATCGCTCGGATCTAAATGCAGTAGGTTGTCTGACAGTCGGTTGTCTGACGAACTGATTTGTAGGCGGTTTCCCCAAGATTGATGGTTTTTCAAGCTTAGTGTCCATACTAGGTCCTTTAGTTTTCCGCAAATCATTTTTCAACGCAGCTATAGCAAAGACCTTTTCCTGTACTTGAGCCTTTAATGTCTCATTTTCTTTGAACAATTCATCTTGGGATGCCAACTTAGATTCAAGCAACTTAATTTGTTTCAAAAGATTATCCTTTTCAGCTTTAGAATCTAGAACAGTTTGATCCAATTTTCGTTCAAGAACAACGTTTGACTTTTCAAGTTTTTCAAAATATGTTTCAAATTTCTCCGTTTTCTTCGAAAATTCAATTTTGGCATCCTCAAGCTCTTTGGATTGCTGAGCTAAAATCGTTTCGAGCTCTCTAATCTTGGAATCAGAAGCAGTTAATGAAGCAGTTATAAGACAATTATCATGATGTCTAGCATTTTGAGCACTTTCTCCCCCATTATGACTCACATCGGATGAATCAGAAGTGGTATTTCTATCACTCTTTTCCATCTCATGTTTGTCATAGTTAGGTTCAGAATGCTCAATATGCGATATTTCATCAGCATATACATCATCAACATTACATTGTACCATGTCCGCAGGCTCTTCGTCATTAACGGGTAAGGTGTCATCAAATGAGAGCTCGTGAACATTGCCTGACGTGCCACTGGTATCATGTTGTCCTCTTGATTCCGTGCTCTTGCCATCGTTAGGCTCCAAGTTGTCAACCGTATGACCAGTCTCCTCTTGTAGTTGCATCATAGATTCTTGCACTCCATTATCATACACTTGGTGAAGTCTAGATCTTTCATAAATCGAAGACGAAACTGATGTCATAAATTTCAACAGTTTATCACGGAAATCTTTAACATCGTTCTGTGTGTATTGAAAAAATGACCGGCATATCCCTGAATTGTCAGACTTGATGATATTGAATTGGAGGAAAGGCGTGAGTTGTGTCACAAGAGCCTGATATGCAGTTTCTGATGCAGAGTGATTAAAGTTTTCTTTGTGAAGTTGCTCAGCTAGGTGGTCCAAGTTGAGACATAGTGAATTGATGAATGTATAATGATGTTGACCAAAGAGTGTCACAAATTCGCTTCCTCCTTGAACCCATGCAATAGTCCTAAGATGTGACTGAAGTAGTCGACATGAAATTATACCACTTTCTCTAGCTGTGTTTTGCATGTGATGCAAGTCTCCCTCTTGAAATTTCGAATTCAAAGACTCCATTGAATTATGATGAAAAATGATCGTGATTGTAGTTGTTTTCGGAATTTACCAATTCGTGAAGGAACTTCGAAAGATCCGTAAATAACTTTTAAAAAATCTACGATTTATGATAAGACTCTTTTCTCGGCTCAAAGATTGTTGTCGGCTCAAACGATGATAAATTAAAGCTGAACAAAAATTCGTAGCCACTAAAAATAATTCCCGTCACTTTGACTCGTCACTTTCGTCTTCAAATCCGGCCACAAAATTTTTCAAAATAAAATAAAAAATAAAAATTTGAATAAAAATAAAAATAACAATTGATTATCAAAATAAAAATTAATATCCAAAGTAAAAATTAATATCTAAAATAACTTAACTAAAAAGTTTACTTTTAAAATGTTTAAATATAAAAAATTAATTTAATTAAACAAAAATCTAAAAAAAAAAACGTTTTCTTTGGAAAATAAAAAATAAAACGAGTCCATTTAATATATAAAGCGTGGCACACGTGTCCCAAACGTGTCACACAAAATGTGACCCTAAATATAAGCAATCTGAGTCCCTAAAATAACTCACAAAAACAACCTAATCTCAGTCATTGTTTTATCCGCCCTTTTATTTACTCCCTTCTTTGTTTTCTCCGTCCCACAACAAACTCAAAACTAAAAGCAAATCTCAAAAAAAAAACTCCTAATCTCACTAAGCCTAAACTCACGTTGTTACTTCCGCTCCGCTCACACACTTCTAGATTAAAACGCCTTCGTCTCTCTCTGTTGAATACCCTATCTCAAACAACCTCAAATAATAATCAAAGCTAAACTCCTATCAACAGAAACAAGATAAATTTAAATCTTCAAGATGATCTCAATCCGAGCAGCTTCAAGATCTTTTTCAGAAAGATCTCAGGTAGGTATTTTATTCGGTATGATCGATGACAGTTGAATACGGAGATCTTTTTGTCGTGAGGGTCTTTTGTTGAAGAGAGTGTTGTGAAAAATAAGTGTTTTTGGTTGTAGTTTTCGTCTTTGAATCTTGAGTTGTGTGTAGAAACTGATGTGGGTCTGTGGGTGTTGGTAGAGAGTCTAGGTGTGGAGGTAAGTCTGTTTCGGTATTGTCGAGGTTTTTGGGTCGTGGGTTAGGGTGAGTTGTGACGAGAATGATTTGGTCGAGGGTGTCGCTGAGAGTCCTGAGAGTCGAGGGTGGGTTGGTTGTTGAGAGTTTGATGTTGAGTGGTAAGGTTTTTAGAGACGTGATGTTGTGGGTCTTGAGAAGGCTTGTTTGGTTGAGTCGAGTCGAGTCGATTGATGTCGTTTATGAGTTGGGTTCGAGTCGTGAGACTTTGGTCTTTGAGTCAAGTGTTTTTGGTTTCCGAGTCTGTGAGAGTGGGTGAGTTTTTGGTTCAAGTTGAATGCGAGTTCGAGACAGATTGGGTGTTGTCGAGTCTGTTGTCGAGTCTAGATCGAGTCCATCGCAATTTCTAAATAATTTTCCATCGCAATCTCTGAACTTATTCCATCGCAATATATATAAAGAAAAACTTTCATCGCAATATTAGAAAGTCACCATCGCAATGTTTAAAAAAATCTCACCATCGCAATGTGTTATCATTCCATCGCAATATAGCAAAAAAAAAATTCGGCAGAGTTTCGACTCACTTGAACCTAAATCCCGTCGCAATCACGATCGCAAAGTGCTATCGCAATCACACCGGAATAAGGGTGTCGGAATCCTTGATCGCAAAGTAGAACCCGAGGGTTATTGCGATCAAAATGTCGAATTATCGGAATGAGGCAGCTTACTTATCGGAATAGGACAAAAATTGAAAGCAAAGCATCGAAATGTAGAACCCTTTTTAGACACCCAAAGACAGAAACAATATAGAAAAGAAAAGTATCGGAAAAGGGAACACAACAGAACTTGATAATTTAAGTATTAATAAAAAGTTGGTAACTAAACTTCCCTTAAAAAATAAAAACTGATACTACACGAATCAATTATCAAAGATTAATAACTTAAAAAAAAAACGCCAATCAATAACTTGTGTAGAAATTATGAGATTTTTGAAACCAAAACTGATACTACACGAAGAAAAACGAGAAAGATTTTAGAAAGAAGAAAGATTTATGACCAAATCAATAGATTAAAAAAAACGCCAATCCGAAGAATCAACCATGCTCTTGATACCAATTGTAGGATCTTAGTTTTCTAAGGATTAGACAAGTTATGGATTATCTATTGATATGGATGAAAATGGAGGAAGTTAGAGAGAGAAAGAAGAGAGAGAAAAGAGAGAGTTAAGAAAGATGGAAATGTGATTAATGAATGAATGTGAACCAACAACCCCTCCTAACATGCTAGGAGGGGGGTTTATATAGCCCACCCTACATGTGGGCTATATGGGCTATATTGGATCACGAGCCCATATCGTTGGAGTGACCGATCCTTTCTAAATACGTAAAAACGTATTTCCAACATAAACAATAAATCATAAATCTTAAACCATTTAACCTTATACTATAAACATTAAACCATTAATTATTAATTAAACCACAAACCCTAGCTAATTAAACCATTAATCCTAAACCTTAAACCCTAACCCTAAACTGCAAACCCTAAGCCCTAAACCTTAACCCCAAAAAAACCCTAAACACTAAATCATAAACCTTAAACCATTTAACCTTTAACTATAAACTATAAACCAATAATTAACCCTTAAACCACAAACCATAAACCTTAAACCTTAAACCCTAAGCCCTGAACCTTATACCAATGAACCATATATAAACACTAGATCATAAATCTTAACCCATTTAACCTTATACTATAAACATTAAACCATTAATTAACCATTAAACCACAAACCCTAGCTAAGTAAACCATTAATCCTAAACCTTAAACCCTAAACCGCAAACCCTAAGCCCTAAACCTTAACCCCAAAAAACCCTAAATACTAAATCATAAACCTTAAACCATTTAACCTTAAAGTATAAACATTAAACCATTAATTAACCCTTAAAACACAAACCAGAAACCTTAAACCCTAAACCCTAAACCTTAAACCAATGAACCCTAAACACTAGATAATAAATCTTAAACCATTTAACCTTATACTATAAACATTAAACCATTAGTTAACCATTAAACCACAAACCCTAGCTAACTAAACCATTAATCCTATACCTTAAACCTTAAATCCTAAACCGCAAACCCTAAGCCCTAAACCTTAACCCCAAAAAACCCTAAACACTAAATCACAAACCTTAAACCATTTAACCTTAAACTATAAATATTAAACCACTAATTAACCCTTAAACCAAAAACCATAAACCTTAAACCCTAAACCAATGAACCCTGAACACTAAGTCATAAATCTTAAACCATTTAACCTTAAACTAAACCACAAACCCTAGCTAATTAAACCATTCATCGTAAACCTTAAACCATAAACCCTAGATAATTAAACCATTAACCCTAAACCATAAATCCCAAACCCTAAACCTTAAACTTTAAACCATATATAAACCTTAAACTTAACCATAAACCATAAACCGTAACCCAATACCAAAGTAGAATGTCCTCACCCTAACCTTATTAAACCGACCATTCAAAATCAACCTTATTCATATTAAATTGCTTGCGATGATTATTCAAGGTGATTGATATAAAGCTCAACTAAATCCCACATACTGCTTAAAAACCAAAAGATATTTATCTCGTGGTTGTCAAGCATTATTATAACCTAATATATTTAAGTTATTTAACTATAATTTTATGTTTAAAATTAAAGTAATATTTTAATTTTTTGTTTTTTATAAAAATAAAACGTATATGCTTTTTTATTTACTTATTATTTATTTATTATTAACTTTTAAAAATTAAATGTTATTTATAATTTTATTATTAAGTAAATTTAATATTTACATTTTTATTAAACACACATAATATCCGGTAACCATCTTGTAACCACCACGATTTTCACCATCATTTTTACAATCACATAGGAAGAACGAACCCTAAATTAACCACCCAATAACCGATCAAAAAACGAAACCTCATAAACAATAGTCGCCAACCTACACAATCATTAACAACATGAAACATCAGGAAAGAGGTAATGCAAAAATCAGTATTGTTTAATTGAATATTAGGGTTCATACGAATAGTGTAAGTTTGTTTTGATATTAGAGTTTCCACATACTTTTAATGCATGTATGCGGACCTATGTCATATTTAATTAACGTGATTCAATATATAGGATTAACCCTTCTTAATATGTTTATATGGTTTATGTTTCAATCTAGGATATGGGTTTTGTTAACGTGTCTGGATATGGTCCCATGGTATGTTATAGTTTAAGGCAATAGTCTCCTATACAAACATATGTATAACTAATAAGTGTGAAAACACTTATCCTTTTACCACTTAAAACAAATAAAAACGAGACCAAAACGTGTATTTAATGTCGTAAATATCGGAATTATGTGTGGTTTGTGTTTTAGGACAAAAATATGAAAAAGGAAGAAAACACGGGCTTTCACGGGCTTTTATCAAAGAAAAAGACAAAAGATTGAGTCAAAAGATCAAAAGTGCAAAAAGAACGGAAGTCAAAGGCCTATTCTAAAGATTTATCGAAGAAAAAGACCAAAGACGGAAGTTTAACAAAGTCGAAGAACCAAGTCTAATAAAAGAAGAAAATTAGAAGACGAGTTCATTTTATCTATCGACAAATCCCGAGACAAAGTCGTGGAAGACGAATTATTTAAAAAGACGTGAAGACAAGAGAAAGAAGGAAGCAACAACTCCACACCCCTTCCACTATAAATAAGCCATTAAGCTTTCATTTGTAGTTAGTTCATTTTTTAGTTTTTCATAAAAGGTAACTAGGAGTAGGTGTTTTACTTTCTCTCTCTAGTTTTTCTTTCAAGTTTGCTTAATCTTTCATCTTTAAATCTTGTGTAATTTTATCTTAATC
Organism: Glebionis coronaria; assembly: GCA_025667525.1. NCBI lineage: Eukaryota > Viridiplantae > Streptophyta > Magnoliopsida > Asterales > Asteraceae > Glebionis > Glebionis coronaria. The sequence goes on from CM046879.1 coordinate 231,442,616, forward strand.
TTCATCATTAATTCAAGCTTATTAAGTATTTCTCATTCTTCCTTTCTTAATCTTAATCTTGTGGTTGATTAGTTTGTTTGATCTTGTTGATTGTTTGATTGATTTGCTTATTTGATTGTTCTTATTGATTTAATGTGTTTGATGTTTATCTTATTGTACTTATTGCTTATTTTGTGTTTGTCTTATTTTTAATTAAGCGGATTTGATAGTTTAATCTTTTAAAAGTTGATTTTATATATTTTGCTTATTTTGTGTTTTTAGAGTTATTGATTTGTGGCTTATTTAGTTTTTTCTAAAATTTGTTTAGCTTAATTTTTGGTTAAGTGCTTATTTGGTTTTAGCTTATTTTTATCTTAATCCGGATTTTAAAACCCTCTTTTCCCGACTTATAGTTTTCTTTTCATTCCGACTTAGATCTAAATCCTTTTTATCCGAATTATGTTTTGATTTCAAACATTGCGAATTAGCTACATTAGTTTTATTCCGAACTAGGTGAAGTAAACATTCTGAATTAGTTTAAGCACAATTTTTTCTGAATTAAGTTCAATTCTTCTAAATTCCGGATTAGGTTAAAAACTAAATATTCCGAACTATATTATTCTTAGTATTCCGAATTAAACATATATAGTATATTCCGAATTATGTATGTGGTATGTTTTCCGAATTAGGTTATTTGCACACTTTCCGAATTACATTTATATCCTATATTCCGAATTGTATTACTCATGTGGATTCCGAATTAGATATTGTTGTTTATTCCGACTTACGTTTAATACTGATATTCCGAACTAGGTATTAGATTTATTCCGAATTACTTTACAAACATGGATTCCGAACTAGTTTAAACAAACATTCCGAATTACCCTTTAGTCATGGGTTCTGAATAGAGTAAAAAGCACACATTCCGGATTAGGTTACACATTATTATTCCGAATTGATTTCAAATCTAACATTCCGAATTATTTACCATTTTTGATTCTGAATTAAGTTTAGCATTTGTTTTTGTTTTTCCGAAATAGATATTTGATATTTTTCCAAAATTGTTTTATTTTCAAATTTCATTTTCACGCCAATTTTTACTAAGTGTTGTTTTAAATTGTTTTGATTTGTTTCATTTTTAAATTTACTTTTTATCAAGTTTTTAGTTAGTTTAATTTCCTTTATTTTCAGTTTTTATTTTCAAAGATTTTATTTTTAAATAGAAATAGATAACCACCTTTTCTTTTATTCACCAAAAACAACTGAGTCACACGTTAAACCGTTGTCAATTCGATTAGATCAATTCAAGAACTTAATAAAATCTTTATATTAAAATGGCGTCGCTGCCGGCTCTTTTCGTAAAGATTAACGGTTTTCTGTGAGAGACGCGTTGGATTTTGGGATCCGTTCACTTTTGAACGTTATTTTTCTGGCTTAAATTTCAAAAAAAATTCAAAAATCCAAAGAAAATTAAAAATTTAAAAAATCCAAAAATATTTAAAAAAAATCATAAAAAAGCATTTCTTTTTCAAAAGGTTTTGCACCAAAAATGTTTTCTTTTCACGTTAACTTTATTTCTTCTATTTCATTGCTATATTTTTCTTTTGTAGGTGTATGCGTACCCGTTCACGCAAAAGGAAATCCATTCAAGCCGCTACTATTGAGCCTCCTGTTGTCAACACCATGGAGAACCGTCCAATGATCGAGCTCTTGCAATCACACGTCAAAGGAAACGATGATGCGCTTGTGGTGTCGGCTATTGACGCCAACAACTTCGAGCTCAAAACCGGTTTAATTCAAATGGTTTCCTCAGCACCTTTCTTGGGCCGTACTCATGATGATCCTCACGATCATATCAAGAGGGATTAAAGCTTTCAAAGATCCACTTTTGATGATATTTGACGACCCATGATCCCGTGTACCCATTGTAACACCCCCAAGTTGGTCAAATGCAGCGGAATAGTACGTGGGGTGTTACTTGGGTGGATCGATAGCACACAGCATATAGAGCAATGATCATAAAAGTCATTTTAATACATATTACATGAATTAAATGTACACACTTAGTATCTTGTTTGTAAAACCACATTTATTATAAAACTGAAGTAAATATCCCAGCCCAATGGTAGACATGATGCTCCCTAAAATGCTGGAATCCAATGCATGAACCTGCTTTATTTTCCTGAGAAAACATATAGAGTAAAATGTGGGGGTCAACACGAAGTTGGTGAATTCATAGGTTTAGTTAAATAATAAGTTACTAATATGCCAAACATCACGATCATGGTAAGACAATCACAGTCCAATACCATAGTAGTTACTATTGCCTTGTAATAGAAGCTAGACAAAAAGTTTCTCAGTACGTCCATTTGGATCTGTCCTGATGTTGTTCCCTCAGTCCGACAATAATATAAACCTGTTGCTTGGCCTAAGCGTTTCGTGATAGCAAGTCACGCAGGCCGGGTATTTTCAATACCCGAATAGATCTATTCATACATTTCGCGCTACACTATTAACTATTACAGTCCACGGGTATGGGGCAAACAATAGGCAATAAGTTGTTGTTGTCATCAGTGCATGTTTTGCATATTTAAATATATATATATAGTTTTTGTATGTTTTCTCCCCTACTTATAAAACAGTTAAGATGGGGCCATGAACTCACCTTAGTGATAGTGGTGTGAGGATGATGTCACTGAATAAACTGGCACAATATGATCACGAACTGGAGAAATTACCTAAGTAATTTTAAGTGCCTTAGTAAATGCATAATTAACAATGCATGATGGATGTATGGTTGAAAATGCATGATCATAAATTGATAAGCTGTTACGACCGTTTAAGTGTTTACACTTATAGTGAATTGAAAGTATATATATTTTTAGTTTCTAAAAAAATATATATATATATATATATAAAAAATTTAGTAAGATGGGTAATAAATTAAATAACGAGATTTTATATTTTTTAATTTATTGTAAGAAAATAAATACAATTTACTTTCCTTAAAGCTCCAAAAATATAGTTAATGGGATTTTGTCAGTTTATAAGGTTTCGTGAATAGATTTGTTTAATTATCCAAACGACCAAGTTAATTTTATTAATAAAATAATTTATTAATATTTTTAATTAACTTAAATTACACTTGAGTCCTTGTTAGTATAACAACTTACCAAAATACCCTTTAAGGTTTCGTTCGTTAAGTATATTGCGTCGTTAGTCCTTGTCTGTTTAGTTTATTTACAAAACACCCCTAGGGTTTACAAAACTTTGGGGAAATGACCAAACACCCCCCCCCCCCCAAGTCTCGGAATTAAATAAATTAGGGTTAGGGTTTGTTTTAAGTTTGCTAAATGACACAATTGGTCCCTAAAGTTTCGGATTATTTAAAAGTAATAGTTAGGGCTTGTAATAAGTTTCCCAAAGTGACACTTTTGGTCCTTCAAGTCTCGACATATTTAAATATTAAACTAGGGCTTGTAATAAGTTTCTAAAAGTGGCAAAAATGACCCTTGAGGTCTCGAAATATTTAATAAGGCATCTAGGGCTCATATTAAGTTTAAATAATGGCAATTATGGCCCTTGTGGTTTCATTTAACTCACGGTTTAAAACAAACGCACCCTATACTTTGGAAAATGACACATTCGACCCTTGTACTTTTATAAGGCACGAAATCATTAATACATGTTTTATTAAGTTACCAAATCAACCTTTACTTTCACCAATTGTCAATAAGGGCACGAAAAGTCTCCCTAATTAGGATTTGGGCTTGACCGGCCCAATTGGGTCTCGACTTGGGTAAAATGGGCCTAGTGGGCTTGTTTAAATTTAACTAGTAATTATCAAATGGGCTAGTATTTATATTTTCTTTATTGGGATTATATCTTATTATTTCTAAGCTTAAATTTAAGACATGGGCTTATTTGCATTCGGCTTATTTTTAGCTTATATGAGGGCTTATATAACTTGGCTTATTTGACACTTCAAGGGCTTAAATGAGCTAGCTTTAATATTTCTAAGTCTCGGCTTATATATGTTTTATAGGCTTAAATGTCTAATTTAGGGTTTACAAGGCTAGCTTATATAGGGTTTTAGGTTTCGGCTTATATATGTTTTATAGGCTTAAATGTCTAATTTATATATGTCTAGGCTTATGTGACTTATGGGCTTATATAAGCTTAAATGTTTCAGCTTATATTTCTTTCTATATACTTTTATGACATAGAAACTTACTTTAGGGCTTACACCAAGTTCCTCATGCATAACCTTACAAGTTTTAGGGTATTAAAGCAAGTTTACCCATAGACACCATATAAGTTGTGGGCTTATATGTTGTTTAGGGTTTGTTTACAAGTTTTAAATGCATGTATTCCTAACTCCATTTTATAGTATAAACATGCATGAGAAGTAAAATGAGTAAGGAAAAGTTTAGAGAGGACTCATACTTACTTGTTTCAAGATAAACTTGGTGATGACTAGGTTTTAGGAGTTCTAGACGTCGGGTTTCTCTTGTTGTGACCTAGGATGATCTTGGACTTGACTTGAATGCTAAATATCTTGGATAATAAGCACTAAATACTTGGAGTAGACCAAGAATGGATAGAAGTAAATGATAGGAGTTCGTCTAGGTGTTTTGTTAAGTTTGAATCCGAATGTTTGTGTAGTAAGTGATGTGTGAGTTTACTAGTATGATAAATATCACAAGTGAGATTGAGAGGAGTGGCTTGGGGCTTATACACGTCCAAGAGAGAGATATAAGCTAGATATGGAGATTTTTGGAGTGTACCATGTAAGTACATGTTTTAATGAGCAAATATGTACATAAGACCCTTACATCCCTTTTGTCGTCGCATGTTATGCTTCCAAGGGGACCAAGTAAGACTTGTATAGTGTTTTTAATAAATGGAAAACTTGTACAAGTGAAATGGTTGTGTGGGTGTGTTCTATCACACGTCTCATATCATATGGGGTGTGCTAGGTGGCTTGTTTTTGTGATACAAGTATAGTGAACTTATTCCACTCTTTAAATGCCAATGTTGTACATGGTGTCATGGTTTTGTTAACAAACCGATGGTATTGCCTAGTCAAAGGAAAAAGAAAGTGTTTTCTAAAGTGTAAGATTTAATGAAATATGTTGTACAAGTCTAAAAAGTCAAAACTATAAATGGTAAAGGTTTTTGGTATTTAAATGTTATGTGTATGTATATATTCGGCTATATAGTGAGTCTAGGGTAATTTTATGTTTAATTTTTATGTCTAAGTATAGTCACTAGAAGTATAGGTATAGTATTGTGTAAGTATGTTTAAGTCTAGGTTGATTTTGGTTAAGTTTGGGATCCTTGGTGAAAGTATGGTCATATTTAGGTGAGAAAATAATATTCTATATTATAATGTATGACAACTTAGTTTAAATAAGTTAGAATGGTTAAAGGTAATGTTTAATATAAAAACAGTTGATGTCGTAACGTAATGTCATTTATGATGTAAGAAAAAAATATATATATCAATATATTTAAAGCTTAAAAATTAATACTTAAGTAAATATTATTAATTGTGATCATGAGTTTGGATTTATGAACCAATGTGATGAATGCTTATGATTATAAGTTCAGGTGACTTAAGTGTCCCAAAAGGAGTGATCGTTTACTGTCCTGCATGCTCATATAATGTAGTCGTCCAAATGTGATTGTGTCCTTATGATTAAATGTTCAAAATCATAATGTATGCTATGAGATTAAATGTCTCCATGTTCTGATGATTAATATAATGTATGCTCATATATGATGCATATGATTGCTCAAAATATTTCATGCAAAGGTGGTAATATATATTCAGATATCATGAGGTGACGTATACAATGATGACATAGTCAAAACCTGAAATTTATAGGTTTTACACCCATATTCCCGGTTCTATCCTAAACTCTTTTGATTCACTATTTTATATCCATATATGTTGAAATAGGAATCACTTTAGTTGTCTCTTCCTTAGCAAGATTTAAACAACGTGCACAATGTCCTAAGTGGAGGGGAGTTTACTCCCACATGCTTAAACATTGAGGACAATGTTTATATCAAGTGTAGGGGAGTCTTTTTTTTGGGTAATGGGTTACCCCGGTAAACTTGTATTAATCACATGAAAAGTTTAAGTACAATGGAATGTGGTTGAAATACCCAATTAACCTCAGCCAAAGGCTTAAACACCTAACGTTTAGAACAAACCCCTAAACTTAAAAGCCATCTCACAAAAAATCCTATCTTTCATATATGTGGAAAGAATTAGGCATACTCCACTGCTCAAGCAGTTGAGAAACTGGTGTTGTATTCTTGAAGCAGAACGTAATCAGCTTAAGCCTCACCATAATCTAGAGACAATCACACAACTCTTGTGGAGAACGTTTCCCTTTGTTGAAAAGACGGTTGTTCCTCTTAATCCAAACGAAGTAACATACAGCCGCAAAAACTAACCTTCCAATCACACTTTTAGCCATTCTAAGATGAGCTATCGATTGAAGAAACAGAGTAATATCTTCAAGCTTTGGTGAAATATCACTCATATCCGCCAGCGTGCGAACAATCTGCCATACCTGGGTAGAGTAAATGCGTTCGAAAAAAGGTGATTATGTGAGTCCAGAACGGACTCACAAAGAGGGAAACGAAGCAATGTTAGATCGATATGGTCACCAACGTCCCAATGCCTTAAGTGATCTTGGGTCTTCAGAAATCGCCTCATAATAAGCCACAAGTTGAAAGCATACCGAGGAATACAATGTGAAAACCAAACCACTCCACACCATGGGACTTGAACACCTCTCGGTCTAAACATATCCCAAGCCGGTTGAACCGAAAAGGTAACCATGTTCCCATTTATATCACGCCATTTAGGAGTATCAAGCCGCGTATCATCCAACAAAGGCATGGGAATCTGATCTAGATTAGGCGCTTTAAGGAGCCACGACTGTGGCCAATTCTAAACGCCATTTTGCACAAAATCAGCCACTTTACACCAAAGATTATGACCAGCTCTATGAACATCGCGAGGCGACAAAAATCTAGATAACGGGCAGTGAGGATCCCAAGTATCAAATAACAAAGAAGAATCCATACCGTTACCAAGCAATTTTCAAAGGTAGGGACGAACAGTTTCACGAAGTTGTAGTACTTTACGCCACCCCCAACTCAGATCAGCCGTGATAGTTAAGTCCCAAAGTGTTCGGTCCTTAATCTTATAAGTGTAAATCCACCGGACCATAAAGACTCCTTATTGGTAACAATGTTCCAAATGTGAGTCTTCATCAATGCCATATTAAAAACATCAAGACTTCTAATACCAAGACCACCCTCGTGTTTAGGAAGAACAATATCATCCCATGCAACCTTAGCCTTACCTCTCATAAACTCGCCATTACACCAAAGGAAACCACGAATATGTTGTTGCATATCATAAATAATACCCTTAGGGATGATGAGAACCGAAGCCCAATACACATGCATAGAGGATAGAACCGACTTAAAAAGCTGGAGCCTTCCCGAAAACGATAACGATTTATTCTTCCAATCACCAATCCGGTTCATAATTTTCTCAACAAGAACTTTGCAGTCCCTATTTAAAAGTCTAGACGAAATGAGAGGGACACCAATATACTTAACTAGAAGCCTTCCTTCAGAAAAAGGCATGATGTTCAAAATACCACGCTTGACATGGTTAAGCACATTACAAAAGAAAGCCGTGCTCTTCAGGATACTAGGGACTAAACCGGATGTCATTTTAAACTCATTAAGAGAGTCCATAATGACTTGGGCAGAGTGCACATCACCACAAGCAAAAATAAATAGATCATTCGCAAAACAAAGGTTAATAAGCTCTAACTTCTCACAATGATGGTGATATCGAAAGGTGTCCGAATCACGAACCCTCCTTTTAAGAATAAGAGTCAAAATTTCCATAACCAAGGTGAATAAATAAGGCGATAACGGATCTCCTTGCCTCAAACCACGTTTTCCTTTGAAAAAACCATGAATGTCCCCATTTAAACTTATAGAGAAAGAAGTGGATGAGACACACGCCATAATCCATTTAATCATAGTGGGCGAAACCCAAACTGATTAAGAATACCCCTCAAGAAACTCCAATCAACCATATCATATGCTTTCTGAATATCTACTTTAAAAGCACAACGGGGAGGACCCCTATCCCGATGATAGTTTTGCATAAGCTCCTGCGTAAGAAGAATATTATCCAAGATACGACGACTTGGAACAAACGCCGATTGATTCTCACTAACCACTTCCTTAATGCCATCAATGACACGCTTCGTGATAATTTTGCTAATGCATTTATAAATAACATTGCAACAAGAAATCGGGCGATAATCGTTAATCATAGAAGGGGTGGATACCTTCGGGATGAGAGCTAAAAAGGTGTGGTTTATCTCTTTCAAAATCTTCCCATTATCAAAGAAATCTCGAACCGCTTTACAAACATCATCGCCCACGATATCCCACCCGCGTTTAAAAAAAGCAGACGTAAAACCATCCGGACCCGGGTCTCGATCATCGCCAATATCAAACATAGCCGCATTAATCTCCACATTGGTAATAGGGTTGATCATAGCATCTCGGGTAGCACCCGACACACGTTTAGAGAACATGTCCCGTATATCTAGGTCACTACAAGTATATGTTGTACCAAGGAACATCTTGTAGTGGTTAACAAACGCTTGAGGCACTTTGGCACCTGTGAGCTCGTTATTATCTGCGTCTAAAAGAACGTCAACGCGACTTCGGTGGTTTTTACTCTTGACAGTCTTGTGAAAATATGCAGAATTAGAATCACCTAACTCCAACCAATCGATTTTAGTTTTTCGTTGTAAGAACCTTTCCTCATCTATTTTAGCATCATTAAACGCTTGCAAATACACCGCTTCCTTATCTCGTAAATTACTGTCCGCATGATTACGGTCCAAATCCCTTTGAACTTCATCCAACTCATATCGTAATTTAGTCACCCTATCATGAATATTACCTTGGTCAAAAAGAAGTTTTTGAAGCGGCTTCTTCAATCCACGCATATTATGAACAACCTTGTACATGTTATGACCAGGTAAATTCTCCTTCCAATGCATAGCTAATAATTCCAGAAATTGGCTTTTGTGTGCCAAGAAGTTAAAAAATTAAACTGTCTTGGCTTATGCGTTACCAAAGTGGGAATCTTTAGGACTGATGACGAGTGGTCAGAGTTACGATACGATTGGAAGATGGCAAGTGCACCCGGAAACCGATCAGTGAAGTCTAAATTACCCATCAATATGTCATCATTTTAACCAGAAAATTTAATTTTTCAACATTTTTCAAATTTTTTTATCTATTTTGGCCTAGTAGTATTTTTCATTTATTTTCTTTTATTTTCTTTCCTTTTGTCATCGCATCGTATGTATATATTCCATTTCAAGAATAAAGTCAAAAGAGAAAAATGAATAAATAAAATGGTTTTAACAAGTTTAGATGTCTTTGATATATTAGGCCCGTCGTGAATATTTTGACTCAACCGAGTTTACTTTTCCAAGTTTACTCTAGCTAGTATTCTTAACCATATGGACCTTAATTGGTTTATTAGCCTAAGCATCCACGAGTCTCATTACTTGAGATTTTAAATTATGGAGAACGAGAGATGATAGAGTTGATAATAAGTCTAAAGGTTAATTATTCCTTATATGAGTTTTTGTGGCTCTTTCTTCCCGCTTGTATATTTAATTGCTTAATAAATGAGGATTTTTGCGGTTTAGATTCGATATTTTAGCTCTTAGCCAACTCTTTTATCTCTTTGTAATTAAAGCATGAACACATTAAGGATGCCAGCGTTGTGGACTTCTGACTAAGGTGGCTCATAACCACTAAGTAGGAGGTATTTAGACCATGGGACCGCGGAATTTGGCCTACTATATATATCATAAATAAAGATATAATAAGATTAAAACATGACCTCAAGGAGCCTTAGGGTGTAGGGCATGTAGCACGAACCTTGTCATTAGAGCCTTAGGGTGTATGGCATGGTAAGTGTTGAATAAAAATTGATAAATAATCAATTCCCTTGTTTATGGTTCAAGGAGCCTTAGGGTGTGGAGCATAGATGAGGATCACTTTTACATCTTAAAGAGCCTAAAGGGTATATGATGTGAAGTTGCTAAACTCCACATAAAGTCTACATGACTTTGGAGGAAATAATAATAAGTAGTACTATTGGCCAAATTTCGGATCCAGGAATTTATTCCCTAAATCGTGTTAAATTATCCTTGATGTGGGCTTACTTTAGTGACAACGTTTTTTAGGATGAGGTTATGTTCTGAGTGTCGGGTTTACACCGTTTTGCCTTCATTTTTGGACTAATGATTATCTAATAAGTCAAATGAGCCTACGGGTGAATGACAATCTTTAAAATCTAGAGATACAACTTAGGAATTGAAGAAGGAGTATTACACAATTGTCTTATATAAGTGGTTTTAACTTGAGAACTTATGGTAAAAAACGATTTTATGCTTGGTATGGGGAACGTGAAACTTGAGGGTGATTAATATTCATGACACCAAAGCCCTAATTTAAGTCTTATATTTCTTTACAAGTTTCTTCCATCAAACAATTTCGAAGTTAATAAATTAAAGGGAAACTATTATATCTGTTATAAGTTTTTATCTTTTCATCGTTGTTAAGTTTCTTTTTGTTGTAGTAGTAATAGTATATTATAATAAAGTCCGAGATGGGTTAATTATGATGGAGAATGTAAATCGTGCTTTGAAATTAATGCATTGCATGAGGGCATTGCAATGGTCAAGTGTAGGGATTTAATAAGTGTGAAAACACTTATCCTTTTACCACTTAAAACAAATAAAAACAAGACCAAAATGTGTATTTACTGTCGTAATTGTCGGAATTATGCGTGGTTTGTGTTTTTATTGTGTTTTAGGACAAAAATATAAAAAGAAAGAAAACGCGGGCTTTCACGGGCTTTTATCGAAGAAAAAGATAAAAGACGAAGTCAAAAGATCAAAAGTGCAAAAAGAACGGAAGTCAAAGGCCTATTCTAAAGATTTATCGAAGAAAAAGACAAAAGACGGATGTTTAACGAAGTCGAAGAACCAAGTCTAATAAAATAAGAAAATTAGAAGATGTTGGAATTCACTTTATGCGGCCACATTTAAGAATTCCCAATAGTTATCATAGTCATACACGCATAGACTAGACTAGGTAACGATGTATAGTTTAGGTGGCGTGTGACTATATATACCCCTCCAAGGCTTCCAAGGAGGGGTTGTTGCTTGTGTTTTCATTTCATTTTTAATACACTTTTTCTTTCTTTCACACACAACCTCTCTCTCTATATATATTCATCCATGGCTACCACCACCATATACCACCCTACTAGACCATCAGATCCTTAAATAGCAAACACACAATTGGCATCAGAGCCACAGTTCAATTCTTGGATTGTCGTGTTTTTTGTTATTGATTTTGGTGGTCAAAAATTTTTTGTGTCTCGAATTTATCATATTTTTTTGTCATTGTCTTGATCATTGTTCTTTGTCACGTTATGTTATTGTCCATCAAAACATTTCACATCTAGTCATATGGTTATTATTATTGAGTCTCATGGGTATTATATCCATTTTTATTCTGGTCAAAAGTTGTGACTTTTATTTTTCAAATCTGTGTATATATATCACTTGCTTAATACTGGCCTCAAAATTAGTATATGACGGTTAGTGTATGGTTATAAGTATCATTTTTGGGTTTCTTTGTTTTTATGAACATGAAGATGAAGATGAGCCCAGAACTGCCCAGAAACCAGATTTGCCAGAAAAATCAGACCCAGAAAAGCAAGATCCTGAATTTCAGGAAAAAGTAATTTCGGATAAGATTCCATCTTGGTTATTGCGATGGGTCTCAGGTTTCAGCTTAATATTACGATCGCATTGATTGCGATGGATGACTTGAGATGGAGCCATTCTGATGGCTCACTGCGATGGTCTGTTGCGATGGATCATTCAGATGGCCTATTGCGATGGAACAATTGTGATGGGTACCATCGCGATGGGGCACATCATGTTGCGATGGCTTACATCATGTTGTGATGGGGTGTGGAACACACTGCGATGGCATGTTTTTAAAACATTGCGATGCAGTTTAAAAATAATGCAATGGCTGATGATTTTTTCTTTAAAGAAAAGACTATTACCAGTTTAACAAATACTCAGACCATGTAGTTTAAAATCATACCGAGACAGATTTGACCAGAACTAACACTTACCATCACCTTATTACTCCATCAAATCCATCTGATTATCTAACCTAGCCCATCGTCTCTTAACCCCCATCGCATCTAGACTCGAAGCATAACAAAAAAATTAAACAATCTCAGATTCATTTCGTGATTGACATGCATGCCAAAACATATTAAGATCTATAATCACGAAAATTAACATCATCATAGATCTGTGAGTATAAACTCATTTAATTTACGAAATAAAGATAATCTTATAAAAAATATGTTATAGTTTTGTCTTGATTTTGATTTGAAACATAAACCAACATGCATCGAATCTTAATGACCTACCCCAGACCATAGGTTTCATGATCTTGATGCCGTATATCTCGTCTCCTACTCTCGGCTCGATCATCAAATAAAGGGTTGGTGGGTTTCGTTGATTGTTAGCAGAAAAAATTCGTCAAATCGTATGTTCAAATGGAATCATAAGATAGATGAATTATATGATTGGATGCATTTTGATGAGATTAATTATGTTTGGTTGTGATTAGATGTTCGAATTTGGTTTTCTGATTAGTTGAGGTGCAAGATGTGATGGGATTAGAGGTGATTTGTAGATGGGTTGGATGAATTTTGGGGCGGAATTAACAAGATTGGGAGGATGAGTTGTGGGTGTTTTAGTTTTGATGAAAGAGACGGTGAGTGTAAGAAAAAAGGGGGCGGACTTTGTTGTGAAAGTGATTAGGGTTAAACTTTTAACCTAATACTAATATGTTACTTATATATATATGCCACCGTGTGCTTTCCACTTCAAATGTTTATGGGCCAGCGTGTGTAGTGGGTCAGGGATTTGTTGAGCAATGCACATTGTGAATGATTCACAATTTTGTTTAGTTGAACTCAAATCTCACACCACGGTTTAGATGGGCCACGTCATTTTTGTATTCACACCATGGACTAGTGTTTTATACGCATTTTTTTATTTCAAAATTTCTTATTTTTGAATAAAATTTGTGTATTAAGTTATACTTTGGTCATCATCGGGGCGTGGAAAAATGACTAAGTCACGTGACAAAGAGACGAGACAAAGTGACGAGACTAAGTGACAAAATTATTTGACGAGACCGAATAATAATGGCTATATTTTTAGTAGCTACGGATGTCTGATCGAGTATTAAGTATTTGAAGTTGAAGACGGATTTTTCGAAGGCATGTACTTATTTTATCTTACAAAGATAACTTGCTCGTGCTTAATCTTAGAATGAAGACTTGTTTATCTATTTTTCGGGTTCGGGGTGGTTGGTTGATGACCCGGACAACTATCACTTTAATGAGCTACTTTATTGTACTTCGTGTCACGCGCATAGTCGACGTGGATAATTTCAAGAGGTGACGTGCTTATATACTTTAGTAATGAATTGGGTACTTAGATATTTCTCCACCGTTCCTCATTCAACAATAGTGCAAGCTTAAGTCACAAGATCGAAGGATTTTTATTCGGTTTCATATTTGATGTATCTGGTTCATTCTATCAGTGGTCACTTCAAATTTCCTTCAAGGGTGTTGGTAAAGATAGCAATGGAGAGTTTATGAGTAGAGAATTTCGATCAGCAGTTGATTCTCACAAAATATATAATTCTGCTTATTTATTATTCTCACGAGATTTCAGGTACATGTGCGTACGATTTATTGCTGGTTCCGAGTTTTAAAACCATCAAGGCGGAAGAAGAAGACATATTAAACGCACAACGAGTACACGTGATGAACTTCATACCTTCTTTTTGATTTGAAGACATCCCGGGAAGACATTTGTCACAACCGCAGAGAATATAGGTGTTTTAACTCGTGGCGTTATCAATCTCTAAACGGTACACTATTGTTTGATGTTTAATTGTTTTGATGTTGCAATTATTCATCATCATTATCCTATATGGAGAGATTTGCACTTCCGGGACTTAATTGACTCTGGTGCATCTCCGAAAGAAGATATGTCCATTTCCGAGACTTAATTGACTCTGGTGTTACGATGTCAACTTCATGAATGGGATAAAGTGTCTACTTCAGTATTTGAGCTTCATACTTGGGATTGGTTTACTTTCTTCAACTACGTGGGGGAAGAAATGTCTTGATTCTTTATAGTATGCATAACTTGAACTCTCAGGGGGAAGAAAAATTCAGAAGAATTATTCAAGCGTGAGAAGAGAAATTGTTGATCTTCTTGGTGTGCCCCAAACTTTCAATCACTCTTAGCAACATTATCATTTCATATGATGGGGTTTGCTTGTTAAATTCCGTTGTGCGCTTAATCATTCTAAGCTTTATTGAAAGCTTTGAAGTTACTTATAAGGATTGTCGGTTTAGGGGGAAGCTATTAAAAGCTTCTACATCAAGATTATATGGCATGAATTAGAGGGAAGTTAATTCAGAAGCTTCTCTTTAACCAGAAGTACATGGATTACTTAGCTCGTGCCGTTACAGTATTTCTACTACAAGTTACTAAAAAGATGAGTCGTTTTAAAGTGAAGACTTGAAGTCAAAGGCCTTAGAAGACATCATCAGCATTGGATGCTTCATGAAATCTTTTGTTCTTAATCATTATGTACTTGTTAGGAAAAATATTGTAAGGAATTCTACACGTCTTCCCATGGGGAAGATTGTTGGAAAATCACTTTATGTGACGACATTTAAGAATTCTCATTAGTTATCATAGTCACACACGCATAGACTAGACTAGGTAACGATGTATAGTTTAGGTGGCGTGTGACTATATATACCCCTCCAAGGCTTCCAAGGAGGGGTTGTTGCTTGTGTTTTCATTTCATTTTTAATACACTTATTCTTTCTTTCACACACAACCTCTCTCTCTATATTCATCCATGGCTACCACCACCATATACCACCCTACTAGACCACCAGATCCTTAAATAGCAAACCCACAGAAGACGAGTTCATTTTATCTATCGACAAATCCCGAGACAAAGTCGTGAAAGACGAATTATTTAAAAAGACGAGAAGACAAGAGAAAGAAGGAAGCAACAACTCCACACCCCTTCCACTATAAATAATCCATTAAGCTTTCATTTGTAGTTAGTTCATTTTTTAGTTTTTCATAAAAGGTAATTAGGAGTTGGTGTTTTACTTTCTCTCTCTAATTTTTCTTTCAAGTTTGCTAAATCTTTCATCTTTAAATCTTGTGTAATTGAATCTTAATCTTAATTCAAGCTTATTAAGTATTTCTCATTCTTCTTTTCTTAATCTTAATCTTGTGGTTGATTTGGTTAATCATGTAGTTTGTGTGATCTTGTTGATTGTTTGATTGATTTGCTTATTTGATCGTTCTTATTGATTTGATGTGTTTGATGTTTTAGCTTATTGTGCTTATTTCTTATTTTATGTTTGTCTTATTTTTAATTAAGTGGATTTGATAGTTTAATCTTTTAAAAGTTGATTTTATATATTTTGCTTATTTTGTGTTTTTAGAGTTTTTGATTTGTGGCTTATTTAGTTTTTTCTAAAATTTCTTTAGCTTAATTTTTGGTTAAGTGCTTATTTGGTTTTAGCTTATTTTTATCTTAATCCGGATTTTAAAACCCTCTTTTCCCGACTTATAGTTTTCTTTTCATTTCGACTTAGATCTAAACCCTTTTTATCCGAACTATCTTTTGATTTCAAACATTGCGAATTAGATACATTAGTTTTATTCCGAACTAAGTGAAGTAAACATTCCGAATTACTTTAAGCACAATTTTTCCGAATTAAGTTCAATTCTTCTAAATTCCATATTAGGTTAAAAACTAAATATTCCGAACTATATTATTCTTAGTATTCCGAATTAAACATATATAGAATATTCCGAATTATGTATGTGGTATGTTTTCCGAATTAGGTTATTTGCACACTTTTTGAATTACATTTATATCCTATATTCCGAATTGTATTACTCATGTGGATTCCGAATTAGATATTGTTGTTTATTCCGACTTACGTTTAATAATGATATTCCGAACTAGGAATTAGATTTATTCCGAATTACTTTACAAACATGGATTTCGAGCTAGTTTAAACAAACATTCCGAATTACCCTTTAGTCATGGATTCCGAATAGAGTACAAAGCACACATTCCGGATTAGGTTACACATTATTATTCCGAATTGATTTCAAATCTAACATTTCGAATTATTTACCATTTTTTATTCCAAATTAAGTTTAGCATTTGTTTTTGTTTTTCCGAATTAGATATTTGATATTTTTCCAAAATTGTTTTATTTTTGAATTTCATTTTTCCGCCAATTTTTACTAAGTGTTATTTTAAATTGTTTTGACTTGTTTTATTTTTAAATTTACTTTTTATCAAGTTTTTAGTTAGTTTAATTTCCTTTATTTTCAGTTTTTATTTTTAAATAGAAATATATAACCACCTTTTCTTTTATTCACCAAAAACAACTGAGTCACACGTTAAACCGTTGTCATTTCAATTAGACCAATTCAAGAACTTAACAAAATCTTTATATTAATAACCAAATCCAAATGTTATTATGGCATCCACAACCATGCTACACATACTGCCAAACACTCCCCTCATCGACATATAACTAACATTAATATGTACATGTTTGCAGAAGTAATTCATATAGAATCTGACACTTCATCATCTACTTCTGAAAGTGCTAAAATTCGCCCACCCCCTAGCAATACAAGTCCTATTCGTAGTTTTCCAAGAATTCCTTCAAGTACTCCCTGTTTTCGTCCTCCACTGTTTCAAATTCCTATTGTAGGCATACATAATGTCACAAGTTCTTCATCTATTCGTCCTTCCTTGTTTCAAACTCCTAATGCCACAAGTTCATCCGCTCGAGTTTGTCCTCCCTCTATTCGTCTTCCATTTCTTCAAACTTAAATTTTAGGTGTACCTAATGCCACAACATCTTCCAAAAAAGTTCGTCCTCCCTCTATTCGTCCTCCCTGTTTAGAAAATCCGATTCTATTTAAACCTACTGCAGAGGATGAATCAGATTCATCTGATGAGGAAGAAGACACTAAGAAATGCTGAGGTAGATTCTAGTGATGAAGGAAGATACAAGTGATGAGGAGAAAGACACGAGTGATGAGGATTACGAGTTATAACTTAAGAAGAATAGCAATTCTAAAGGTAAAACTGTTTAAACTTAAAGTTTATGGTTGAATGTACAGCAGTGTGAAGTTTTTATTTATTCAACCTAATGCTATGTCAAGTTCAAAGTCAAAGCCGGCTGCTTACTCGAAAGGATATAAGAAAATTTGAAACAAGGTATAGTTAAGTTGTTATGTGTGTATCATAAAGCTGTATATGTTTATACCATCGATTAATTGTTTTAAACACATGATGTGGTCAAATATCAGGAGGAATGGGAAAACATAGATTGGATTAGAAAGAGCCCTTTCTTTGACTCAAGGGATGAAGAATTAGTTGCTCAAGCTGATGCTCCAAGACGAAAGAACACTCCCAGATCAAAGCACACTCACAAAGCTCAATTTTCTCAAGCGAAAGATCCAAGACCAAA